>CM077031.1:15100694-16300694 GCA_039090855.1 Macrothele yani | reverse complement strand
TTCATCGTCCTGGAGCGGGACCCGAACCCGCATCTCCCAGAAAACGCCAAGGTATGCTAACCACTACACCACCCAGAACGACCAAGTTTCAAGTTTCCGATCAATTTAAATTTAACGATCACAGGATTCGCTAGTCGAAGCAACCGGCATTCATGTTTAGCGAATCTGGAGGTTAAGAATCCTATCCCGCGACCGCCCGGAGGAGCAGATAAATCATGAAAGAGATACGGGATTACGCCATATAATAAAAATTTTGAAGATGACAATCCGATTTTTGGCGTAAATGTGACAAGGATGGTAAGTCAGATAATATCCGAAAACTTGAAAATTTTCATCGTCCTGGAGCAGGACGCGAACCCGCGTCTCCCAGAAAACGCCAAGGTATGCTCGAATTTAATGAATTAAATACGGGATTACACCATTGTGCAACGCGAATTTGGAAGAACAATGCAAATTGTGTAAATATGACATGGATGTTTAGGGGGGGGATTCTCATCTTTTGCGCTAAATTTACCGCTTTTTTTTTGCTTTTTTTTTGGAGTGTGTGTTGACGAGCCTATGCAATCAATTGATTCCAAAGAAGGTACGTTTATTTATCCGCCTTTCAGATATTTGCAAAACAATTTTTAATAAGTTTTATGAAGAATCGCGCCCGCAAATTCCCTCGACCATAACAACTGCGCGAAAATCAGCGGGCCGCCCCGGTGGCGCAGTGGTCTAAGCGATGACCTCTGATCATTCGTCCGAAAGGGGTCTGGGTTCGAATCCCGGTCAGGCATGGATGTTGTGTTTGTCTTACGGCACTGGCTCTCTGGAACCACTGACTCTAAATTAGGGACGGGCGACTACTTACAGCCCATTGAGTTGCTCACGGTGATCGTTAAACCTCCAAAAAAAAAAAAAAAAAAAAAAAAAAAATCCGCGGTCGCTGGTTGGCATGAGATCTCCATTCCAGGTGATCTGAAACAAAAAACTCAAACGGCGTTTTACTCTATACACAAGTAGTTATCGTTTGATGAACCAGAAAATATATATATATATAGATATTTCATGAAATGGTGACTGGTCAAACTCAAATTATCAATTTAGCTCAAAAAATTGACAATGTTTTTTTGCTATTAAAAAAAGTTATGCATAACGTATCGTGTTTCTGGTTCGTCAAACGATAAAAGGAGTTTGCTGAACATGCAGTTTTACACTTGAGGTCGGTCGGTTCAATAGTTTTTGAAATACATTGGCGGAAAGTGGAAAAAGAACACCAAGAAGGAATTGGCGGACGATCATGAAATTTACATATGTTAATATGGTCGAGTTTACGTAGGTGTGATGTTAATTTCGGGACCAAACGGTGAGCGATTACGCCACAGCACGGCATAATATGCAAATTGTCGTCGGTGGTATTTAAGGAGTACGGCGAAGTGAATGTAATCAGTCGTCGACGTACGGACACGTGCGAAGACCCTGAAGAAGCTGCAATGCCTGGACATGGAAGACGTGTACGATTTCAGCAGTTATCGGACTTTGAGCGAGGTCGTCTAGTCGGACTCCGCGAGGCTGGGTGGTCGTATCGTCGTATTGCGGACCGAATTGGACGGGAAGTATCAGTGGTGGTACGATGGTGGCGTAGATGGTCCGAGGAACATTCCCACACGAGAAGACGTGGAACCGGGAGTCACAGACGGACTGATGAGCGGACCGATCGACGCATAAGAAGAGCGGCGTTGTCAAGCAGAACATCCACTGCGACGCAAATCCGAGCTGCCGTTGCACCTGAGGCGACTGTGCGAACAATCCGCAACCGTTTACTGGATGCAGGACTACGTGCACGTGTGCCTCTGGCATGTGTATGACTCCAGCTCACCGTCAGGAACGGCTGCAGTGGTGTCGCCAACGTCTGCACTGGAGAACGCAATGGAGATCTGTCGTGTTCAGCGATGAAAGTAGATTCTGCTTGGGAGCCTCCGATGGCCGTATGCGTGTTTGCAGACGCACAGGGGAGCGTCTCCACCCTTTTTGCATCCGCCAGCGACACACAGGGCCTACACCTGGTCTCCTGGTGTGGGGAGCGATCAGTTATCACTCCCGTACACAACTAGTGTTTGTACCTGGTACGTTAAACAGCACCTCCTACATCAACAAGATCATTCAGCCCGTTGTTGTGCCATTTGTAAGGTCGGTCCATCGTGGTGTTTTCGAGCAAGACAACGCACGCCCACACACGGCATGTGCAACGCAAAATGCACTTCAGCGTGTGAGACAACTTTCATGGCCTGCACGTTCACCGGATTTGTCCCCCATTGAGCACGTGTGGGATTTTATGGGACAACAACTTATCCGGTCTCAACGGCCAGCCACGACCATCCCCGATTTACGCGTCCAGGTTGAGGATGCTTGGAACTCAATACCCCAAACTTACATCCGACATCTGTACGACAGACTCCATGCCAGAATTGCACAGTGTGACGCAGTTCATGGCGGTTCAACCTCGTACTAACCATGTTACATGGAAATGTTATTTTTCAGTTTACTAGCAAATACAGCTGTATTTTGCCATAATGTTTTGATCACGTTATCCTCTGTATTCCGTTATTATGCTGTATAATTTTCGTTGGTATCAGACGTCTCCTTCTCGGTGTTCTTTTTTCACTTTCCGCCAGTGTATCATGCCGACCATTCGCGAAAAAGCTGTTTCGAGAAAAATGCGTTTAAAATTTCAAGTAGAGTTTACGGATGTATATCAAGTACTTACAGTATTTTTCTGATAATCCGCTATATCAGGGTCATACAGTGTTCCTTCCTCTGCTTCGTAGAACTCGTTTAGAGACATTTGCTCGCTTCTCCGCCTTGTAGAAGCCTCTTTTGTAGCCTCGAGGCTGCGTCTCGACGATCTCTGCAGACGCTGTTGGTCCCTACGCGTTGGCAAATATCTTTGTTTGCTCGCCAATAACAATTCCTGTCGTTGTCATCATTTTCAGGAAGGCAGAAAAGCCTTCATTAAAAATGCCTGCTTCTACATAAGCTGCCATTTCTCGAAATGAGCCACAGTGAAGATGTTTGGGAGCGAACTGCCAAACAGTAGAATTGAAACTTTCGTTGTAGTTTTGAGTGTCACCACCCAAACACCTTTCTAGCAACTGTCTTGACGACAAATCGTTGTAAATCGGCTTTATAGCATTTTCGACATCTTTATGAAGTGGCGGTTCGTGATTAAATTCCTCCAGAGTTTTCTCAGCTTCGGCTTTGCACCAGTTGCACCAATTCTGTGACCCCACTGGAAAATAACAGATTATAACTTGGCCAATTTTGCGAATTTCGACTTGAAATTTGGTACACATATTCTTAATACTTGAAATGATAAAATAATGTAAAAAAAGAAAATCGATTTTATTCACACAAAAAATGAGAATCCCCCCCTTTAAAAAAGTGTCATTGAAAAAAAAAATGGGTGTGACTTATAATCACGCTCCCATAATAACATGTATATGGTTTGTTTTTTCTTGAGATCTCATATCACGGTTGAAACCTATATTCTGAGAAATACGGTATATTATACATGAAAAGCATTTCAGTAAAACATGTATAATTTACTAAAAAATATTTTTATTATTATCAGTTTTGTGAGAGTAAGATTTGTGAATCAGTCTCCATAACTATGTAGGATTTATTTATACATAAATAAAAATACGGAAAAAGTTCAATTGACACTACTTTATTTAATGACTGTTGTAGTACTTTACATGGACTGTTGTAATAATTTACATGGACTGTTGCAACAATTTATCCCACAATGCACACTATATTGACAAAAGTCACCAGACACCCCTTCAAAATCAAATGAACGGGTCCACTGCGTTGTGAAGTTCAGCAGTACAGCTACACTATCTACCAACAAGTAATTGGACACCCCTGCAATTGACGATATCTACGGTCCTGATACACGTCACGGCCGCCGCCGTTAAATATCGTGTAGAAAACAACAACGCAACCAGTCGCATGCAAGATGCCACGCAGTTCAGAGTTATCTGATTTCGAGAAAGGTGTAATCGTCGGGTATCACAGAAATGGTCGATCCATACGTGACACATCCAGCGAGTTGAAGTACCCAAAATCGACAGTGGCCTACGTGATTGGCAAGTGGAAGATGAGAGGTGACTGTCGGAATGTGCCCCGACCCGGCAGACCTATAAAACTAGGAGTTAGAGACCGACGGGTGCTGGCCAGAGAAATTCGGAAGAACCGCACGAAATCGATGGGCCACATCCGCAAGGAGTTTCAACAGGCATCTGGGAGTGTTCTTTCGATGAATACCATCCGTAAGGAAGCCCATCTGCTCGGTTATCATGGACGTGCTGCCGCCCACAAGCCTTTGATCGCCAAGTCCAATAGCGCTGCTCGGCTAACGTGGTGCAAAGAACGTCGACAGTGGACCGTTGAACAGTGGAAACAGGTTCTCTGGAGCGACGAATCAAGGTTCACCCTCTACCGTTCTGATGGCAGGGTCTGGGTTTGGCGTCTGCCTGGAGAACGCCTCCTGCCGGAATGTATTCTGCCAACTGTGAAGTTTGGCGGCGGTGGATTTATGCTATGTGGGTGTTTCTCCTGGTATGGCACGGGACCCTTGGTCGCAATTCCTGGTAGACTCAACGCCGAGACCTACTGCACCATTTTGGATGACCACACGCTTCCTACGTTGTGGCAGTTTTACGCGGTGGACTCATGCTACTTTCAGGATGACAATGCCACCTGTAATGTTGCGAGGTCCACCATGGCTTGGTATGGTGACAATGGGGTTAATCGAATGAACTGGCCCCGGGCCTTAACCCTATCGAGCACCTCTGGGACAAGTTGGAGCGTCTATTTAAGGGGTGCCCCCACCATCCGAAATCGGTGAAGAAACTGACCTGTCTTCTCCAAGCAGAGTGGAAGAAAATGCCGCTAGCCGTCGTACAACGCCTGGTTGAGAGTATGCCCCGGAGGGTCGCAGGTGTAATCGCCGCTCGTGGAGGCTCCAGCAACTATTGAAGGTGAATAAACTTCGTTTTCCTTTGCTATCACAGGTGTCCAATTACTTGGTAGATAGTGTATACACAGACGGTATTAAAACAAGCCTGCAGCTGACCGCGATCATATCGCACTGTGAGGTTGAGTGAAAATATCGTGGTGGGAGAGAACTGACTTTGAGAAAGGAAAGATTGTTGGGTGTTATATTAGTAGGTTGTCCATGAGAAAAACCGAGAGGCGTTTAAACATACCCAAGTCAACTGTTTTGGATGTACTGAATAAGTGGAAGACACATGGCGTGCCTGAAGCAGCAAAACGTACCGGCAGACTAAAGAAAATCAGTGATAGAGGACGTCGAAGCCTCAGGAGAGTCGTTACAGCTAATTGACGGAGTACTGCACAAGACCTCAATGTACAAGTGAGTAAAAATGATGGAACCTCGGCATGTACATGTACCATTCGCAGAGAACTTCATTCCATGGGTTACCGTGGTCGTGCGGCTGCTAATAAGTCTTTCATCTCCACTCAGAATGCTACTCGTCGTTTAGCATGGTTTAAAGAACATTTATCGTGGACCATAGATCAATGGAAACGGGTCCTATGGACTGATGAATCCAGATACACGAGCCATCAGTCTGATGGCCGTGTATGGGTATGGCAACGGCTATTTACCACAGTGTACTGTTCCTACGGTCAAGTTTGGAGCTGACAGTGTACTCGCGTGGGAGTGTTTTTCGTGGTATGGTCCCGGCCCATTGGTTATTGTGTACAAACCTGTTAACCAGCACATCTACCTCGATATTCTGGACAATTAGGCCGTACCAACACATTGGCAATACTATGGAACCGAGCCTTGTTGGTACCAGCAGGATAATGCACCGAGCCATAAAGCAAGGACTGCTACCGCGTAGTTTGACGATAATTCTGTATCGTGTGTGGACTGGCCAGCACAGAGCCCTGATCTTTATCCCATAGAGCACATATGGGATGAATTAGAGCGCCGCATAAGAAGTTTGGAAGCAAGGCCTACTACTAAGCAACAGTTAGCGGCAGCATTATGTACTGAATGGAAGCGCACATCTATTGCTGTGTTCCAAGACCTTGTCGAAAGCAATGTCTCGATGGGTCAGTGCATGCATTAAGGCCAAAGGTGGACCGACACCGTACTAATGTATGTTAATATATGCTATGTTGTGTTTCTCTTGTAGGTGCCCGGTGACTGTAGGCGATTGTACGGAAGGTTTTCGCATCAGAACTGCGAAAGAGCTGTTTGCGTAATGCCGTTGGTTTTCGCTCGCCAGACTGAAGCAAATCCGTACGCGTCTTTTTTTCGCAGCGAAATCATCGACATATTTTAATACCGTTGATAATTGACTTTTTGTGTGTGTGTGTGTGTATATTTAAGTCAGTTTTATTTGTGCATTCTCTGGGCTTCTCAGCTAGCCTCGAATATACGCAACTGCTGCCCACAATGTTATACACATAGTAAAAAAATCTTTTGACTCTGTTGTTAAAAAAAATGACAGGTCTGATTTTGAGTTTTCGCTCCCTGGAAGAACACTTCTTAATTCTTTATATTCGGAAGGATGCACAGTTGTTGTTTTTTTGTTTGTTTGTTTGTTTGTTTGGATTTTTAACGACCACCGTGAGTAACTCAATGGGCTGTAAGTAGTCGCCCGTCCCTAATTTGGGGTCACTGTTCCAGGGAAGGAAGAGAGCCAGTGCCGTAAGACAAACGCAACTTCCATGCCTCACAGGGATTCGAACCCGGGCCCATCTCGGACGAATTGTCATCAGCTCGATGGGCTATAAGCAGTCGCCCGTCCCTAATTTAGGGTCACTGGTTCCAGGGAAGGGAGAGAGCCAGTGCCGTAAGACAAACACAACATCCATGCCTCACAGGGATTCGAACCAGGGCCCATCTCGGACGAATGGTCATCAGCTCGATGGGCTATAAGTAGTCGCCCGTTCCTAATTTAGGGTCACTAGTTCCAGGGAAGGAAGAGAGCCAGTGCCGTAAGACAAACACAACATCCATGCTTCACAGGGTTTCGAACCCGGACCCATCTCGGATGAATGGTCATCAGCGCCATGGGTTATAAGTAGTCACCCGTCCCTAATTTGGGTGACTGGTTCCAGGGAAGGAAGAGAGCCAGTGCCGTAAGACAAACTCAACATCCATGCCTCACAGGGTTTCGAACCCGGACCCATCTCGGACGAATGGTCATCAGCTGCATGGGTTATAAGTAGTCGCCCGTCCCTAATTTAGGGTCACTAGTTCCAGGGAAGGAAGAGAGCCAGTGCCGTAAGACAAACACAACATCCATGCCTCACCGGGATTCGAACCCGGACCCCTTTCGGACAAATGATCAGAGGCCATCGCTTAGACCACTGCGCCACCGGGACGGCCATAGTTATGTGCAAACAACTCTGATTCATAACACCTCTGATTGGTACAAAAATTCCGCTCGATTGAACTCATATTTTTTTCGCATTATCCTAATTGTTAACATACCCGCATAGAAACTATTGCAACTGTTGTGAAATTGACGCCCCTTGCAGCAGCAGCAGGGGGGGGGGATCAAGTTCTTTTGAATAGCTGCTTTCCCGTTTTTATGAACAAAAGCAAAGAAAATCATTTCTAAAGATTTTACGTATTTACTGAAAAAAAAAACTGATTTTCTTCTTAATACTTCATTCAAAGCTTTCTTAATTCTTGGGTATTTCTTTAACCAGTTCATACGAAGTTTCCGCAAAAAATTTTGTAAAATCTTTTTGCTCGGACTAGAGGCTCTTTTAACCTTGAACCACACCCTTGCACTACGGGGTTGCGCGGGCTATCAGTGCGCCCATGTATGTTGTTGGACTATCAGTACGTTCATGGATGTTGAGCAGACATGGATGTTGCGTTTGTCTTACGAAGCTGGCTCTCTCCCTCCCCTGGAACCAGTGACCCTAAATAAGGGACGGGCGACTGCTTTTTGCCTATTGAGTTGATGACCATTCGTCCGAGATGGGTCCGGGTTCGAATCTCGGTGAAGCACGAATGTTGTGTTTGCCTTACAGCACTGGCTCCCTCCCTCTCTTCCCTGGAACCAGTGGTCCTAAATTAGGAACGGGCGACTACACTTATAGCCTATTGAGTTGATAACCATTCGTCCGACAGGGGTCCGGGTTCGAATCCCTGTGAGGCATGGATGTTGTGCTTGTCTTATGGCACTTCTCTCTCCCTTCCCTGGAACCAGTGGCCCTAAATTAGGGACGGACGACTGCTTATAGCCCATTGAGTTGATCATTCGTCCGAGATGTCCCGGTTCGATTCCCTGTGAGGCATGGATGTTGTGTTTGTCTTACGGCACTGGCTCTCTCCCTTCCCCTGGAACCAGTGGCCCTAAATTAGGGACGGGAAACTGCTTATAGCCCATTGAGTTGCTCACGGTGGTCGTTAAACCTTTTTTTTTTGTATTGTATTGGAGGTCTAACGACCACCGTGAGCAACTCAATGGGCTATAAGCAGTCGCCCGTCCCTAATTTAGGGTCACTGGTTCCAGGGAAGGAGAGAGCCAGTGCCGTGAGACAAACACAACATCCATGCCTCACCGGGATTCGAACCCTGACCCCTTCCGGACGAATGATCAGAGGCCATCGCTCAGACCACTGCGCCCCCGGGGCGGTTAATACTTTCTTATACTACAAATATAAGAAAGTAAACTATACTATAAATATAAAAAAGTTAAAAAGGGGAGAGGGAAAATGGGGGGGGGGGTAAGAGGAGCAAAGGCATTGAAGACGTAAAGGCCGCTTGTACCTGCAGTTTTTATTTTGTTTTTTAGGTTTAACGACCACAGTGAGCAAATCGATGGGTTATAAGCAGTCGCCCATCCCTAATTTAGGGTCAATGGTTCCAGGGAAGGGAGAGAGCCAGTGCCGTAAGACAAACACAACATGCATGCCCCGCAGGAATTCGAACCCGGACCCCTTTCGGACGAATGATCAGAGGCCATCGCTCAGACCACTGCGCCACCGGGGCGGTAAATACTTTCTTATACTACAAATATAAGAAAGTAAACTATACTATAAATATAAAAAAGTTAAAAAGGGGAGAGGGAAAATGGGGGGGGGGGGGGAGGTAAGAAGAAGCAAAGGTATTGAAGACGTAAAGGCCGCTTGTACCTGCAGTTTTTATTTTGTTTTTTAGGTTTAACGACCACAGTGAGCAAATCGATGGGCTATAAGCAGTCGCCCATCCCTAATTTAGGGTCAATGGTTCCAGGGAAGGGAGAGAGCCAGTGCCGTAAGACAAACACAACATTCATGCCTCACAGGGATTCGAACCCGGACCCCTTTCGGACGAATGATCAGAGGCCATCGCCTTAGACCACCGCGCCGTTCCTTTTTTCATTTAGCACTACGCTACCGTTTGCAAGGGCCATATGTTTCAGTCTGATCTCAAGTTAAAAACAGCCACCCTACAGACAAATTTTCCGTTGAATTCCACACAAACGCAGACGTCAATTCTATAGTAAAACAATGTCTTGTAAGCACCTCCGGTTTTTCTAATTTTCGGCAGCGTTAATCAGAGACCCTGCTCCTGCAGACGTCGTTCTATATTAGCGTCATTTAAATCGATATAAAAAAATCAGATCTTTTAAATCACAATCGGGAACAAGCATGTGAAGAGCTTCCTGATGTTCCACCCAAAACCTTTTACGAGCTGCGCATTCAAAAGTCATAAAATCGCAATTTCAGATAGTTGCGTATGAAATACCATTTATTGGTTTGGTTAATATTTTCTGTGAAAACGTACGAATTTTATTCGCATACCATGTTTTTTTTTTTTTTTTTGAACGAAACATATCGTTTTTAATATTTCAGAAAATTGAAGACAACTAAAAAAATATTTAATTATTATTGTTATTTTTTATAGAGGTTTTTAGAGATAGCGACTGCATGACTTTACGGTGTTTAATCACTTTCGAAAACTTAGCATCGATTGGGTTATTGTCTGCAATGTCGGATAAAAATTTTGGAAAAATGCCAGGGAAGATATAAGAATTACGGAGTCAAGATTTCTCTCTTATGAGCGTTTGTTTCAATAAATGACTGCAAACCTGAAAGAGTTCATTTTCAATAACTTTTTTTTTTAAATATTACGCATAAAAAAAACCTCAAGCGTAGGCTTTGAAGCTAACATCGCTAAAAGCATAATAAATTTCTTTAAAAAGATGCGCAAAAAAATAGTTTCCGTGAACGTACTCACCTTCAAGACGAAATCATACTGAATCAAATGAAAGCCCGAACACTCCACAGGGTGTGTTGAAAAGGGGAAGTATGATGCCCTAATGTTTCGCAACTTGTATCGGCGGCCGGCGATCAATTGATCAGACACTTAAAAAGAGCCTTGAACGTCCTTGTAGACCCCTTCCCCTTTTTTTTCGAGCCGAGCTGTTTAAGAAGACAACACGCATCCGTCGTTCGTTCGATGGTTTCGGAAGCGGAGCCACTTCAGACAAACGTCCTCATAGGCCTCGGCAAGCGGAATGGCTGCCTGGTGAGCAGACGTCCCGGTTTCATTGCACCAACGGCGTCTGCTTGTCTGCTGAGGTTCGTCTGCTGCAGTTCTCTTCGTCCCAGATTCCACGGTAGCCCGCAGCTGCGCTGCCAAACCAACCACCCTAACTCTTCCTTGTCAAGAAAGACGAGGAATCCGAGCGTCCCGGGTCCAGCCGGATCTCGTTTGTTTTTAAGAGGCGACCACATTAAAAATGAGTGTTACCTATATCGCATCGTAATCATCATCACATGCGCCATTGTTGCTTCGAAGCAGGAATTCCAGGCCATGATATAACTCTTTCTTCTTATCAAACAGACCCGCTTCCAAAGAAGCCAAGTGGCCGACGT
Organism: Macrothele yani; assembly: GCA_039090855.1. NCBI lineage: Eukaryota > Metazoa > Arthropoda > Arachnida > Araneae > Macrothelidae > Macrothele > Macrothele yani. The sequence continues at coordinate 16,289,792 of CM077031.1, read as the reverse complement.
GCCCAGAGGTTATAGATCCGGTCCTCTTCCGGTTATAGCGTGCTCAAAAAAAAAAAAAAAAGGAAAAAAAAAAAAGGCGGTTGTTTTTGTGTTTTTCGTTATCTTTTTTCACTTTTTTTGTTGTCTCGTTTGGCAGTGGCCGAGATATTTATTTATTTCTTTCGTTCCGAAGTCCAGGACTCCTAAAATTCTTCAGGAAACGATGATAAAGACAAACAAACGCGCCATTAACAATACTGCTCTAAAGTTGCGGTATTTCTGTTACTGAGAGAGAGAGAGAGAGCAAATTAACTTTCGCTTTACTCCTAAAAATTAGCCTTGCCATAATATTGGCCCCAAACCAGGCCAGCTTTACGAAATCACTCGAAAAAAAAATACAGTTACATAACCAGCGGATTCAATATTTTTAACAGGAGCGGACCGGATTTCATCTCTCTCTCTCTCTCTCTCACACACACACACACATCGTCATTGTCAACCATTATCAATCCACTGCTGGATGAAGGTCTCCCCAAGTTTCTTTCACAACTGTCTGTCTTGAGCCATTCTCCTCCACAGAGTTAGACTGAATACGTCTAACACCCCCCCACACACACACACACACATGCACTATATTAACAAAAGTCACCTGACACCCTTTCAAAAGCAAATGAACGGATCCGCTGCGTCGTTAAGATGCGCTGTACAGCTGTAAACGGTATAAAAACAAGCCTGCAGCCGACCGCGATCATATCGCACTGTGAGGTTGAGTGAAAATGTCGCTGAGCTGATTTTGAGAAAGGAAAGATTGTTCGGTGTTATACACTGGTGTGCAAAAATTAAGTACGAAGAGGAAGAGGAGAAATTAGCATAACAGCGGAACGAGCAGGCAGAACGGACCGAAAGACCACTCAGGAGATAGACTAGGGTCCGGTATGGTAGGGCATGCGCATATATGCAGCATGACGTAGGGGGGAGGGGAGTGTCGGAAGGGTATAAAGCACACGGGCGGTGTACGCTCAGCAATTCGGTGAAAGCTATTGCACGGTGTACATCGGTTTGAACGACGTCGAGTTGCTGCCACCGTGTGATATGGCCAACAGGCAATTCAGTAGACGGCATCTGGATGTTTTTACCCGAGGTCGCGTCATTGGGAAGTTGGAAGAAGGTCGAAGTGAGACTAGTGTGGCCGAGGAGTTCGGGATCGCTCACACCATCGTTTCACGAGCTTGGAGAGCATTTCAAACGACAGGAACAGCTGTCCGAGAGTTTAGCAGTGGTCGTTCACGAGCAACCACGGCGGCGGATGACCGGTATATTGTCCTACAGGCGAGAAGAGACAGACGGCAGACAGCGGGAGAAATTGCAAGGCACATAAAAAGACAACTGGACGTCCGACAACCAGTACGGTGTGTGTGCCATTAACGCCTGCTCATCGGAGACGGCGGTTTCTGTGGTGCCAGGAACACAAGAACTGGACACATCATCAATGGGGTCGAGTTCTCTTTACGGATGAGAGCCGATTTAGTCTGACGAGCGATTCTGGACGTATACACATCTGGAGAGAGCAGGAAACACGCAATCACACCTCCAACATCATCGAAAGGGACAGGTTTGGAGGTGGCGGAGTTCTCGTTTGGGGCGGTATCATGCTTGGTAGCCGTACTGACCTCCACATCTTCCAAGGAGGTTCAGTCACTGGTGTCCGCTATTGTACCGAGGCTCTCCTGCCTCACGTGCGTCTGTTTAGAGGTGCTGTGGGTCCTGAGTTCCTCTTCATGGACGACAGCGCTACACCTCATCGTACAGTGGCTGTCGCAGAGCTGTTGGAGAGTGAAGATATTCAACGCATGGAAGGTCCCCGGACCTAAATCCAATCGAACACGTGTGGGACCTTCTCGGGAGACGCTTGGCAGCACGTCACCAGCCACCAGCAACGATTCCGCAGCTGCGATTGGCGCTACAAGAGGAATGGGCCGCGATGCCTCAACAGTTCCTTGACAACCTCGTCCTCAGCATGGACAGACGTTGTAAATATTGCAACGCAGTCAGGGGTGATCATATCCCCTACTAAAGACTGGATTTTTCTTGGCAGCCGCCTGTCACATGGACGTTTCTGTCTTCTGTCCAGTTGTGCTCGAAGCAACCTTTTCAATGAAGTGCCTTGGTATCAGGGGCGGATTTCCAACTAGGCGCACTAGGCTCGCGCCTAGTGCGCCTAGAGATTGAGGGGCCTCGGGAACATATAATTGGATTGCCAGTTTTGTTTTCGGTTTTCACGGACCGAAACAAATAAATCGTTAAACCGACGCCTTTGTTTGTATTATCAATTGATATTTCACTTTCTGATATTAGTAACATATATTTTTTCTTGCTTTGCTGATAATTCAAATTTTCGAGTTTATATTGATGTACTTGTTTTGAAAGGAACAGTTAAAATAATATAGTCTTCCTATCAGCGGTACATGGAGGAAGGATTCACGCTTCCCACACTTAAGGCTAACACTTAACTGATGTACTGTTATATGAATTACTTTCACGCTACTTCCAGCCGAAGTAAAACATCTGTGTTGGAACCTTTCTCCCCTGAGTTGCGACGAGAAGTGCTCATAGATACTTTCCTGATGATCGGGGTGTTTGCTGTTAATTGTTTTTTCCCCTTTGCGGTACGATAATCAAGTTCTTTCTCAGCTCTAAACCCCTAAACTAGCTTACTATTTATGTTTTTGTTATTTAATAGTGTTAAAAGAAATTTCTATTGTATTGCAGCATTTTTTTATTATTTACTTTTATCCTTCCCTGGTTTAATACTGATAGTTATCAAATATTCTCACCTTTTTTAGCACGTCTTTTGTAAAAAAAGATCGTGCTTCTGTTATCGGTTTGTCCGTCCGTCCGTCTGTACCCACGATATCTCAGTAACTATTAGTCCGATTTGAAAAATTCTATTTGCATTGGGAAGCTTGAAATATGCAAATGATGATCCTTTATTTCGTTTTTTTTTATGATGCACAATTTCACCGGTAAAGGGCGTAAATGCAGATGATGTCGAATTCAAAAATACGTTTTATTCCACATATTGGCTTCTAAACGTCCGATTGAAAAATAAATTATATCTTTCGATTCCATTTACGTCGAAGAGTATTTTAGATATAGTTACTTTTTCAAATTACGCACAGATTTTCCGCTAGGGAGCGTAAAAGTAAATTACATTTCCCCCGATAACTCTTCTTCTAAAACTCCGATTTGAAAAAAAAAAATTCTTCAGCGGATACATCTCCTGATCGAAAATCTTTTTCATATAATTTCAAATTTTTGGTAAAGAATATACTTTGGCCACCAGGGGGCGTAAGTGATAATTTTTGCTTCTGATGCATTTGCCATAAAATCGTAGCTTCTAAAATATCGATTAAAAAATTCTTTCGTGGACTGATACCACTCACATCGATAAACCTTTTTTAAATATTTTCTTCTTAAAATATTCCACAGTTTCTCCGCCAGTGGGCGTAGATGTACATCTTATTTTTGTCAATATCTCTACTTCTAGCAGTCCGATTTGAAAAATTCCTTCTTCGTTGGATAGTGTTTTCCGTGTGACATGTTTTTCATATAATTTCAAAATTTTCAAATAATTCATAGACTTTCCGCTAGGGGGCGCAGCGGTAAATTTCGTTTCCTCCTATATCTCTGCTTCTAAATCTCCGATTTGAAAAATTCTTTCTGCACCGGATACAGCTCCCGATGGGAAATCGTTTGCACATAATTTCTAATTTTTGTAAAAAAAAATAGTTTGGACACCAGGTGGCGTAAATCTTAATTTCCGCTTCTGTTGAATTTGTAGCAAAATATGAGCTTCTAAATTCTCGATTGAAAAAAACGTCGTTTGTTGACCGATACTACTCATGTCGACAAACCTTTTAGGAAAATTTTCTTCTTGAAAACATGCATGGTTTCTACGCCAGGGGGCGTGGATGTACATCTTATTTTTGTCAATATCTCTACTTCTAAGAGTACGATTTGAAAAATTCCTTCTTTGTCGGATAGTGTTTCCGATGCGAAATGTTTTTCCGATAAATTCAAAATTTTCAAGTAAATCATACACTTTCCGCTAGGGGGCACAAAGGTAAATTGCGTTTTCTGCGTTATTTCTGCTCCTAAAGCTCTGATTTGAAACATTCTTCCTGTATCGCATACAAGACCTGATGGAAAATATTTTTCACATAACTTCTAATGTTTGGTAAAGAATGGTTTAGCCACCAGGGATCATATGTGTTAATTTCTGCTTCTGAAGTATTTGTTGCAAAATCTGGGCTCCTGAAAACTCGACTAATTTTTTTTTTCTTCGACCGATACTGCTTATACGGATAAACCTTTTGAGAATACTTTCTTCCTAAAATAATTCATGGTTTTCCCACCAGGGGACGTAAAGTCACATCTTATTTTTGTCGATATCTCTGTTTTTAAGAGTTCGTAAGTTCACGATTCCGTTTACAGCAATATCTGAGGGATTAGAAACCCGATTAAAAAACTTCTTTCTTTGGAAAACAATATATTTTTCAGATTTATTGTTTTCCATATCGGTTCTATTGACTTTGAATAGCTTTGATAAATTTAATTTGCGTCAGAACGGATTCAAAGGACGTGCTTATTATTACACCCGAAAATTCGGTGTCAACTTTCTTGTTATTCTTTAAATCTATTGTGACGTGCCTGCTCCGCAGGACGCACACGACATAAAGGCAGATAGCAGCGAGAACGAACGTCCGCGTAGCTCAGTTGGTAGAGCGACTTGTTCCGGAATAAGTGGACTCGGGTTCGATTCCCGGAGTGGACCAAAAATGACGGAGAAATTTACTTCGTTATACTATATAAAACTAACTTGAAAAATTAATAAAAAAGACGTCCTAAGTTAATAAATGTCCAGAAGAAAAATCGCCTTGTTTGGACAAAACAGCATTGTCACTGTGTGACGTCCGACAAAGGTATAGCACGTGTTTAGACGACAAACCTGCAGCGATACATTCCGTCCGTGTAGCTTAGTTGGGAGAGCAACTTACTCCGGAGAGAGGGAGGTGCGAATTCGTTAACGTCACGCACAAAATTGTGTTTTCACAACTGGACCATTGGACAGTGATGACGAATAATATGGTCCGACGAATCCAGATTCTGTTGGTATTTTAATCATCTTCGCTGCAGGGCCATGAGGAAGGCTGAAGAAGCATTTAACCTAGAATATGTCCTGTGAAAAAAGGAGACGGAAGTGGTATGTTTAGGGGCTGTATTTCAAGTTCTGGAGTTGGACCATTCGTTGAGGTGTCTAATCGCATGAAATCTATGGATTATGTGACACATTTAAATAATGCGTTACTACCATTTGTCGAGTTTTTGGAACAAGCAGGATACTTACTGGGACCTGAGTCTCAAGGTGATAATTCTTGTGTCCGTCGAGCTAGAATTGTACTGGATTGGATTGAATAACATCAGAGAGACGTTCCACGTCTCAATCGGCCTGCAAATTCACTCGATCTGAATGTGGTTGAAAAAATCTGGGACATGTAAGACAAGTTAGTAAAACAATGCAATGCATTGATTATGATACGCTTTCCAACATACCAGAAATTATTACTCAAGTTATGAGGATAGTGGCTGTGGAATAAATCTCGCTCCTGTGTCCTGACCTTTGACCCCATTTCGATGATATTCAACAGAACCGGGTCAGTACAACACAAGAATAACGTACTAAAGTTTTGTCGCAATAGAAGCAGTTTTACGCAAGTTATAAGAATAATGGCTGTGGAATAAATCTTGCTTTTGTGCAATGACCTTTGACCCCATTTCGTTGATATTCAACAGAACCGGTTCACTATACCTCCGGAACAACATGATAACGTTTTGTCGCAATCGAAACATTTTTTGGTAAGTTATGATGCACAAGGGCAATGGAATGGATCTCACTCCAGTGTCCTGACCTTTGACCCCATTTCGCCCAGTTTCAATAGGGTGCGTCCCCAGTGGCTCCCTACCACATACTAAAATTTCATCGAAATCGAACCAATTTTACGCAAGTTATGACGCATAAGGGCAATGGAATAAATCCCGCTTTTATGTCCTGACCTTTGACCCCATTCCACCAATTTTCAATAGGTTTTGTTCCCACGTGGTTCCTTACCACATACCAAAATTTCATCGAAATCGAACCATTTTTACGCAAGTTGTGACGCATAAGGGTAATGGAATAAATCCTGCTCTTATGCCGTGCCTGACCTTTGACCCCAATTTGCCAATTTTCAATAGGGTTCGTGCCCAGGTAGTTCTCTACCACATACTGATATTTCATCGAAATCGAACCATATTTACGCTTGTTATGACGCATAAAGGCAATGAAATGGATCCTGCTCTTATGGCGTGACCTTTGATCCCACTTCACCCATTTTAAATAGAGTTCGTCCCCTGGTGGTCCCCTACCACATACTAAAATTTCATCGAAATCGAACCATATTTACGCAAGTTATGACGCATAAGGGCAATTGAATGGATCCTGCTCTTATGGCGTGACCTTTGACCCCACTTCACCCATTTTCAATAGGGTTCGTCCCATGGTGGTACCCTACCACATACTAAAATTTCATCGAAATCGAACCATTTTTACGTGAGTTATCGTACCGACAGACAGACAGACGGACGGACGGACAGGCGGACGGACAAAGCTGGAGCATATACGCTTCTTCAGTTCAACACAATTTTATTAACAAGGTTGGGTTGAGGAGGCGAACATGGGCGTCCTGTGGTACATATATTGTACGGTAAAATATACAAACTCTAAAATTCTATGTACATTATATACAGCACGATGTATTGATTCACAAAGGAGCCTCGTGGTATGAGGTACAGGCATTTTGCACAAGAACAATAAGAGAGATTGTCGAAACATTTCGTCTCGAAGCATAAGTATATTATAGTGCTGACAAATAACAGAATGAGAGTATTATAATGAAGCACTGTACAAAAGGAGAACTGTAGATGACAAAGTAGACAATGTGAAACCTAAGGCAAACGGAATTACGATGTCTTAGTACTGGTAGAAAAAATGATAATCAAAGAGAAAACAAGTAAGACTATATACATTTGTACAGTATGGTGCATATATATTCACATGTGTTAGAAGATACAAGCTGTATGTTGAAGTTTGATTCCGAAAACCAATGGTGAGCATGCACGTTGAACTGAAGTTCAACAGAGCTAGGAGCAACGAGGTTATAAACTACCGACAGTCAGTTGTAACGTCGCTGGCATGCCGGCGAACCAGGAAGCGGCCGGAGACCAGGTGGAATGGAAATGTTGTTCTCTCTGTTGGGCAACGGACACAAGGTTCTCTAGACGAAGTCTTGAGAGGAGACGCTCCCGAAAGTGGCACAGTAGTTCCACAGAAGATTGGTGGATGGTATAAGGAGATGAGATATCTCGGCAGCGCTGATGAAATACGTAAATGACGTGTTTCACCAGGATGAAAATATATGAGCAGATGGGTGGAAGCTTGACTGGCGGAGAGACCTGCAGGAGGAGTGTCTTATAGGCATCGAAAGGAAGATCAGTTGTGGCTGAACGTTGAGCAATGGAAAATGCAAGATGGAGTAGTGGAAGGAGGATGACACAATGTAGATAAACGTGAGAGACATCAGCTTCTTGAGCACAGAAGGGGCAAAGAGGTGAATCAAGAATGGTCATGCGGTGGAGGATGGATGGAACCGGAAGACGGCGGTGGAGAAAAAGCCAGTGAGTGTTTATTTCAAGAGGAGCTGAAAGAGGAGAAAGGGTGGCAGACCAGACAGCGGTGAGAGAGGATTGGGAGACATCAGGGATGTTAAGGGGAGAAGGAGAGTGGGATTTTAAAAGTAACCGATAGAGAACTGATTTTGAAAGAGAGGAGAGTGGAAGTGTAGATCTGCCGACTGAAAGAAAGAAAGGAAGGGGGAGGGAGGCGGAAGGAACAAAGGTCAGGCCGGTGGTGGTTGCGAGATGAGGAAACTTAGCAATGATGGCAGAGAGTAGGGAGTCATAGACAGAGCGATAGGAGGGTGAAAGTAGAACGGTGGGTGGGAGGCTGGCGTAGGCTCGCCAGGACAGATCTGAGGTTACAAGGTCTTTGACGGTTACAACTCCGACTCGGAGCCAAGAAGGATAGGCGAAGCATGAAAGATGAGGGGGTGAAGAAGAGAGGAGAAGAACAGGGGTTCGGCAAGGAGTTCAGTGGTGGAATCGGGTGGGGATCGAGTGAGCGGGAGAGAGCGGAGAAAGGTAAGAGTCTCCCGTAAGGCAGGAGGAAGGCGAGAGTGAGTGGTAGTACGGAGGTCCATTAGAATGAAAGTGAAAGTGAAATTAGTGTTGCTCGAAGAGGTGATGACATTCCTTGCGGTAACGGCGTCGGCAACAGGTGAGGTATGAAAACGGAGGAACGAAGTAATCCGGAGAGCTTGATAGTACAGTCGTGTATCAATTAGGCCAATGCCACCTTGGTCAGGAGGAGGGACTGAGCCAGTGGTGTCCGGTCCAGATAACTGAGGTGAAGCAGCGAATGATATCATTGAGACGAAGAAGTGGGGATTTAGTAGCAAGCCAGGAATGTGTGCACATGGAGAGAAGATAGGTTTGCGCAAGACGTGCACGTTGAAAATAAGAGGTGCAGAACTGCGCTTTTCGCCAAAACGCAGTTGACCGATGAAGATGTGGCTGGATGGTATTCCACGTTGTGCTGGAGGCTTCACCTGGGACGCCAAGATGTACGCCAAGGAAACTTTGAGAGGCTGAAGACCAGTGCGCTCCCCATGGGGAATCCAAACGGTCAACCCATGAGCCGCACCACAGACCTGTGCTTTTGGTTGTATTAATCGCAGCTCCGGAGCAGGAGGCGTAATCGGCGAAAAGACTTTGGAGCAAAGAGAACTGTGAATCCAGGCGTATACAGAAGGTAACGTCGTCTGCATACGCCACGGAAGTGGTGACATGGTGTTTCGTGCGGGCGATGAGTGGCGGCAGGGTGGCTTGAAAGGAGCGTTGAACGGAGCGGAGAAAAGGTTCTAAGGCTATAGCGAAAAGTTGACCGGAGAGTGGGCAGCCTTGCCTCACTCCACGGCGGAAGAGGATTGGTGCTGTTAGAAAGGTGGGCAACTTGACCGGGAAACTGGCGTCCTGGTAGAGGGAGGTGAGGAGAGAAATAAACGGAGATGGAAATCCAAATCGGAGAAGTGTGGCGGAGAGATAAGTGTGGGAGATATTATCAAAGGCGGACTGTTGGTCTAAAGAGAGGAGGGCGAGGGGTTCAGAGCGGGAGCGCGCAAGGTGAATTAGATCAGTCAGGAGATGGATGTTCTGAGATAGGGAACGGCCGGGAACTGTGTAAGTCTGGTTAGGGGAGAGGATGTAAGTGAGGATGGGATTTAGTCGTTGTGAAAGAAGCTTGGTATAAAGTTTGTAGTCGAGATTCAGTAGGGAAATTGGGCGCCAGTTCACCAAGTCAAGGAGATCACCTTTCTTGGGGAAAAGGACAACGTATGCATTTGTGAATCCCCTCTGGAGAGGAGAGTAAGTAAAGGCAGCAGAGAAAGCGGATAGGAGAAACGGAAGAAGAAGAGGCAGAAAAGTTTTATAAAAGCTAAAGGTTAGGCCGTCCGGACCCGGAGCAACACTAAAATTCAGAGAAAAGAATGTAGTGTTTAGTTCAGAGGGCGTGGGGGAAAGGAGAAGAGAAGAAGCGAGATGGGGGGGAACCTGAGGTAGATTAGAAAGGAGAGAATCCATTGCTGCAGAGGATGGTTGAAGAGGTTCACTGAACTTCATGGAAAAGTACTGACGTACATGGGAACAAAGCGCAATCGGATCATCTGATACCTCTCCAGAAGAAAGGCGTAGATGATGAAGTATGGACGAAGCTCGTCGGGTGTTTTCCACCGACGTCAGGAACTCATAGTTGTGAGCATCCGGCGTCAGGTGTTGCAAACGAAGTCGGCGGAGAGCTTGTTGCGCCAGAGGAGTGAGAAGAGATCGAAGCTCTTCTTGAAAGGAGGAAAAGAGAGGATCACTGAGACTGAGCATGGATAGCATTGAACGAACATAGTCTAGGCGCATGTTCTGGAGTGTCTTTGATTGGAAAGAGTGGTTTCTGACATGCAGAACGAGCTGTTGCTTGATCTCCAACCAAGAATTTAATCCGCAGAGTGCAGATTGAAGCTGCGGTCGTCTGTCAATCAGGAATGACCGGACCGAAGAGCAGAATGCCGGGTCGGAGAGAAGTGCATCATCAAATGTCCACGGGCGAATTATCCTGGGTTTGAATGGTGCAGTATGGACTATGATGGCAATGGCGCAGTGGTCAGATGAGGCCGTGGGATGCACACTCGATTCTGTCACGGCAGGAAGTAGAGTACTGGAGGCATAAAACCTGTCAAGGCGGGCTAAGAAAGGATTTTGCGCATGAGAGGAGTGCCAAGTGTAATTAGTCGACCATGGATGAATATGCCGATGTACATCATGAAGAGCGTTGTTGGTGACAACTGTCTGGAGCAGGTTCGCCAGGGCATGGCGGCGCTCTCTATTTGTAGAAGACCTATCCAGAAGAGGATCCAGGGTACAGTTAAAATCCCCACCAACGAGAACATGGTCTGACGGTGGGATACGGTCGACTGCTCTGAGAAGACGCGTGAAGAGAATTGATAAATGTGTTGTAGTGCTTGGAATATAGATATTGAATAAATGATATCTGGAAGACGCGATGGTGAAGGATGCATGCTGTAAGAGATCTCGACAAATATTTCGCACAGAGAGGGATGTGATAATAGAATTGAGAGTATGACTAATGCCGATGGCAAGACCGCTATGAGATGTTAGTCCATAGGCGTGAAGAAACACAAAGTTCCACTGGCGCCATCGAGAATAGACGGTAGTTGGTTTGCAATTTGTCTCTTGAAGGAGGAGAACATCAGCCCCCAACGGGTTGAGGTCTTCATATGCCAGAGAGTTGCTGAGGGGGAAGCGAATCCCTTGCAATTAAGTGACACGATCTTGAATTGTGGGGTTCCTTGCCTCTAGCTGAAGACCTTTCAGAGCTGGAGGAAAAGACTTGAGACGATTATAGAAGATTTGTGCCCACGGATGGGTGGAAACATTCTGGCGGCAGAAATGCGACACATTGAAGATCTGCTCCGGCACAAGTTGTCGAAGCGATGGATTCTTGACTGCTAAGGCACGCGCTATTGCGTAGCTTGTCGGATTCGTTAAGTATGTATGGAGATCAATGTATGAGAGTGGTACGGGAGGTATATTGGCTGTCTGGAGAAATGCAGCGAACTCTTCGACCGTGGGAAAGGAGACTCCGGCTGGCGAGGTGTGTCGAGGAGAACTGCTAGAGAGGGAGGTTGAACGAGGTGAAGTAGAGTTTTGCTTCTTCGCTACTCGCCTGCTGCGGCCAGAGCCGCGGCGCTTCAGCGGAGGCTCGGTCGTCTCATCCTCACACTGCGTCTCTGGACCAACGGACTCCACATCAGCTGTTTCGGAGGTTCCAGTGGTAATAGCTGGTTGTAAACCCTCTGAAAGGGACTCAGTGGTGGAGCGACGACGTTGCGGGAGTGAGGAGGCAACTGTAGGAAAGTCCTCTAGTTAAAAAGAGGAAGCGGCTGTGGGAGCGTTGCGTTGACCAACGTTTGTAAGCGGACTTTTTTCATCATATCTTGGCTCCGAGGCCTGCTGTGCTGAAGTAGATGGTGTAGTACGCTTCGAGGTAGGAACAGTACCTGTAGGAGCGCCAGTCGGAGTCGGTGGAACTTGATGTGGGCAGTGCACGCGAAGATGGCTTTCGCCATGGCAAAGCGTGCAGTGCAAGGAGGTAATGACGTCGATTCTCCGACGTTGCTGGCCACACCGTACGGTTAGGATCTTCGGGCACGCAAGCAGATGATCGTCCGACGGAAATATGACACGGGCACTTTGACAAAACATTGCAATGGATTTGTCATCGGGGTCTCTGGGCGCCGCCGAAAGGGTCGTTATTGGTCCAACCACTCGGCTAAATTTGCTGAGTAAAGTGCATAGAGCGACATCTGAGACTTCAGGTGGGACTGGGTGGAAAGTGACCTGGATAGGTCGCTGTGCCACAGGTTCAGCCAGAAGATGCACATCTTTGATGGATAAGCCAGCAGTCATCACAAGGTCTGCATGTTCTTTACGGGCAAAATACACTTATACGGCCCGTGGCTTTCGAGCCATATGAGTGATATAAGCTCCTGTAGGAAGCATCTTCTTTAGGGCAATACTATATTCCTTGAGTTTGGTGTCTGGTAATGCATCAAAACAGACACCGAAATCCATTGTGGAGAAAAATTGTTTCCCGGCTGGGGAATCCTCTGGGATATCGATGGTGGCAGAACTACCCTCAACACTGACGTAAGAGTCAGGAAAAACGGGAGCAATAAACTTGGAAGGAACTCTCGCTCCGGAGGTCACTGTGGAGTAAGTGAGAGACGTAGAGTTGGCAGCGGAAGGATGCGATACAGTGCTCATTGCTGGTAGCGGCTTGGTAAACTGAGTTGAGCCAGTTGAAGGCAACGCAACCGTGCAATCGGACACATCCATAGCTTCGGCAAATGAACCAGGGACGTGCGTCAAGGTGACGTCACTCTCCTGGACAGGGATATCAGCTTGAGCTTTTGCAGAGGAGTCGCGCGTCACATCTTGTATGCGTATGACGTCACTGACGTGCATAAATGCTGATTGGTCTCCTGAGAGTGAGGAGGAGGAGGAGGTTGAATGAGCATCACTGATGTGGGCGTGGACATCACCCTTATCAGTGCCAGCCATTGTAAATGGCGAGGATTAACTTAAGGATCGATCAGCTTGATCGAAAATAATAAAACGCTGAATGCAAACAAAATATGCAACTCACCGACTTGGGAGCTGAGCTAAAAGAATGCACAGATCTTCTTCTTGAAGGGGAACACAAAAATAGGAACAAACACTCATATACTTCCAAAAACTGGGCACAAACACAGAGCTCGAAAGGAACGTGACTATATCGGTTATACGCTTGTTCAACCTACGGTTAGAAAGCGTAAAAAATGCAGCGAAGAAGAAAAATCGAAACCCTACAGATTTGGCGGAATTAAAGGATTTCTTGAGCATGGTGTAGAATGAACTTGATACGCATGTGCCACGTTGATAGCATACTAAACAAAATTAAAACTCTAATTGAAGCAGGTGGTGATATAACTCCATCTACACTGCTGGCCACCCAAAATGCATCACCAAGAAGGAAGCATCCTATTGGCCTGAAATTCGCGGCATGCGTCCCCGCGAGAGGACATGCAAACGATTAGCATTGCAGGGCATATGCAAATCATATGTGCCCGGCACGCCACCGAGAAGCACTATAAGAAGGGTGCACAGAAGGCTGGGTGTAAGTAGTGAAAGTGTGTTGTGCTGCCGGACCTGTGCGTGGGAAGCTTTCTGTTGCCTCGTCGCAGAATACGGCAGTCATTCCAGCACGTTTCGGAGTTCGACAGAGGACGAATAGTGGCTTATCGCGACAGCAGTTTATCGTACCGAGACACAGGCACCTATGTGGGACGACATCCAGTCACAGTGTGGCGAGTATGGATTCGGTGGGTGCAGGAGGGACGGACGGACCGACGTGAGCGATTGCCGCAGCCGCGGCTCACCACCGAACGAGAGGACCGGCATGTTGTGTTGCCGGCTCGCACCGCCACATCACGAACGTTAGCTCAGGAATTAGGGTGTGTTGCGCAACAACCTGTGTCAGCACGTACCGTTCGACGTCGTCTGCAGGAGCGGGGACTTGTCGCACGGCGCCCATTGCTCCGATTGCCATTGACGTTACACCACCGGCGAGTGCGGCGGCAGTGGGCCGTTGAACGCCGCACCTGGACTACGGAATGACTCGACATTGTTTTCTCCGACGAATCCCGCTTCTGCCTGCAACACCACGATGGTCGGATCCGCGTGTGGCGGCACCGCGGCGAGAGACTGTATGGGGCCTGCATTATGCAACACCATACCGATCCGTTGCGTGGCGTTATGGTTTGGAACTTAATTGGATATGACACCGGCACCCCACTGGTACGCATCGCCGGTACACACAACAGCCATCGCACCATCTGCGACGTTTTGGAGGCTGTAGTCCTCCCTTACCTGCAGGACCTGCCAACGGCCACGTTTCAACAGGACAATGCGCGCCCGCACGTGGCACGCATCGTGCAACAATTCTTTACGGCGCACCAGGTGTCAGTGCTGCCGTGGCCCGCCTGTTCTCCCGATATGTCGCCCATCGAACACGTCTAGTCGCTGATCGGCAACCAAGTGTCCCAGCAAGCACCAAACGTGATGAACTGTGGCAACGTGTGGAAGCAGCCTGGACCGACATACCCCAAGCCCACATCCAAAGCCTCTTTCGCTCAATGCCGCTGCGTGTAGCGGCCGTTATTGCCAGCCATGGGGGCCACACGAACTATTGATGTCCACGTGTTCCGCAAGTTGCACGGGCCTGTAAGCTCAATCGTTTCATCTTTGTATCTGTTGTTATGTGTCCAGTAAATCTGGCTTTGCTATCTCGTGTCCTTCTTGGTGTTGGATTTTGGGAGGCCAGCAGTGTATATATAAAAGTGAAAGTTTGTATATTTGTTTGTTTGTCCGCTATACAAATGTACAGTTTTCAACTTAGAACCACCAAATTTGGGATATTATCTCATGGTACTCTAAGTTAGACCGTAGAAGGGTTTTAGAAGGGATCGGAGCCCGAAGGGTGTCAAGGGGGCCTCCCGTACAAAATTCTCGTTATTTTAGCAGTTTTCGATCTAGAACCACCAAATTTGGTATACTATATCAAGGTACTCTCACTTAGACCGTAGATGGTCTTGGGAAGGGGTCGCAACAGGAGATCAAAGGGCTCCCCATACAAAATTTTCGTAAAAAGTTCTACAGTTTTCAATTTACAACCATAAAAGTTTGTATATTATCTCATGGTACTGTAACTTACGGTTTTTAGAAGGGGTCGGAGACCGGGGTCAAGGGGTCCCCACACAAAATATTTGTAAAATCTACAGTTTTCATCTTAGAACCACCAAATTTGGTATACTATATCATGGTATTTTGACCGTAGACGGTTTTCGGAAGGGGTCAGAGCCCGGGATCAAAGGGCCCCCATACAAAATTTTCTTAAAAAGTTACATTTTTTAGTTTTTACGCTTTCCAACCGTAGGTTGAAGAAGCGTATATCCTCCAGCTTTGTCCGTCTGTCCGTCAGCACGATAACTCGCATAAAAATTGTTCGATTTCGATGAAATGTTAGTATGCGGTAGGGCACCACTGGGGACGAACCCTATTGAAAATGGGCGAAATGGTGTCAAAGGTCAGGACGTAGGAGCGCTTCGTAACTTGCGTAAATATGGTTCGATTTCAATGAAATTTGAGTATGTGGTAGGGGACCACCTGGGGATAAACCCTATTGAAAATGGGCGTAGTGGGGTCAAAGGTCAGGACACAGGAGCAGGGTGCATTGCATTGCCCTTATGCGTCATGACTTGTGTAAAAATGGTTCGATTTCGATGAAGTTTTAGTATGTAGTAGGGAACTACCTGGGAACGAACCTTATTGAAAATGGGCGAAATGGAGGTCAAAGGTCAGGACATAGGATCGGGATCCATTCTATTGCCCTTATGCGTCATAACTTGCGTAAAAATGGCTCGACTTCGATGCAATTTTAGTATGTAGTAAGGGACCTCATGGGGACGAACCCTATTGAAAATGGGCGAAGTGGGGTCAAAGGTCAGGGCATAGGAGTGGGATCCATTCCATCGCCCTTATGCGATATAACTTACATAAAAATGCTTCGATTGAGGCAAAACTTTATCATGTTGTTCTGGAAGTATGTTTTACCGGTTCTGTTGAATATCATCGGAATGGGGTCAAAGGTCAGGCCATAGGAGCGGGATGCATTCCATTGTCCTTATGCTTCATAACTTGCGTAAATATGGTTCGATTTCAATGAAATTTTAGTATGTGGTAGGAGACCACCTGGAGACGAACCCTATTGAAAATGGGCGAAGTGGGGTCAAAGGTCAGGACATAGGAGTGGGGTGCATTGCATTACCCTTATGCGTCGTGACTTGTGTAAAAATAGTTCGATTCCGATGAAGTTTTAGTATGTAGTAGGGAACTACCTGGGGACGAACCCTATTGAAAATGGGCGAAGCGGGGTCAAAGGTCAGTACATAGGATCGGGATCCATTCCATCGCCCTTATGCGTTGTAAAAATGCTTCGATTGGGACAAAACTTTATCATGTTGTTCCGGAAGTATATTTTACCGGTTCTGTTGAATATCATCGAAATGGGATCAAATGTCAGGTCATAGGAGCTAGATTTATTCTCCAGCCATTATTCTCATAACTTGAGTAATGATTTCTGATGTGTTGGTAAGCGTATCATAATCAATGCGTTGCGTGATTTTTACTAACTTGTTTAGTTTTACGCTATCTTTTACCACCAACAGACTGCCCCATCAGGCAGAAATATAATGTTATATAAATAGAGAGTTCCAGATATTCAAAATTGAAAATGATAAACAAAAGCACGATCAATGCCAATGTCAAGTCGCAACATAAGTACGTTGTAGTTCAGTGTCGCGGGATTCTCAGAAGCGCACGCCAGAAGTTCGGCAGTTCTACAGATGCCTCCTCGAAGATAAGTACAGTATTTCCATTCCTGTTCCTTTCTTTCTCGTTTCGTTAAAGTCAATTAACTAAATCAAAATTTTCTTTATATATTTTTTAATCTCTACATTTTTACTCCCAATGGAAAAACCAAAAATATTGTTTATCAAAAAGCAATAACCAAAACGAATTAAAATAAATTTACTGGAAAATTACAGGAATATATTTTTCATTCATAAAATTTCACCCGCTGAACTTAGTGACTCCACGAATATTTACATGGGAAAAAGCTGGTACCCCCGCTTGTAGGAAATATATAAAATTGAATGTTTGTTTGTTTGTTTTTCCGCTATGCAATTCTATAGTTTTCAATTTAGAACCACCGAATTTGGTATACTATCTCATGGTACTCTAACTTAGACCGTAGATGGTGTTTGAAAGGGGTCGGAACCCGGGATCAGCCCCCCCCCCCCCCACCTTACAAAATGTTCGTAAAAATGTTCCTTTTTTTGCTTTCTTATTTTGAAGTGGCACAGTATGTCATGATACTTTAACTTAGACCGTAGACAGTTTTTGGAAGTAATCGGAGCCCGGATCAAACGGCCCCCATGCAAAATTTACATGAAAAGTTCCATTTTTAACTTTTTTATTTTGAATTGGTATACTAACTATCTGATGGTCCTCTAACTTAGACCGTAGACTGTTTTGGGAAAGGGTCGGAGCCCGGAGTCAAGGGGCCCCCATGCGAAATGTTCGTAAAAAAAGTTCCTTTTTTTTGCTTTCTTATTTTGAATTGGCACAATATATCATGATACTTTAACTTAGACCGTAGACGGTTTTTGGAAGTAATCGGAGCCCAGGTCAAGCGGCCCCCATGCAAAATTTACATGAAAAGTTCCATTTTTAACTTTTTTTATTTTGAATTGGTATACTAACTATCTCACGGTACCATAACTTAGACCGTAGACTGTTTTGGGAAGGGGTCGGAGCCCGGGGTCAAGGGGCCCCCATACAAAATGTTCGTAAAAAAAGTTCCTTTTTTTTGCTTTCTTATTTTGAATTGGCAAAATATATCATGATACTTTAACTAAGACCGTAGACGGTTTTTGGAAGTAATCGGAGCCCGGGTCAAGCGGCCCCCATGCAAAATTTACATAAAATTTCCATTTTTAACTTTTTTATGTTGAATTGGTATACTAACTATTTGATGGTACTCTAACTTAGACCGTAGACTGTTTTGGGAAAGGGTCGGAGCCCGGGGTCAAGGGGCCCCCATACAAAATGTTCGTAAAAACAGTTCCTTTTTTTGCTTTCTTATTTTGAATTGGCACAGTATATCATGATACTTTAACTTAGACCGTAGACGGTTTTTGGAAGTAATCGGAGCCCGGGTCAAGCGGCCCCCATGCAAAATTTACATGAAAAGTTCCATTTTTAACTTTTTTATTTTGAATTGGTATACTAACTATCTGATGGTACTCTAACTTAGACCGTAGACTGTTTTGGGAAAGGGTCGGAGCCCGGAGTCAAGGGGCTCCCCATACAAAATGTTCGCAAAAAAGTTCCTTTTTTTGCTTCCTTATTTTGAATTGGCACATTATGTCATGATACTTTAACTTAGACCGTAGACGGTTTTTGGAAGTAATCGGAGCCCGGGTCAAGCGGCCCTCATGCAAAATTTACATGAAAAGTTCCATTTTTAACTATTTTTATTTTGAATTGGTATACTAACTATCTCACGGTACTCTAACTTAGACCGTAGACTGTTTTGGGAAGGGGCCGGAGCCCGCGGTCAAGGGGCCCCCATACAAAATGTTCGTAAAAAAAGTTCCTTTTTTTTTTTTGCTTTCTTATTTTGAAGTGGCACAATATATCATGATACTTTAACTAAGACCGTAGAGGGTTTTTGGAAGTAATCGGAGCCCGGGTCAAGCCTCCCCCATGCAAAATTTACATAAAAATTTCCATTTTTAACTTTTTTATATTGAATTGGTATACTAACTATTTGATGGTACTCTAACTTAGACCGTAGACTGTTTTGGGAAGGGGTCGGAGCCCGGGGTCAAGGGGCCCCCATACAAAATGTTCGTAAAAACAGTTCCTTTTTTTGCTTTCTTATTTTGAATTGGCACAGTATATCATGATACTTTAACTTAGACCGTAGACGGTTTTTGGAAGTAATCGGAGCCCGGGTCAAGCGGCCCCCATGCAAAATTTACATGAAAAGTTCCATTTTTAACTTTTTTATTTTGAATTGGTATACTAACTATCTGATGGTACTCTAACTTAGACCGTAGACTGTTTTGGGAAAGGGTCGGAGCCCGGAGTCAAGGGGCTCCCCATACAAAATGTTCGCAAAAAAGTTCCTTTTTTTGCTTCCTTATTTTGAATTGGCACAGTATGTCATGATACTTTAACTTAGACCGTAGACAGTTTTTGGAAGTAATCGGAGCCCGGGTCAAATGGCCCCCATGCAAAATTTACATGAAAAGTTCCATTTTTAACTTTTTTATTTTGAATTGGTATACTAACTAAGTCACGGTACTCTAACTTAGACCGTAGACTGTTTTGGGAAGGGGTCGGAGCCCTGGGTCAAGGGGCCCCCATACAAAATGTTCGTAAAAAAAGTTCCTTTTTTTTTATTTTCTTATTTTGAATTGGCACAATATATTATGATACTTTAACTAAGACCGTAGACGGTTTTTGGAAGTAATCGGAGCCGGGGTCAAGCGGCCCCCATGCAGAATTTACATGAAAAGTTCCATTTTTAACTTTTTTATTTTGAATTGGTATACTAACTATCTGATGGTACTCTAACTTAGACCGTAGACTGTTTTGGGAAAGGGTCGGAGCCCGGAGTCAAGGGGCTCCCCATACAAAATGTTCGCAAAAAAGTTCCTTTTTTGCTTCCTTATTTTGAATTGGCACATTATGTCATGATACTTTAACTTAGACCATAGACGGTTTTTGGAAGTAATCGGAGACCGGGTCAAGCGGCCCTCATGCAAAATTTACATGAAAAGTTCCATTTTTAACTTTTTTATTTTGAATTGGTATACTAACTATCTGATGGTCCTCTAACTTAGACCGTAGACTGTTTTGGGAAAGGGTCGGAGCCCGGAGTCAAGGGGCCCCCATGCGAAATGTTCGTAAAAAAAGTTCCTTTTTTTTGCTTTCTTATTTTGAATTGGCACAATATATCATGATACTTTAACTTAGACCGTAGACGGTTTTTGGAAGTAATCGGAGCCCAGGTCAAGCGGCCCCCATGCAAAATTTACATGAAAAGTTCCATTTTTAACTTTTTTATTTTGAATTGGTATACTAACTATCTCACGGTACCATAACTTAGACCGTAGACTGTTTTGGGAAGGGGTCGGAGCCCGGGGTCAAGGGGCCCCCATACAAAATGTTCGTAAAAAAAGTTCCTTTTTTTTTGCTTTCTTATTTTGAATTGGCAAAATATATCATGATACTTTAACTAAGACCGTAGACGGTTTTTGGAAGTAATCGGAGCCCGGGTCAAGCGGCCCCCATGCAAAATTTACATAAAATTTCCATTTTTAACTTTTTTATTTTGAATTGGTATACTAACTATTTGATGGTACTCTAACTTAGACCGTAGACTGTTTTGGGAAAGGGTCGGAGCCCGGAGTCAAGGGGCCCCCATACAAAATGTTCGTAAAAACAGTTCCTTTTTTTGCTTTCTTATTTTGAATTGGCACAGTATATCATGATACTTTAACTTAGACCGTAGACGGTTTTTGGAAGTAATCGGAGCCCGGGTCAAGCGGCCCCCATGCAAAATTTACATGAAAAGTTCCATTTTTAACTTTTTTATTTTGAATTGGTATACTAACTATCTGATGGTACTCTAACTTAGACCGTAGACTGTTTTGGGAAAGGGTCGGAGCCCGGAGTCAAGGGGCCCGCATACAAAATGTTCGTAAAAACAGTTCCTTTTTTTGCTTCCTTATTTTGAATTGGCACATTATGTCATGATACTTTAACTTAGACCGTAGACGGTTTTTGGAAGTAATCGGAGCCCGGGTCAAGCGGCCCTCATGCAAAATTTACATGAAAAGTTCCATTTTTAACTATTTTTATTTTGAATTGGTATACTAACTATCTCACGGTACTCTAACTTAGACCGTAGACTGTTTTGGGAAGGGGCCGGAGCCCGCGGTCAAGGGGCCCCCATACAAAATGTTCGTAAAAAAAGTTCCTTTTTTTTTTTTGCTTTCTTATTTTGAAGTGGCACAATATATCATGATACTTTAACTAAGACCGTAGAGGGTTTTTGGAAGTAATCGGAGCCCGGGTCAAGCCTCCCCATGCAAAATTTACATGAAAAAGTTCCATTTTTAACTTTTTTATATTGAATTGGTATACTAACTATTTGATGGTACTCTAACTTAGACCGTAGACTGTTTTGGGAAGGGGTCGGAGCCCGGGGTCAAGGGGCCCCCATACAAAATGTTCGTAAAAACAGTTCCTTTTTTTGCTTTCTTATTTTGAATTGGCACAGTATATCATGATACTTTAACTTAGACCGTAGACGGTTTTTGGAAGTAATCGGAGCCCGGGTCAAGCGGCCCCCATGCAAAATTTACATGAAAAGTTCCATTTTTAACTTTTTTATTTTGAATTGGTATACTAACTATCTGATGGTACTCTAACTTAGACCGTAGACTGTTTTGGGAAAGGGTCGGAGCCCGGAGTCAAGGGGCTCCCCATACAAAATGTTCGTAAAAACAGTTCCTTTTTTTGCTTCCTTATTTTGAATTGGCACAGTATGTCATGATACTTTAACTTAGACCGTAGACAGTTTTTGGAAGTTATCGGAGCCCGGGTCAAATGGCCCCCATGCAAAATTTACATGAAAAGTTCCATTTTTAACTTTTTTTATTTTGAATTGGTATACTAACTAAGTCACGGTACTCTAACTTAGACCGTAGACTGTTTTGGGAAGGGGTCGGAGCCCTGGGTCAAGGGGCCCCCATACAAAATGTTCGTAAAAAAGTTCCTTTTTTTTATTTTCTTATTTTGAATTGGCACAATATATTATGATACTTTAACTAAGACCGTAGACGGTTTTTGGAAGTAATCGGAGCCGGGGTCAAGCGGCCCCCATGCAGAATTTACATGAAAAAGTTCCATTTTTAACTTTTTTATTTTGAATTGGTATACTAACTATCTGATGGTACTCTAACTTAGACCGTAGACTGTTTTGGGAAAGGGTCGGAGCCCGGAGTCAAGGGGCTCCCCATACAAAATGTTCGCAAAAAAGTTCCTTTTTTTGCTTCCTTATTTTGAATTGGCACATTATGTCATGATACTTTAACTTAGACCATAGACGGTTTTTGGAAGTAATCGGAGACCGGGTCAAGCGGCCCTCATGCAAAATTTACATGAAAAGTTCCATTTTTAACTTTTTTATTTTGAATTGGTATACTAACTATCTCACGGTACCCTAACTTAGACCGTAGACTGTTTTGGGACAGGGTCGGAGCCCGGGGTCAAGGGGCCCCCATACAAAATGTTCGTAAAAAAGTTCCTTTTTTTTTTTTGCTTTCTTATTTTAAAGTGGCACAATATATCATGATACTTTAACTAAGACCGTAGACGGTTTTTGGAAGTAATCGGAGCCCGGGTCAAGCGGCCCCCATGCAAAATTTACATGAAAAGTTCCATTTTTAACTTTTTTATTTTGAATTGGTATACTAACTATCTGATGGTACTCTAACTTAGACCGTAGACTGTTTTGGGAAAGGGTCGGAGCCCGGGGTCAAGGGGCTCCCCATACAAAATGTTCGTAAAAACAGTTCCTTTTCTTGCTTTCTTATTTTGAATTGGCACAGTATATCATGATACTTTACCTTAGACCGTAGATGGTTTTTGGAAGTAATCGGAGCCCGGGTCAAACGGCCCCCATGCAAAATTTACATGAAAAGTTCCATTTTTAACTTTTTTATTTTGAATTGTTATACTAACTATCTCACGGTACTCTAACTTAGACCGTAGACTGTTTTGGGAAAGATTCGGAGCCCGGGGTCAACGGGCCCCCATACAAAATGTTCGTAAAAGCAGTTCCTTTTCTTGCTTTCTTATTTTGAATTGGCACAATATATCATGATACTTTAACTAAGACCGTAGACGGCTTTTGGAAGTAATCGGAGCCCGGGTCAAGCGGCCCCCATGCAAAATTTACATGAAAAAGTTCCATTTTTAACTTTTTTATTTTGAATTGGTATACTAACTATCTGATGGTACTCTAACTTAGACCGTAGACTGTTTTGGGAAAGGGTCAGAGCCCGGAGTCAAGGGGCTCTCCATACAAAATGTTCGCAACAAAGTTATTTTTTTTGCTTCCTATTTTGAATTGGCACATTATGTCATGATACTTTAACTTAGACAGTAGACGGTTTTTGGAAGTAATCGGAGCCCGGGTCAAGCGGCCCCCATGCAAAATTTACATGAAAAGTTCCATTTTTAACTTTTTTATTTTGAATTGGTATACTAAGTATCTCACGGTACTCTAACTTAGACCGTAGACTGTTTTGGGACAGGGTCGGAGCCCGGGGTCAAGGGGCCCCCATACAAAATGTTCGTAAAAAAAGTTCCTTTTTCTTTGCTTTCTTATTTTGAAGTGGCACAATATATCATGATACTTTAACTAAGACCGTAGACGGTTTTTGGAAGTAATCGGAGCCCGGGTCAAGCGGCCCCCATGCAAAATTTACATGAAAAAGTTCCATTTTTAACTTTTTTATTTTGAATTGGTATACTAACTATCTGATGGTACTCTAACTTAGACCGTAGACTGTTTTGGGAAAGGGTCGGAGCCCGGAGTCAACGGGCTCCCCATACAAAATGTTCGTAAAAACAGTTACTTTTTTGGTTTTCTTATTTTGAATTGGCACAGTATATCATGATACTTTAACTTAGACCGTAGACAGTTTTTGGAAGTAATCGGAGCCCGGGTCAAACGGCCCTCTTGCAAAATTTACATGAAAAGTTCCATTTTTAACTTTTTTATTTTGAATTGGTATACTAACTATCTGATGGTACTCTAACTTAGACCGTAGACTGTTTTGGGAAAGGGTCGGAGCCCGGGGTCAAGGGGCCCGCATGCAAAATGTTCGTAAAAACAGTTCCTTTTTTTGCTTTCTTATTTTGAATTGGCACAGTATATCATGATACTTTAACTAAGACCGTAGACGGTTTTTGGAAGTAATCGGAGCCCGGGTCAAGCGGCCCCCATGCAAAATTTACATGAAAAAGTTCCATTTTTAACTTTTTTATTTTGAATTGGTATACTAACTATCTCACGGTACTCTAACTTAGACCGTAGACTGTTTTGGGAAGGGGTCGGAGCCCGGGGTCAAGGGGCCCCCATGCAAAATGTTCGTAAAAAAAGTTCCTTTTTTTTGCTTTCTTATTTTGAAGTGGCACAATATATCATGATACTTTAACTAAGACCGTAGACGGCTTTTGGAAGTAATCGGAGCCCGGGTCAAGCGGCCCCCATGCAAAATTTACATGAAAAAGTTCCATTTTTAACTTTTTTATTTTGAATTGGTATACTAACTATCTGATGGTACTCTAACTTAGACCGTAGACTGTTTTGGGAAAGATTCGGAGCCCGGGGTCAACGGGCCCCCATACAAAATGTTCGTAAAAACAGTTCCTTTTCTTGCTTTCTTATTTTGAATTGGCACAGTATATCATGATACTTTACCTTAGACCGTAGACAGTTTTTGGAAGTAATCGGAGCCCGGGTCAAACGGCCCCCATGCAAAATTTACATGAAAAGTTCCATTTTTAACTTTTTTATTTTGAATTGGTATACTAACTATCTCACGGTACTCTAACTTAGACCGTAGACTGTTTTGGGAAGGGGTCGGAGCCCACGGTCAAGGGGCCCCCATGCAAAATGTTCGTAAAAAAGTTCCTTTTTTTTTGCTTTCTTATTTTGAAGTGGCACAATATATCATGATACTTTAACTAAGACCGTAGACGGTTTTTGGAAGTAATCGGAGCCCGGGTCAAGCGGCCCCCATGCAAAATTTACATGAAAAAGTTCCATTTTTAACTTTTTTATTTTGAATTGGTATACTAACTATCTCACGGTACTCTAACTTAGACCGTAGACTGTTTTGGGAAAGATTCGGAGCCCGGGGTCAACGGGCCCCCATTCAAAATGTTCGTAAAAACAGTTCCTTTTCTTGCTTTCTTATTTTGAATTGGCACAGTATATCATGATACTTTACCTTAGACCGTAGATGGTTTTTGGAAGTAATCGGAGCCCGGGTCAAACGGCCCCCATGCAAAATTTGCATGAAAAGTTCCATTTTTAACTTTTTTATTTTGAATTGGTATACTAACTATCTCACGGTACTCTAACTTAGACCGTAGACTGTTTTGGGAAAGATTCGGAGCCCGGGGTCAACGGGCCCCCATACAAAATGTTCGTAAAAACAGTTCCTTTTCTTGCTTTCTTATTTTGAATTGGCACAGTATATCATGATACTTTAACTAAGACCGTAGACGGCTTTTGGAAGTAATCGGAGCCTGGGTCAAGCGGCCCCCATGCAAAATTTACATGAAAAAGTTCCATTTTTAACTTTTTTATTTTGAATTGGTATACTAACTATCTGATGGTACTCTAACTTAGACCGTAGACTGTTTTGGGAAAGGGTCAGAGCCCGGAGTCAAGGGGCTCTCCATACAAAATGTTCGCAACAAAGTTATTTTTTTTGCTTCCTATTTTGAATTGGCACATTATGTCATGATACTTTAACTTAGACCGTAGACGGTTTTTGGAAGTAATCGGAGCCCGGGTCAAGCGGCCCCCATGCAAAATTTACATGAAAAGTTCCATTTTTAACTTTTTTATTTTGAATTGGTATACTAAGTATCTCACGGTACCCTAACTTAGACCGTAGACTGTTTTGGGACAGGGTCGGAGCCCGGGGTCAAGGGGCCCCCATACAAAATGTTCGTAAAAAGTTCCTTTTTCTTTGCTTTCTTATTTTAAAGTGGCACAATATATCATGATACTTTAACTAAGACCGTAGACGGTTTTTGGAAGTAATCGGAGCCCGGGTCAAGCGGCCCCCATGCAAAATTTACATGAAAAGTTCCATTTTTAACTTTTCTATTTTGAATTGGTATACTAACTATCTGATGGTACTCTAACTTAGACCGTAGACTGTTTTGGGAAAGGGTCGGAGCCCGGAGTCAAGGGGCTCCCCATACAAAATGTTCGTAAAAACAGTTCCATTTCTTGCTTTCTTATTTTGAATTGGCACAGTATATCATGATACTTTACCTTAGACCGTAGATGGTTTTTGGAAGTAATCGGAGCCCGGGTCAAACGGCCCCCATGCAAAATTTACATGAAAAGTTCCATTTTTAACTTTTTTATTTTGAATTGGTATACTAACTATCTCACGGTACTCTAACTTAGACCGTAGACTGTTTTGGGAAAGATTCGGAGCCCGGGGTCAACGGGCCCCCATACAAAATGTTCGTAAAAACAGTTCCTTTTCTTGCTTTCTTATTTTGAATTGGCACAGTATATCATGATACTTTACCTTAGACCGTAGACGGTTTTTGGAAGTAATCGGAGCCCGGGTCAAACGGCCCCCATGCAAAATTTACATGAAAAGTTCCATTTTTAACTTTTTTATTTTGAATTGGTATACTAACTATCTCACGGTACTCTAACTTAGACCGTAGACTGTTTTGGGAAAGATTCGGAGCCCGGGGTCAACGGGCCCCCATACAAAATGTTCGTAAAAACAGTTCCTTTTCTTGCTTTCTTATTTTGAATTGGCACAGTATATCATGATACTTTAACTAAGACCGTAGACGGCTTTTGGAAGTAATCGGAGCCCGGGTCAAGCGGCCCCCATGCAAAATTTACATGAAAAAGTTCCATTTTTAACTTTTTTATTTTGAATTGGTATACTAACTATCTGATGGTACTCTAACTTAGACCGTAGACTGTTTTGGGAAAGGGTCAGAGCCCGGAGTCAAGGGGCTCTCCATACAAAATGTTCGCAACAAAGTTATTTTTTTTGCTTCCTATTTTGAATTGGCACATTATGTCATGATACTTTAACTTAGACCGTAGACGGTTTTTGGAAGTAATCGGAGCCCGGGTCAAGCGGCCCTCTTGCAAAATTTACATGAAAAGTTTTTTTTAACTTTTTTATTTTGAGTTGGTATACTAACTATCTGATGGTACTCTAACTTAGACCGTAGACTGTTTTGGGAAAGGATCGGAGCCCGGGGTCAAGGGGCCCGCATACAAAATGTTCGTAAAAACAGTTCCTTTTTTTGCTTTCTTATTTTGAATTGGCACAGTATATCATGATACTTTAACTTAGACCGTAGACAGTTTTTGGAAGTAATCGGAGCCCGGGTCAAACGGCCCCCATGCAAAATTTACATGAAAAGTTCCATTTTTAAATTTTTTTATTTTGAATTGGTATACTAACTATCTCACGGTACTCTAACTTAGACCGTAGACTGTTTTGGGAAGGGGTCGGAGCCCGGGGTCAAGGGGCCCCCATGCAAAATGTTTGTAAAAAAGTTCCTTTTTTTGCTTTCTTATTTTGAAGTGGCACAATATATCATGATACTTTAACTAAGACCGTAGACGGTTTTTGGAAGTAATCGGAGCCCGGGTCAAGCGGCCCCCATGCAAAATTTACATGAAAAGTTCCATTTTTAACTTTTTTATTTTGAATTGGTATACTAAGTATCTCACGGTACCCTAACTTAGACCGTAGACTGTTTTGGGACAGGGTCGGAGCCCGGGGTCAAGGGGCCCCCATACAAAATGTTCGTAAAAAAGTTCCTTTTTCTTTGCTTTCTTATTTTAAAGTGGCACAATATATCATGATACTTTAACTAAGACCGTAGACGGTTTTTGAAAGTAATCGGAGCCCGGGTCAAGCGGCCCCCATGCAAAATTTACATGAAAAGTTCCATTTTTAACTTTTCTATTTTGAATTGGTATACTAACTATCTGATGGTACTCTAACTTAGACCGTAGACTGTTTTGTGAAAGGGTCGGAGCCCGGGGTCAAGGGGCCCGCATACAAAATGTTCGTAAAAACAGTTCCTTTTTTGCTTTCTTATTTTGAATTGGCACAGTATATCATGATACTTTAACTTAGACCGTAGACAGTTTTTGGAAGTAATCGGAGCCCGGGTCAAACGGCCCCCATGCAAAATTTACATGAAAAGTTCCATTTTTAAATTTTTTTATTTTGAATTGGTATACTAACTATCTCACGGTACTCTAACTTAGACCGTAGACTGTTTTGGGAAGGGGTCGGAGCCCGGGGTCAAGGGGCCCCCATGCAAAATGTTTGTAAAAAAAGTTCCTTTTTTTGCTTTCTTATTTTGAAGTGGCACAATATATCATGATACTTTAACTAAGACCGTAGACGGTTTTTGGAAGTAATCGGAGCCCGGGTCAAGCGGCCCCCATGCAAAATTTACATGAAAAGTTCCATTTTTAACTTTTTTATTTTGAATTGGTATACTAACTATCTGATGGTACTCTAACTTAGACCGTAGACTGTTTTGGGAAAGGGTCGGAGCCTGGAGTCAAGGGGCTCCCCATACAAAATGTTCGTAAAAACAGTTCCTTTTCTTGCTTTCTTATTTTGAATTGGCACAGTATATCATGATACTTTACCTTAGACCGTAGACAGTTTTTGGAAGTAATCGGAGCCCGGGTCAAACGGCCCCCATGCAAAATTTACATGAAAAGTTCCATTTTTAACTTTTTTATTTTGAATTGGTATACTAACTATCTCACGGTACTCTAACTTAAACCGTAGACTGTTTTGGGAAGGGGTCGGAGCCCGGGGTTAAGGGGCCCCCATGCAAAATGTTCGTAAAAAAGTTCCTTTTTTTGCTTTCTTATTTTGAAGTGGCACAATATATCATGATACTTTAACTAAGACCGTAGACGGCTTTTGGAAGTAATCGGAGCCCGGGTCAAGCGGCCCCCATGCAAAATTTACATGAAAAAGTTCCATTTTTAACTTTTTTATTTTGAATTGGTATACTAACTATCTGATGGTACTCTAACTTAGACCGTAGACTGTTTTGGGAAAGATTCGGAGCCCGGGGTCAACGGGCCCCCATACAAAATGTTCGTAAAAACAGTTCCTTTTCTTGCTTTTTTATTTTGAATTGGCACAGTATATCATGATACTTTACCTTAGACCGTAGACAGTTTTTGGAAGTAATCGGAGCCCGGGTCAAACGGCCCCCATGCAAAATTTACATGAAAAGTTCCATTTTTAACTTTTTTATTTTGAATTGTTATACTAACTATCTCACGATACTCTAACTTAGACCGTAGACTGTTTTGGGAAGGGGTCGGAGCCCGGGGTCAAGGGGCCCCCATGCAAAATGTTCGTAAAAAAAGTTCCTTTTTTTTGCTTTCTTATTTTGAAGTGGCACAATATATCATGATACTTTAACTTAGACCGTAGACGGTTTTTGGAAGTAATCGGAGCCCGGGTCAAGCGGCCCCCATGCAAAATGTACATGAAAAAGTTCCATTTTTAACTTTTTTATTTTGAATTGGTATACTAACTATCTCACGGTACTCTAACTTAGACCGTAGACTGTTTTGGGAAGGGGTCGGAGCCCGGGGTCAAGGGGCCCCCATGCAAAATGTTCGTAAAAAAAGTTCCTTTTCTTTCTTTCTTATTTTGAAGTGGCACAATATATCATGATACTTTAACTAAGACCGTAGACGGTTTTTGGAAGTAATCGGAGCCCGGGTCAAGCGGCCCCCATGCAAAATGTACATGAAAAAGTTCCATTTTTAACTTTTTTATTTTGAATTGGTATACTAACTATCTGATGGTACTCTAACTTAGACCGTAGACTGTTTTGGGAAAGGGTCGGAGCCCGGAGTCAAGGGGCTCCCCATACAAAATGTTCGCAACAAAGTTCCTTTTTTTGCTTCCTATTTTGAATTGGCACATTATGTCATGATACTTTAACTTAGACCGTAGACGGTTTTTGGAAGTAATCGGAGCCCGGGTCAAGCGGCCCCCATGCAAAATTTACATGAAAAGTTCCATTTTTAACTTTTTTATTTTGAATTGGTATACTAAGTATCTCACGGTACCCTAACTTAGACCGTAGACTGTTTTGGGAAAGGATCGGAGCCCGGGGTCAAGGGGCCCGCATACAAAATGTTCGTAAAAACAGTTTCTTTTTTTGCTTTCTTATTTTGAATTGGCACAGTATATCATGATACTTTAACTTAGACCGTAGACAGTTTTTGGAAGTAATCGGAGCCCGGGTCAAACGGCCCCCATGCAAAATTTACATGAAAAGTTCCATTTTTAACTTTTTTATTTTGAATTGGTATACTAACTATCTGATGGTACTCTAACTTAGACCGTAGACTGTTTTGGGAAAGGGTCGGAGCCTGGAGTCAAGGGGCTCCCCATACAAAATGTTCGTAAAAACAGTTCCTTTTTTTGTTTTCTTATTTTGAATTGGCACAGTATGTCATGATACTTTAACTTAGACCGTAGACTGTTTTTGGAAGTAATCGGAGTCCGGGTCAAGCGGCCCTCATGCAAAATTTACATGAAAAGTTATTTTTAACTTTTTTATTTTGAATTGGTATACTAACTATCTGATGGTACTCTAACTTAGACCGTAGACTGTTTTGGGAAGGGTTCGGAGCCCGGGGTCAAGGGCCCCCATGCAAAATGTTCGTAAAAAAAGTTCCTTTTTTTGCTTTCTTATTTTGAAGTGGCACAATATATCATGATACTTTTACTAAGACCGTAGACGGTTTTTGGAAGTAATCGGAGCCCGGGTCAAACGGCCCCCATGCAAAATTTACATGAAAAGTTCCATTTTTAACTTTTTTATTTTGAATTGGTATACTAACTATCTCACGGTACTCTAACTTAGACCGTAGACTGTTTTGGGAAGGGGTCGGAGCCCGGGGTCAAAGGGCCCCCATACAAAATGTTCGTAAAAAAAGTTCCTTTTTTTTGCTTTCTTATTTTGAAGTGGCACAATATATCATGATACTTTAACTAAGACCGTAGACGGTTTTTGGAAGTAATCGGAGCCCGGGTCAAGCGGCCCCCATGCAAAATTTAGATGAAAAGTTCCATTTTTAACTTTTTTTATTTTGAATTGGTATACCATCTCATGGTACTCTAACTTAGACCGTAGACGGTTGTTGGAAGTACTCGGAGCCCGAGGTCAAATACTCCCCACACAAAATTTTCGTTCAAAAGTTCCATTTTATACCTTTTTATTTTGAATTGGTATACTATCTACTGTAACTTAGGCCGTAGACGGTAGACGGCTTTTGGAAGCAGTTGGAGTCCGGGGTCAAGGAGACCCCCGTACAATGTTTTCGTAAAAAGTTCAGTTTCTTACTTTTTTAATTTTGAATTCGAATTTAATATTTTTTGTTGTGACAAGTGCAAGAGACGATTTTTTTGTGACAAGTGCTTTCCAGTGAAGACCTGCAACACCTTTCAGCATAGGAACTGAAGGTAAGTGAACAACAAAAATCAAACGGAAAAACAAAAATTAATGTGAGCCTAAAGATTCTACAGAGAATAAAATTCAAATTCGATGAAAAAATGAAATACAGTATTAGGTATGATTCATGCAGTAAAAAAATTAATCGTTTTTATTTGATTTGTACAAAATTTAGATACTGAAATATCACCAAATTATCCCGAGCAACACATTCAGCTAGTTCAGGAATAAAGTTTACATTCCGTAATTTTTTGACCGGTGTGTTTACTTCTCGGTGTGTAATTTTCTTTGTCGAGCAGTGTATTTCA
Source organism: Macrothele yani (assembly GCA_039090855.1). NCBI lineage: Eukaryota > Metazoa > Arthropoda > Arachnida > Araneae > Macrothelidae > Macrothele > Macrothele yani. The sequence goes on along the minus strand of CM077031.1, from coordinate 16,258,230 downwards.
AACATGCAACGGATCATTCCTTTTAAACAAATCATGCAGATAGTTGATTTTCCGATTTTACTTTTGGGAAATAAGCAGATAATTCCTAAACATGCGTATACTGCATTCAATAAAGGAAGTTAACAGGAGCGAAAGATTGCTTAGGGGAAATTAAAGCTATTATTTGTTTCTTTCGCACTTCTTAAGTATTTCTACTGTCACGCATTTGGAGAAATTGATTCCTTTTCATTAGTAGTTTTGCGACATGGAACATTTAAAAGCTACGTAAAAGTAAGTTGGATACTAAATTTTGTTCTCAAATTGGCCCTGTCTTCTCAAAATGCTTTCGGGATATTTTGTCTCCACTATGCTGTCTCCTGTTGAATTTTGAGCTCTCATTAAACGGGAAAACATTCTTAGAATTCATTTGCTGCCCGTGGATTTCACCGAGTTAGTAATATTCAGTGTTGCAAAAATGTTTGAAGATCTTTTGCTCGGTCTCTGCGGACGAATATCAGGAATACAGAGTACGTGTCGGAGGTCTCTGACACGCGTACATGAAGGTCTAAAATTTCATTAGTTATATTTTTACTACACAAGGTACGAAGATAAATAATTTTATCAGTGATCAAGCTGATGAAACTGTTGTGACGTGTCTGCCCCGCAGGACGCACACGACATAAAGGCAGATAGCAGCGAGAACGAACGTCTGCGTAGCTCAGTTGGTAGAGCGACTTGTTCCGGAATAAGTGGGCTCGGGTTCGATCCCCGGAGTGGACCAAAAATGACGGTGAAATTTACGTCGTTATACTGTATAAATTTGTTCCTGAAATTAATGCTTCACATATGCCATTTTCGTTTAGAAGGGATCCTTCCATTTTCAGAACGTATTTTGCAAAAAAAAAAAAAAAAACGAAAGAAAACGTGCAATATAACACCGTCTTTGGACACTAGAGATGAGTTCGGGCTCAATTTTAGGAGCCCTGCCCCGGCCCGCTTTCTTTGATTACATACACTGGCCAAAGAAATGGCTCAAGCATGGATTAGTTTAAAAATCATTAGTTTAAAAAGTTTAGTTCAGTTAATCCACCTCACAATATTAATATGTTTTTAGAAATACTACGCATAAAGCCAAATGTTCTAAAATGTGGATTTGAAAATAAATAAATAATCAACGTGCGTATCAGGGGAATCAGTAATTTTGGTAAAAGCTGTAGAAAACAAAATCGTTTAGAAACAAAAAATTCCATTCGTTATTTCTTTTTGATTTCTAAATTTACTTTCATTTTGAATAAATTGCATTATAAAACGTACAACGCCGTACAGTGTTTGAAATTTTGACTCAAGAAAACTAATCTTTGAAATATAATTTACATATATGCTAATTGGTAAAGGTAGTTTAGAGTGATGTAGTAGAATATAAAAAAAACATGTAGGGAAATTTCCAAAAAAAAAAAAAAAAAAAAAAAAAAAAGAATGTTAAAAGCATTCCAGACCAGATTATTCTGCATTTTGTAACATTAACAAAGCTTTGAGCTTAATAGTATAATAATCACAATATTATCATATGTGTGTGCAGTTTCCAAATCAAGTTCATCATGAAAAGAGAGAGAGAGAGAGAATTACACTAATGCCTCAGGGCTTCAACTTGATCTTTTCTCTAAAATTCGACCTGCTGCCCTAAAAACCAACGTCACCCCAAAAATCGCGGGTGAGAAAATTTAAAAAATAAATAACAATACTTCTAACTGCACAATTTTGGAAATTAATACATCATTTTAAAGATAAGATTCTTGATTTTTAATAAAATACAAAACATGGGACTGTGATTTTTTCCCTGTTTTTCGATACCAGACCTCCTTAAACTAATCCTTGCTTGGGCCATAGCTTTGGACAATGCATAATGCAAGTCTTGCTAAGCAAAATTTATCTTGCAATGGCAGCTAGCTTAGGAAATTGAAAATCCTTCCACCATGGTAACAAATCCACAATGAAATTCAACGCGTGTAATTCAACCGGGCTCGGAATTACACGTGTTGAATTAATTACAGTAATGAAATTCAAGACGTGTAATTCCGAGCCCGGGCCCGGGTTTTTCGGTAGTTAATGAATTCTGAGCCCGTCCGAGCCCGGGCCGGGCTCGAGCTCATCTCTAGTGGACACTACATCTCTGTAACTATTAGTCCGATTTGAAATTTTTTTTGTTATGCATTGGAAATCTCGAAATGTGAGAATGATGACTCTGGCTTTCCGGTTTTTGTTTTTCTCAGTGCATAACTTCGCCGCTAGAGAGCGTAAATGTAGATGTTATTGAATTCAAAATACATTTGCCGCCAAGGTGAGTTCTTAGCAGACCAAATAGGTGAAAATCGCTCGTTCCTACGTCGGGTCTGTAAAGCGGATGGTCAAGAAGTCTCCAGCTAGCTGCTAATCGAGTTGTATGCGGTCTGGTGTTCTCATGATGGAGCAGCATTCCTCTACACTGCAAAAAAATTCTGAAATTCACGAACCAATTTCCGCTCTCCCTTTTGTGAGTTAACGAAGCACATTTCTGACACAAACTTTTGTCTAAAAGGAAAATTTTGAATTTTCAGAAACCATTCCTCAATTCTTTTCTTATATTGACAATACATTCCCATTTTGAAGATGTCTAAAAGGAAAATTCTGAATTTTCAGAAACCTTTTCGCAAATATTTTTTTATATTGGCGATAAATTCTCATTTTGAAGATGTCTAAAAGGAAAATTCTGAATTTTCAGAAACCTTTTCGCAAATATTTTTTTATATTGGCGATAAATTCTCATTTTGAAGATGTCTAAAAGGAAAATTCTGAATTTTCAGAAACCTTTTCGCAAATATTTTTTTATATTGGCGATAAATTCTCATTTTGAAGATGTCTAAAAGGAAAATTCTGAATTTTCAGAAATCTTTCCGCAATTCCTTTCTTATATTGACGATAAATTCTCAGTCTGAAAATGTCGAAAAGGAAAATTCTGAATTTTCAGAAACCATTCCTCAATTCTTTTCTTATATTGACAATACATTCCCATTTTGAAGATGTCTAAAAGGAAAATTCTGAATTTTCAGAAACCTTTCCGCAATTATTTTTTTTTACTTTGACGGTAGATTCCCATTTTGAAGATGTCTAAAAGGAAAATTCTGAATTTTCAGAAATCTTTCCGCAATTCTTTTTTTACTTTGACGGTAGATTTCCATTTTGAAGATGTCTAAAAGGAAAATTCTGAATTTTCAGAAATCTTTCCGCAATTCCTTTCTTATATTGACGATAAATTCTCAGTCTGAAAATGTCTAAAAGGAAAATTCTGAATTTTCAGAAACCTTTCCACAATTCCTTTTTTATATTGACGATAAATTCCTACTTTGAAGATGTCTAAAAGGAAAATTCTGAATTTTCAGAAACCTTTCCGCAATTCCCTTTTTTTAATTTGACGGAAAATTCCTATTTTATAAATGTCTAAAAGGAAAATTCTGAATTTTCAGAAACCTTTTCGCAAATATTTTTTATATTGGCGATAAATTCTCATTTTGAAGATGTCTAAAAGGAAAATTCTGAATTTTCAGAAACCTTTCCACAATTCTTTTTTTACTTTGACGGTAGATTCCCATTTTGAAGATGTCTAAAAGGAAAATTCTGAATTTTCAGAAATCTTTCCGCAATTCTTTTTTTTACTTTGACGGTAGATTTCCATTTTGAAGATGTCTAAAAGGAAAATTCTGAATTTTCAGAAATCTTTCCGCAATTCCTTTCTTATATTGACGATAAATTCTCAGTCTGAAAATGTCTAAAAGGAAAATTCTGAATTTTCAGAAACCTTTCCACAATTCCTTTTTTATATTGACGATAAATTCCTATTTTGAAGATGTCTAAAAGGAAAATTCTGAATTTTCAGAAACCTTTCCGCAATTCCCTTTTTTTATTTTGACGGAAAATTCCTATTTTGAAAATGTCTAAAAGGAAAATTCTGAAATCTCAGAAACCCTTCCGCAATATCTTTTTTTATATTGCCGGAAAAACTCCGTTCTCACTTTTTCTGTATTCATATGATGAAACTTTTCCGGTAATAGGAGAGATTCCCGGAAATACTTGGAAGTTTGATTAACTGTTAAATTTCAATCGTCTGTCAAAAGAACTGATTTTGAAGTTCTGTAGCGAGATCGGATATTGTGGATAACATATCTCATGAGTTTTGCTATTGTGGCACAGGATATTTTATCTCCTCTCCCCCATTTTGTGCACCAACTATTAAACATTGTGTTTCCGGCGAAGAGACCGGGTATTTAAATTATTGTACAGATCACTGCACGATGTCTATGTTTCAGTCTGTGGAAAACAAAAGCTATAATAGCCATCAAGAATAAATTTTATATTTAGAAGTTTGTGAAATAATCTATATATTTTAAACACAAGGCTGTTTCTTTCTATAATACGTCAGCGCCACCTACTGGAGCGATTTTCATGATTTTTTTTTAATGTAAACTACTTACCCACAGATTTGTCATCGCTCATATTTGTTGTCATAAGTAATTTTTTTTTTATGTTACCATGGCATTTTCTTTGTACAATCCGCCGTTCATAATTCTGGCGTTTGTTCTCGCTTCAGTACCTGCAGCTCCATCTGCCTTTCTGCAGTGGTCGAACTTGGCACTAAGTCCTCCGCTACCAACTACGTAGTTGTAATTATCCGAATCGGTTCAATAGTTTCCGAAATTAGTAAAAAGAATTCTGTATATTATCGTGAACTACTTTCTTTCACGTTGGGTGTGGCCAGGTTGTATGTAAACAAAGCGGAACGATACACGGGAAATCGGGAACTACGTGAAAGCGATCTGATTCGGTAGTACAGCCAAAAATAATAAAACATAATAAAAAATTAACGCAACAGCCTAATTTTCACCGGAAAGAAATAAGCTTCCCAACGGTAAAAGAATTATCCAAATCGGTTCAGTAGATTTTGAGATTACCCCAAACACACAAACAAAGTTTATTTCTTTATACACTATCTACCAACAAGTAATTGGACACCTGTGATAGCAAAAGAAAACGAAGTTTATTCTCCTTCAATAGTTGGTGGAGCCTCCACGTGCGGCGATTACAGCTGCGACCCTCCGGGGCATACTCTCAACCAGGCGTTGTACGACGGCTAGCGGTATTTTCTTCCACTCGGCTTGGAGAAGACAGGTCAGTTCCTTCACCGATTTCAGACGGTGGGGACACCCCTTTAGTCGACGCTCCAACTCGTCGCAGAGGTGCTCGATAGGGTTAAGGTTCGGGCTCTGCGCAAGCCAGTACATTCGATTAACCCCACTGTCACCATACCAAGCCATGGTGGACTTCGCAACATGACAGGTGGCATTGTCATCCTGAAAGTAACATGGGTCCACCCAGTAAAACTGCCACAACGTAGGAAGTGCATGGTCATCCAAAATGGTGCAGTAGGTCTCGGCGTTGAGTCTACCAGGAATTGCGACCAAGAGTCCCGTGCCATGCCAAGAGAAACACCCCCACAGCATAATTCCACCGCCGCCGAACTTTACAGTTGGCACAATACATTCCGGCAGGAGGTGTTCTCCAGGCAGACGCCAAACCCAGACCCTGCCATCTGAACGGTAGAGGGTGAACCTTGATTCGTCGCTCCAGAGAATATGTTTCCACTGTTCAACGGTCCCCTGTCGACGTTCTGTGCACCACGTTAGCCGAGCAGCGCTATTGGACTTGGTGATCAAAGGCTTGTGGGCGGCAGTACGTCCATGATAACCGAGCAGATGGGCTTCCTTACGGATGGTATTCATCGAAAGAACACTCCCGGATGCCTGTTGAAACTCCTCGTGGATGTGGCCCATCGATTTGGTGCGGTTCTTCCGAATTTCTCTGGCCAGCACCCGTCGGTCTCTAACACCCAGTTTTGTGGGTCTGCCGGGTCGGGGCACATTCCGACAGTCACCTCTCATCTTCCACTTGCCAATCACGTAGGCCACTGTCGATTTTGGGTACTTCAACTTGCTGATATGTCACGTATGGATCGGCCATTTCTGTGACACCTGACGATTACACCTTTCTCGAAATCAGAGACCTACGAATTGCATGGCATCTTGCATGCGACTGGTTGCGTTGTTGTTTCCCACACGATATTTAACGGCGGCGGCCGTGACGTGTATCAGGACCGCAGATATCGTCGATTGCAGGGGTGTCCAATTACTTGTTGGCAGAAAGCGTATATTACTAGCCTGCTGTACCCGTCATTGACGGAATAGTGATAGTATAATACAATCGGGAAACAACGCTTACAAAAAAGGGCGTAATAAATGTGTTTACGAATGAACATAGTCGTAACGGAATTCTAAAAAAGAAGCGCCTAAAATTTATGGTGAACTACTTTTCTGCACGCCTTAACGTTCGGTGTGATCAGGTTGATACCAACAAAGCGGAAAGACACACTCAGATCGGGTAGAAACGCATAACATTAAATAACTAAAAATTAAATTTAAATTAAAAAAAATCGCTTCGAGGTGCACCAGAAGATGTCTACAGGTACCTTCATAACAGATTTCGTCGCTCTAGGTCGCCTAATTCTATGTGAAATCCGACTGACAGACGCTTTCTTTAAATGCAACCTGATCACACCCAACGCGAAGGCGCGAAGATAAGTAGCTCACGATAAATTTGAGAAATTTCTTTTTAGAATTTCGTTAAAACAACGTTCTGTTTTCTAGCTCACAACGTCGTCACAGTATGATGACCTTCTGATGTATGACACTTTTGAATTAATAACGCAGATTGAAAACCAACGTTCTATTTTCTGTTTTTTCTTCTCCGCCCTCAAGGTCATAATACAATCGACAAACAACGCTTACAAAAAAGAGCGTAATAAATGTATTTACGAATGAAAATAGTCGTAATGGAATTCTGAAAAAGAAACACCTAAAATTTATGGTGAACTACTTTTCTGCACGCCTTAACGTTCGGTGTGATCAGGTTGATGCTAATAAAGCGGAAAGACACACTCAGATTGGGTAGAAACGCGTAACATTAAATAACTAAAAATTAAATTCAAATTAAAAAAAAAGATCGCTTCGAGGTGCGCCAGAAGATGTCTACAGGTACCTTCATAACAGATTTCGTCGCTCTAGGTCGCCTAATTCTATGTGAAATCCGACCGACAGACACACACACAATCTGTTTTATGTAGAGAGAGATTAGTATTATTATACAGAGTGATTCGGCTAAGCATGTACAAACTTCTGGGAGGGGTAGGTTGCACAAAGATAAATTAGAATCATATAGCAATGCAGGGTCGGAAACGCCATCTTCATGCGGTAGATGGCGTTATTCGACCGCGAGACTGCTCGTACGTTCTTTCAGGATACCGTCATTTGTAAACCGCCCGTAGAGGTAGTAGGATGGCTGAGTTCAATGTGGGTGGCTGCCCAGGTAGCAATATTATGTTGGACCAACCGTGGGCTTTTAACGGTCGGCCCAGCGACGAAGCGACTCGGCGGTCAACAATTGGATATGTGTTGGTTCAACGGTTGGACAACGGTTGGTGATCATGTGTTCTTGGACAACCATGGTTGGTCATGTGTTCTTGGACAACCATCGGACAACCGTTAAGTGGTCATTTGTTGATGAATGGTTGGTCACACGTGGGTGGAAAAACCGTTGCCCAATCTTCGATAAACAACGCAACCTTCGCCCAACGCTGCCGACGCAAAAATATCATTGGGCGAACCTTTGGCCAATGTCAGTGTGCTACTTGGGTGAGTTCTTCCGTGCAATGTGATCCCAGCACGATGGGGCTCCCGCCCATTTCAGCAATGACGTTCGTCATCCCTTAAACATGATAGTTGGACATCAGCGGATCGGGCTTGGTGGTTCCGTTCTTTGGGCTGCAAGATCGCCGGACTTAACATGCCTTGATTACTTCTTCTGGGGTTACATCAAAGAACTTGTGTACGACACCCCCGTTGAGAGTGATGAGGACCTTGTAGCACGCATCTATGTAGCTCCTTCGGAAGTCCGAGACACGCCTGGAATCTTCCAAAAGGTACGTGATTCCATGCGCCGACGATGTCAAGCATGTGTTACAGCTCATGGTCGCAACTTTGAACACCTTCTGTAACCTCAATGCATTTCGCAAATGTCTTGCGAGTAATGAAAAGCATTTTGTTCTCTTGCGTGCTGCTCTTTCATTTCTCGTCCTCTCTGAACACTAGCACATGAAGATGACGTTTCCGACCCTGCATTGCTATGTAATTCTGATTTGTCTTTGTGCAACCTACCCCTCCAAGAAGTTTGTACACGCTTAGCTGAATCACCCTGTAGATAAACGAAATAGCCTATGTCCACCGGAAAGAGGTAACCTTCCCAACGGTGAAAGAATTATGTTTTTACAAAAAAACATAATTCTTTCTTTTTACTAAAACATAATTCTTTCTTTTTACTAATTTTTTACATAATTCTTCCTTTTACTAATAAAAAAAACGAAGTTTTTTTACTAATTTCGAATACTATTTAATTCTTCAACGGTGAAGAATTAAATAGTATTCGAAATTAGTAAAAAAACTTCCGTATGTTACATACATGAAATTCTTCCGCAGATTCGCGGAATTCCGCTTTTTACGCTTTCCAACCGTAGGTTGAGGAAGCGTATATGCTCCAGCTTTGCCCGTCCGTCCGTCCATCCGTCCGTCCATCCGTCCGTCCGTCCGTCTGCACGATAACTGGCGTAAAAATGGTTAGATTTCGATGAAATTTTAGTATGTGGTAGGGGACCACCTGGGGACGAACCCTACTGAAAATGGAACAAATGGGGTCAAAGGTCACGACGTAGGAGCGGGATCCATTCCATTGCACTTATACGTCATAACTTGCGTAAATATGGTTCGATTTCAATGAAATTTCACAATGTGGTAGGGGACCACCTGGAGACGAACTCTTTTCAAAATGGGTGAATTGAGGTCAAAGGTCAGGACATAAGAGCGGGATGCATTCCATTGCCTTTATGCGCCATAACGTGCGTAAAATTCGTTCGATTTCAATGAAATTTCACAATGTGGTAGGGGACCACCTGGAGACGAAGCCTATTCAAAATGGGTGAATTGGGGTCAAAGGTCAGGCATAAGAGCGGGATTCATTCCATTGCCTTTATGCGCCATAACGTGCGTAAAAATGGTTCGATTTCGATGAAATTTCAGCATGTGGTAGGGGACCACCTGGGGACGAACCCTATTGAAAATGGACGAAATGGGGTCAAAGGTCAGGACATAGGATGCGATCCATTCCATCGCCCTTATCCCATATTATTAAGGTGGACGTCAAGTAATTTTGCTTCCTATACTTCCAATGGAAAAACTTTTGTACACATTTCCTTCACAATTAATGTGTTCCCAAGGATGAAAATTTGAACATCGATTAAAATAACTTCTTAAAATAACTTGGAATACTTAATATTTTCTAAAACATAACCATAATTATATTAAAAATCAATAACTTTTCCTTTGGTGGTGTTGAAACCAGAAAAAGAATGGCGCGACCTGTACTTTGATGACGTCAGTAGACAAACAAATGTTGGATTGCATAATTATGGTTATGTTTTAGAAAATATTAGGTGTTCCAAGTTATAAAATGAAGCTATTTTAATCGATGTTCAAATTTTCATCCTTGGGAACGGATTAATTGGGAAGAAAAAAGATGGCGCAACTTGTATTTTCATGACGTCAGCAGTCAAACAAATGTGCGGATCCTATTAAAGTTTTATGACGTCACACTTTTGCTAGCAGATGGCCGCGATTCCCATCTGCCTCGTTACGTCACGCGTTGTGTGCGTACGTTCGTCTGCACGATAACTCGCGTAAAAATCGTTCGATTTCGATGAAAGTTTAGTATGTGGAAGGGAATCACCTGGGAAGGAGCCCTGTTGAAAGTGAACGAAATGGGGTCAAAGGTGAGGACATAGGAGCGGGATCCATTCCACTGTTCTTATGCGTCATAACTAACGTAAAAAAGGTTCGATTTCGATTAAATATTAGTATGTGGTAGGGGATCACCTGGGGACAATCCCTATTGAAAATTGGCGGAATGAGGGTTAAAGGTCAGGACATAGGAGCGGAAATCACTTCCATCGCCATTATGCGTCATAACTTACGTAAAAATGTTTCGATTTGGATGAAATGTTATGTTGTAGGGGCCTGCACCTGGGGACGAATCCTATTGAAAATGGGCGAAATGGGTCGATGGTTAGGACACAGAAGCGGGGTGTATTCCATAGCCCTTATACATCATAACTTACGTAAAATTGCTTCGATTGCGACAAAACTTTATCATGTTATTTCGGAGGTATACTGAACCAGTTCTGTTGAATATCATCGAAACGGGATCAAAGGTCAGGGCGTAGGAGTGAGATTTATTCCACAGCTATTTTATGATTTCTAGTATGTTGGAAAGCGTATCATAATCAATGCATTGCATGATTTTACTAACTTGTTTTGTCATCATTTGGGTTATCTCGAGATCGACGCAAAACTGAAGAGAAATTTGGGAGGGCTTGGTGGTGGGGTAGTTATCCGTCGGTGGGCGGAATTCCAACTTTCAAAACTTCCGGAAACAGAAGTTAGACGGAGTGAAGGCTCCTCCTGTAATCGTAATCCTTTTTTTTTTTTTTCTCGCAGTGTTTCTTCTACCAATAGTGTTGTTAAATATAATTTTATTCCGTAAATATTTGTTTCGCAGCTTCAAAATGCAGGAAAACTTTCCTAAAATGGAAGTCGGACAGAGCGTAGATTTCGCCGGTCGTCATAATTTTTTCTCCGTCGATGTTACATTTATCCTGTGTTGTGACATGAAGGCAGAGGGTGCTAAGAATCCCCGGAGGACCGGACTAGGCTGCCATCTGTTGCTAACCTTGGCTACGTATAATGGACGCTCGCTATCTTCTGATTCAAGGCTTCTTGAATTGGAAGAGGAACTACAAAGGATCAAGTGGGACATCGTCGGGCTAAGTGAGGTAAGGAGAAAAGGAGAAGATCTCATCGAACTGAAAAGTGGACTTCTCTTCTACTATCGTGGGACAGATACTGGCAGAACTAGTGGTGTTGGATTTATAATAAACAAGAAACTGAAGGATAAAGTTGTAGAAGTTGAAAGTTCCTCTGACAGAGCTGCGCGGCTTGTTATCCAACTCTCGAAAAGATACCAGGCTCAGATTATTCAAACTTATGCACCCACCACAAGTCATTCTGAAGAAGAAATTGAAGAATTTTATGAGGAAATTTGTCATCTAAATAATAAAGGTAAGCAGCTCTTGAAGATAATTATGGGAGATTTCAATGCAAAAATAGGGCAACGACAACAGAATGAAACTTCAGTAGGTAAATTCGGTCACGGCAACAGAAACCAGCGTGGAAATACTCTCGTTGAGTTTGCAGAGGCAGAAGGGTTTTCATCTTGAACTCTTTTTTCAAGAAAAAGCCCCACAGGAAATGGACATGGAGACATCCAATTGGGACGACAAGTGAAATTGATTTTATTATGTGTAACAAAAAATTCGTCATAGAAGACTGCAGTGTGCTAAACAAGTTCAACACAGGTAGTGACCATAGATTGGTGAGATGTAAGATGCACCTCAACACTAAACTTCAACGTGGCAAGCTCATAAGACAAACAAAATGTATTGACATAACCAACCTTAAAAAACACCATAATACCTTCAAGTTGGAACTGAAGAACAGATTCTCTGCTTTAGAAGGCCTAACAACGGAAGAAGTGGATATTTCTGAAGTTAACAGAAAAGTAACCAAAGCTCTTATGGAAACAGCTACAAAATTAGCTGGGTCTAAGAACAAGTTGCATGTGAACAAATTATCAGGAAAAACCAAAATGTTGATGCAAAAAAGAAGAGAGATGAGGACAACTAAAGAAAATGTGACTTCCAAAGTGGAATATATAGAGCTATGCAAGACAGTACGAAAAAGTATCACTGAAGACGTAAGGAAATTCAACTGTGAACTAGTGAGGAAAGCAATTGAAAGCAACCAAAGCCTAAAGATATCAAAGGGACATCTCAGTAAGGGAAGAAAACAGATTATGGCACTGAGAAAAGAAGATGGTTCTGTAACAAGAAACAGAGGCGAAATTTTGACAAGAGTGAAATATTTCTACTCCAAATTATATGAAAGGGACGATACATAAACTCCAGACATCATGAAAGGTACCAGTACCAGAGTTCTTGCAGTCCTCCCAGCAGAAGTTGCACATGCAATCAAGAACGTGAAGCGGGGAAAAGCTCCAGGAGAAGATGGAATTACTGTGGACATCATACAAGTAGCAAGTGGAGAAATCGAAACAGTACTCGCCCAAATTTTCACTCGATGCCTTAATGAAGGAAAGATTCCTGAGAATTGGAACAACGCTACAATGATCCTGCTACATAAAAAAGGTGACATTGAGGATCTCAGGAACTACGGACCTATCAGCCTCCTATCAGTGGTTTATAAAATCTTCACTAAAGTTCTTTCACACCGCTTGAAGGTAACACTGGACATGGCTCAACCGAGAGAACAAGCTGGATTCAAGAGTGGCTACAGCACAATGGATGATATCCACGTACTGAGAGAACTAATTGAAAGAGCGAGGGAATATGAACTTCCATTGTGCGTGGCTTTTATCGATTATGAAAAAGCCTTTGATTCGGTGAAACCATCAGCAGTTACAATGGCTCTGAAATCCTGCGGTATTGAAGATGCATACATTAATATTATTAATAACATCTATGAAAATGCAAGTGCAAAGATTCGGCTGTTTGAGAATACAGCACACATAAAAGTTGGAAAGGGAGTGAGACAAGGTGACACTATATCTCCGAAGCTCTTTAATGCTACATTGGAGGGTGTCTTTCAGTCGCTGAGCTGGGAATACAAGAGGATAAAGATTAATGGAGATTATCTAACTCACCTTCGTTTTGCTGATGACGTAGTCATTTTTGCAACTACCCCATCACAGCTACAGAGTATGATCTAGGAACTTGCTGACAAGAGTAAAGAAGTGGGATTAAAAATGAACTTTCAGAAGACAAAAGTGATGTTCAATGCTTTTTCAAGAAATGAAGATTTATCGATTGATGGAGAAAAGCTGGAGATAACAGACACGTACGTTTATCTTGGACAGCAGATATCAAGTGGGGGTCACATTGATGAAGAAATTAATCGGCGCACAAAACTTGTCTGGAGAGCTTTTGGAAGAAACAGCATAATTTTCAGAAGCAATATGCCATTATGTCTTAAAAGAAAAGTGTTTGATCAATGCATCCTTCCAGTGCTTACGTATGGTGCAGAGACGTGCACCTTTACTAAAAGAGACATACAAAGGCTGCAGACAACTCAAAGCAGCATGGAGAGGTGCATGCTTGGTGTAACCAGGAGAGATAAGAAGAGGAACTCGTGGATCCGAAAAATGACAAGAGTGGAAGACATCATGATCAGAGTTAAATCCCTGAAATGGCAATGGGCTGGACATACTGCCAGAAAGACAGACCATCGATGGACAGCCGAAATATTAGATTGGATTCCAAGGGACAGGAAAAGACCCAGAAGAAGACCACATGGAAGATGGGTGGATGAAATTCGAAAGTATGCGGGAGTGACATGGAGGAGACTGGCACAAGACAGACCGTTGTGGAGGAAACTTGGGGAGACCTTCGTCCAGCAGTGGATTGATAATGGTTCACAATGATGATGATGATGATATATATATATATAGGGGATGTAAGGTCAGGTGATGCGTAACATCACAGCCTCTCCTTGACAAATGTCAACCCCGCCTTCTCGTGGCATAGGAAAGTTAAATTTTTACTTATGTAATATAACGTAAACCACAACAAAACTGCGCAATGCTGCAAGTATTAGATGTAGTTAGTGTATGTAAAATAATATTAACATGCAAGCAGTCTACCTTCATAAACAAACAAATAGGGCCAAAAACCTTCAGATAAAAAAAAAAACCAAAGCGAAAAACAAATCGACGAAACAATGCTAAGAAAATATTTACAAAAACATTCATTCAGAACCCTTGGATCACTCTTCAGGGAAAGACATCCGGAGGCCCTGAGCACATAGGTTCAGTTCAGGTTTCATGAGAATGCAAAAATCTCGAAAAAAGTAATAATGGATATCCAATTTGAAATTCTGTGTTGTAAACTTTTGTTGCATTCTGTCTTTCCTACCTGAACTATAGAAAATACAAAAGAGTCACTAGGATTAAAATTGAGCTAAAAAATGAACAAAAAGCTCCTTGCCAAAACTATACTGTTACATGCACTGTTGTGTAAACGAAAAAGAAACATCAAAACGAAAACTGAGTCAAAATTCTCCCTACAAAATTAAAAGATAGTAACAGTAACATAAATCCTTCCACAAAACCCTTCATGACATAATTAAAGTCATTCGTAGAGAGTCACGGTTAGGCCGCCCCGGTGGCGCAGTGGTCTAAGGCGTTGGCCTTTGATCATTCGTCCGAAGGGGTCCGGGTTCGAATCCCGGTGAGGCATGGATGTTGTGTTTGTCTTACGGCACTGGCTCTCTCCCTTCCCTGGAACCAGTGACCCTAAATTAGGGGCGGGCGACTGCTCATAGCCCATTGAGTTGCTCACGGTGGTCGTTAAACCTCCAACCAAAAAAAAAAAAAAAAAAAGAGTCACGGTTAAGACGTATATCCAAGTTGGAAAATTAAACTCCAGGTGTGTTCAGAAACCAAAGTGAACAAATTTAGCTGCAATTTCCTAGGTACTTTCTGAAATAAACCAATTTCTATAATGTTGAATAAATGTTTTTAGTGGATGTAAAGAACGGGTGTTAAATAGATATATATACACTGACGGAAAAAAATCCCAACACCACGAAAAAATAGTTGTAGAGGAATGAAATGGCGGCAATACATTTGTATAGGTAACATATTTAATCGATTAAGGTTTCAAGATCACAGCTTATTGTAAGCGCGAGAAGAGCCATTTTAAATGTGAAATGCTGGTACATTAATAACCGGTGTAACCGCCAGAACGTAGAATGCAAGCATGCAAACGTTCATGCATTGTGTTGCACAGATGCTGGATGTCAGTTTGCGGGATGGAGTTCCATGCCTGTTGCACTTGGTCGGTCAATACAGGGACGGTTAATGCTGGTTGGGGGTGACGCTGGAGTTGTCGTCCAATGATGTCCCGTACGTGCTCGATTGGTGAAAGATCTGGTGATCTAGCAGGCCACGGCAACATGTCGACACTCTCTAGAGCATGTTGGGTTACAGCAGCGGTATGCGGGCGAGCGTTATCCTGTTGGAAAACATCCCCTGGAATGCTGTTCATGAATGGTAGCACAATAGGTTGAATCACCAGACCGACGTACAACTGTGCCGTCAGGGTGCGTGGGATAACCACGAGAGTGCTCCTGCTGCCATAGGAAATTGCTCCCCAGACCATAACTCCAGGTGTAGGTCCAGTGTGTCTCGGCCGCAGACAAGTTGGTTGCAGGCGCTCACCTGGCCTCCTAACCAACACACGGCCATCACTGGCACCCAGGCAGAACCGGCTTTCATCAGAAAACACAACAGATCTCCACTCCGTCCTCCAATGAGCTCTAGTTTGACACCACTGACGTCGCAAACGGCAGTGGTTTGGAGTAAGTGGAATGCACGCTACAGGGCGTCTGGCTCGGAGCTGTCCTTCAAGTAACCGATTTGTAACAGTTCGTTGTGTCACTGTGGTGGCAATTGCAGCTCAAATTGCTGCCGCAGACGCGGTACGATGCGCCACGGCCATGCGACGTACACGGCGGTCTTCCTTCTCAGTAGTGTCCCGTGGCCGGCCGGAACCCCGTCTTCTAGAGGCAGTACCTTCCCTTGATCACCGCTGCCAACAATCATGCACAGTGGCTACATTCCTGCCAAGTCGTTCTGCAATATTGTGGAAAGAAAATCCACCTTCTCGTAGCCCTATTACACGACCTCGTTCAAACTCCGTGAGCTGTTGATAATGGCTTCTTCCGTCTTCTTAAAGGCATTCTTGACTAACATCAACACACTACGTCGAATCTCAACGATAACTAACGCTCACGAACGTTACAGCGCGTATTTACAGCAAACCTGCTTTGCATGTTCCGAGGGGTGCTACTAGCGCCACACGCATGCGCCGAGCGCGAAATCTGCATAGACGTCATCTTACAGATGTACTCTCACCGCCTACCAACTGCCGTTTATCTAACACAACCCCTTCTTGGTGTTGGGATTTTTTTCCGTCAGTGTATATACATATATATTGAATACAGTGATGTGCTCGAGCTTAATATTTACATAATAAATTTCAGTGAACAATTTTGTCTTGCTCATCACGTGTTATGTTCACGCTGTTTCGCAGCACGCTCTTATTTTGCACCCGTGCGGTTAAAAAGTTCAGCTTTTTTTTTCCTTCCTCAGTCTCATGTATGATATTATCGTGAACTACTTTCTTTCACGTCGGGTGTGATCAGGTTGTACGTAAACAAAGCGGAACGATACACGGGAATTCGGGAACTACTTGAATGCGATCTGATTCTGTAGTACAGCCCAAATTAATAAATAATGATAATAAATAAACGATGTAGCTTAGTCCACCGGAAAGAAACAAGCTTTCCAACGGTGATGGAATTATCCGAATCAGTTCAGTAGTTTTCGAGATTACTTCATAAACAAACTTTCTCTCTGTATATATACATTAGTATAGATTATTTAGTGTTACCAAAAATAAAATAAAATGTTAAAACCAAAATTGCAAAATAAAACACATTTTAAACCCCATTGTGTAGTTATGTAGACACGATATCATTTCGGGTCACTGAAAGAATGCTTGAATATTCCAATGTAAGCCCGTCAACGACGGGTAAGCACATGATTATACAATAACTAGTGACTCGGCCCGACTTCGCACGGTCGCAGTTTAGAATTTACGGCGAATCTAAAGATAGACGATTATTACGTTCAACAGGAGACTGTCTTTCTCTTCGTAAAGCTATTCTTTGTCTGTCATTTGCCAATCGAGATTCTGTTTCTTGGAAAGTTTCGTTATGACGGGATAAACAAATTATTTTAGCGTCCGATGTACTACGACCTCTATTCCAGTTTCGTCTCGGCATAGTGTTAATACCATATTTAAATTTTAATGAAAGAGCTACTCAAAGAGATACATACTTGTGGACGAAAACAACTACGCATTTAGTCTGTGCGAGCGCCGATAAACCAATTCTTTTTCAGCGTCCAATGTAACTACGCATTTATTCTGTGCGAGTGCCGATGAACCAATTCTTTTTCAGCATCCGATGTAACTACGCATTTAGTCTGTGCGAGCGCCGATAAACCAATTCTTTTTCAGCGTCCAATGTAACTACGCATTTATTCTGTGCGAGCGCCGATGAACCAATTCTTTTTCAGCATCCGATGTAACTACGCATTTAGTCTGTGCGAGCGCCGATAAACCAATTCTCTTTCAGCGTCCGAAGTAACTACGCATTTAGTCTGTGCGAGCGCCGATAAACCAACTCTCTTTCAGCGTCCGAAGTAACTACGCATTTAGTCTGAGCGAGCGCCGATAAACCAATTCTCTTTCAGCGTCCGAAGTAACTACGCATTTAGTCTTTGCGAGCGCCGATAAACCAATTCTCTTTCAACTTCCGATGTAACCACGCACTTAGTCTATGGCCTTACATGCTGTCAGACCGGCCGGCGCGCATGAGCCTCGCGTCTTTTTCCCAATGAGCAAAAAAGTTCCGTAAACGTGTAGCCGCGCATCGTTGTTTAGGCAGTGGAAGCCACGAAAGAATGCTAACGGCTGTTTTTCCTTTGACTTGTCACTAAAATCGTTACTGCTCGGCTTCCTTTTTATCATTGATTAATGTTTCATACACCTAACCTTCTTCGACAAATGCTCTATGGAATGGTGAAAACCGCATCAAAATCCGTCCAGCTATTCTCGAGATTAGCCCGAACAAACAGACAGACGCCTACTGGGGACTTAATTTGATACTAAGTATATAGATGAGCAACGTCATCGTTAAATTCGTATACGAGTGGTTGGAAAAATTAAAAATTTATGCGAATATTGCGAAAATTTTGTTGTTGGTGACCCATCTAATAGACTGCCCATTAATAATTCAACCGTTTAATACAGTTATGCATTTTATTACGATTCGTGTTATACACTGGCGTGCAAACATTAAGGACGAAGATGAGAAATTAGCATAACAGCGGAACGAGCAGACAGAACGGACCGGAAGACCACTCAGGAGATAGACTAGGGCCCGGTACGGTCGGGCATGCGCATATATGCAGCATGACTTAGTGGGGGGGTCGCAAGGGTATAAAGCACACGGACGTTGTACGCTCAGCAATTCGCTGAGAGCTATTGCACGGTGTACATCGGTTTTAACGTCGTCGAGTTGCTGTCACCGTGTGATATGCCCAACAGGCAATCCAGTAGACGACATCTGGATGACTTTACCCGAGGTCGCGTCATTGGGAAGTTGGAAGAATGTCGAAGTGTGACTTAGTGTGGCCGAGAAGTTCAGAATCGCTCACAGCATTGTTTCACGAACTTGGAGAGCATTTCAAACGACAGGAACAGCTGTCCGAGAGTTTAGCAGTGGTCGTCCACGAGCAACCACGGCGGCGGACGACCGGTATATTGTCCTACAGGCGAGAAGAGACAGACGGCTGACAGCGGGAGAAATCGCAAGGCACCTGCAACAGACAACTGGACGTCCGTTATCGGGTTTTACCGTGGCCAGGAGGGTGCACAAAGGTGTTGTATTTGCACGACGACCAGTACGGTGTGTGCCATTAACGCCTGCTCATCGGAGACGGCGACCACATCAAGTTATGAAGCAAAAGGGCAATGGAATGGATGCCGCTCCTACGTCCTGATCTTTGATCCCATTTCGCCCATTTTTAATAGGGTTCGTCCCCAGCTGATCCTCTACCACATACTAAAATTTCATCGAAATCGAACCGTTTTTACGCAAGTTATGACGCATAAGGGCAATGGAATGAATCCCGCTCCTATGTCCTGATCTTCGATCCCATTTCGCCCATTTTTAATAGGGTTCGTCCCCAGTGATCCTTTACCACATACTAAAATGTCATCGAAATCGAACTATTTTTACGCGAGGTATCGTGCGGACATACGGACAAAGGTGGAGCGTGTACGCTTCTTCAACCTACGGTTGGAAAGCGTAAAATAGTCCCTAATTTGTCACTTACTCCGCTTTTTTTTTTAAATCATAAAACATGTATCAGAAGAAAAAAATTTTCATACGTATTTGTTATTGTTCCTACACTAAAATATTAACAATCCAAAAAATTTGCTACGCAGGTAGCGTTTTGTCATTTTGTGAGGAAGTTTTTATAAGAGACATGCGGGGATCCTAACAAAAGTTATGCATACTGTCCATTTTTTACGCTTTCGAACCGTAGGTTGAAGAAGCGTATGGTCTAAGGCGCTGGCCTGTGATCATTCGTCCGTAAGGGGTCCGGGTTCGAATCCCGGTCGGGCATGGATGTTGTGTTTGTCTTACGGCACTGGCTCTCTCCCTTCCCTGGAACCAGTGACCCTAAATTAGGGACGGGCGACTGCTTATAGCCCATTGAGTTGCTCACGGTGGTCGTTAAACCTCCAATCAAAAAAAAAAAAAAAAAGAAGCGTATAACCGATATAGTCACGTTCCTTTCGAGCTCTGAGTTTGTGCCCAGTTTTTGAAAGTATATAGTGAGTGTTTGTTCGTATTTTTGTGTTCCCCTTCAAGAAGAAGATCTGTGCATTCTTTTAGCTCAGCTCCCAAGTCGGTGAGTTGCATATTTTGTTTGCATTCAGCGTTTAATTATTTTCGATCAAGCTGATCGATCCTTAAGTTAATCCTCGCCATTTACAATGGCTGGCACTGATAAGGGTGATGTCCACGCCCACATCAGTGATGCTCATTCAACCTCCTCCTCCTCCTCACTCTCAGGAGACCAATCAGCATTTATGCACGTCAGTGACGTCATACGCATACAAGATGTGACGCGCGACTCCTCTGCAAAAGCTCAAGCTGATATCCCTGTCCAGGAGAGTGACGTCACCTTGACGCACGTCCCTGGTTCATTTGCCGAAGCTATGGATGTGTCCGATTGCACGGTTGCGTTGCCTTCAACTGGCTCAACTCAGTTTACCAAGCCGCTACCAGCAATGAGCACTGTATCGCATCCTTCCGCTGCCAACTCTACGTCTCTCACTTACTCCACAGTGACCTCCGGAGCGAGAGTTCCTTCCAAGTTTATTGCTCCCGTTTTTCCTGACTCTTACGTCAGTGTTGAGGGTAGCTCTGCCACCATCGATATCCCAGAGGATTCCCCAGCCGGGAAACAATTTTTCTCCACAATGGATTTCGGTGTCTGTTTTGATGCATTACCAGACACCAAACTCAAGGAATATAGTATTGCCCTAAAGAAGATGCTTCCTACAGGAGCTTATATCACTCATATGGCTCGAAAGCCACGGGCCGTATAAGTGTATTTTGCCCGTAAAGAACATGCAGACCTTGTGATGACTGCTGGCTTATCCATCAAAGATGTGCATCTTCTGGCTGAACCTGTGGCACAGCGACCTATCCAGGTCACTTTCCACCCAGTCCCACCTGAAGTCTCAGATGTCGCTCTATGCACTTTACTCAGCAAATTTGGCCGAGTGGTTGGACCAATAACGACCCTTTCGGCGGCGCCCAGAGATCCCGATGACAAATCCATTGCAGGGTTTCGTCGAAGTGCCAGTGTCATATTTCCGTCGGACGATCATCTGCTTGCGTGCCCGAAGATCCTAACCGTACGGTGTGGCCAGCAACGTCGGAGAATCGACGTCATTACCTCCTTGCACTGCACGCTTTGCCATGGCTAAAGCCATCTTCGCGTGCACTGCCCACATCAAGTTCCACCGACTCCGACTGGCGCTCCTACAGGTACTGTTCCTACCTCGAAGCGTACTACACCATCTACTTTAGCACAGCAGGCCTCGGAGCCAAGATATGATGAAAAACGTTCGCTTACAGACGTTGGTCAACGCAACGCTCCCACAGCCGCTTCCTCTTTTTCACTAGAGGACTTTCCTACAATTGCCTCCTCACTCCCGCAACGTCGTCGCTCCACCACTGAGTCGTCCCTTTCAGAAGGTTTACAACCAGCTATTACCACTGGAACCTCCGAAACAGCTGATGTGGAGTCCGTTGGTCCAGAGACGCAGTGTGAGGATGAGACGACCGAGCCTCCACTGAAGCGCCGCGGCTCTGGCCGCAGCAGGCGAGCAGCGAAGAATCAAAACTCTACTTCACATCGTTCAACCTCCCTCTCCAGCAGTTCTCCTCGACACACCTGGCCAGCCGAAGTCTCCTTTCCCACGGTCGAAGAGTTCGCTGCATTTCTCCAGACAGCCAATATACCTCCCGTACCACTCTCATACCTTAATCTCCCTACGTACTTAACGAATCCGACAAGCTACGCAATAGCGCGTGCCTTAGCAGTCAAGAATCCATCGCTTCGACAACTTGTGCCGGAGCAGATCTATCTTCAATGTGTCGCATTTCTGCCGCCAGAATGTTTCCACCCATCCGTGGGCACAAATCTTCTATAATCGTCTCAAGTCTTTTCCTCCAGCTCTGAAAGATCTTCAGCTAGAGGCAAGGAACCCCACAATTCAAGATCGTGTCACTTAATTGCAGGGAATTCGCTTCCCCCTCAGCAACTCTCTGGCATATGAAGAACTCAACCCGTTGGGGGCTGATGTTCTCCTCCTTCAAGAGACAAATTGCAAACCAACTACCGTCTATTCTCGATGGCGCCAGTGGAACTTTGTGTTTCTTCACGCCTATGGACTAACATCTCATAGCGGTATTGCCATCGGCATTAGTCATACTCTCAATTCTATTATCACATCACTCTCTGTGCGAAATATTTGTCGAGATCTCTTACAGCATGCATCCTTTATCATCGCGTCTTCCAGATATCATTTATTCAATATCTATATTCCAAGCACTACAACACATTTATCAATTCTCTTCACGCGTCTTCTCAGAGCAGTCGACCGTATCCCACCGTCAGACCATGTTCTCGTTGGTGGGGATTTTAACTGTACCCTGGATCCTCTTCTGGATAGGTCTTCTACAAATAGAGAGCGCCGCCATGCCCTGGCGAACCTGCTCCAGACAGTTGTCACCAACAACGCTCTTCATGATGTACATCGGCATATTCACCCATGGTCGACTAATTACACTTGGCACTCCTCTCATGCGCAAAATCCTTTCTTAGCCCGCCTTGACAGGTTTTATGCCTCCAGTACTCTACTTCCTGCCGTGACAGAATCGAGTGTGCATCCCACGGCCTCATCTGACCACTGCG
The DNA here is from genome assembly GCA_039090855.1 of Macrothele yani. Lineage (NCBI taxonomy): Eukaryota > Metazoa > Arthropoda > Arachnida > Araneae > Macrothelidae > Macrothele > Macrothele yani. The sequence continues at coordinate 16,235,802 of CM077031.1, read as the reverse complement.
CCATTGCCATCATAGTCCATACTGCACCATTCAAACACAGGATAATTCGCCCGTGGACATTTGATGATGCACTTCTCTCCGACCCGGCATTCTGCTCTTAGGTCCGGTCATTCCTGATTGACAGACGACCGCAGCTTCAATCTGCACTCTGCGGATTAAATTCTTGGTTGGAGATCAAACAACAGCTCGTTCTGCATGTCCGAAACTACTCTTTCCAATTAAAGACACTCCAGAACATGCGCCTAGACTATGTTCGTTCAATGCTATCCATGCTCAGTCTCAGTGATCATCTCTTCTCCTCCTTTCAAGAAGAGCTTCGATCTCTTCTCACTCCTCTGGCGCAACAAGCTCTCCGCCGAGACACCGGATGCTCGCAACTATGAGTTCCTGACGTCGGTGGAAAACACCGGACGAGCTTCGTCCATACTTCATCATCTACGCCTTTCTTCTGGAGAGGTATCAGATGAGCCGATTGCGCTTTGTTCCCATGTCCGTCAGTACTTTTCCATGAAGTTCAGTGAACCTCCTCAACCATCCTCTGCAGCAATGGAATCTCTCCTTTCTAATCTACCTCAGATCCCCCCCTCATCTCGCTTCTTCTCTACTCCTTTCCCCCACGCCCTCTGAACTAAACACTACATTCTTTTCTCTGAATTCTAGTGCCGCTCCGGGTCCGGACGACCTAACCTTTAGCTTTTATAAAACTTTTCTGCCTCTTCTTCTTCCGTTTCTCCTATCCGCTTTCTCTGCTGCCTTTACTTACTCTCCTCTCCCGAGGGGATTCACAAATGCATACGTTGTCCTTTTCCCCAAGAAAGGTGATCTCCTTGACTTGGTGAACTGGCGCCCAATTTCCCTACTGAATCGCGACTACAAACTTTATACCAAGCTTCTTTCACAACGACTAAATCCCATCCTCACTTACATCCTCTCCCCTAACCAGACTTACACAGTTCCCGGCCGTTCCCTATCTCACAACATCCATCTCCTGACTGATCTAATTCACCTTGCGCGCTCCCGCTCTGAACCCCTCGCCCTTCTCTCTTTAGACCAACAGTCCGCCTTTGATAATATCTCCCACACTTATCTCTCCGCCACACTTCTCCGATTTGGATTTCCATCTCCGTTTATTTCTCTCCTCACCTCCCTCTACCAGGACGCCAGTTTCCAGGTCAAGTTGCCCACCTTTCTTACAGCACCAATCCTCTTCCACCGTGGAGTGAGGCAAGGCTGCCCACTCTCCGCTCAACCTTTCGCTATAGCCTTAGAACCTTTTCTCCGCTCCGTTCAACGCTCCTTTCAAGCCACCCTGCCGCCACTCATCGCCCGTACGAGACACCATGTCACCACTTCCGTGGCGTATGCAGACGACGTTACCTTCTGTATACGCCTGGATTCACAGTTCTCTTTGCTCCAAAGTCTTTTCGCCGATTACGCCTCCTGCTCCGGAGCTGCGATTAATACAACCAAAAGCACAGGCCTGTGGTGCGGCTCATGGGTTGACCGTTTGGATTCCCCATGGGGCGCGCACTGGTCTTCAGCCTCTCAACGTTTCCTTGGCGTACATCTTGGCGTCCCAGGTGAAGCCTCCAGCACAACGTTGAATACCATCCAGCCACGTCTTCATCTGTCAACTGCGTTTTGGCGAAAAGCGCAGTTCTGCACCTCATATTTTCAACGTGCGCGTCTTGCGCAAACCTATCTTCTCTCCATGTGCACACATTCCTGGCTTGCTACTAAATCCCCACTTCTTCGTCTCAATGATATCATTCGCTGCTTCACCTCAGTTGTCTGGACCGGACACCACTGGCTCAGTGCCCCCAAGCTCAGCCTTCCTCCTGACCAAGGTGGCATTGGCCTAATTGATACACGACTGTACTATCAAGCTCTCCGGATTACTTCGTTCCTTCGTCTTCATACCTCACCTGTTGCCGACGCCGTTACCGCAAGGAATGTCATCACCTCTTCGAGCAACACTAATTTCACTTTCACTTCTTTCATTCGAATGGACCTCCGTACTACCACTCACTCTGGCCTTCCTCCTGCCTTACGGGAGACTCTTACCTTTCTCCGCTCTCTCCCGCTCACTCGATCCCCACCCGATTCCACCACTGAACTCCTTGCCGAACCCCTGTTCTTCTCCTCTCTTCTTCACCCCCCTCATCTTTCATGCTTCGCCTATCCTTCTTGGCTCCGAGTCGGAGTTGTAACCGTCAAAGACCTTGTAACCTCAGATCTGTCCTGGCGACCCTACGCCAGCCTCCCACCTACCGTTCTACTTTCACCCTCCTCTCGCTCTGTCTATGACTCCCTACTCTCTGCCATCATTGCTAAGTTTCCTCATCTTGCAACCGCCACCGGCCTGACCTTTGTTCCTTCCGCCTCCCTCCCCTTCCTTTCTTTCTTTCAGTCGGCAGATCTACACTTCCACTATCCTCTCTTTCAACCTCAGTTCTCTATCGGTTACTTTTAAAATCCCACTCTCCTTCTCCCCTTCACATCCCTGATGTCTCCCAATCCTCTCTCACCGCTGTCTGGTCTGCCACCCTTTCTCCTCTTTCAGCTCCTCTTGAAATAAACACTCACTGGCTTTTTCTCCACCGCCGTCTTCCCGTTCCATCCATCCTCCACCGCATGACCATTCTTGACTCACCTCTTTGCCCCTTCTGTGCTCAAGAAGCTGATGTCTCTCACGTTTATCTACATTGTGTCATCCTCCTTCCACTACTCCATCTTGCATTTTCCATTGCTCAACGTTCAGCCACAACTGATCTTCCTTTCGATGCCTATAAGACACTCCTCCTGCAGGTCTCTCCGCCAGTCAAGCTTCCACCCATCTGCTCATATATTTTCATCCTGGTGAAACACGTCATTTACGTATTTCATCAGCGCTGCCGAGATATCTCATCTCCTTATACCATCCACCAAGCTTCTGTGGAACTACTGTGCCACTTTCGAGAGCGTCTCCTCTCAAGACTTCGTCTAGAGAACCTTGTAGCCGTTGCCCAACAGAGAGAACAGCATTTCCGTTCCACCTGGTCTCCGGCCGCTTCCTGGTTCGCCGGCATGCCAGCGACGTTACAACTGACTGTCGGTAGTTTATAACCTCGTTGCTCCTAGCTCTGTTGAACTTCAGTTCAACGTGCATGCTCACCATTGGTTTTCGGAATCAAACTTCAACATACAGCTTATATCTTCTAACACATGTGAATATATATGCACCATACTGTACAAATGTATATAGGCTTACTTGTTTTCTCTTTGATTATCATTTTTTCTACCAGTACTAAGACATCGTAATTCCGTTTGCCTTACGTTTCACATTGTCTACTTTGTCATCTACAGTTCTCCTTTTGTACAGTGCTTCATTATAATATTCTCGTTCTGTTATTTGTCAGCACTATAATATACTTATGCTTCGAGACGAAATGTTTCGACAATCTCTCTTATTGTTCTTGTGCAAAATGCCTGCACCTCTTACCACGAGGCTCCTTTGTGAATCAATACATCGTGCTGTATATAATGTACATAGAATTTTAGAGTTTGTATATTTTACCGTACAATATATGTACCACAGGACGCCCATGTTCGCCTCCTCAACCCAACCTTGTTAATAAAATTGTGTTGAACTGAAGAAGCGTACATGCTCCAGCTTTGTCCGTCCGTCTGTCTGTCGGCACGATAACTCACGTAAAAATGATTCGATTTCGACGAAATTTTAGTATGTGGTAGGGGACCACCTGGGGACGAACCCTATTGAAAATGGGCGAAATGGTGTCAAAGGTCAGGACACTGCAGTGGGATCCATTCCGTTGTCCTTGTGCATCATAACTTACCTAAATATGCTTCGATTGCAACAAAACGTTATCATGTTGTTCAGGAGGTATAGTGAACCGGTTCTGTTGAATATCAACGAAATGGGGTTAAAAGCTCATTGCACAAAAGCAGGATTTATTCCACAACCATTATTCTCATAACTTGCGTAAAACTGCTTCTATTGCAACAAAACTTTAGTATTTTATTCTTGAGGTATACTGAACCGGTTCTGTTTAACATCATCGAAATGAGGTCAAAGGTCAGGGCACAGGAGCGAGATTTACTCCACAGTCATTATCCTCATAACTTGACTAAAAATGCTTCGATTGCAACAAAACTTTAGTATGTTGTTCCGGAGGTATACTGAACCAATTATGTTTAATATCATCGAAATGGGGTCAAAGGTCAAGACACTGGAGTGGGATCCATTCCATTGCCCTTGTGCATCATAACTTACCTAAAATTCTTCGATTGCGACAAAACGTTATCATGTTGTTCCGGATGTATAGTGAACCGGTTCTGCTGAATATCAACGAAATGGGGTCAAAAGGTCATTGCACAAAAGCAGGATTTATTCCACAACCATTATCCTCATAACTTGACTAAAAATTCTTCTATTGCGACAAAACTTTAGTATTTTATTCTTGAAGTATACTGAACCAATTCTGTTTAATATCATCGAAATTGGGTCAAAGGTCAGGACACAGGAGCGAGATTTATTCCACAGTCATTATCCTCATAACTTGACTAAAAATGCTTCGATTGCGACAAAACTTTAGTATGTTGTTCCGGAGGTATACTGAACCAATTCCGTTTAATATAATCGAAATGGGGTCAAAGGTCAGGACACAGGAGCGAGATTTATTCCACAGTCATTATACTCATAACTTGACTAAAAATGCTTCGATTGCAACAAAACTTTAGTATGATGTTCCGGAGGTATACTATGCTGCATGACCCAAGGCATGCTTGGGATGGATAGTACCCCTAAGATTGGCATCATACCACTAGGTAGAGACAAGTGACTCAAACCTCTTTTCTGTCCTTTCTTAAGTTAAAACCTGTCAATGCTGATAGGAGCTCGCTTTCAGTCCTCTATTCTCTGCTGCATGACCCAAGCCATGATTGGAATGGATAGTCCCCCTAAGATTGACATCATACCACTAGGTAGAGACAAGTGACTCAAACCTCTTTTCTGTCCTTTCTTAAGTTAAAACCTGTCAAAGCTGATAGGAGCTCGCTTTCAGTCCTCTATTCTCTGCTGCACTGGGAGCATCAAACAAAGATCATCGCTCTTTCCAGGTTTATAAGTGAGTCACGGAAAAATTCTCAATGGCCCACCACCGGGAGTGGAACCCAGGGTCTTCCAGTTACGCGCCGGTTATGCTTCAGCTACACCACTATCATCAAAATCCTTAGTGCCGTTTTGAAAATAAAATTTACATAGATACAAGAATTGCTCCTTTAATGGTATGGGATATAAAATTATTTTAATCGATGTTCAAATTTTTATCCTCGGAAATGCATTTTTTTTTTTTTTTTGATTGGAGGTTTAACGACCACCGTGAGCAACTCAATGGGCTATAAGCAGTCGCCCGTCCCTAATTTAGGGTCACTGGTTCCAGGGGAAGGGAGAGAGCCAGTGCCGTAAGACAAATACAACGTCCATGCCTTAACGGGATTTAAACCCGGACCCCTTTCGGACGAATAGTCTTTTTTTTTTTTTTTTTTTTTTGATTGGAGGTTTAACGACCACCGTGAGCAACTCAATGGGCTATAAGCAGTCGCCCGTCCCTAATTTAGGGTCACTGGTTCCAGGGAAGGGAGAGAGCCAGTGCCGTAAGACAAACACAACATCCATGCCTGACCGGCATTCGAACCCGGACCCCTTACGGACGAATGATCAGAGGCCAACGCCTTAGACCACTGCGCCACCGGGGCGGCGATGAATGGTCATTAACTCCATGGGCTATAAGCAGTCGCCCGTCCCTAATTTAGGGTCACTGGTTCCAGGGAATAGAGAGAGCCAGTGCCGTAAGACAAACACAACATTCATGCCTCACCGGGATTCAAACCCGGACCCCTTTCGGACGAATGATCATTAACTACATGGGCTATAAGCAGTCGCCCGTCCCTAATTTAGGGTCAATGGTTCCAGGGAAGGGAGAGAGCCAGTGCCGTAAGACAAATACAACATCCTTGCCTCACCGGGATTCAAATCCGGACCCCTTTCGGACGAATGATCATTAGCTCCATGTATTACCATGACCCCGGTTGTACGGTGGTCGCGGAATACTTATTACTCGTCTAATTGGATAAACAGTGAGGTTGCGTTCCCATGAATGTAAAGAACCCAATCTCAAAGTTTACGGACGTCGCGTTGTGTTTCATATGGGCTCGTTACGAGGTATTCGTAAAAAACCCATATGCCGCAAATTGTGAATTTAGAGGAATATACACAGCCTATAAAGTTAGCTACACCAGGTTAAGTAATTAACAATGTTTATTAATAGAAAAAAAGTATATATAAGCAATTACATCCTTGAGGTGGAGGCCCAATAAAAGTTACGTTAAATTAAAAGATATTGGAATTAGCCATGTTTACTGGTCAAGTGCTGCGTACGCCTGTCACACCCTTGAGCTTAACTTTAAGTTAACTTCCTCAATCTATTTCGAGGAGGCATAGCGACCATGCATATGTATATATCTAGTTAACATGGGAACTGGAGTTGGGGAAAATAACATCATCTTACCTTCCTGTCGTTGGTGTGGTCGCTCGTTGAAGCCCCACGCTGGTAGATGAAAACTTGCGTGGAATTTGACCGCGTGGTTGGTTCGCTGTATATCTTGTCTGCCACGCTGGGACCGCGTACTATGTCCGTTTCCTAACTAAGCCTCATCCGTCTCATCCTCGACTATCTCTGAAAATTGTACTTCGACTACCATCTCTAGATAACCATCTCGAACACGAATCTCAGCTACGCATTTTTTTCCTCTATCGGATAACCCCATCACCTCTCGTGTCTGTGTATATATTTCCGTCCCTTTAACGTGATAGGGGCGTGCCTACCATCTTTTACGAACTCTTCGCTCTGGGGTCTGGATTGGTCAGCTGAGCTGACCAGTGCTCGGGCTTAGCGGCTATTGGTTGGGCCTCTGATCCAGTTGGCTACCTTTTCGCGACAGCTGGCCTGTTGTGCAGGTGGTACCTTTTGTGAATTCCATAAGGCCTATTTTACGCTCAGATGAATAGCGAGGAATTTAAAGGGGCTTTCCGCTGCCAGAGTTACGACTTTTCTGTGACACCGCGATGTACTTTACGACTTTCGCTAGCGCCTCTTTCATCAAGGAGAAGTCGTAAACCGCAACTCGCCTATTAATCTGACCGCGTTCCGGATTCTTTGCCTGTGCCTTTTGAAATACCGGGATGTATTGTCCCACCAGCAACGCTAGCACTGGGGACATTTCTTAAATTTTGCGAATGCCGTGCTTTTTCTCACAAGAGTGAAAAGAAGGTGAGTTCCTTTGGTCATTCTTCCCGGGTGTCCGGCAAACCGTTTTGACCACCTGGGTTTTCTGCTTCCGTGGGGAAAAGGGGGGGGGGTTTAGGAGGCAGGAAGGGAGCAAAGGAAAAATAATTTAAATTAAGTAAAAAAAAATAATATTGGTTAATTACTCCTGGTCTTTAAACTTTAATTAGGCCGCAAACAATGTGACCCGAACTACGAAGTAGTTCCACGGCAACGTTATCTCCCCTTCCCCACGAAAGTCCGTGCTAGGGGGGGGGGGCAATAACCACCGAACCTGACGCGAATTGTTGGGTTACCCGGGTACAAGCTTTTGCTGGCTACATCTTTCCCATGAAAGGTACCAGTACCAGAGTTCTTCCAGTCCTTCCAGCAGAAGTTGCACATGCAATCAAGAACATGAAGCGAAGAAAAGCTCCAGGAGAAGATGGAATTACTGTAGACATCATACAAGAAGCAAGTGGAGAAATCGAAACAGTACTCGCCCAAATTTTCTCTCGATGCCTTAATGAAGGGAAAATTCCTGAGGATTGGAACAACGCTACAATGATCTTGCTACATAAAAAAGGTGACATTGAGGATCTCAGGAACTACAGACCTATCAGCCTCCTATCAGTGGTTTATAAAATCTTCACTAAAGTTCTTTCACACCGCTTGAAGGTGACACTGGACATGGCTCAACCGAGAGAACAAGCTGGATTCAGGAGTGGCTACAGCACAATAGATCATATCCACGTACTGAGAGAACTAATTGAAAGAGCGAGGGAATATGAGCTTCCATTGTGCATGGCTTTTATCGATTATGAAAAAGCCTTTGATTCGGTGAAACCATCAGCAGTTGCAATGGCTCTGAAATCCTGCGGTATTGAAGATGCATACATTAATATTATTAATAACATCTATGAAAATGCAAGTGCAAAGATTCTGCTGTTTGAAAATACAACACACATAAAAATTGGAAAAGGAGTGAGACAAGGTGACACCATATCTCCGAAGCTCTTTAATGCCACATTGGAAAATGTCTTTCAATCACTGAACTGGGAAAACAAAGGGATAAAGATTAATGGAGATTATCTAACCCACCTTCGTTTTGCTGATGACATAATCAATTTTGCAACTACCCCATCAGAGCTACAGAGTATGATCCACGAACTTGCTGACAAGAGTAAAGAAGTGGGATTAAAAATGAACTTTCAGAAGACAAAAGTGATGTACAATGCTTTTACAAGAAATGAAGATTTATCGATTGATGGAGAAAAGCTGGAGATAACAGGCACGTACGTTTATCTTGGACAGCAGATATCAAGTGAGGGTGACATTGGTGAAGAAATTAATCGGCGTACAAAACTTGCCTGGAGAGTTTTTGGAAGAAACAGCATAATTTTCAAGAGCAATATGCCATTATGTCTTAAAAGAAAAGTGTTTGATCAATGCATCCTTCCAGTGCTTACGTATGGTGCAGAGACGTGGACCTTAGCTAGAAGAGACATACAAAGGCTGCAGACAACTCAAAGGAAGCATGGAGAGGTGCATGCTTGGTGTAACCAGGAGAGATAAGAAGAGGAACACGTGGATCCGAAAAATGACAAGACATCATGATCAGAGTAAAATCCCTGAAATGGCAATGGGCTGGACATACTGCCAGAAGAACAGACCATCGATGGACAGCCGAAATTTTAGATTGGATTCCAAGGGACAGGAAAAGACCCAGAAGAAGACCACATGGAAGATGGGTGGATGAAATTCGAAAGTATGCGGGAGTGACATGGAGGAGACTGGCACAAGACAGACCGTTGTGGAGGAAACTTGGGGAGACCTTCGTCCAGCAGTGGATTGATACAAAACACTAATAATATAAAACTAAAATAATTGGTTCCGCCACCTTTGATAACACATAATAAAATAAGTACATGAGCGTCGGCATAATGCGCTTTTCCACTCCGGCAAAAGACTTCTGTATTATTTGATTACAAGGAAAATAACAGTCTTTCAGTGTATTAGTCTTTTCTGTTTGATAATTTTAGTTAATTCGTCTACGTTGGTTTGTTTTTCCCAAAGAGCTGTTGCATGTCGTCGGGAAACCGAAAGGTATCACCAGTTCTGTGCATCTTAGCGTCGACAACAGGTGAGCATTGTTGAGATGAAGAACAGGAGGAGCAGAAGAGCTGTTAGAGCCGCCACCACAAGTTTTAGCACACCTGTGGCGGACCAGGTCCAGTAAGAGGGCCACCAGTCCTTGTTCCAGGATTCTCCGGGAACCGAAGACTGCGAATGTATATACGTCGTGTTGGGATGGAGCAGCCGGATTGAGGGTTTGCTCCAAACACATCTCAATGCAGGTTGTTACTGTCCTTCCACGCAAACACAACTTTTCGGTGAGGCACTGTATGTCTGTGTTGAACTTTATTGTGATGGAGATTTCCTCCGTTTTTAGGTACACCGACCTAGTGTTGTACGATTAGGCGTTCAAACTCGATGTCCACTCTTCTTGGCGCGCAGGAAGAAAAAGCACGAAATTTTAGTGTTGCCAGTGAGTCGCAGGCAAAACACCCTGATGCTTTTATTTCCGCTTCAGCAAAACGAGGGGCCGCCCCGGTGGCGCAGTGGTCTAAGGCGTTGGCCTCTGATCATTTGTCCGTAAGGGGTCCGGGTTCGAATCCCGGTGAGGCATGGATGTTGTGTTTGTCTTACGGCACTGGCTCTCTCCCTTCCCTGGAACCAGTGACCCTAAATTAGGGACGGGCGACTGCTTATAGCCCATTGAGTTGCTTTTTTTTTTTTTTTTTTTTGTTACACCACAGGCACTTAGATAAAGTTTAAAGTTTTATGTTCAACGCTTTCCTTACGTCTGCTGGGCTTTATAATTTCTGGTTTATGCTCACGGTGCTGAGCAAATGTTTGTTAATGTTTAAATTTTATTATTAATTTTGCACAGTGGGGTTTTTGATCATGTTACATGTACATAAAGGTATATGATCAGTCAAATACACAATGTTCAGCGAGGTTTAGCACTTTTGTTGTACAAAGAATAATTGTTCCTCGTTCAGATATTTGTACTATACCTGAAGTATAGGTGCTATGCCAAAAGCTCAGTTTTGTATATACTAACGTACTTTCGTAATTGCACTGTAAAATTTATGTTCGGCACATTTCGCATGTTGGGTCAAGATTAGATGTCTTAAGTTTTATGCTCATGGTGCGGAGCAAACGTTTTGATAGTATTTCAGTTATATGTTTAATGTTACACAGTGTGGTTTTTCTCATGTCACATGTGCCTACCAGGAAATAATCAGTCTTTTACATAATGTTCTGCGCTGTATTGCACATTTGCTGTACAAAGAGTCAGTTTCATATTTTCATTATTTGTATTGTACCCGAAGTATAAATTTTCTGTAAAACGCAAGTTCTGTTTGTACTAATATACTTTACTCTTTGCACTGTGAAATTTACAGTTGTACCATGGAATTGTAATTCTTTATTAGTGTCTTCCCTATGCCGTTGCACCTTGTGTACATATGTTGTTGTTCATTACATGTTAATCTATAGTATTGTGATTGAGGCACTTGTTTAAGCCTAAGTAATAGTTCTTTTTTATAATTTGACAGTGTTTCACAATAGAGATATTGCATTCAATTTGTATAGAGTTCACACCATCATTGTAATTAGATTATTTATTCGCTTATCTTTCAGACACTGAAAAGTATAAGCCTTATGCTCTTTTCTTCTTTTTTCAAGATTGCTCAAAATATACATGTTTGTTTTTGCACTGTAAAATTTATAGTTATACCTTGTAAAGGTGTTCACCTATTAGAGATGGCACTCTGCTGATGCACATTGCGAACATATGATGTACATAGAATAAGTCAACCCTTCAGTCCAGTATTGTCAGTGTTATGAATTTGCTTACATTGTATATAGTGCATCCACATAGTGTAAATATCTCATCGTCATTGTAAATAGGTCATCTACTTGTTTATCTTTTGGTAACTGTTAAGCACAGGCCATCTGTATCTTCCTGTCCATGTTTGCTCCAAATAAATATTGTTGAAGCTCACGGTGGTCGTTAAACCTCCAATCAAAAAAAAAAAAAAAAAAAAAGCAACTCAATGGGCTATAAGCAGTCGCCCGTCCCTAATTTAGGGTCACTGGTTCCAGGGAAGGGACAGAGCCAGTGCCGTAAGACAAACACAACATCCATGCCTGACCGGGATTCGAACCCGGACCCCTTACGGACGAATGATCAGAGGCCAACGCCTTAGACCACTGCGCCACCGGGGCGGCAATCAGGAGTTGATACTCGCACTGTACTGCTAGTATTCGGCGTACTTCGTACGTTTGCAAGAAGTCGGCTTCCAACCATATCCGGTGGAAATGGCAGTGATGGCTGTCGATGACCCAGCAGTGGGTACTGCCACTGTTCGATGGATGGCAATCAGCGATTCCTAGCCAATCCAATGATTCCTTCGTTAGTGCGTCGAATTTCTCTGATTTGACGCAGCCTTCTCCCCAACTGCATGCTTCGTGATTAGCGCATACAACTTGATTAACTAACATATCTCATACTGGTGACGTACGTGAACTAGTCCCGGGATGTGGACCATACGCAGGTTGCCTGCTTGAATGTTACTTTTATTGAAAGTAATGTGTGGTCATTTTTCTTATCTGTAAACCACAAACACTGCTGGATGGTCAATGTTCATCAGAGTGATTTGTGCATTCGTCGTTAGACGGCAAGTTTTGTCTCCGCTCAGCTCTGCGCACTCCTTTAGCGCTTGAGGCAATTATAGTGCGCGAATTGCACTCACTTCCGGTTTCGTTAACTAGCAAAGCTAATGCTAGAATTAATGACGCGTGGGGAGGCGCTTGCAAAGCTGGATGCGCTAAATGACGCTATAAGAAATCGTTCATCCGTGCAGCACGGTGACGTAATGCGGCGTCGGCCACAGCTCCGGATTTTACAGCTAAGTAAGTTGAGCCTCTAATTAGCCGATATGCTCTCCAGAGCAGATATCTGTAACGTACCAGGAGATGTGACGTACCTGCCAGAAGGACGCACGCGACATAAAGGCAGATAGGAATCAGAATAAAACGTCCGCGTAGCTCAATTGGTAGAGCAACTTACTCCGGAATGAGGGGATCCGGGTTCGAATCCTGGCGCGGATAAAAATGACGGAGAAATTTACTTCGTTATAATGGCGCCCGAACTATCCGGATGACCCGACCGTTCAAAATCTCGCATTGGTGTGATGTTCTTTCCACACCGCGAGATAGGAAAAATAAGAGAATCCCTTCGAAAAAAAAATAAAAAATAAAAAATAACGGGGTGATGATGTAACGTACCAGGAGATGTGACGTACCTGCCAGAAGGACGCACACGACATAAAGGCAGATAGGAATCAGAATAAAAACGTCCGCGTAGCTCAATTGGTGGAGTGACTTATTCCGGAATGAGGGGATCCGGGTTCGAATCCTGGCGTGGACAGAAATGATGGAGAAATTTACTTCGTTATAATGGCGCCCGAACTATCCGGATGACCCGACCGTTCAAAATCTTGCAATGGTGTGATGTTATTTCCACACCGCGAGATAGGAAAAATAAAAGAATCCCTTCTCCAGCACTTAAACAAAAAAAAAAAAAAAAAAAAAAAAAAATAAGGGGGAGATGATGATGTAACGTACCAGGAGATGTGACGTACCTGCCCGAAGCACGCACACGACATAAAGGCAGATAGGAATCAGAATAAAACGTCCGCGTAGCTCAATTGGTAGAGTGACTTATTCCGGAATGAGGGGATCCGGGTTCGAATCCTGGCGTGGACAGAAATGACGGAGAAATTTACTTCGTTATAATGGCGTCCGAACTATCCGGATGACCCGACCGTTAAAAATCTCGCAATGGTGTGATGTTATTTCCACACCACGAGATAGAAAAAATAAGAGAATCTCTTCTCCAGTACTTCAAAAAAAAAAAATGGGGGAGATGATATAACGTACCAGGAGATGTGACGTACCTGCCAGAAGGACGCACGCGAAATAAAGGCAGATAGGAATCAGAATAAAACGTCCGCGTAGCTCAATTGGTAGAGCAACTTATTCCGGAATGAGGGGACCCGGGTTCGAATCCTGCGTGGATAAAAATGACGGAGTACCTTACTTCGTTATATATCCTGTACTGTACATTGCACGTGCAATGGTTACAACTACAGTTTTGACGTATACAAAAGCAACCGCCGTCAACAGAATCAGAACGGCGTATACTATATAGGAGACCACTGGGGGTAAGCACTTCAGTTGTTTAAACAGTTCTTTGCAGAAAATGCATTGCAATGGTTGGCACATGGTTCGACCGATAACATGTACTGCTCCCCTCAGGGTTTGTCCGTCAGTAGTCACGAAAATTAGTTTCATTTCTGCGGAATTTTCCAACATTTCTGGGGGCAAAGTTGTTTGATACGGAGCTTCTTTAAGCGTGATTACCACTGTTCTTGCCCTGATATTCTGACCACAAACACCCCTGGGTGCGAGAGTGTAATGACTGGATCATTATATGTCAACTTTATCCCGGCATGTTAAAACACGGCTTCTTCGTCGGTCAGCAAATGACGCCTATGCCGATTATGATGAGCGTGCGATGAAAGCTTTTTCGCTGCACATATCTGATAGGATACTAAGACCGGATTATTAATTTTTCTTCCCTCAGCTTCGTGAACCAATATGGTATTAGCCGATACCAATTTGCAGTGACACGTCGACATTGAAGAATTCGTACACATAGCTGTGCGGCAGTACTCCGCAGTACCCTTACATAATGACTGCTTATCGCACGTGCATGGGAGTCCTTCTCTTTTGGCCAGAGAAAGGGCCCCAGGATAGATCCGAGTTAGTGAGGTCTTGTACAGTTACTACACCTGCTCGGAGCCAAGAGGGGAATGAAAAACAGGGGAGATGGGGGATGAACAAGGTAGTTGAAGAAGAGGGGTTCAGAAAGAAGCTCTAGAGTTGAAGAGGGAGGGGAGCGAATGAGGGGGAGAGAGCGAAGGTGAGTGAGGGCTTCCGAATATGCAGGTGGGAGTTTGGAGGGGGGGGGAAAGGACAGCAATCCATGAGAACTAAAGAAAGGAAAAATGTGGGTTACGCAAGGAGGCAAGAACGTCACGTACCTGAACTGCGGAAGCCACTGGAGCCGTGAAAAGGTGAATGAAGTTGATCACTCGGCTTGCTTTGTAGCACAGCGGGACATCAGGTAGGCCAGCACCACCATAGGAGGGAGGAGCACAGAGCTTGTGGACGTTAATCCAGTGATGACCCGCCCACATTACTCGAATAAGGCAGCGTGTAACCTCCTGGAGACAGAAAAGCGGGGTCGTAGATGCAATCCAAGAATGCTTGCAGATGGACAGAAGGTATGTTCTGGTGAGATTTGCACGCTGGTAGTAGGACGTACAGAACTGCGCACGACACCAGAATGCAGCTGTGCGGAGGAGGCGAGGATGGAGTTCCGTGCGAGTTGCACTGGATGTAGCTTGTGGTGCGCCTAAGTGCACACCCAGGATTGGTGCTCTCGTTAAATGACTTGCACAATTGTGCACGCTGTGTTTTTATCTCATGTATGTAATGTTTTACCTTCACGGCGGTGTTTGTGCTGTTCTTTTTCTAATTGTGTACTATTGTTTCGCCTGTGTTATCCTGTAAATCATGCCCAGCCAGTGTCATGTGACACGATGTGTTTCTCTCTGTCACTTCTGCAATTTTTATGCAATAAGCTTTGCTTGCAGCATCTGTTATTCATCCCCATTGTCATTGCAGTGTATATACCATCATGTTTTAACAGTTTGTATTATTTCCTAGTGAGACGCCCAACGCTGTACGTCTCCCTCTTATGTTTTCGTATGATGAATAATAATAAAGCGATTTTGAAACCTTCTCTTTTGCACTCAATTAGGGTTGGAGGACACTGGGAAGCTGGTTTCTGCTCAGAATAAAATCGGGTAGGTCCTAAAAGCTGATTTTCATGTGCAATTCTTGTTACCCAAGTCTTCAGACAATTCTCGCAAGTTTCAGAGTAGCAAGCATTTCGTGGGACACCCCACTCCAATAATTCTGCACGTGTAGGTATTTTGCAAGAATAATTCCCACGCATATAAGTGCAAACTTCAGCGTCTTTTGTAGCGACGTAGGAAAATAAGCAGAAAAGCGGGAGAAATATTAATACTCACATTAGTGACGGGCAGAATTCCTACGTGAAATTTAATATGTCGAGTCCTTTCTCTGTATCCTGAGAGTGTCCTGCAACAAGACACAAGGCGTGACATAATTATCCCCTTTAGCTCCACATGTTAAAATATATATATACATATACATTTCTCTTACGTACTTTTTTTTTATATATATATGCCTTGGTCGCTAATCCTCGTGTCGCACTTACTCTTTAAAAAAAAACCACTCATTTTTTGCTGTATCCTTTCTCTTTTTTTTCTTTTATATATAAATATATATATAGTGCACGGAGAGAAAGTTATTAAAATTTCAGTTATACCACATGTCGCGTTTACCCATTCGATGCGCGGTGATGCTTAAAACTCTTTTACCTAATTCCGCACAATACGTGACACATACGAGTACATACATACACTTATATACACAAAGAATACTAATTTCCTTGAGTTCAGTTTAAAAATATATCTTAAACTCATACATAATTTACACCTGTATACAATAAAAAAACACAATATTACATTTTTCCTGCATGTAAGTTTTAGTGAATTATCTATTTTATTTCCTTTATCATGCTATCAAGAGCGTCTTGTCTCCGAAGCAACTCAGTAAAATTTCTCTTTTTTTTCTTTCTCATTCACTTCCACTTTTTCTCGTGAAGAATTCTTCCTGAAGCAATTTCTCTCAGCGAGATCAGCTTACCTAACAAGTACGGCTCCTTAACATTACAAAAGCACGCGTCCCCCTGTCTTCTTCCTTAAGGGACGATTTTACGTAACCTCCATGAGAACATAGCTTTGCTCTTCCCTGGATTCCGGATAGCGCTAGACGCCCACAGCGATTTCTGCTGTCATTGCGACGCTATTGTATCAACGGGTCGTTCTGACATTCAAACGACTTTCTTGTTTGGGACTATAAGCTTACTGCGAAATGCCTATCATGCAACTGAATTTCGTGTCAGCGTACCTGATCACACGTATGCCTTCATACTTCTAGTATACAGTCCTCTTTCCTAACGATCAACTTCAGGCAAAGAATAGATATTCCTGGCCTCGCCGGGAGACCTTGCCTGACCCTGAGCTTTGGGGGTCACTTGCTTCTCGGATTCAATGCAGGTTGTTCCGTGTCGCATTACCGCCATTTTACATTTTTCTCTCAACGGTCACGTGACCTGCTTTTCCATCCTGGAGAAAAACAATAATTTTGGCCTTGATGGCCCTTTGGCTAACTTTATTTGTCCACTTTCTTTCCTCAGCGCCTTACATATATCGCTGGGGAGAGACAATATTTTTACATCCTAACAAAAGAAAATTTTGGCTATTGGATACACTTAACCAAACCCCAGGTAAGACTTTGTTTTCTTCATTTAAGTGATAGGCTTCCCCACCTGCAGCGATTAATTCGGATCTTTGCAATGTTTCCTTGTAACCTCGCCAAGTATAAGAAAAATCGTGTGTGTGATTTCACGTTCAAATTTTTCTTCCCCCCCCCGCTGTGGTCCTTTCGGGCTTTTCGCGTTCGCTTGGTTTCGCGAAGTCCCCTTTTCCTTTTTTTTTTTTATTTTCCGCCATCTTGATTCTTCTGACCCTTTCACAACCGATTTGAGTACTTAACTGCGATGCAACTGAGATACTACTTAGGGATAAAATAAACTCACGTTTTTTTTTTCTCCGCGAAATTAGATTATTGTTGGTTTACTGCATAAAACTTGTTCTACGTCTGATTGACGTATAGCTAGACAGACTAATCTCTGCTTTTGCTCTTATGTAATCATTACTTTCAAAGTAGACATCGGAATAATTCACTATGTAGTAATTTACTATGTAACCTGAACAGAAAATACCTTCTTAAAATTTTTCTTGGATGTGTGCTGGTTAAATTTTTTTCCAAAAATTCTTAATTAATTCCGCACATCCGAATATAGAGTAATTTCTTTTTTTTTTTCGCTAGACGCTATTTAAAGTAGAAATACTGTACTGATTCTGTTTTTGTTTTTCTCTTATCGACTGATGAGAAATTAATTCCTGAACCTGTTACTATTATTTTAGGAAGTGCTCTTATTTCTGACAAGGCACATATTAATTATTTCTACAAATAAATCTCCAGTTTGGGAACACTCATTAATATTTGCTAACTTATTCAGCTAGATTTCATTTTAGAATATTTTCTGACTAAACGCAGTTTTATTTTTTCTTGCATGCATCTATATCACTCTTTTCTTAATTATGTACTCCTAGTAATTCACACTTTCCTATAGCTTTTTACCTAGTCCTTACATAATTGCTTATTAATTATGGACATGTAATAAATGTTATTTTACAGACGATGGGGAGCTATCCCAGGGTAAATAATGTATTCCAAAATTATTCCAAAACACTATTCAAAATTACCTGATGACTATTCCTAGAACTATTCGTTTATTTATTATTATAATTTTTTTTTTCTTCCCAGCACAGTCGTAACCGGCTGTACCTTGATTTGATTTTAACTAAATTTTTAGACAGTGATATTACCTGTTAATGGCTAAATTCATGAGTTACCTTAAACTAAATTACTGAACAGTACTATCTTAATTTTTCCAGCGCTGCATTTATCTAACCAATATTTCGCTCGTATTTCCCTATTACTGAAAAAAAAAGATTTTTTTTTCTTTAACCACTATCACTAGGTATTGCTGAAAAACTTTTGAGAGATGTGAGGAGTTTCATTTCCTATTCTGTAGCATGAAATTTAATTTACCTACACCACACCCTCTAGTAACCTGGCTATTCACCCTAAACCCAAGTTTCACACGGGATTACTTTTGCTCTGTTCCACTGAGGATATGCATAATTAACCGTTGTAGAAGTTTCCTTTTCAGCTGATAAATTCTGTTGTATGTCGTTTGACAAATATCTATCCACTAAATCAAACCAAGACCTTCCTTCCGGATATGCTGGTTGACTTAAATTTTGCAACATTCTGTCAACAAAACTTGCATTTTGTGCTGCTTACCCACTAGGCATTTCACTTTCCCCAACTGCGATTTCCGTAGGTTTCGCTACCTCGCATTGAACCGCTGAGGTGTCTGCTATTGGAATTCTCGAACGGAGGAGATATGGGGAGCGAACAGAATCCTCGCTTTCCTCAATACATTCCTCATTTTCCTGAACCGTTTGCTGCCTTTCCTGAACAATTTCCTGATGTGCACTGGTACTCGGGAAAGGTTCTTCGGCTACGTGCTCTGACGTACGCGGCGGGGCACAGTCAAACACGGGGATATACTCGAATTCCTCGGTGCTGTCGCTAAATTGCGCCGGAGTCGTCTTCGGGTACTCGGCTCGAACCCGGGAGCTCCGCTCCTTCGAACGTGGGTGTCTCCCTACTCAAATGAGGCTTCCTCACGGATTCCTTGAAAATTCTGTTTAAGTGAACCACTTGTTCATTTCGGTGGTCGATCACCGATCTTATCCGAACATTTACCGGAGTTGGGAAACTAAGAATTTCAAATTCACCTCGATTTTGACGTGCCAACTTTCTCGACAGGCCTGCTTTCAAGTATGGAGTATGCAAGAAAACTCTACCTCCGACTTTCAAATCCTTATCGCGTGCAAAGCGATTGAAATACCGTTCCTGTTTAGCAGCTGCGTCTTGTAGGTTCCCGTGTACTATTTCATACGCCTTTCGCATCCTGGCCAAAAAGGTTTCTACATAATTGTCTTGTGAAAAACATATGGTGCGCCGGGGTGGGAGCAGGATATCTGAGGGAACCGTCAGATCCCTTCCAAACATGAGATAGCTAGGTGCGTATTTCGTTGCGGAATGAGTGGAAGAATTACATCCTATAACGAAGTGTATAATTTCTCCGTCATTTTTGGTCTACGCCGGGATTCGAACCCGAGGGGGCTTATTCCGGAACAAGCAGCTCTACCAACTGAGCTACGCAGACATGTATTCTGATTCCTATCTGCCTTTATGTCATGTGCGTCCTGCTGGCAGGTACGTCACATCTCCCCCCCCCGAAAGAGGGCCGGGGGCATGGCCCACGGATCAGCCGTGACCATGAATCGCTGCAGGCAGACAACCACTGAAGAACGCGCACTTGAGAACTCCCAGTCAATCTGGTGTGTGGAATGCAACGTCACACACATTTATTTTTCGAAACACTGGAGAAGGGATTCTCTGATTTTTCCTATCTCGCGGTGTGGAAAGAACATCACACCATTGCGAGATTTTGAACGGTCGGGTTATCCGGGTAGTTCGGGCGCCATTATAATGAATTAAATTTCTCCGTCATTTTTGTCCACGCCAGGATTCGAACCCGGATCTCCTCATTCCGGAATAAGTTGCTTTACCAATTGAGCTACGCGGACGTTTTATTCTGATTCCTATCTGCCTTTATGTCGTGTGCGTACTTCTGGCCGGTACGTCACATCTCCTGGTACGTTACATCACCTCCCCCTTATTATTTTTTTTTCGAAGTCCTGCTCTTATTTTTCCTATCTCGCGGTGTGGAAATAACATCACACCATTGCGAGATTGTGAACGGTCGGGTCACCCGGATAGTTCGGGCGCCATTATAACGAAGTAAATTTCTCCGTCATTTTTGGTCTACGCCGGGATTCGAACCCGAGGACGCTTATTCCGGAACAAGCAGCTCTACCAACTGAGCTACGCAGACATGTATTCTGATTCCTATCTGCCTTTATGTCATGTGCGTCCTGCTGGCAGGTACGTCACAATCCCAGTGAAAACATCCCTAAGAACTCGTCCCAGTCCGTTTGTTGTTCGTTTGTCAAACAACTCAGGGACTAATTTATGAGGAAATTACTATTCTCGTTGACCGAATTAGTTTCTGGTCGATATGGACTAGTATTTAATCTTCTAATTCCCAATTTTACCAGCAATTGCTTAAATAAATCCGAAACAAAATTAGATCCCAAATCTGTTAATGTCTCGTGTGTGACGCCGAACACAGAGATGACTCTCTCAAGAAAAACGTCGGCCACTGTTGATAGGAACAATTATAGCATATCGGGTGAATATGTCGATCATAACTAGAATGTACTGATTCCCCTTAAAGGTAGTCGGATAGGGTCCTGAAATATCCAACGAAAGTCTCTGAAAAGGATATGAACAGGTTTCCGCTCGCTGCAGCTAAGCTTTATGTCTCAACTTATGTCCTGACCGTTCATTACAGACACGGCATGATTCTACAAAATTTTTGACATCTGAGTACATATTAATCCAAAAGTAGCGGGCTCTTACGCAGGAAAAAGTTTTGTCTCCTCCGAAATGTCCTGCTGATGGAATCTCGTGACATCTCTTCATAATTTCCGGTTCCAATGGCTTTGAAATACTGCAGTATTGAAGATGCATACACTAATATTATTAATAAAATCTATGAAAATGCAAGTGCAAAGATTCGGCTGTTTGAGAATACAGCACACATAAAAGTACGAAAGGGAGTGAGACAAGGTGACACCATATCTCCGAAGCTCTTTAATGCTACATTGGAGGGTGTCTTTCAGTCGCTGAGCTGGGAAAACAAGGGAATAAAGATTAATGGAGATTATCTAACTCACCTTCATTTTGCTGATGACGTAGTCATTTTTCAATTACCCAATCAGAGCTGCAGAGTATAATCCAGGAACTTGCTGACAAGAGTAAAGAAGTGGGATTCGAAATGAACTTTCAGAAGACAAAAGTGATGTACAATGCTTTTACAAGAAATGAAGATTTATCGATTGATGGAGAAATGCTGGAGATAACAGACAGGTACGTTTATCTTGGACAGCAGATATCAAGTGAGGGTCACATTGATGAAGAAATTAATCGGCGTGTACAAAACTTCCCTCTAGAGCTTTTGGAAGAAACAGCATAATTTTCAAGAGCAATATGCCATTATGTCTTAAAAGAAAAGTGTTTGATCAATGCATCCTTCCAGTGCTTACGTATGGTGCAGAGACGTGGACTTTAACTAAAAGAGACATACAAAGGTTGCAGACAACTCAAAGCAGCATGGAGAGGTGCATGCTTGGTGTAACCAGGAGAGATAAGAAGAGGAACTCGTGGTCAGAGTTAAATCCCTGAAATGGCAATGGGCTGGACATACTGCCAGAAGGACAGACCATCGATGGACAGCCGAAATTTTAGATTGGATTCCAAGGGACAGGAAAAGACCCAGAAGAAGACCGCATGGGAGATGGGTGGATGAAATTCGAAAGTATGCGGGAGTGACATGGAGGAGACTGGCACAAGACAGACCGTTGTGGAAGAAACTTGGGGAGACCTTCGTCCAGCAGGGGATTGATAATGGTTGACAATGATGATGTAGAATGTAGCAGTTGATTTTTTTGAATGTGTTACAAAGCAAATGCTGTTTCAATATAATTGATACAAAGCAAATTCTTTTCAAGGAAGAAGAGTGGTGTTATGTGTAGCGTTAATTATTCCGTAAATGAATTATATGCCGTTCCTTTCATTTTATGGACAATAAAGGGTAACGAAAAATCCTAGGACAGATTACATTTGGTTAATGAATTGATCGCGCACTTCAGCGGAATTACAATGTAACAACCTGGGGTGTTCCAATACAAATTCCTCGTTCCCATTACTCGCTGGTATCCTGCGCAGACGCGCCTTTTGAAAGCTTTAGCGGATTTCTTTTTTTTTCTTTTTTTTTTTCTCCTGCCGTCGGCTTTAATGGAGTCCAGGCCATCTGACGCCGACTTAACCGTTTCAGGGTGCATCTAGACATTGAGATTAAAGATCAGAAACCGAGTTATTCTGTTCGCTGGCCCGAGGAGACGCAGAAGAAAGAAAAATCCCCCGGAGAAATAAATAAATAAATAACCCGTAGTTGAGTTTTTGATGAATAAACGCTGTTGATCTGAAGATGATTGTTTGATGCTCTTAAGTGCGGCTTCCGACTGGTGTGGCGGCGACGACGGAGCACGTGGAATTCGGAGAATTTTAATGACGTCACTGCGTCACTTCCAACCTTATAAACATCAGCAGCCCATGGAACAATAAAGGAAAAAAGTAGAATGGCAAAACTTGAATTACTGCTTTAGTCGATGTTTAGAATTTCTTCTTCTCATTTTTTTTTTTTTTTTTTTTTTGCACGAATGAACTATACACTCACCCCGAAGTTAAGAAAGACGAGTTAAGTCGAACGAAATAGCTAGTGCTCTTTTCAAATCAATTTAATTTTATTTATTTTAATTTTCTTTGCCACACTACACCGTTCACCACACAATCAAATCACAGATACAATTTCTGTACAAAAAAAAAACATGCAAATACAAATACTATACAATAATATATTGAAAAGTATAAATTAAGTAATAGGAAATACAAAAACACGTATGATAACATGAATAATTTTGTTTTTTGTTTGAGTAAATTGGAGCACCACTACAGTTTCTTAAACAAATCAGTGCAGTGCACTGTGATTGTGGCAAGGGAACCAGGGGAAAAGGCTAACAATAGCCTGACGGGCCCCTAGTCAACCCCCCCAAAGAATCTAAATAGTCAAGCCGAAGAACAATTTAACCATTATGCAGTAAATTTATGGTATAATACGTAATATACAACAAATCGTTAATCAACCATTAATTTTGAAGGTCTTTAGTTGTTTTTTGAATACCGAAAAGTGTGTAATCGTCTTGATTCGAAACGGCAACCCATTCCAGGACCTAGTGCAGGTCAAGTTAATATTATTAAATAATAAATTAGTACGCGCTCTAGGTATTAAAAAACTAGTATTTCCACGAGTGTTTGATAATGGGAACGGAAATGCAAGGTGATTAGATCTGAATATTTCTTAGCATATATACACAGTGCGTCAAAGAATTTTCAAGACTGGCGCTAGATTTCAGCCTACGGTGGCGCCACCAGTGTAATCGCGAATGCATTAAGAAGCGTGACCATCTGCTTGCTTTCTGCGAAAAG
Organism: Macrothele yani; assembly: GCA_039090855.1. Taxonomy (NCBI): domain Eukaryota; kingdom Metazoa; phylum Arthropoda; class Arachnida; order Araneae; family Macrothelidae; genus Macrothele; species Macrothele yani. The sequence goes on along the minus strand of CM077031.1, from coordinate 16,212,310 downwards.
CACTGCGCAGTTGTTAAAGTAACTCAAACGAAACGGCCGTTCATTAAAGAATTAAAATTTTTTTATGTTGAATTATTAAGATGGAACAAAGGGCTGTTAATAAATTTAACGGAAAACTTGGTCAAAGTGCCTCGGAAACGTACCAAATGATGAAACAAGATTACGGTGTGTTTTGTTTAAGTAGATCAAATGTTTTCCTGTGGCGCAAACGTTTTTTGGACGGAAGAGAGACGCTAGAAGATGATAAGCATACCGGAAGACCAGGTTCATCTAGGACACCTGAGATTATTGAAAAAGTTCATGATTTCGAGGCAAACAATCGGTGTGCGTCACTAAGGATGATAGAAGAGTCTTTAAACATCTGTTGCATCACTCGGGAGCGAGTGCGCACCTTTTCACTGTATTGGAAATTGAGAAGTAATCGGAAAAGCGGAAAAGAAATGGAAAAAAAATTAATCAAATGAATGGGAGAGATTTTGGGGAGCTGGTGTAAGAATTATTAAAATAAGGATTTTATAAACTTCACGCTCTTCAGACGCTCTGCATTTCACAATTTAATTTTCCCCTTAGATTTTCTTCCGTGGGTTCGCGCCTAGGAAGGTCAGGAAAGTACCGCTCTTCCCCTTCACCCCCACCCCACCCTCTCTCTCTTTCTCTCAGAGTCGAAGGGTTTCCAGCAGTCCGCTTGCTGTGGCATGGGACCGCGGGGCATCCTTTCCCTAACTGCTACGAGCCAGCAATATTGGGTAAGACATAGTAATTCAAGTCAGAGAAATAGCGGGTAGACATTTTATTGGAGCTCGGCGCCAGTCGTCTTGAGATTTGATGCACCAGGTCTGGAAGAAAAGAATAGCTTGACGCCAGGCCAAGGAAAACTATAGCAGTTTTATGATAGTAAGATTTACGACCTCAGAGATCCGTAGGCAACGAAGTTCCTAGAATTTGAGGGCGGACACAGATTTTGGACGGGGCGAAGGATGGCAAGTCAGAGAAATGGCGGGAAACCCAGAGCAAATCAGATCGGGAAATGATAATTGTTTGACCAATCTGTAAATTGGTAGGAGGATCCGGGAAGAAAAAAATTTTGGTAGGTCAGGAAGAGGAGCGAGAGAATTATATCAGTCGGCATGAATACTTCGAAAGAAGGATGACAGAAGTCAGAGTTGGCATAAGCACTTCAGGAAGAGAGGAGATAGCATAAAAACTTCGCTAGAATGATATTCCAGCCCTCATCGTGGGATAGAAGGTAGGATAATCCGACCTTAAAGTTTCCTCTTGTTTACATAATTAGTATGTTGAACCGAAAATTAAAGAAGAGCATATAGTAGACTAAGTTAAGGTTGAAAGTAAAACCAGCTCTAAATTAATGCTGAGAAAAGTAGGGCAGAAATAGACTAAGTTAAGGTTGAAAGTAAAACCAGCTCCAAACTAATGCTGAGAAAAGTAGGGCAGAAATAGAAGAATAATGAAATGGTTGAGTAAAGTAAATACCATTGATCAGAGCAGGAAATTGTGTAGTATAGGAAATCATTTTTAGTAAATTATGTTTCGAAATATTTCAGAATTATATTAAATGAAAATAAGAAATTAAAGTTAACCTTTAAATAAATAATTTTGCTAAAAGGGTCTTCAAACATTTTCATATGAATGAGTGTATATTTTACTAGATTTCAAGCCTTCATCAGGCAAAATAAACATATTTTATTTTCCCGTTATTATGAGTCGGCTACATTTCATTTGAGTGTACAATTTTGTAAAGTAAAAAAAAGGTTAATAACGATTGAGTGTTGGATGTGTGAATAAATGATTTGGGATGAATGTTCAGAAAAATCCTCCAGTGCAATACTGAGTAACTTACGCATCAGTGCTAGTAAACAAATCAAAATTTGTAAGTTAACGAATTATTCAAAAAGAAATGAAAAGCTAGACGATTACTTTAAAACATTGCGGCACTCAGCGGACCCCGATACACGGAACGTCGGCTGGGTGAAACACAACGCCCATCCTCGAATAGCGAGCCTGTGTTTTCTCTAATACTGGGAAAACATAGTTTTTGAGATTCGAGTGATTACCCTTATTACTAATAATGACGCGGGGCAATCCAAAAGCCCCCTCAGCACATCAACAAAGAAACGATTCGAACCATCCTGCATGAAGATTTGGGCAAAACGAAAGTCTGTGCTAAATTTGCTCCACACACGTTAACCAATGAACAAAAATCAAGGAGAAGTGCACATTGCAGAGACATCATTTCAGCCGCTGAAAATGATCCAATCTTCTTAAAATCGGTTGTTACAGGTGATGAAACATGGTGTTTGCAATATGATCCTAAAACAAAGCGACAAAGTGAGGAATGGAAGTCAAAAAACTCGCCACAAGCCAAAAAAACAAGAAAAGTTCCATCGAAAATCAAAACAATGCTCATTACATTCTTCGATAGTGAGGGTATTATCCACAAAGAATTTGTTCCAAGTGGACAAACAATTACTGGTGAGTTTTATTTAAATGTTTTGAGGCGTTTGATGGGAAGAATTCGTCGCATTCGTCCAGAATATCGGGATGAAAACAGCTGGTGTTTGTTGCACTATTATCTCTCGGGTTCCTAATTGGGTTCACCCTGCGTAATATTGGGAGCCAAGGGGGTGTCGAGTGGATTGTGATTCTGCGATTCCCTGATTTAGGGCTGACGCAGCTTCAGGATCCACTGACGGGGCGTTATGTTTCACACAGCAGATTTTCCTTTGGGAGTCAAAGGGTCCGCTGTGTGCCGCAATATTTTTGTGAACGTCTAGATTTAAAATAAAAAGCATAAGTGAAGTGATTTTCTAAGTTCCGGTTCCAAAAGATATATATATATATTCTCCAAATAATCTAGGGTTGAGCACACATATTGTAGTTACGACACACTCATCATGGAACTGAGACAAAATTAACAACAAAAACAATTTATTGGTTATGATTTGGCATAATAATAAATATACGCTCATGATACTAGCAAAAGTGATTTAAGACTCTCTGACAGGAACCTGTACTCAATTGAGTATTTGCTTATTAAAATATAAACTCTATGTGTGGACTGCTCCGATAAAGATTTTATGAGGGGACACCAAAAAAAAAAAAAAAAAAAAGAATAGGATGGATTTCCTACCTTAACTTCCGAATCTGGCCAAGATATCGCGCTGCTGACCACTCCTGAGCTGGGAGAATTCTCGTCCGCCAAACACTGTTATCGTGGTTCCTCCACCTAGGGTACTGGTCTGCGATGTCTGCCCCGGGCCGTCAAACTTGGTGCGGGCTCTCGTCATGCTGCCGGTCTCTGATACATCATGGCGGCGTTCACGTTTTGGACCACCAACAAAAAAAAACCCCAAGTGACAAGTCACCAGTAATACAAAAAAAAGATGCAAGTCAAGCACCTCGACTTAGAAGAACAAGTGAAAAGATGAAAAGTGACGAAGTTCTTCTCTTCCCTTTTTAAAATTTTCGACGACCCCCAAGAAGACCCACACTACCTTAAAAATATCCCATCGTCCAATCACTAGCTGGCAAACGCAAGCCTCCCTGAATTAAATTCCCCAGTGTAGATCTTACTGGTCAGAGAATTAACATTTTGATCTTCCATTCGTTAGGGGGCCAAGATTCCTACCCGTTCCAGTGAAATTCTGAGAACCCCTGAAGTTACGTTTGCTGCTTGATACAACCACCGGCCATAAATCCTTACCCCAATTAAACTGTTAGGCCCGGTTCCAACAAGTCTCCAGTCGGCCCAACACGCATTGTTGATGCTATAGGCGGTGGACACTTCTATTGCCCCAATAAAATATACTACAAAGCCAGCTCGCCGATGGCTGTCGCCAGCGTTTACTCCTTACAGTGTCGGTCTGTCCTGTGACGCCTTGTGCTGGGAGAGGGGGGACGGAGAGGAAAAAAAAAGAAAAGAATCACCCGAAAGTATATGGCAAAATAAAACGTACTCCTTCTTCAAAAAATACATGAATTAATAAAAATGAATAAATAAATAAATAAATGAATAAATAAATGAATAAATAAATAAACTAGGGAATGGGTTTTCGATCTAAATGTGCAGCGCTCAGTTTGGGCGCTGTCACAACAGTTTCTTAAACAAATCAGTGCACTGCACTGTGATTGTGGCAAGGGAACCAGGAAAAAAGGCTAACAATAGCCTAACGGGCCTCTAGCCCCCCCCCCCCCCCCCCCAAAGAATCTAAATAGTCAAGCCAAAGAACAATTTAACCATTATGCAGTAAATTAAAGTTATAATACGTAATATACAACAAATCGTTAATCAACCATTAATTTTGAAGAACTTTAGTTGTTTTTTGAATACCGAAAAGTGTGTAATCGTCTTGAATCGAAGCGGCAACCCATTCCAGGACCTAGGGCAGGTCAAGTTAATATCATTAAATAATAAATTAGTACGCGCTCTAAATTAGTATTTCCACCAGTGTCATGATAATGGGAACGGAAATGCAAGGTGATTAGATCTGAATATTTCTTAGCATATATACACAGTGCGTCAAAGAATTTTTAAGACTGGCGCTAGATTTCAGCCTACGGTGGCGCCACCAGTGTAATCGCGAATGCGTTATAAACCGTGACCATCTGCTTGCTTTCTGCCAAAAGTACTGCGCAGTTGTTAAAGTAACTCAAACGAAACGGGCGTTCATTAGAGAAGTAAAATTTTTTTCATGTTGAATTATTAAGATCGAACAAAGGGCTGTTATTAAATTTAACGCAAAACTTGGTAAAAGTGCCTCGGAAACGTACCAAATGATGAAATAAGTTTACGGTGTGTTTTGTTTAAGTAGATCAAATGTTTTCCTGTGGCGCAAACGTTTTTTGGACGGAAGAGAGACGCTAGAAGATGATAAGCATACCGGAAGACCAGGTTCATCTAGGACACCTGAGATTATTGAAAAAGTGCGCGATTTCGTGGCAAACAATCGATGTGCATCACTAAGAATGATGGAAGAGTCTTTAAACATCAACACAGAAACGATTCAAACCATCCTGCATGAAGATTTGGGCAAAACAAAAGTCTGTGCTAAATTTGTTCCACACACGTTAACCAATGAACAAAAATCAAGGAGAAGTGCACATTGCAGAGACATCATTTCAGCCGCTGAAAATGATCCAAACTTCTTAAAATCGATTGTAACAGGTGATGAAACATGGTGTTTTCAATATGATCCTAAATCAAAGCGACAAAGTGCGGAATGGAAGTAAAAAAACTCGCCACAAGCCAAAAAAACAAGAAAAGTTCCATCGAAAATCAAAACAATGCTCATAGTGAGGGTATTATCCACAAAGAATTTGTTCCAAGTGGACAAACAATTTTTGGTGAGTTTTATTTAAATGTTTTGAGGCGTTTGATGGAAAGAATTCGTCGTATTCGTCTAGAATATCGAGATGAAAACAGTTGGTGTTTGTTGCACGATAATGCACCCAGTCACACCTCACTTCTTGTTCGTAGATTTTTGGCGAAAAATAACATCTGTATGTTGAATCATCCACCGTATTCGCCTGATTTAGCACCCTGCGACATTTCTTTGTTCGCAGAACTTAAAATGACGTTAAAAGGGTGTTATTTTGATGATATTTCGACCATACAAACAGCTTCGACGCGTGCTTCGGAGGCAATTCCGCAAAGTGAACTGGAACAGGCATTCGAATCATTATTAAATCGCTGTAACAAATGTATTGAAGCCAGAGGGACTTATTTTGAATAACAAGCCAAAAAGAATTATGATTTCTTGTTTCTATTTCATTTTACAGACCCAGTCTTAAAAATTCTTTGACGCACTGTGTACGTTCATGCATAAACAGTAATAATCGAAAACTGTATAATTTATCAAATGACATTATTTGATAACTGAGAAAAAGAGAATGTACCTGTAAAGACGGATTCAACAAACGTAAAAAATTTTTTTGTAAAACATAAATTCTATTAATATTCCCAACAGTTGTGCGACCCCAAGCCAAGAGACAATACGATAGAAATGGATAAATAAATGAAAAATACAATAGCAACTTAACCCTGGCAGGCAACAATCTTGAAATCCTATAAATGACCCCAATGCGGGATCTGATCCCAACCGCAATTTCACTAACATGTGCATCCCATCTCAAATTATCTTGCAAATATACACCCAAGAACTTTACAACAGCCTGAAAGTCAAGGGGCACTCCATTAAATAATATCCCATTTGCAATATCCACTCTTCGCCTACATCGCGAAAATAGTACACTACTAGTTTTGGAAACATTTATTGTTAAGGAATTACAGCAAAACCAACGAAAGTAATCCTGAAGTTCCAGATTCACACGTGGGATTAACTCAGATAGGGTGCCCCCGGAAAAAAATAGGCTTCTGTCATCAGCATATAAAATAGGAGTAACACTTGAAGAAATAGTAAATAAATCATTAACATAAATTAAAAATAATAATGGGCCCAAAACCGATCCCCGAGGAACACCATGACGAACCATAAGAGCAGAAGATCGAACACCCTGTATTTGTACAAATTGCTTCCGGCCTGTTAAGTAATTTTGGAATAAAGTCTTAACAACCCCCTGATGCCAATATTTTCTAACTTAGATAACAATATGTCGTGCCAAATGGTATCAAAAGCGCGGGAGAGAACACAAAAGACCCCCACCGCAGTAGTGCCGTTATCAAGACTAAAATGTAAATAGTTTAATACATCCAAAATAGCAGTCTCTGTCGAAAACCCCTTACGAAACCCATGTTGGCTTTTATTTAAAATATTTTTTATCAATATAAGATAACAACTGTATCAGTATTAATCTCTCCATAATTTTAGCAAACACAGAAATTACAGATACTGGTCGATAATTTGCAACATCTGTTACTGATCCCTTTTTATGTATAACAGTAACACGACTTAATTTCAATGGCAACGGGTTACACATTGTATACAAAATAAGATTTAAAATATGGGTCAACGGAACAAGTAGCTCCCCTGAAACAAACTTTATAACCCTAGGATGTACGTTATCAGGCCTTGCACTTTTGGACTGGTCAAATTCACTCATTACCCTGAAGAGGTCATCATCCACTGGTTTAAAAAAGAATGAGGAATCGGACGACGGAGGTAGGTAATCAGAGAAATGGTTAGTATAATGAGGAATTTCAGACAACAGAATGTCTGGCAAAAAATATTTATTAAAAATATCAACAACCTCTCCTAAATTAGACGTCCTAATTCCATTATATTCAATTATACACTATCTACCAACAAGTAATTGGACATCTGTGATAGCAAAGGAAAACGAAGTTTATTCACTTTCGATAGTTGGTGGAGCCTCCACGAGCGGTGATTACAGCTGCGACCCTCCGGGGCATACTCTCAACCAGGCGTTGTACGACGGCTAGCGGTATTTTCTTCCACTCGGCTTGGAGAAGACAGATCAGTTCCTTCACCGATTTCGGACGGTGGGGGTACCCCTTAAGTCGACGCTCCAACTCGTCCCAGAGGTGCTCGATAGGGTTAAGGTCCGGGGCCAGTCCATTCGATTAACCCCATTGTCACCATACCAAGCCGTGGTGGATCTCGCAACATGACAGGTGGCACTGTCATCCTGAAAGTAACATGAGTCCACCCCGTAAAACTGCCACAACGTAGGAAGCGCATGGTCATCCAAAATGGTGCAGTAGGTCTCGGCGTTGAGTCTACCAGGAATTGCGACCAAGGGTCCCGTGCCATACCAGGAGAAACACCCCCATAGCATAATTCCACCGCCGCCGAACTTCACAGTTGGCACAATACATTTCGGCAGGAGGCGTTCTCCAGGCAGACGCCAAACCCAGACCCTGCCATCCGAACGGTAGAGGGTGAACCTTGATTCGTCGCTCCAGAGAACCTGTTTCCACTGTTCAACGGTCCACTGTCGACGTTCTTTGCACCACGTTAGCCGAGCAGCGCTATTGGACTTGGTGATCAAAGGCTTGTGGGCGGTCCATGATAACCGAGCAGCGCTATTGGACTTGGTGATCAAAGGCTTGTGGGCGGTCCATGATAACCGAGCAGCGCTATTGGACTTGGTGATCAAAGGCTTGTGGGCGGTCCATGATAACCGAGCAGATGGGCTTCCTTACGGATGGTATTCATCGAAAGAACACTCCCGGATGCCTGTTGAAACTCCTCGCGGATGTGGCTCATCGATTTGGTGCGGTTCTTCCGAATTTCTCTGGCCAGCACCCGTCGGTCTCTAACTCCCAGTTGTGTGGGTCTGCCGGGTCGGGGCACATTCCGACAGTCACTTCTCATCTTCCACTTGCCAATCACGCAGGCCACTGTCGATTTCGGGTACTTCAACTCGCTGGATATATGATCGGCCATTTCTGTGATACCCGACGATTACACCTTTCTCGAAATCAGAGAGCTCCGAACTGCGTGGCATCTTGCATGCGACTGGTTGCGTTGTTGTTTCTCACACGATATTTAACGGCGGCGGCGGCGGCCGTGACGTGTATCAGGACCGCAGATATCGTCGATTGCAGGGGTCTCCAATTACTTGTTGGTAGATAGTGTAGTTGATGATTGGGCATCCCTCGAGGGTGCCAACAGTTCATTAATTGAACGCCAGATTTTCCTACCGTCAGTAGTAGTACCGAAATAATTAAAATAATAGTTTATAGATATCTTAAAAGGAAATTAAACGGAGTGAAATTTCAAATACAGTGATGCACCAATGTACACTTTATATATATTTTATGGGTGAGCAGATTCTTGGCGAGCAGTGGATTAAAATGTACTAAGAGAAATAATGAATTTATGGATCTGACTTATTTTATCTAATCTAATCCTTCAGACTTTTTATTTAAAATAGAAAAAATAAACAACCTTCTTCCTTCACCCCGACGTTAAGAAAAAGAGGAGAAATCAAACGAAATAGCTAGTGCTCTTTTCGAACTAATAGATATCTGAAAGGAAATTAAGCGGGCTGAATTTTCAAATGCATTGGTGCACCGATGTAAGCTCCACATGCACTGAAGTGCCAAAAAAACTGGTACAGACGAGCTTTGGCAAAATATATAGCAACGTCACCTATGCACGTACTCGGTTGCGTCCGCCAGTGCGTATATAAAGCGGCAGACATCCTTGCCAGTTTTCAGAGCTGTTTTCGGCATGAGAATGACAAGTAATAACAATTTAAGTGATTTTCAACGCGGTGTCATAGTTGGCGGTCGTGAGATGGGCCATAGTATTTCGGAGGAAGAAATGAAGTTCGCATTCTCACGGACGACCATTGCAAGGGTGTACCGTGACTACAAGAATTCCGGCAAAACCTCGAACCTACGATACCAGTGTGGCCGTAAAAAGACATTGGGTGAACGTGACCATCATCGGCTGTCAAGAATCGTTTCACGCGACATTCTCGCAGGTATCATCGGAATTCAATGCTGGAGCCTCAACAAGCATCGGGGTCCGGACTGTGCAACGTACCCTGCAATATATGGGATTTGGGAGCCGACGCCCAACTGGAGTCCCCTTGATGCGTGCACGACACAGAGCTATGCGCCTCGCTTGGGCACGGCAACACCGCCACTGGACACTTGATGACTAGAAACAAGTAGCCTGGTCTGACGAGTCGCGTTTTCAACTGTATCGGGCAGATGGAAGGATTCGTGTGTGGCGAAAACCCCATGAAGCCACGGATCGCGCCTGTCAACAGGGAACTGTACCGGCTGGTGGAGGGTTCGTAATGGTATGGGGTGTGTTTAGCTGGACTTCACTGAGACCCCTGGTACGTCTACAAACGTCTGTGACCGGCCAACGCTACGTGCGCTTCCTTCCTGACTCCAACAGGACAATGCACCTCCACACAAGTGTCGGGACGCCCCATTATGGTTAGAGGAGCATTCATCTGAGTTTCGGGTGTTGCCATTCCCACCCAAGTCCCCAGATCTGAGCGTGATAAAACACATTTGTGATGCCATGCAACGCGCTATCGAACACAGGAATCCGAGACCTCGGAATACACCCGAATTGTGGAACGCTCTGCAGGAAGTATGGTGTGCATTATTTGCAGCATATTTCCGGAAGCTAGTGGAGTCCATGCCCCGTCGTATTTCTGCAGTCCTGCGCTCCCGTGCCGGACCTACCAAGTATTAGACTGGTGTACCAGTTTTTCTGGTACTTCAGTGGGGTGGTTTAAAATGTACCACTGAGAGGAATATTAATGAATTTATATTATTATTATACTTAACCCAATCTTTCGGACTTTTTATTTAAAGTAGAAAAAAAATAAACTACCCTCGCCTCGACTTTAAGGAAAAGGGAAGTAATCAAACGTTTGCGTGCTTTTTGCGGACCTGCCAGTTTCAGGCAAACTGAAATTGAATAGATTGGAAGTGTTCGTCGTTGCAGATGCAGACAATTAATACTGGCGGTTTAATAATTGCAAGAGAATAATTCCTTACGTCATTTTAAGGATGTCCCACCTAAAAGCTCTGCCTTATTTTTCCAATGGTAAAACTTCTTTACATATTTTCTTCGCAATTAATGTATTCCTAGGGATGCAAATTTGCACATCGATAAAATTAACTTTAAGTTATAGCATGGGATACTTAATACTTGCCAAAACATAACCATAATTATATTAAAAATCAATTGAAAAACAACCAAAGCCTAAAGATAGAAAACAACCAAAGCCTAAAGATAGCAAAGGGACATCTAAAATTGAAAACAACCAAAGCCTAAAGATAGCAAAGGGACATCTCGGTAAGGGAAGAAAACAGATTATGGCACTGAGAAAAGAAGATGGTTCTGTAACAAGAAATAGAGGCGGAATTTTGACAAGAGTGAAAGATTTCTACTCCAAATTATATGAAAGGGATGATATATGCACTCCAGACATCATGAAAGATACCAGTACCAGAGTTCCTCCAGTCCTTCCAGCAGAAGTTGCACATGCAATCAAGAACATGAAGCGGGGAAAAGCTCCAGGAGAAGATGGAATTACTGTAGACATCATACAAGAAGCAAGTGGAGAAATCGAAACACTACTCGCCCAAATTTTCACTCGATGCCTTAATGAAGGAAAGATTCCTGAGGATTGGAACACCGCTACAATGATCCTGCTACATAAGAAAGGTGACATTGAGGATCTCGGAAACTACAGACCTATCAGCCTCCTATCAGTAGTTTATAAAATCTTCACTAAAGTTCTTTCACACCGCTTGAAGGTAACACTGGACATGGCTCAACCGAGAGAACAAGCTGGATTCAGGAGTGGCCACAGCACAATAGATCATATCCACGTGCTGAGAGAACTAATTGAAAGAGCGAGGGAATATGAACTTCCATTGTGCATGGCTTTTATCGATTATGAAAAAGCCTTTGATTCGGTGAAACCATCAACAGTTATAATGGCTCTGAAATCCTGCGGTATTGAAGATGCATACATTAATATTATTAATAACATCTATGAAAATGCAAGTGCAAAGATTAGGCTGTTTGAAAATACAACACACGTAAAAATTGGAAAGGGAGTGAGACAAGGTGACACCATATCTCCGAAGCTCTTTAATGCCACATTGGAGGGTGTTTTTCAGTCGCTGAGCTGGGAAAACAAGGGGATAAAGATTAATGGAGATTATCTAACCCACCTTCGTTTTGCTGATGACGTAGTCATTTTTGCAACTACCCCATCAGAGCTGCAGAGTATGATCCAGGAACTTGCTGACAAGAGTAAAGAAGTGGGATTAAAAATGAACTTTCAGAAGACAAAAGTGATGTTCAATGCTTTTACAAGAAATGAAGATTTATCGATTGATGGAGAAAAGCTGGAGATAACAGACACGTACGTTTATCTTGGACAGCAGATATCAAGTGAGGGTCACATTGGTGAAGAAATTAATCGGCGTACAAAACTTGCCTGGAGAGCTTTTGGAAGAAACAGCATAATTTTCAAGAGCAATATGCCATTATGTCTTAAAAGAAAAGTGTTTGATCAATGCATCCTTCCAGTGCTTACGTATGGTGCAGAGACGTGGACCTTAACTAAAAGAGACATACAAAGGCTGCAGACAACTCAAAGCAGCATGGAGAGGTGCATGCTTGGTGTAACCAGGAGAGATAAGAAGAGGAACTCGTGGATCCGAAAAATGACAAGAGTGGAAGACATCATGATCAGAGTTAAATCCCTGAAATGGCAATGGGCTGGACATACTGCCAGAAGGACAGATCATCGATGGACAGCCGAAATTTTAGATTGGATTCCAAGGGACAGGAAAAGACCCAGAAGAAGACCACATGGGAGATGGGTGGATGAAATTCGAAAGTATGCAGGGGTGACATGGGGGAGACTGGCACAAGACAGACCGTTGTGGAGGAAACTTGGGGAGACCTTCGTCCAGCAGTGGATTGATAATGGTTGACAATGATGATGATGATGATGATATTAAAAATCAATCATTTTTCATTTGAGTAATGTTCAGACCTGTTAATAGATGGCGCGACCTGTACAGTGATGACGTCAGTAGAAAAGCAAACTCTGCCTTATGTTTCCAATGGTAAAACTTCTTTACATATTTTCTTCGCAATTAATGTATTCCCAAGGATGAAAATTTGAACATTGATAAAACTAACTCTAAGTTATAGCATGGGATACTTAATACTTGCTAAAACATAACCAGAATTAGGCAATCCAACATTTGTTTGTCTACTGACGTCATCAATGTACAGGTGGCGCCATCTATTAACAGGTCTCAACTTTACTCAAAGAAAAAGTGATTGATTTTTAATATAATCATGAATATGTTTTAGCAAGTATTTGGTATCCCATGGTGTAACTTAAAGTTAGTGTTATCGATGGGCAAAGTTCCATCCTTGGGAATACATTAATTGCGAAGAAAATGTGTAATGATGTTTTACCACTGAAAATGGTAAAACTTCTGAACATAAGGCAGAGACTTTAGGTGGAACCACCTTAATGTTACAAGTTTCAAATTATGTTACAAAACTCAAAAAATGTTACAAAACAATGTACTGTGTAACAAAACAAAAACAAAAAGAAAAAGAAGTAAATCACATGCTTATGGCAGAATCGCCTGCTTATGCATTTTTATGGCAGAATCACATGCTTATGCGTGTCTGGGCATGTTTCAAGCAGTCTATGCGTTAACCGCAAACCAGTAGGCCATTCATCAGTGAGCAGTTCCGAAAGCAAATCAAGTCTGTGTGTGAGTTTTGAGGTAAGAATGAATGACAGAAACTTAGAACAGTTTGTTAACAATAAATTCCGTGTAAAGATCGGTAAAAGTGCTACTGAATCGTTAGTGCTATTGAAAGTGACGAATGGTGAGGATGCTATGAAAAGGTCAAGTGCCTTTGAGTGGCGTAAGAAACGAAAAAAGCACGCATATCATACGCGCAGTCCAAAGCCATGCTTATGTGTTCTTTCGAACACAAGGGGATAGAATGTTCATCACAAATTCATTGAACAGGAACAAATGGTCAACCAACAATACATACAATTTAGTAGTGCTGGAAACATTACGGGACTCTGTTCGAAGAGGAAGAGTTGAACTGTGGCCTGACAATGCCCCAAGCTATGATGCGTTCAGTGTTACCAACTTCCTGGCTAAGAAATAAATTATCAAGTTGGATCATCCAACTATTCACCTGACTTCTTCCCCTGTGATTTCTGGCTCTTCCCAAAATAAAAACTGTTATAAAAGGACGACGTTTTTTAGATATTACTGATATCTACCATAACGTGACAAAGGAACTCAAGAGCATTCCAGAAACAGAGTTCCAGGTATGTTTCCAGCAATGGCAACAGCGTCCAACTAAATACATAGCTGCGGAAGGGGATTACTCGGAGGTGACAAAGGAAGTGAAGAGTATTCCAGAAATAGAGTTCCAGGTATGTTTCCAGCAATGGCTACAGCGTATAACTAAATGCATAGCTGCGGAAGGGGATTACTTCTAAGGGGACAAAGGAAGTGAAGAGTATTCCAGAAACAGAGTTCTAGGTATGTTTCCAGCAATGGCAACAGCGTCTAATTCAATACATAGCTGCGGAAGGGGATTTCTCGAAGGTGACAAAGGAAGTGAAGAGTATTCCAGAAATAGAGTTCCAGGTATGTTTCCAGCAATGGCTACAGCGTATAACTAAATGCATAGCTGCGGAAGGGGATTACTTCGAAGGGGACAAAGGAAGTGAAGAGTATTCCAGAAACAGAGTTCTAGGTATGTTTCCAGCAATGGCAACAGCGTCTAATTCAATACATAGCTGCGAAAGGGGATTTCTCGAAGGTGACAAAGGAAGTGAAGAGTATTCCAGAAATAGAGTTCCAGGTATGTTTCCAGCAATGGCTACAGCGTATAACTAAATGCATAGCTGCGGAAGGGAATTACTTCGAAGGGGACAAAAGGAAGTGAAGAGTATTCCAGAAACAGAGTTCTAGGTATGTTTCCAGCAATGGCAACAGCGTCTAATTCAATACATAGCTGCGGAAGGGGATTACTCGAAGGTGACAAAGGAAGTGAAGAGTATTCCAGAAATAGAGTTCCAGGTATGTTTCCAGCAATGGCTACAGCGTATAACTAAATGCATAGCTGCGGAAGGGAATTACTTCGAAGGGGACAAAGGAAGTGAAGAGTATTCCAGAAACAGAGTTCTAGGTATGTTTCCAGCAATGGCAACAGCGTCTAATTCAATACATAGCTGCGGAAGGGGATTTACTTCGAAGGTGACAAAGGAAGTGAAGAGTATTCCAGAAACAGAGTTCTAGGTATGTTTCCAGCAATGGCAACAGCGTCTAATTCAATACATAGCTGCGGAAGGGGATTTCTCGAAGGTGACAAAGGAAGTGAAGAGTATTCCAGAAATAGAGTTCCAGGTATGTTTCCAGCAATGGCTACAGCGTATAACTAAATGCATAGCTGCGGAAGGGGATTACTTCGAAGGGGACAAAGGAAGTGAAGAGTATTCCAGAAACAGAGTTCTAGGTATGTTTCCAGCAATGGCAACAGCGTCTAATTAAATACATAGCTGCGGAAGGGGATTACTTCGAAGGGGACAAAGGAAGTGAAGAGTATTCCAGAAACAGAGTTCTAGGTATGTTTCCAGCAATGGCAACAGCGTCTAATTAAATACATAGCTGCGGAAGGGGATTTCTTCGAAGGTGACAAAGGAAGTGAAGAGTATTCCAGAAATAGAGTTCCAGCTATGTTTCCAGCAAAGGCTACAGCGTATAACTAAATGCATAGCTGCGGAAGGGGATTACTTCGAAGGGGACAAAGGAAGTGAAGAGTATTCCAGAAACAGAGTTCTAGGTATGTTTCCAGCAATGGCAACAGCGTCTAACTAAATGCATAGCTGCGGAAGGGGATTACTTGAAGGTGACAAAGGAAGTGAAGAGTATTCCAGAAACGGAGTTCCAGGAATGTTTCCAGCAATGGCAACAGTGTCTGACTAAATGCATAGCTGCGGAAGGGAATTACTTCGAAGGGGACAAAGGAAGTGAAGAGTATTCCAGAAACAGAGTTCTAGGTATGTTTCCAGCAATGGCAACAGCGTCTAACTAAATGCATAGCTGCGGAAGGGGATTACTTCGAAGGTGACAAAGGAAGTGAAGAGTATTCCGGAAACGGAGTTCCAGGAATGTTTCCAGCAATGGCAACAGCGTCTAACTAAATGCATAGCTGCGGAAGGGGATTACTTCGAAGGGGACAAAGGAAGTGAAGAGTATTCCAGAAATAGAGTTCCAGGTATGTTTCCAGCAATGGCAACAGCGTCTAATTAAATACATAGCTGCGGAAGGGGATTACTCGAAGGGGACAAAGGAAGTGAAGAGTATTCCAGAAACAGAGTTCTAGGTATGTTTCCAGCAATGGCAACAGCGTCTAATTAAATACATAGCTGCGGAAGGGGATTATTTCGAAGGTGACAAAGGAAGTGAAGAGTATTCCAGAAACGGAGTTCTAGGTATGTTTCCAGCAATGGCTACAGCGTATAACTAAATGCATAGCTGCGGAAGGGGATTACTTCGAAGGTGACAAAGGAAGTGAAGAGTATTCCCGAAATAGAGTTGTCTCCAGCAATGGCAACAGCGTCCAACTAAATACATAGCTGCGGAAGGGGATTACTCGAAGGTGACAAAGGAAGTGAAGAGTATTCCAGAAATAGAGTTCCAGGTATGTTTCCAGCAATGGCTACAGCGTATAACTAAATGCATAGCTGCGGAAGGAGATTATTTTGAAGGTGACAAAGGAAGTGAAGAGTATTCCAGAAATAGAGTTTGAGGTATGTTTCCAGCAATGACGAGCCACACTCCAGTACATATTAAGCGGAATTAAATCACGACAACAAACAAGAAGATTTCTTAATTCCTCACATTGAGCAGTGCTTAGGTAGGTGGATTAATGAATGTTATTGCCATGAAATCGATCAAAGAAGATATATGAGTCATAAAAATAAATATTTACTAAACTGTGTCCGCGGCAATAATATTTCGACCGTTTAAGTTTTTTAAAAACAAAACTGATTTATTATTATTATTATTATTATTATATAATTCAGATTTAGAGGAACGTACAGTGTTAAAAACAATCTATTTAGTAATGAGAACCTGAACCAACTCGTTTTGTTTTAAATACAATCATATCGGAAACGAGAACATGGCATGCTCACATATAAGTAACCATACGTACTTACAAATAACTGCGTCAAGAAATATAAATATAATCTCGTATTACTTCATTTTAGAAATTATAGATTTCAAGAGAAATTGTTTAATAAATGTGTAAAGCGACACACATAAATAATTAGTGCAACAAAATCGCAAGTAATTTAATTATGCGTAAAGTATCTTCGTGTACGTTTTGCATTAACTGCGCTCCTGGCCACCCAAAATGCAACACCAAGAAGGACACCAGATAGCAAAGCCAGATTTTTTTTTTTTTGAGATTTAACGACCACCGTGAGCAACTCAATGGGCTATAAGCAGTCGCCCGTCCCTAATTTAGAGTCACTGGTTCCAGGGAAGGGAGAGAGCCAGTGCCGTAAGACAAACACAACATCCATGCCTCACCGGGATTCGAACCCGGACCCCTTCCGACGAATGATCAGAGGCCAACGCCTTAGACCACTGCGCCACCGGGGCGGCAAAGCCAGATTTACTGGACACATAACAACAGATACAAAGATGAAACGATTGAGCTTACAGGCCCGTGCGACTTGCGGAACACGCAGACATCAATAGTTCGAGTGGCCCCCATGGCTGGCAATAACGGCCGCTACACGCCGCGGCATCGAACGAAAAAGGCTTTGGATGTGGGCTTGGGGTATGTCGGTCCAGGCTGCTTCCACACGTTGCCACAGTTCATCACGGGTGGTGCTTGCCGGGCCACTCGGTTGCCAATCAGCGACCAGACGTGTTCGATGGGCGACATATCGGGAGAACAGTCAGACCACGGCAGCATGGACACCTGGTGGGCCGTGAAGAATTGTTGCACGACGCGTGCCACGTGCGGGCGCGCATTGTCCTGTTGAAACGTGGCCGCTGGCTGGTCCTGCAGGTAAGGGAGGACTAAAGGCTCCAAAACGTCGGAGATGTAGCGGTGGCTGTTGAGTGTACCGGCGATGCGTACCAGAGGGGTGCGAGTGTCATATCCAATTGCGCCCCAAACCAAAACGCCAGGCGACGGACCGGTATGGCGATGCATAATGCAGGCGTCATACAGACTCTCGCCGCGGTACCGCCACACGCGGATCCGACCATCGTGGTGTTGCAGGCAGAAGCGGGATTCGTCGAAGAAGACAATGTCGTGCCATTCCGTAGTCCAGGTATGGCGTTCAACGGCCCACTGCCACCGCACACGCCGGTGGTGTAACGTCAATGGTAATCGGAGCAATGGGCGCCGTGCGCCAAGTCCCCGCTCCTGCTGACGACGTCGAACGGTACGTGCTGACACAGGTTGTTGCGCAACACACCCTAATTACTGCGCTAGCGTTCGTGATGTGGCGGTGCGAGACGTCAATGCCCGCCACACAATATGCCGGTCCTCTCGTTTGGTTGTGTGCCGCGGCTGCGGCAAGCACTCACGTCGGTCCGTCCGTCCCTCCTGCACCCACCGAATCCGTACTCGTCTCACTGTGGCTGGATGTCGTCCCACACGGGCGCCGATGTCTCGGTACGATAAATCGCTGTCGCGATAAGTCACTATTAGCCCTCTGTCGAACTTCGAAACGTGCTGGAATGATTGCCGTATTCTGCGACGAGGCATCAGGAAGCTTCCCACGTACAGGTCCGGCAGCACAACACAGTTCCACTACTTACACCCAGCCTTCTGTGCACCCCTCTTATAGTGCTTCTCGGTGGCATTTCGGGCGCACATGATTTGCATACGCCCTGCAATGCTAATCGTTTGCATGTCCTCTCGCGGGCTACGCATTCTGCGAATTTCAGGCCAATCGGATGCTTGCTTTTTGGTGTTGCAATTTGGGTGGCCAGCATTGTATATTTGTGTCAATCTCATAAGTAATGTACTATCGCTTCATCACTATATATTTGTCATAAAATTCTGCGGTCCGTTTGCCCAGCATGTGACAACGAGTACAGTCAAACCCCTATTTAACGGACTGCGATGTTACGTACATTTTTTATGGTACGGATGGAATCACGTTGAAATGAATGCTTGGTGTTTCCCGATTTAACGAACGCATTTCCTCAATTTAGCGAACATTTTTTTAAACCACCAAACTACCCAGGTAGGTCAGATTTGCAATCTAACGTAGGCCCAAGAAAAAGTCGGTGGCTCAGTCTTGGTCATAGGTAAAATTGTGCTAGCTCGGTATGTTAACCAGCATTTTCTCGTTAAAAGCTAGCTAGAAATTTAGCCCCGCGTAACAGAAAAATTTTACTCATGAAGTTAACCAGCGTTTCAGAGGACATTATCTGCGACACAGCTTCACGGAATCATAAATCAGTTCACCTTTCTGCGACTACAAAGCGCAAGCTTCTTACAGTAGGAAGCAAATGACCAACAAGTTTCAAAGGAGCAGCAACGTTTTCTTGCATGGGTGGGGAGGAGGTGTAACGTATACTCTAGATTCACTTTCCTTTTGATTTTTACTATCTCTGGTTATTTTATTTTACTATGTAAATTATCTTCTTACTGAACGAGATGTTATTTCTCCCGCTGAATGAGATCTGGCAATGAGTGTAAGTCATGACGTGGTGGTAGCCAGTATAAATAGGCGCGTTCAACGATACGTAGGGAGAGCTTTTTGTTGTTGTAGAGAGGGAGAGCGTTTGTTGTTGTATAGAGAGAGCGTTTGTTTATGTGAGAGAGCTGTGGTTTATGTGTCAGAAAGCTGTTGTTGTATAAAGAGATCTTCGTTTACGTGAGAGCCAGAAGTTTCACTAATAAAGAATTTGTTGTAAGTACGTTTTTCTCAGTTCATAGTTTTGTCAGATCTCTGTCTGGCTGTTAGGTATATTTTATTATGTGATTATTATTAACAACCAGCATAAGACTTTATTCATCTTAATTACTACTACAACATTACTAGCAGTTAAAAGCTTGTTCATTATTATTACTACACTACTAGCAGGAAAGTTTATTCATGATATAATTAACAAACAACAACCATTACTAGAAGAAACTAGTAGCAGAAGCATTATATTCATTATAAAGCATTAGAAGAAGCTGATTTCATTATAATTAGCTTAGTAGTTAAAAGCTATATTCATTATAACTTATTTGTTCTTAGAAACTATAGCAGTTAATTTTGTCATACTGCTAACAAGCTTTAATAATAAAACTGCACATAATATTCTCAAAAAAAAAAAAAAAAAGTACTGCTTCACCTGTTAACTTGCTCTGGGCAGAAATCTCACCAATGGCTTTTTTTGCCAACAAATTTTTCATATAAGGATTATTTGTTGTATTAACTGCTGACTGAATGTGAAGAAACCTTGACAATTGTTAGGTTCATTAAAATATTAACTTTTCTTTTACTTTATGCTACAACTTAAAAAAAGTAATTAAGTAATTACAGTTCGTTTTTGCGTAAGACCGAAGTAATTTGTCAGGCTCGTCGAAATATTAACTTTTTTTTCCCTTCGTACGAAAACTTTAAAAAATAAATCATTAATTCCGTCTAAATATTCGTATTTCATGCCACGACTTAAGTATTTTTAAATAATTTGCAAATACAACAACAGCGCATTTCATTTATTTTGTGCGGAAAATTTTAAAGTTCCCGTCGGTTAGTATTCTAAGTGAAAACTCAAATAATTTGTCACTTTCATCTAAACATTAGCATTTCGTTCACTTTTCGCGACAACTTTCTAAGTAATTCGTGAGTTAAATATTAGCGCTTTTTATTCATATTGCAATATCAACTTTCATCGCGCAGAAAGTGATTCGCTAAGTTTTTTGCAAATGAATCTACATGATGTAAACAAATGAAGAACACCACGTTAAACGCGACACATCGTCCGCTCTGAATGAAAGCAAGATCCATGGGAGCTGACGTTGGACCCCTACTGTGACGTCACTAAAGCTGCATTGAGGCTCGATCAAGTACACTGCCGGACAATTACTAAGGACGGATGACAATAGCAACGATAGCAACCATAAAATGGAAAGGCAGGAAAATGTGGAAATTAGCATAAGTGCGGGATACAGTAAGACGTGTTGTGCGTATGCAAATTTTGGATTGCCGAACTTGTTCGTGACGTCATAGCGCTGATAAGAGATATAAAGGATTTGACGCGTATTGACCGTTGTTGTTCAAACGCAAAGTTGAAAGGGAAAGAATCAATTGACGAACTTGCAAGTTTCAGTATGTCTTCCCGACATCACCTAGATGATTTTACGCGTAACCGTATTATTGGCAAGATTGAAGAAGGGCGAAAAGTAACAGATGTTGCCAGGGAGTTTGACGCCAGCCACAGTGTTGTTTCAAGGCTTTGGAAATCATTTCAAACAAATGGAGAGTGTAGCAAACGTCACGGGGGAGGTCGTGTTCGCAGTACGACACCTGCAGAAGATCGGTACATAGTGCTATCAACAAAAAGACACCGGCGCAGCACAGCTAGTGAGGTAGCAAATCAGTTTATGGCTGCTACTGGCAAGCGGATCTCCCGAAAAACTGTCGCCAGACGTTTGCATGAAGGAGGACTATACGCCCGCCGTCCTGTTGTGTGCATCCCATTGTCCAGACGTCACCGTACCGCCCGTTTGCAATGGTGCCATCAACATCGCAATTGGACTGATAACGACTGGTCTGCTGTCCTCTTCTCAGATGAGAGTAGATACAGTCTATCGTCTGATTGTCGACGACAACTGATCTGGCGTGATAGTGGTACTGCATATTGTCCAGCAAACATGCAGGAAAGAGACCGATATCCGACATGTAGTGTCATGGTATGGGCTGGCATCATGATCAATGGCCGTACGTCCCTCTGTGTGCTTCCAACTGGGACTATGACTGGCCAACGATACATTAATGATGTTCTGCTACCTCATGTTCGCATGTTCCGTGGTGCTGTCGGTGATAGATTTATTTTCATGGACGACAACGCAACATGTCATCGAACAGTCGCTGTCCAGGAGTGGTGTCTTGAGAGCGAGGATATTCAACGCCTCGTATGGCCAGCACGTTCTCCAGATCTGAATCCCATTGAAAATGTGTGGGATGCTTTGGGTGAGGAGTCTTCTGGTCGCCAATGCACTCCAATAAACAAGAACACCCTCATCCGTGCACTGACAGAGGAATGGGATAAATTACCCCAACAGCTGCTTGATAATGTTGTGCAAAGCATGACACGACGTGTGGAATCTTGCATCGCCCTCCATGGTGGCCATATCCCGTATTGACATCTTACGCCGGAACGCCTGCGGACGGTAATTGCATTTTTTTCACGTTTACGTATTCTGCACAAAATGGCCTGTTTGTCATTTGAACACGTTCCAAAGCCTTCTGGATTTCAGAGCACAATAAGTTGTCTTTCTTGTAATGTCCTGGCATTCTGACATTATTTTATTTCACTTGGCATCCAATCACATTTACTTTTTTATGCGCTATATAGCCGTTTATGATCCGTCCTTAGCAATTGTCCAGCAGTGTATAACGATGGCTCCGGTATAAAGCGTGATGATGTATTGTTGAGTAACAATGGAATTACCTAATGCGGCGTCACTTCAAGTGATGGTATGCAGCACGATCAGATTTGAACAGTGGTTTTGACAATGACGCACCATCACCCATTTTCGGTACATCGGAATGTTTTACTTGGGATTTCCTTTACTGCTGTTGGGAAAGATGTATAGCTCTGAAACCTCTTCTCACTTTCAGAAATCGAAATCGTGGCACGCAATTCCATGCTGCTAAAATCTTCACTGCCGCATGTAGTTACGTCATCTATAGAAGCCCCTCTGTGACGTATGCTCTAACTAAACCTTCCTTTTTAGTTCCTGTTCCCTTATGTGAATATTATTGGGTTGTCGAAAAAGTCATGACGTATTTTGGCACCCGATGGCGGATGGGCGGTTTTGGAAGTACTAGAGGCATGCGCAGCTCTGTTATCGCTATGGCATTCGACAGGTGTTAGTTCTAGCTGCAGTCTAAAAGGAATAGTGACAGATTTTATTGATTTGCGGAGATTTAACATGAAGTTGAAGATGGAAGACCAAACTGTGCATTTTCGCCACATTTTACTGTTTTACTTCCGTAAAGGGAAGAACACGCTTCAAGCTTGTGAAAAGTTGCGCAAATGTACGGTGATAATGCTCTACAAGAACGTCAGTGCCAGCGGTGGTTCGCAAAATTCCGTGCTGGTGATTTTGACCTCAGCGATGCTCCTCGTTCCGGGAGGCCCATCGAGGTTGATGACGACCAAATCAAGGCATTGATCGAGTCAAAACCACGTTACACGTCACGTGAGATTGCAGACACATTGCACATCCATCATTCAAGCGTTCGCGACCACCTGAAGAAGCTGGGATACGTAAGCAAACTCGATGTGTGGGTTCCTCATGAACTCAAAGAAGCTCAATTGACGGCGCGTATAAACATCTGCGTTATACTCATTAAACGTGAGGAAAGCGATCCTTTTTTGAAGCGACTGATACTAAAAGTGGAATGCGTACAACAATGTGCTGCGCAAACGGTCTTGGTCCCGACGTGCTACTTCGCCTCAAACGACATCCAAAGCAGACATTCATCAGCGGAAGGTTCTGGTCTCAGTGTGGTGGAATTTTAAAGGTGTATTTTTCGAGCTGCTACCACGGAACCAAACAATCAATTCGAATGTGCACTGTCGGCAATTGGACAGTTTGAACGAATCCATCATTCAGAAACATCCAGAGCTCTTTCATCGTAAAGGTGTTGTGTTCCATCACGACAACGCGAGACCTCACACAAGTTTGATCACCCGCCAAAAATTATTGGAGCTTGGGTGGGATGTGTTGCCACACCCAGCACACTGGCCTGATCTTGCGCCGTCAGACTTCCACTTGTTTCGCTCTCTTCAACAGTCCTTGCGTGGTATAACGTTCAATTCAGATGAGGCTGTAAAACAGCACCTTGTACAGTTTTTCGCCATGAAAGACAAGTCATTCTTTGAACGAGGCATTCTGCAGCCCACTGGAAGATAGCAAAAGGTTATCGAACAAAACGGGCATTATATCATTGATTGATCTTTGTTCTTTCTATCAATACATGACCTTTGCAAAATATGGCTAAAATACGTCATGACTTTTCCGACAACCCAATAATTTATTCTTGTTAAGCGTTTTGTAACCTGAACACTACGTTTTCTCCCTCGACCAATTTGTGTTTTGGAAACGCTGGCACCAGGTCAAAGAGCAAAGCGAAATACGAGTATACATTGTATAGTCCTGTAAAACTAATGGTTTTATTTCACACCCACAAAGATCTTGTCATCCGAAAGACGCATAGCATAAATTATCTACAAAGAGAACTCTCTTTTTTTTTATCTTTTTTTCCTTGTTTTTTTTTTTTTTTTGACGACTGCAGAAAGCAGGAAATAAAATACATATCTGGACAAAAATAAACGAAACAATGAACTGAAGTTTTAAGTACACCGAATACAGGAAATAAATGTGGTTTTTAAAAATAAATCTGTTTAATTCCAAGTAGAAAAATTATATCTCTTACATGTGATTCCCGCATGCTTTTGAATTTCACATGGAAGATTTTAGCGGCACGGAATTGTATACAACGAAATACACTGGCGGAAAGTGAAAAAGAACACCAAGAAGGAATTGGCGGACGATCATGAAATTTACATATGTTAATGGGGTCGAGTTTACGTAGGAGTGATGTTAATTTCGGGACCAACCGGTGAGCGCTTACGCCACAGCACGGCATAATAGGCAAATTATCGTCGGTGGTGTTTAAGGAGTACGGCGAAGTGAATGTAATCAGTCGTCGGCGTACGGACACGTGACAAGACCCTGAAGAAGCTGCAATGCCTGGACATGGAAGACGTGTACGATTTCAGCAGTTATCGGACTTTGAGCGAGGTCGTCTAGTCGGACTCCGCGAGGCCGGGTGGTCGTATCGTCGTATTGCGGAGCGAATTGGACGGGAAGTATCGGTGGTGGTACGATGGTGGCGTAGATGATCCGAGGAACATTCCCACACGAGAAGTCGTGGAACCGGGAGTCACAGACGGACTGATGAGCGGACCGATCGACGCATAAGAAGAGAGGCGTTGTCAAGCAGAACATCCACTGCGACGCAAATCAGAGCTGCCGTTGCACCTGAGATGACTGTGCGAACAATCCGCAACTGTCTACTGGATGTAGGACTACGTGCACGTGTGCCTCTGGCATGTGTACCTCTGACTCCAGCCCACCGTCAGGAACGGCTGCAGTGGTGTCGCCAACGTCTGCACTGGAGAATGCAATGGCGATCTGTCGTGTTCAGCGATGAAAGTAGATTCTGCTTGGGAGCCTCCGATGGCCGTATGCGTGTTCGCAGATGCACAGGGGAGCGTCTCCACCCTTCTTGCATCCGCCAGCGACACACAGGGCCTACACCTGGTCTCCTGGTGTGAGGAGCGATCAGCTATCACTCCCGTACACAACTAGTGTTTGTACCGGGTACGTTAAACAGCACCTCCTACATCAACTGCATCATTCAGCCCGTTGTTGTGCCATTTGTGAGGTAGGTCCATCGTGGTGTTTTCCAGCAAGGTAACGCACGCCCACACACGGCACATGCAACGCAACATGCACTTCAGGGTGTGAGACCACTTCCATGGCCTGCACGCTCACCGGATTGAGCACGTGTGGGATTTTATGGGACAACGACTTATCCGGTCTCCACGGCCAGCCACGACCATCCCCGATTTACGCGTCCAGGTTGAGGATGCTTGGAACTCAATACCCCAAACTTACATCCAACATCTGTACGACAGACTCCATGCCAGAATTGCACAGTGTGACGCAGTTCATGGCGGTTCAACCTCGTACTAACCATGTTACATGGAAATGTTATTTTTCAGTTTACCAGCAAATACAGCTGTATTTTGCCATAATGTTTTGATCACGTTATCCTCTGTATTCCGTTATTATGCTGTATAATTTTCGTTGGTATCAGACGTCTCCTTCTTGGTGTTCTTTTTTCACTTTCTGACAGTGTAGAAACTCGTAAGAAGTACGGTTTGTGTATAGCTATCGTATCTTTAAATCCAATGTTTTAAATGAAAATTTATTTCTGCAAACACTTTTCCTGATCATTGGTTGCAGAATGTGAATGCATTATCACACCCCAAAATAAAAAATAAAAATAAAAAACGAAATATAGTCTGTTTATAGGCGTTTGTTGTTTATTTAGGTGTGATTGAACGTAGGCCGACTTCAACATAGCAGAAACTAATAGCTCCTAGAGATGAGAAATCTCTTTCACGATCCAAAGTACTAACATGCGACATCTTCTCCTCCATCCTCTTATAAGGGCTACTTGTTAAAGAAACACTGATAAAATCCCAGTTGTTTCTTCCTGCGAAATCCCGGATTTGGGGGATTTAAAAGGATAAAGCCGTACTCCTACTGATTTCAAGAAATCAATGGCTGCTGATCATTCGCTGGAAACTAAAAAATCCCAAATAAAAAAATAAAATAACATATGTTCAAAACACAATTTACTTGCTTTAGTCTTTTTAAACAATTCAAATGAAAAAGCGCTTTGAGCAGATAACGCTTTTTTAACTGCGACATATTCCTACGATTATTAACCGCCTTATATGTATAGAAAGAAGTTTTCTCGAAGTGAGCAATTCTCGACACGGTTGAGTGGTGACAGATGGTCATAAATGCCGGCATAGCTGTGTGTACCTTTATCATGCCCCCTCCCCCTCCCCTCCGATAGAAAAAGAATTAAAAAAAAAAAAACATGCGTTCAAAAACCTCTTCTTTATAAACTTAAAGGAAATTTCCTCCGGAGAAACTGTTTTGGTGTGCACAACAAATTCGAAAAGAGCTTTTGCCCAATATTTATTTTTTTACAGAGCTAATTTTTGTGATAGCTTTCCTCTAATTTGCGAAGAAAACAAGTTACTAAATAGAACGTATTCCTGGAAAATGATTTATATATACACACACACACACACACACACATATATACATGCACACACCTCCAACAAATTAGAATTTACGTGAATTCTTTAAGGTAGGGCTGAGGAATTCATGTGAATGTTAAAAACAGCAATTAACAATTACATGAATTCCTCCAGCTTAACCTTGAAGCATTCTTTATTTTATTTATTTATTTATTTATTTATTTTTTGTATACGGTGCTCGAAACAAAATTTTGAAGTGCCGGTATACTCATATTTAAGTGAAATCATCCGGAAAAAAATACCTTCACCGTAAATTCTCTTAAACCGAAAAAGTAAAAAAAAAAAAAAAAACCAGGTAGCCTTAGTTCTGATTGAGTCATCAGTTTGGAACGCAGAACTACGACTTGCAGATCGCAGAGTTGAAATGAGCTAGTCGAGTATGGTTTCAAAATGTTTATTTAATTGGTTATAGCCAAAACAGGTCTAGATATGAAAAGTAGCTTACACAAATAATGCTGGATACATGGCGACAATGGCGTATCTTTTTGGATCCGAGAACTGGGCTACCCCCCCCTCCAGTACTGTTTTTTTTAATTGCGAAGTTTAATTTAAAATTTTTAAGTAATAGAAGTAACTTTTTTTCTAAATTTTAGGTACATGCCATTGCTAACATGATACCAAATAATTATGAAGATTAGGATTTGAACACTTATTTGTACATGAACACCATTTTTCTTCTGAATACTTTATTTTTACATGAACTCCATTCTTCTTTCCTTTTGTGGGAGCTTGAGTGTTACATTTTCATAAAATGCTTCTTCTGAGTACTTTTCCATATTTAAAAACAAAATAGAAAAATCACGCAATGCATTGATTATGATACGCTTTCCAACATACCAGAAATAATTACTCAAGTTATGAGGATAATGGCTGCGGAATAAATCTCGGTCCTGTGCCCTGACCTTTGATCCCATTTCGATGATATTCTACAGAACCGGTTCAGTATACCTCCGAAATAACATGATAAAGTTTTATCGGAATGGAAGCATTTTTACGTAAGTTATGATGCACAAGGGCTATGGAATAGATTCCGCTCCTGTGTCCTAACCTTTGACCCGATTTCGCCCATTTAATAGGCGATCCCCTACAACATACTAACATTTCATCCAGATCGAAGAAGTTTTACGTAAGTTCTGACGCATAATGGCGATGGAAGTGATTCCACTCCTATGTCCTGACCTTTGACCCCATTTCGCCCATTTTCAATAGGGTTTGTCCCCAGGTGGTCCCCTACCATATACTAAAATTTAATGGAAATCGAACCTTTTTTACGTTAGTTATGACGCATAAGAGCAGTGGAATGGATCCCGCTCCTATGTCCTGAACTTTGACCCCATTTCGTTCACGTTCAATAGGGTTGCTTCCCAGGTAATCCCTTTTCTACATACTAAAAGTTCATCGAAATCGAACGATTTTTAAGCTAGTTATCGTGCGGACAAACATACGCACACAAAGCCTGACGTAATGAGGCAGATGGGAATCGGTAGCATCTGCTCGCAAGAGTGTGACGTCATAAAACTTTAATAGGATCCACACACAACGCGTGATGTAATGAGACAGATGGCGTGACCGCGCGCCGACATATCAAGCGCGAGATTGTGACGTCATAAGATCGTCCCCAGGTGGTCCCCTACCACATGATAAAATTTCATCGAAATCGAACCATATTTACGCACGTTATGACGCATAAAGGCAATGTAATGCATCCCGCTCTTATGTCCTGACCTTTGACCCCACTTCACCCATTTTCAATAGGGTTCATTCCCAGGTGGTCCCCTACAATATACTAAAATTTCATCGACATCGGACCATATGTACGCAAGTTATGACGCATAAAGGCAACGGAATGGATCCCGTTCCTAGGCCGTGACCTTTGACCCCATTTCGTCCATTTTCAATAGGGTTCGTCCCCAGGTGGTCCTCTACCACATACTAAAATTTCATCGAAATCGAACTAATTTTACGCGAGTTATCGTGCCGACAGATGGACGGACAGACAGACGGACGGAGAAAGCTGGAGAATATACGCTTCTTCAACCTACGGTTGGAAAGCGTAAATAATGTTTTTCTCTATTGTCAAAACAGCCAAGATTTTCGAATGCGCATGTCCTTGTGTGGCTATAAGATATATCTTGATTAATGCAGACATTTGACGTGGACTAGGAACATCAAACAGAAGTCATCGTTCTTCCCACGTTTATAAGGCAGTCACAGAAACATTCTCATTGGCTTCCACTGGGAATCGAACCCAGGGTTTTCCACACAAGGACAAAGAGCGATGACTTCTTTTTGATATATCTTGATTCTTTTTAATACTGAAAAACTTTCGGCAGTAGCAGTTCAATAGATCACATCCACGTACTGAGAGAACTAATTGAAAGAGCGAGGGAATATGAACTTCCATTGTGCATGGCTTTTATCGATTATGAAAAAGCCTTTGATTCGGTGAAACAATCAACAGTTATAATGGCTCTGAAATCCTGCGGTATTGAAGATGCGTACATTAATATTATTAATAACATCTATGAAAATGCAAGTGCAAAGATTAGGCTGTTTGAAAATACAACACACATAAAAATTGGAAAGGGAGTGAGACAAGGTGACACCATATCTCCGAAGCTCTTCAATGCCACATTGGAAAATGTCTTTCAATCACTGAACTGGGAAAACAAAGGGATAAAGATTAATGGAGATTATCTAACCCACCTTCGTTTTGCTGATGACACAGTCATTTTTACAACTACCCCATCAGAGCTACAGAGTATGATCCAGGAACTTGCTGACAAGAGTAAAGAAGTGGGATTAAAAATGAACTTTCAGAAGACAAAAGTGATGTACAATGCTTTTACAAGAAATGAAGATTTATCGATTGATGGAGAAAAGCTGGAGATAACAGACACGTACGTTTATCTTGGACAGCAGATATCAAGTGAGGGTCACATTGATGAAGAAATTAATCGGCGTACAAAACTTGCCTGGAGAGCTTTTGGAAGAAACAGCATAATTTTCAAGAGCAATATGCCATTATGTCTTAAAAGAAAAGTGTTTGATCAATGCATCCTTCCAGTGCTTACGTATGGTGCAGAGACGTGGACCTTAACTAAAAGAGACATACAAAGGCTGCAGACAATTCAAACAAGCATGGAGAGGTGCATACTTGGTGTAACCAGGAGAGATAAGAAGAGGAACTCGTGGATCCGAAAAATGACGAGAGTGGAAGACATCATGATCAGAGTAAAATCCCTGAAATGGCAATGAGACGGATATACTGCCAGAAGGACAGACCATCGATGGACAGCCGAAATTTTAGATTGGATTCCAAGGGACAGGAAAAGACCCAGAAGAAGACCGCATGGGAGATGGGTGGATGAAATTCGAAAGTATGCGGGAGTGACATGGAGGAGACTGGCACAAGACAGACCGTTGTGGAGGAAACTTGGGGAGACCTTCGTCCAGCAGTGGATTGATAATGGTTGACAATGATGATGATGATGATGATGTAACACGTAATGTCTCTTACTGATTTGTTTTTGTCTTCATCAAGGGAATAAAACACCTTCAGCTCATTTTTTAGTCGAGCTGTATCAAAATTTGAAGCATAGCGTTCTCTAAGTTCTGACAGTAAATGTTCAGGGAAGCTTTCACAAAATTTACCAAAACAGTTCGAATCCAACAAAGCCACGGATTTAAGATATAATATATTTGATTTTTAATTCATTGACACTTCACAAAAATTGAAACAACTCTCGCAAAACACTCTTATGGGTGGGAGTATGAGACTGACTGAGACAGTCTTCCTTCTTTTTTCCGGAGCGAACCGTTGCCCAAAGCAATGGCCCATTCCCCTCTACCAGGTGATTCATGTTGTCATGGAAACGCTGGCAGGCGATTGTACGGAAGGTTTTCGCATAAGAACTGCGAAGACTCCGGAAGAGTTGCTTGCGTTAGTTATGCCGTTGGTTTTCGCTCGCCAAACTGAGTCAAAGAAGTGAATCCGGACGTGTTTGTTTTCGCAGCGAAAGCATCGACATACACTGACGGGAAAAAAAAAAAATCCCAACACCAAGAAGGGGTTGTGTTAGATAAACGACAGTTGGTAGGCGGTGAGAGTACATCTGTAAGATGACGTCTATGCAAATTTCGCGCTCGGCGCATACGTGTGGCGCTAGGTGCGCCCCTCGGAACATGCAAAGCAGGTTTGCTGTAAATACGCGCTGTAACGTTCGTGTGCGTTAGTTATCGTTGAGATTCGACGTAGTGTGTTGATATTAGTCAAGAATGCCTTTAAGAAGACGGAAGAAGCCATTATCAACAGCTCACGGAGTTTGAACGAGGTCGTGTAATAGGGCTACGAGAAGGTGGATTTTCTTTCCGCAATATTGCAGAACGACTTGGCAGGAATGTAGCCACTGTGCATGATTGTTGGCAGCGGTGGTCAAGGAAAGGTACTGCCTCAAGAAGACCGGGTTCCCGCCGGCCACGTGGCGCTACTGAGAGGGAAGACCGCCGTGTGCGGCGTATGGCCGTGGCGCATCGTACCGCGTCTGCGGCAGCAATTCGAGCTGCAGTTGCCACCACAGTGACACAACAAACTGTTACAAATCGGTTACTTGAACGACAGCTCCGAGCCAGACGCCCTGTAGCGTGCATTCCACTTACTCCAAACCACTGCCGTTTGCGACGTCAGTGGTGTCAAGCTAGAGCTCATTTTTTTTTTTTGATTGGAGGTTTAACGACCACCGTGAGCAATTCAATGGGCTATAAGCAGTCGCCCGTCCCTAACTTAGGGTCACTGGTTCCAGGGAAGGGACAGAGCCAGTGTCGTAAGACAAACACAACATCCATGCCTCACCGGGACTCGAACCCGGACCCCTTTCGGACGTATGATCAGAGGCAATCGCTAAGACTACTGAGTCACCGGGGCGGTTGTAATCGCATGTCCCCCGGAAAGAAATAAGCTTCCAAACAGTGAAAGAATTATCCAAATCGGTTCCGTAGTTTTCGAGATTACCCCAAACACACAACTTTGTCTTTACACACTGGCGGAAAGTGAGAAAAGAACACCAAGAAGCAGACGTCTGATAGCAACGAAATTTATACAGCATAATAACGGAATACAGAGGATAACGTGATCAAAACATTATGGCAAAATACAGCTGTATTTGCTGGTAAACTGAAAAATAACATTTCCATGTAACATGGTTAGTACGAGGTTGAACCGCCATGAACTGCGTCACACTGTGCAATTCTGGCATGGAGTCTGTCGTACACATGTTGGATGTAAGTTTGGGGTATTGAGTTCCAAGCATCCTCAACCTGGACGCGTAAATCGAGGATGGTCGTGGCTGGCCGTGGAGACCGGATAAGTCGTTGTCCCATAAAATCCCACACGTGCTCAATGGGGGACAAATCCGGTGAACGTGCAGGCCATGGAAGTTGTCTCATACCCTGAAGTGCATGTTGCGTTGCATGTGCCGTGTGTGGGCGTGCGTTATCTTGCTGGAAGACACCACGATGGACCTACCTTACAAATGGCACAACAACGAGCTGAATGATGTTGTTGATGCAGGAGGTGCTGTTTAACGTACCCGGTACAAACACTAGTTGTGTACGGGAGTGGAAGCTGATCGCTCCCCACACCAGGAGACCAGGTGTATGCCCTGTGTGTAGCTGGCGGATGCAAGAAGGGTGGAGACGCTCCCCTGTGCGTCTGCGAACACGCATACGGCCAGCGGAGGCTCCCAAGCACAATCTGCTTTCTTTTTTTTTTTTTTTGATTGGAGGTTTAACGACCACCGTGAGCAACTCAATGGGCTATAAGCAGTCGCCCGTCCCTAATTTAGGGTCACTGGTTCCAGGGAAGGGAAAGAGCCAGTGCCGTAAGACAAACACAACATCCATGCCTCACCGGGATTCGAACCCGGACCACGTTCCGACGAATGATCAGAGGCCATCACTTAGACCACTGCGCCACCGGGGCGGCCAATCTGCTTTCATCGCTGAACACGACAGATCGCCATTGCGTTCTTCAGTGCAGACGTTGGCGACACCACTGCAGCCGTTCCTGACGGTGGGCTGGAGTCAGAGGTACACATGCCAGAGGCACACGTGCACGTAGTCCTGCATCCAGTAGACGGTTGCGGATTGTTCGCACAGTAACCTCAGGTGCAACGGCAGCTCGGATTTGCGTCGCAGTGGATGTTCTGCTTGACAACGCCGCTCTTCTTATGCGTCGATCGGTCCACTCATCAGTCCGTCTGTGACTCCCGGTTCTACGTCTTCTCGCGTGGGAATGTTTCTCGGACCATCTACGCTACCATTCGTTCCACCACCGATACTTCCCGTCTAATTCGCTCCGCAATACGACGATACGACCACCCGACCTCGCGGAGTCTGAATAGACGACCTCGCTCAAAGTCCGATAACTGCTGAAATCGTACACGTCTTCCATGTCCAGGCATTGACGTTTCTTCAGGGTCTTCGCACGTGTCCGTACGCCGACGACTGATTACATTCACTTCGCCGTACTCCTTAAATACCACCGACGATAATTTGCATATTATGCCGTGCTGTGGCGTAAGCGCTCACCGGTTGGTCCCGAAATTAATATCACACCTACGTAAACTCGACTCCATTAACATATGTAAATTTCATGATCGTCCGCCAATTCCTTCTAGGTGTTCTTTTTTCACTTTCCGCCAGTGTATATTAACTAGCTTTACTACCCTGCTCTTCCCGGTACAGAATATGTGGAATCTGAAGAATCAAACGGACCAAAAGCGTTACGAATTATTTAACACGCGTCCAGAAGACATTAGAACACTGACAACAAAATTCGTTAACAATTTGTTATTGACGATTAAATGCATCACGTGCTTTTCGTTTCAGACGTCTTTGAGAGGCGAATCTCTGGGATAAAAGTAAAAAACTTATCTTTGCGAATATTTTATGAAACTGGCTGAAATTTTAATGAACGCCATAAATCGTTAATAGGTTCATGACCTGCAAATTTCGTCTGAATCGGTAAATAACTTTTTAAATTAGCCGTCAAAATTTTATTAACCGTTTCTGCGCATATATTTCTGTTTATCGATGATTAAGAATTCCATGGCTATTTTAAAAAGTTTTGATCGGATTCCGGTGAAATTTTGAGGGACTCCTCTTATTGCCAATTCATTGTGTTGATAAAACATTCAGCTAGTTTCGTTAAGATTTCGCAAAGTTCGTTTTTGCATTTTTTTTGTATGCACAGGTTTCAAAGAATAGAAACACCTGTGGATGAATGTAGTCACGTGCTTTCAGATTTTTTTTTATTGGAGGTTTAACGACCACCGTGAGCAACTCAATAGGCTATAAGCAGTCGCCCGTCCCTAATTTAGGGTCACTGGTTCCAGGGAAGGGAGAGAGCCAGTGCCGTAAGACAAACACAACATCCATGCCTGACCCGGACCCCTTACGGACGAATGATCAGAGCCCAGCGCCTTAGACCACTGCGCCACCGGGGCGGCCTTTCAGATTTGGAAAAGATAACGATGACGTAGCAAACGACGCTGATTTTTTCTTTTTTGATTGGAGGTTTAACGACCACCGTGAGCAACTCAATGGGCTATAAGCAGTTGCCCGTCCCTAATTTAGGGTCACTGGTTCCAGGGAAAGGAGAGAGCCAGTGCCGTAAGACAAACACAACATCCATGCCGCACCGGGATTCGAACCCGGACCCGTTTCGGACGAATGATCAGAGGCCATTGCCTTAGACCACTGCTCCACCGGGGCGGCCGGTGAAATTTTGAGGGACTCCTCTTATTACAAATTCATGGTGTTGATAAAACATTCAGCTAGTTTCGTTAAGATTTCGCAAAGTTCGTTTTTGCATTTTTTTTTGTATGCACAGGTTTCAAAGAATAGAAACACCTGTGGATGAATGTAGTCACGTGCTTTCAGATTTTTTTTGATTGGAGGTTTAACGACCACCGTGAGCAACTCAATAGGCTATAAGCAGTCGCCCGTCCCTAATTTAGGGTCACTGGTTCCAGGGAAGGGAGAGAGCCAGTGCCGTAAGACAAACACAACATCCATGCCTGACCCGGACCCCTTACGGACGAATGATCAGAGCCCAGCGCCTTAGACCACTGCGCCACCGGGGCGGCCTTTCAGATTTGGAAAAGATAACGATGACGTAGCAAACGACGCTGATTTTTTCTTTTTTGATTGGAGGTTTAACGACCACCGTGAGCAACTCAATGGGCTATAAGCAGTTGCCCGTCCCTAATTTAGGGTCACTGGTTCCAGGGAAAGGAGAGAGCCAGTGCCGTAAGACAAACACAACATCCATGCCGCACCGGGATTCGAACCCGGACCCGTTTCGGACGAATGATCAGAGGCCATTGCCTTAGACCACTGCTCCACCGGGGCGGCCGGTGAAATTTTGAGGGACTCCTCTTATTACAAATTCATGGTGTTGATAAAACATTCAGCTAGTTTCGTTAAGATTTCGCAAAGTTCGTTTTTGCATTTTTTTTTGTATGCACAGGTTTCAAAGAATAGAAACACCTGTGGATGAATGTAGTCACGTGCTTTCAGATTTTTTTTGATTGGAGGTTTAACGACCACCGTGAGCAACTCAATAGGCTATAAGCAGTCGCCCGTCCCTAATTTAGGGTCACTGGTTCCAGGGAAGGGAGAGAGCCAGTGCCGTAAGACAAACACAACATCCATGCCTGACCCGGACCCCTTACGGACGAATGATCAGAGCCCAGCGCCTTAGACCACTGCGCCACCGGGGCGGCCTTTCAGATTTGGAAAAGATAACGATGACGTAGCAAACGACGCTGATTTTTTCTTTTTTGATTGGAGGTTTAACGACCACCGTGAGCAACTCAATGGGCTATAAGCAGTTGCCCGTCCCTAATTTAGGGTCACTGGTTCCAGGGAAAGGAGAGAGCCAGTGCCGTAAGACAAACACAACATCCATGCCGCACCGGGATTCGAACCCGGACCCGTTTCGGACGAATGATCAGAGGCCATTGCCTTAGACCACTGCTCCACCGGGGCGGCCGGTGAAATTTTGAGGGACTCCTCTTATTACAAATTCATGGTGTTGATAAAACATTCAGCTAGTTTCGTTAAGATTTCGCAAAGTTCGTTTTTGCATTTTTTTTTGTATGCACAGGTTTCAAAGAATAGAAACACCTGTGGATGAATGTAGTCACGTGCTTTCAGATTTTTTTGATTGGAGGTTTAACGACCACCGTGAGCAACTCAATAGGCTATAAGCAGTCGCCCGTCCCTAATTTAGGGTCACTGGTTCCAGGGAAGGGAGAGAGCCAGTGCCGTAAGACAAACACAACATCCATGCCTGACCCGGACCCCTTACGGACGAATGATCAGAGCCCAGCGCCTTAGACCACTGCGCCACCGGGGCGGCCTTTCAGATTTGGAAAAGATAACGATGACGTAGCAAACGACGCTGATTTTTTCTTTTTTGATTGGAGGTTTAACGACCACCGTGAGCAACTCAATGGGCTATAAGCAGTTGCCCGTCCCTAATTTAGGGTCACTGGTTCCAGGGAAAGGAGAGAGCCAGTGCCGTAAGACAAACACAACATTCATGCCGCACCGGGATTCGAACCCGGACCCGTTTCGGACGAATGATCAGAGGCCATTGCCTTAGACCACTGCTCCACCGGGGCGGCCGGTGAAATTTTGAGGGACTCCTCTTATTACAAATTCATGGTGTTGATAAAACATTCAGCTAGTTTCGTTAAGATTTCGCAAAGTTCGTTTTTGCATTTTTTTTTGTATGCACAGGTTTCAAAGAATAGAAACACCTGTGGATGAATGTAGTCACGTGCTTTCAGATTTTTTTGATTGGAGGTTTAACGACCACCGTGAGCAACTCAATAGGCTATAAGCAGTCGCCCGTCCCTAATTTAGGGTCACTGGTTCCAGGGAAGGGAGAGAGCCAGTGCCGTAAGACAAACACAACATCCATGCCTGACCCGGACCCCTTACGGACGAATGATCAGAGCCCAGCGCCTTAGACCACTGCGCCACCGGGGCGGCCTGACTTTATTGATTAGCTTATAAATTAATTCATAACTCGCGAACGGAACAACTTAGAGATCTTGAAATAGTTGCATTCAGCTAGAAATTCCAGTATTAATAAGCTATGCAAATTTCACGATGTCACAGTTCGGCGTTCGAGAGTTTTTGCTGCTTCAGACGTTTTGTGTTTTATATATAAGAAACAGATTATATAGTGATACCAAAAAAAAATTGTTAGAACAAAACTGGCAAAGCCGCCCCCCCGGTGGCGCAGTGGTCTAAGCGATGGCCTCTGATCATTCGTCCGAACGGGGTCCGGGTTCGAATCCTGGTGAGGCATGGATGTTATGTGTGTCATAAGGCACTGGTTCTCTCCCTTCCCTGGAACCAGTGACGGGCGACTGCTTATAGCCCATTGAGTTGCTCACGGTGGTCGTTAAACCTCCAATCAAAAAAAAAAAACTGGCAAAATAAAACACATTTTTTTTGGAGGTTTAACGACCACCGTGAGCAACTCAATGGGCTATAAGCAGTCGCCCGTCCCTAATTTAGGGCAACTGGCTCCAGGGAAGGGAGAGAGCCAGTGCCGTAAGACAAACACAACATCCATTTTTTTTATTGGAGGTTTAACGACCACCTTGAGCAACTCAATGGGCTATAAGCAGTCGTCCGTCCCTAATTTAGTGCAACTGGCTCCAGGGAAGGGAGAGAGCCAGTGCCGTAAGACAAACACAACATCCATTTTTTTTATTGGAGGTTTAACGACCACCTTGAGCAGCTCAATGGGCTATAAGCAGTCGCCCGTCCCTAATTTAGGGCAACTGGCTCCAGGGAAGGGAGAGAGCCAGTGCCGTAAGACAAACACAACATCCATGCCTCACGGGATTCGAACCCGGACCCCTGTCGGATGAATTTTTTTGATTGGAGGTCTATCGACCACCGTGAGCAACTCAATGGGCTATAAGCAGTCGCCCGTCCCTAATTTAGGTCACTGGTTCCAGGGAAGGGAGAGAGCCAGTGCCGTAAGACAAACACAACACCCATGCCTGACCGGGATTCGAACCCGGACCCCTTACTGACGAATGATCATAGGCCAACGCTTAGACCACTGCGCCACCTGGGCGGCAATTACATTTGTAATCCCATTGTGTAGTTATCTAGAAACGATATCATTTCAGGTTACTGAACGAATACCACAATACTCCAATGTAAGCCCGTCAACGATAGGTAAGCACATGTTTATACGATAATGAGGAACGTATCGTATAACCGCCCCGGTGGCGCAGTGGTCTAAGGCGTTGGCCTCTGATCATTCGTCGGAAGGGGTCCGGGTTCGAATCCCGGTGAGGCATGGATGTTGTGTTTGTCTTACGGCACTGGCTCTCTCCCTTCCCTGGAACCAGTGACTCTAAATTAGGGACGAGCGACTGCTTATAGCCCATTGAGTTGCTCACGGTGGTCGTTAAACCTAAAAAAAAAAAAAACGTATCGTTAAATTAGTACAAGAGTAGTAGGAAAAATTAATGGGAATATTAGGAAAATTTTGTTGTTGATGACCGATCTGTTACGCTGCAAATTAATAATTCAAACGTTTATTATAGTTACGCATTTTATTACGAATCGTGTTATACGACAAGAAAAAATTTCAGTAAGAGCTTTTTAACTGTGCATCGCACAGGTTATGGACACTAGCGTCTCAATTCTACAGCGGCTGAATCCTCTTTCCCTGTAATGCGCATTCCCGCGACTTGGAAATTTTCTCCCCATCTGTTGGTCTCACACTATTTATTTGCCCAGGAGTGGATTGTCGATATTCGACCCAGATTAAGGTGCACGTTGAACATTATGCTCAAATGCTGTGTTAATACGAAGTGTGACGTCACAATATGGCGCTAGGTAAACAAATATCTGTTCCACCACGATTCTCATGTCCCATGTTTCAACGTGAGTGATGAAATGTGCTCATATTTTGCAACAGCTTCATTTTTTGTGACAATTTGAAGCTAATTTAACGTGGTGAAAATGCTCTCACATCCAGTCATTTTATTATGAAACACATCGACGGAATCCCCAGTTTGTTGGCATTGACCTCATATCTCGTACTTTCTTTATCTTGAAAATGCATCGTAGTAAGTTTTTATTTGTACTACTTGGTGATGGGAATTTTTCATATGCCTATAAAAATTCTGTTTGTGAGAAAACGATTTCTGGCGCGCTGAACGTCTGTAGTCACTTTTTTTTTTTCTGAAGATGATGAATCAGTGCTTTGGTCAGGATGAATATACCTCATATGTCGATACAAATTAAACAACTTCGTGAATATTTTCTTACAAAACGGGCAAGAAAAACAATCTTTATTCTTCATAAAGGTGCATCAACAATATTACCATCCATCCTCCACAGTAGCTTAGAGAAAAAGCACACCCGAAATGAGAAATTGAGGTTCAAGTGGGTTCAAGCAAGGCTGTAACATTAAGCAAAAAACAGCGAGGACAAAAAAGATGAGTTGGGACGCAGCGCCATCTATTGACGTTGTTCGCATTAACAAACTGATTCCGTATCATTATTTACATTTGATATTTTATTTATATTCACTTTCACATTAACAGATGGATATTTGTATTCTGAATTCGTAGTACTTTGGCAAGAGAATTTTTCTGTAGGAACTGGTGTAATTCATGTGTAAATCTCATTCCTCCTTTATTCTTCAACGATGTAGGGCCGAGATTTTGGTAAACGTGTAGATTGGCGTCTTAAATTATTTCGCCGGAAAAATGTTAGTACCTGGAAAAAGTGCGACGTACAGATTTTAGAGTATGGAAATTAATGGCAAATGGTGCAGAAATTTCGTATTTTAAATGTCTTTTAAAGATTTTTATCGTAACATTTACCTGCAAGTTCGATGCTGTGAAGAGTAGGCCTAACGTATCGAACGTACAGGTAAATGTTACGATAAAAATCTTTAAAAGACATTTGAAACAGAAAATTTCTGCACCATTTGCCATTAATTTTCACAATCTAAAACCTGTACGTCGCACTTTTCCGAAGTACTAATATTTTTCCGACGAAATAATTTAAAACGCAAATCTACACATTTACCTACTACTTTACTTAATATGAGTTTACATAGCTGAGGTTTTTTTTCTGAAATTGAATTAGGTACGTAATTATCAGAATGAAAATGCTTACCACGAACAACAGTTGAAGGTAACTTGTCATTTGTCCTGACGAGGTTTTTCTTTCAGCAACAGTTGGTTTAGGTTCTGATTTGAGGGAAACTCATGGAATAAAAATCCCACGTTTTTCTTCTTAGAACATGTGCACATCGGCACACAGCAGTAAACCATTTTGAAAATGGGTTGGATTTTGTTGTGAAAACAACAGTTTGGTTTTAAAACTAGAAGGTTTTTTTAAAAGAAACAAGAAAAAACGACGAACATACACAACCCCGCAATTCAAACAACGCAGAAACTGAGGTGTTTATACCTTGGGACGCAGCGCCATCTAACGGCTGAAATCGTTCCTAACGCCCACTGGCCAATCATCTAAAGTCTATTGTCTTCGACGGTAATGTTACAGCCTTCGTTCAAGTAATTTGTTAAGTTTCGGGCATGCGCATTACAGGGAATGAGGATTCGGGCATGCGCATTACAGGGAATGAGGATTCGGCCACAGTGGGATTAATCTGGAGTGTTATCGACTGGCCACTCCTGGGCAAAGAGTGCCAGACCAGGCCTGACCAACAGATGGGGAGAAATTTTCAAAGTCTCGGGCATGCCTGTTAGAGGGAATGAGGATTCAGCAGCTGTAGGATTGAGACACTAGTGTTATGGACTAGTTATATTAAAATCACGCATTCAAACAAAATGAAAACAACGCTTTGCAAAAGGAATAAAATTTATTTCCATATCAGATCAAAATGTATAACAAATTTAACATAACCTAATAAATAATTATTACAAATGATCCTCAACATTTTGTACTGATGATATGCATATATGTCCTGACTAGAAATGAACTGAATGAATTAGCAATAATACGAAAATGTCAATCTTTAAAACAGGAAACAATACAAATCAGGGTGTTTGAACAGAAAATAGGAACCAGTAACAATTACCACCATAATAACAAACTGATAGAATAAACATTTGAATGCCGATATAAATAAAAACATTTCCACGAAACAACATAGTTTGATACTTTAAATACCTCAACTGCCCAATATATATTTCGATGATGGAAGCAATGAATATATAATTTTTTTGATTTCATAATGCATGTAACTATATATAACAAATCACATGGAATGATTTATTACGTTTAAAATATTTATTATGGACATTTTTTTCAGTTTTATCTGTCACACTAAAAAAGTGAAAACATTATTATATAACAAGTTGAAATTAACTCAATGTTTAAACAACACACATCTCTTCTCTCCCCCCCCCCCCAAGAAAGAAAAAATCCAACTTAAATTTTAAGTGGACACATCCACTTTATTAGTATTAGTCGACAAGAAATATTTATGATAATGTAAACACAAACTCGACACATTTCCAATCCAACATTATGAAAGACAATTCATATTCAAACAGCAAGATTTATGAAAACACACCAGTTCATTTTACAGAAATCTGACAGCACGCATCAGCAAACTTGCTTTCTATAATTACTTCTTACAAGCGGCAGCAATATGCATTACAATATGAAATACTCCTTAAGAAATACATGAATAAATAGTCTTGTGTTTGGTAAAGGGGTTCCAAGTTTTGATTTCTTGCTACATAGGCACAGGAAGAAATTATGGAAATGATACACACCTAATTTAACATCAAAGACAAGTTTAGACAGGCATGTTAGAGAAACTGGTCACAACATGAACTGGAATTCCCTTAAAATCATCCATTTCCCAAGCAATTTTCAAAAAAGAGAGCTAAAAGAAGGAATTGAAATTGAGAAAAATCAGAATTCCATCATCAATGACTGCAGAGGATTAACCCTGCCTAACATATTTGGTGAAAAATAACTATAACCATCAAGGTTAACTGTAACCGCAATAGTGACAGGAAAAAATGTGGCAACAAAAGACATCCTGAAGAAGAGTTTTCTCCGAAAACTTACCATTAAAATAAAAATTTTCCTAGTAGAAATCCCCATAATAAGTTTTGATTAAGTAACTTAATATCAAATCTATTGAAACCAATATCTCTGCATTTTCAAATTCCCATTACAGTTTTGCTAATTTCCTTGATACGTGGATAGAATTTGCATGTGCTTGCTACCACATAATTTAAACAAAAGAAATGGATGTAAAAAGTTGAATTCACAATATAGACCGTATGCATTGACGTCACGGAACCGCCATTCGCGTCACTTTTTTCGTCTGCTGCTTTCTTGCAGAACAACTGGTGTACAAGTGAGATCAAAGATGCATTACATGGGATACGTAAGTGGGTTATATGGTGATCAAAAATAACTTTATTCTGATAAAATAAAGTTATTGGGCAATTGTAGTGACCCATATGATATTCCATATTCAATTTTCCTGAACAGTGTTGTAGGAAGGGGAATGTTTTTGCTTGAAAAGGAACTCAAAATTCTGCATTCCAGCATATTTAGACAGTTAATTAAGGTAAAAATGTCCTGTCATCTTTGGCTAATAATTTAATTTAAAAGTTTACCTTTCAATAATTTAGATATTCCCCAACCTGAAATTTAAGCTAAGGTAAAAATCCTCAGCTTTACACAGGTAAGGAAGGCTATGCAATAATAATAATAATAATAATATAAAAAATTCTGGCAAGTGGCACTAAGTCTCTCTACCTTATATATAACAATGACAATAATAATAAACTGATGAATGTTATCATGAGATAAATTTTCCAAAATCGGCGTGGGAACCCATCATATGAGGGTTCCATAAGATATGCATTCCCCTATAGCAGTGGATACATTCATGATAAAGAACAACATAATTCTTATTCATAAGAAGGGTTCATTCTAGTCTAAAGATCTTCATAGAGTTTTTGTAGATAACGCATCAGTAAATTCATGAACATACCTGTTACAAAATGTAAACTACACACTCTAATGTTCCTTCGTTTCCGCTCATCAATGTCAACATACGTGATAACCACAAATTTTGGCGCTTCTGGATTAAATTTTTATGATTCTGATCCCACTTCGTTCGTTCAGGTGGCAATCTATAATAGGACACATCATTATCTCTCCCACTTCGGTTACTGCAGCCGAAAACAGCAAATAACACCATCTTCGTTAACGCTCAACAATGCAAATCCAAGCAGTGTTAGTACACCAGTTGATCACCAGGACGTCTGCTAGGATGGTTTACCTCATTGTGACGTTATATGCACACGGTCTACACTTAAGCTCATTGGAGCTGATATGAAAGATAATGATAAAAAAATGGTCCACTTATATTTAATTCAATGGAAAAAATTTCCCCAAATATCTTAGTATACTCATATGGAAGTAGACATTCATCATACATAACACGATATGCAACTTGCTCATTAACCACCTTTGACGAAATGATGAAGATCACTTCTACATTTAATCAAATTAAAAACGGTATTTACAAGTTAAAACATATGATAGATTAAAACACTAGATCTTTCGATCACACTAGTGATCTTCATCAGGTAACTCACCTAATATAATCTTTTGCATTTTTGAACTTCACTTTTAGTTGGTAAAGTTCGATGAACACTTACTTCACTTTTAGTTGGTAAAGTTCGATGAACACTTACCGCACGTGGGGCTTGGCTTTCAATTCATATTTTCGTTATGTGGATGCGGCACGGGGTTGTTGTTTTTTTTCCATTTGGCCACGGTTCACTTCTTTTTTTTTTTTTTTCCGTTGGAATTATTTTGCCTCATCACCAAATGAGTTTTTCCTTTGCTGCATCCTCATTTACTTCAATATTTATTCTTAACCCGAGTACTTTCGGTACTATTACTATACCGTCTTCGAGGGGACATTTTGCTCCAACTAGCACGGACCGTGTCAGCTGGGCATTTCGGTGGTTCTCGCGGGCTGCTTCTGTCATCTGCTATCGCTTCTTCTTGGGCGTTGTGGCGCCATCTCTTGTTGGTCAGTGATCTCCTTTTTCGAACTTTTTCTTTTTTTTGCTCAATTTTAATTAAATTTCTCCAGCTGTTTCTCAAATTATTAGGGTCATTGTGGTTGCAAACTTTTGTCCTATTTTTTTCAATCATTACCGACTCTGCTATTCTGAGGTGTTTTTCGGATTTACAGCTTTTGATGATTTTTATATTTTCGAATTTTGGATATTTTTGGTTATCCAGACAGTATTGAATCAGTGCTGTTTTTTCTTCTTTTTTCTGCCAGTTTTTTATGTGTTGTTTTAATCTGTGTTTAAGCTTATTTTTGGTACTTCCTATATAAGCCATTGGAGGATTTTCAGTAATAGGAATTGAATAAATACCTGCTTTTTCTAACATTCTTATTTTATCATTATTTTTTGTTACTATATTTTTGATGGTATTTACTTTTCCTCCAATTTGAATGTTATGCTTTTTACAAATATTATTAATTTCATTGGTAGTGCCTTTAATGTAAGGAAAACCATTTAAATATTTGATTTCTTTTTTATTTACTACAGCATTATTTTTTTTTATTTTCTTTATTACTTCTGTGTCCCATTTTTTTATTAAATGGTTAGGATAACCAAAGCTGCTTGCAATTTTTTTTATGAATTTGATTTCTTCATTGATGAACTGACTATTTTCAGAATGCGTATATGCTCTTTTAATTAAGGTTTTTATACTATTGCATTTTTGAGGATATGGATGTGCTGAATTGTATGGGATTAGGACCGGAACAAATGAACTTT
Organism: Macrothele yani; assembly: GCA_039090855.1. Classification (NCBI taxonomy): domain Eukaryota; kingdom Metazoa; phylum Arthropoda; class Arachnida; order Araneae; family Macrothelidae; genus Macrothele; species Macrothele yani. The sequence goes on along the minus strand of CM077031.1, from coordinate 16,167,730 downwards.
TCCGATAAACTCTGTATAGTAACTTATCTGTGGATTTGATAACATGTACATCCAAAAAGGCTATTGCATTATTTTTTTCCATTTCATTAATGCAAATGCATTAATGCACGTTAAAATATAACCTCCAATATCGGAAGTAAATTAATATAATCTTAGTATATATAGTAGTGTATTTTCATGAAGTTAATCTGTCCTTCACGCATTTCCTAGGCATTAAAAAGATTGTCAACAGATTACAGGGTCTGCGATCATATTCTTTATAACAACTACACTGTAAAAAAAATTAGGAAATTCATGAGCCATTTTATGTGACTCCCTTCGTGAATTAACGAAGCATATACCTGATACAACCTTTTTCACGAGATGATAGAGGGAGATCTGAATTCCACGAAGTATTTCACCACGAAAATTATGAATTTTCTCGGCCTTTCATATATTAATGGCAATTAATAAGTAGGAACTGTACACCAGTTATACTCAAAATAGTATAACTACACTAATAATCACAAATCTCTTGGCGTAGAATAGAAAACTTTCCAAGAATTGATTCCAGATGGCTTTCTCAAGGAAGGTAGACAGCTAACTGCAAACTGGATAACAGAACGTTTCAACAATTTGAACGCGGTGACTTGACTAGACAATAAATGAATAGGCGCAAACGTGATCATTTTTTTAAACGAGGTCACGCTGGTTGGGCACGTGGTACAAAACGAAGCATTATTTGAAGAATTGATTCGAAATACGTGGCAACTCGAGAGAGACGCTATCATTGCAAGCCTCGCTGCTGGTCAAGATTTCGTGAATGGCAGTAGATCTGGGTGTGGAGTGTGAAGCTAATTTCTTTACATCACTCCACATAGGATCTGCGGATCTGAACTTGACTTCTCTTGATAAGGCAGTGGTTATTTTTCCGTCTTTTGCATCCCCTTTTATGTTCGCTGATTCTAATTCCAAATGAACGTTTGGTCATTCCGATGTAGTATCGCCTGGAGCCATCCGGATATTGTAGCGGGATGGCATAAACACCTGCCTCATTGAGAAGAGGGGGATTGTCAATATTTCTCTTAAGCATCGTGTATAAAGATGCCGGAGACCTTATGTCGACACCGAAGTTCATCCTTCTGAGCGCCTTTCTGAGTTGATAGGAAACATTTGATATGTAGGGAATACAGCCCAGGTAGCGAAGTTGCGGCATAGAAATATTAAAATGGCTGGTTCTGGCTTTTTCGATAAAGTTACGCATCTGGTTCGACGTATATCCTGCCTCAGTGGCCAATTCGACGATAGTTTTCAGTTTGAATTGTCTTGAACAAACATCGGGATATGACACAGCAAAGGCTCTTCTAATTCGAGAAGGAAGAAGGCCATCTTGTAATCATTAGGGCAGAATGAACTGCGGAGCATTAGGCTGGGAACGGAGGTGGGTTTATAATAGACTTCCGTATGAAGGCAGTTGTGTCATGCGATTTGTTCACTGAGAAGTCGAGATAAGGTAAGGAACCATTGCGTTCAAGCTCCATAGTGAAATGGATCGTAGGATGTATATACCTTCCATGAAAAAGACATCTGGTTGATGTGCGAAAGCTTGGAAAGTTTTATTTCTATTCTACGCCAAGAGATTTCGGATTATTAGTATAGTTATACTATTAACCCTTTAAGCGGCCGTTGTATGTGGACCAAATGCTGCCCACACTTTTCTGCGGTTCTCTAACCTATATGTTCTCATACAGATCTGGATTTACAAAAGCTGAGGCAAAACGATTCATTTCACCTTTTCATCTGAGAAGTACCAACCGCAAACCTGTCACTGGTCGTAAATTCTGTTTCTCCATCTTTTTCTCCCTGCCTCACTCTGTCTCTGCATCTCTTCATCTCTCTCTTTCTGTTTCTCTTTATATCTCTGTCTCTCACTCTCTCTGTCTCTTTCAGTCTCTTTCCCTGTCTGTCTTTCTCTTGTCTCTCTCCCCTCTCTCTGTCACTTTCTATCTCTCTCTGTCTCTCACTATCTTTCTCTGACCCTCTCTCTCTGTGTCTGTCTGTCTCTCTCTTTCCCTCTCTCTGTCTCTCTCCCGTCTTTCTGACTTTCTCTCTCTCTCCCTGTCTTTAAGCGGCCGTTGTATGTGGACCAAATGCTGCCCACACTTTTCTGCACTTCCCAAATCTATGTATTCTCATAGAGGTCTGGATTCTACGAAAGCTGACAAAACGATTCCTTTCACCTTTTCATCTGAGAAGTACCAACCACAAACCTGTCACTGGTCGTAAATTCTCTTTCTCTGTATCACAGTATTTTTCTCTCTGTCTCTGCATCTCTTCGTCTCCCTCTCTCTGTTTCTCTCTCTTTGTCTCACTGTCTCCGACTATCTCTCACTGTCTCCGACTATCTCTCACTGTCTCTAACTAACTCTCTCTGACTCTCCCTATTTCTCTCCGTCTCTCTCTCCTCCCTCCCTCCCTCTCTCTCTCTCTGTCTGTCTGTATTTTACTCTTTCTCTCTCTCTCTCTCTCTGTTCTAGTACCTTATTCCGTGCTTCATGACTGAAGTCCCGATGGAGAATGGCTAGTTTCCCTGGAGTGAACATAATGTCATTGGGTAGAAACGAGTGATTCAAACATGCAACGCTCTCGTTTCAGCCTCGTTCGGTCCACTTCTTAGACAGCGAATTCATTCATTCGAGCTGATACCAGCTTATTTTGCTAACCCCGAGTTAATTCGTTCCAGCCAGTTAAGGGGTTAATGGTAAACTGTCATTTTTAAGATGTCTTAACGGAAAATTCTCAATTTACAGAAACCATTCTGCGATACCTTACATATACTAAGAGAAAAATTCTGTTCTCACTCTTTCTGTATCCACATGACCAAAAATTTCCAGTAATAGGAGCGATTTGCGAGAAGATCCTTGAGATCTGATTGACTATTAAATTTCAATCATTTTTTTGCAGGATCCGATTTTGAAGTTCTATACTGAGATCGGATATTATGGATAGCATATCCCACAAAAAATTTTGGTTACTGTGGTACAGGATATTCATTCCCCTCTCCCCCATCTTGTGCACCAAGGCATGGGTGCCCATAGTTTCCAGGAAAGGGCAAACAGAAATAAAACAAAATGGATAAATGAAATTAGACGACAGCATTTTAGGACAGAAAGGAACTTTCTTTGTCGTTCTTTTGCCACTTGTATCGCATGCTCCAGAGATCATTCAATTGTTCATTAAGAATGAAAAAAATCAAAGGGGCATAGTAGCAACTGTGCAGCAACCTACAATGTAGAACTATGTCAACTGTCACCATTTCATAGGACTAGTTCTACGTCCTTAAATATTCAGTGAAGGACAGTTGACATAGCTGTGTGTTGTAGGTTGCGGCACAGCTGTTACTGTGCCCCTTTGATGTTTTCGGACATAAGATTTTTTAAGAAATCATAAGAAATGTTTTACTTTATTTATGCAAAAGTAACTTATATACAATTCAAAGTAACTCATGCTGATTATAAATTAATGTTAGTAGAAGTAGAAGCCGAAGTATCATCGTTGTCAGTAGTCACTGCTAAAATTGTTTCAGAAGAAGTTGTTCTGCAAAAACAATTTTTCAAACTCCTCAGTTGCCTTGTTATAAATTTGGAGATACGTCTAGGGCCTAACGTAGTCTTGTTGTTGCTTTTGTCTAGATACAGAAAGCATTGGTGGTGTAAAGATTTGAGACCTTTATTGTCCACCGAAGATGAGACGACTGGCAATGTACATTGGTATTCCACGCTAGGTGTGAAAATTTGAATCGATGACATCAATCTCCATCTGATCAGGCTCAATTTGTGCAGGTAAAGTGGAAGGTTGTGGCTCTAGAGTCGAACTCAGACGAAACGCGTCCTGACGTGCAGACTTTTGACACTCCCTACATTCCCGCAACCTTTTAATTGATGACTTAGCGGGCCTTTTTGGATTCCTCTCATTCTCATCCTGCTGTTTCTTCAACTTTTGTCAGCTCGTATAGTAAATTTCGTGGCATTTGTAACTTTTCCTCACCAAATTTGTTTTTTTTTATCTGAAAAATAAATAAAGTTTAAATCTACTTTATTTCGATTTATTGCACAAGTCCGTTATCTCTGATCGTCAGTTATGGAATGCGGGTCAGAGGTCATTACTATCATTATCTATTCAGTAGTTATCAAGCTTAAAACCGTGTGCGGCGAAACACAATTACCCAAAATTTATCTTAACTTTCTAATGCTAATGTATCGAAGGGTTAAGGGGTGGAGGCTTGAAACTTGTTTTGCTAAAAATTGGACTCTCTAAACTACCTAATGATGTATTATTTATTACTTTATGATTATTAGTTTCGAAGATATAAGCTTTCAAAGCGTGATATGTTTTCGTTGCATTCGTTCTTCCGATGCTACCCCCTACACAGCACGGAGAAAGACTTAGTTCTGCGCCAAAACATACTCAAGATAAATTTTGGGGGGAAATTTCGCGGGATCTTTGTCTAGTAGTGAGTAGCTGCTGCAGAGGATGATATGAATTTTTAATTTCTTTGCCTTTCCTATTTTTCCCATGCAACATGCAATGGAAGATTTCATTATTACTTTTCTATAATAAATTTCTAAGTTCCTCCTATTTTTCTACATTAAATGGGGATCCAGAAATTCTTCAGAAGAAATTAGCAATCAGAAAACGTGTTATTGCGAAAATATCCATAGCACCTTCCAAAGACAGAAATGGCACGGTACAATTTCTAGGGGAGGGCAACCCCCCCCTGTCCCCCAGAGGTGGATTTTCCAAAAGGCCAATTAGGCTCGGGCTTAGAGCGGTAAATTTCAGCTTCATTACAAGAGTGCTAACATTCTTACAGTGGGCTAAAATTACTTACTAATGGGCTAACGTTCTTATTAATCTTCAGCTTTAGTATAATGTGTATACAACATTCTTTACAAATTCTTACTAATCTTTTTCCAAACATTCTTCCTAACATTCTTTACTAATCTTCAGCTTTAGTATAATTTAGCATATCTTCCTCTAAACATTCTTTACTAATCTTCAGCTTTAGTATAATTTAGTATATCTTCTTCCAAACATTTTTCCCAACATTCTTTACTAATCTTTAGCTTTAGTATAATTTAGTATATCTTCTTCCCAACATTCTTTACTAAGCTTCAGCTTTAGTATAATTTAGTATATCTTCTTCGAAACATTTTCCCCAACATTCTTTACTAATCTTTAGCTTTAGTATAATTTAGTATATCTTCTTCCCAACATTCTTTACTAAGCTTCAGCTTTAGTAAAATTTAGTATATCTTCTTCATAACATTCTTTACGAATCTTCAGCTTAAGTATAATTTAGTATATTTTCTTCCAAATATTCTTTACTAATCTTCCGCTTTAGTATAATTTAGTATATCTTCTTCCAAACATTCTATACTAATCTTCAGCTTTAGTATAATTTAGTATATCTTCTTCCAAACAAACCCAACATTCTTTACTAATCTTCAGCTTTAGTATAATTTAGTATATCTTCTTCCAAACATTCTTTACTAATCTTCTGCTTTAGTGTAATTTAGTAAATCTTTTTCCAAACATTCTTTACTAATCTTCGACTTTAGTATAATTTAGTATATCTTCTTCCAAACATTCTTTACTAATCTTCAGCTTTAGTGTAATTTAGTATATCTTCTTACAAACATTCTTTACTAATCTTCAGCTTTAGTATAATTTAGTATATCTTCTTCCCAACATTCTTTACTAAGCTTCAGCTTTAGTATAATTTAGTATATCTTCTTCGAAACATTTTCCCCAACATTCTTTACTAATCTTTAGCTTTAGTATAATTTAGTATATCTTCTTCCCAACATTCTTTACTAAGCTTCAGCTTTAGTAAAATTTAGTATATCTTCTTCATAACATTCTTTACGAATCTTCAGCTTAAGTATAATTTAGTATATTTTCTTCCAAACATTCTTTACTAATCTTCCGCTTTAGTATAATTTAGTATATCTTCTTCCAAACATTCTATACTAATCTTCAGCTTTAGTATAATTTAGTATATCTTCTTCCAAACAAACCCAACATTCTTTACTAATCTTCAGCTTTAGTATAATTTAGTATATCTTCTTCCAAACATTCTTTACTAATCTTCTGCTTTAGTGTAATTTAGTAAATCTTTTTCCAAACATTCTTTACTAATCTTCAACTTTAGTATAATTTAGTATATCTTCTTCCAAACATTCTTTACTAATCTTCAGCTTTAGTGTAATTTAGTATATCTTCTTACAAACATTCTTTACTAATCTTCAGCTTTAGTATAATTTAGTATATCTTCTTCCAAGTATTCTTTACTAATCTTCAGTATAATGTGTTAGATGTTGCTCTCAATCATGCCCTGATTTTAAAACGAAATTATCCTCAATTTTGTATTGAAATTGAAAGCAACATGTAATTTTGTCTTAAATTTCCTTCTCAAAAATCTGGTCACCTTAGTATACAATCCAGAAAAAGAATTTATGCGATATCCTTCCTACCACCACTTCAGTTTTAGGATTAGCTATTTAATGACTCCTTTCTTAGTTGCTTCCTTTCAACAGATGTAAAGGCAAACTCGGGCCCGAAAAAAAAAAAAACCAACAACATTAAGGCACCTTTATTACAATTGGAATACTTATTGCATGTTCTGTTCCACACTTAGTACACTTCAAATGTCACCCTATGCATTTCTTCTGGGTCACACCAGCATTCATCAGCAGGACTTTTTGTTAAAGAGATGCAAAATAATCTTTATAATGGTGTGCATCGATCAAAGAGGTTCATGGCGTGCAATTCATCTGATAGGTTGTCTCCATGAGAAGGATACCTTATAAATTCTCCAACTGGATTGTGCTTATCACAAAGAATATGATCGCAGATGCCATAACTTGAATTCGTCAAGATTTTAATGCCTAGAAAATACATGAAAAACAGATTAGCTTGATAAAATGATACCACATAACTGATTGTATATAGCTTGTCCCAAAACAACTAAGGATGTTTTTATAAAAAATTTGCAATACTGTGTTCGACCTTGGTACGAGTCAACGTAGTCGTCGTAGTAACCATAGCAACCGGCCACACTTATTTATCAAGCACGAATTATCGGTAGAGCAGAGTTTAATAAGCGTTGTTTTGTGAACCCCTACCAAGTTCAAATTCGGTTGACATTAAATGTCTGTAAATACTGTTTCACACGTTATACAAGTTCCGCTATCGGAGTTTGCAAAAGGACATTAACGTAGTATTGGCAATTGAAATCAAGTATAATAATAATAAGTATCTATACTTACAATATTTATAGTGGCTGTAGGTGCTTCATTTGTGCGTCATCCAAGAATGTGAATTATTTCAATGGTGAAGTTAAAATTCATGATACTGTAAAATCTGCGCCAGATAAAATTAAACAAGATGAATTTTCTACAATGCAAAAAAATTCTTTCTGTAGAATTATAGAAAATTCATCTTGTTTAATTTTATCTGGCGCAGATTTTACAGTATCATGAATTTTAACTTCACAATTGAAAGAATTCACATTCTTGGATGACGCACATATGAAGCACCTACAGCCACTATAAATATTGTAAGTATAGATACTTATTATTATTATACTTGATTTCAATTGCCAATACTACGTTAATGTCCTGCAAACTCCCGATAAGCGAAACTATGTATAACGTGTGAAACAGTATTTACAGACATTTAATGTCAACCGAATTTGAATATCGTAGCCCACGTAAAAAGTATGTTCATCGCAACTTAGCGAAAATTGAACAACGATATATGCCCCTACCAAGTGTTTTCGAAAAAATGGATGTGAAAGAGGAACAATGAGGCGCCATTAAATTTTGCTGTCGAATTAAGAAGTTTGTCGGAGAGACTTTAAGTCTTATGCAAGAGGCTTATAAAGATGGATATCTAAGAAAATCAATAATTTACGGATGCCATAAAGAATTAATGGATGGCCGTGAGTCGGCTGTTTTAATCGCGTATGGAGGAAGACGTTTAATCAGTGTTACAGAAGTAAATATCAATACAATATGGGTTATTTTATTTAAATGTCAACAAACTTGTCATCACTGTTTCTCATTCACTGTTTCTCACGTTATCATAAAATTGAGCACAGGAAACGTCAATATTATAAATATATACCAACAGTTTTATTCAACTTGTTACTCATACTCTTTCTCGAGGTTCCTTAAGATATTTTAGATTTTCAGCATTTGAAGTTTTCAAACTGATATGGAATAAGTCCTCATATGGATATTCAAAGGTAGCGTAAATTTGACAAAGTCTTCCAATATGTAGCTAAAAAGTTAGTAAATTATTATCATTTTTTCAGATTCGTCATTTAATACATGATTTATGAATTTTAAAAGAGTTAAAACTTTCGAACCTCCCGACGAAGGCGAGTTGAATCGGCAATAAGACATCTTTTTATCGATGATGGCTTAATTTCCGCTTGTAATGGCACAAGCTCTCGAGTTGAATTTGGTAATATAACATTTCGTTATCGATGATGGCTTAATCTCTGCTTCCCGTGGCACAAGTTCCCATACTAGTTTCAATTACTAATTTGTAATCATCTTCAGTGGGTATATAGGAGTTATTTCTCATACATGTTGTCTTTTGGCCATCTACATCAATTCGAGTATTGAAGTAGATGGCCATCAATTCTCGAATTGATGGCCATCTACTTCAATTCTCGAATTGATGGCCATCTACTTCAGTTCTCGAATTGATGGCCATCTACTTCAGTTCTCGAATTGATGGCCATTTGCTTCAATTCTCGAATTGATGGCCATCTACTTCAGTTCTCGAATTGATGGCCATCTGCTTCAATTCTCGAATTGATGGCCATCTACTTCAGTTCTCGAATTGATGGCCATCTACTTCAGTTCTCGAATTGATGGCCATCTGCTTCAATTCTCGAATTGATGGCCATCTACTTCAATACTCGAATTGATGTAGATGGCCAAGAGACAACATGTATGAGAAATAACTCGTATATACCCACTGAAGATGATTACAAATTAGTAATTGAAACTAGTATGGGAACTTGTGCCACGGGAAGCAGAGATTAAGCCATCATCGATAACGAAATGTTATATTACCAAATTCAACTCGAGAGCTTGTGCCAGGACAAGCGGAAATTAAGCCATCATCGATAAAAAGATGTCTTATTGCCGATTCAACTCGCCTTCGTCGGGAGGTTCGAAAGTTTTAACTCTTTTAAAATTCATAAATCATGTATTAAATGACGAATCTGAAAAAATGATAATAATTTACTAACTTTTTAGCTACATATTGGAAGACTTTGTCAAATTTACGCTACCTTTGAATATCCATATGAGGACTTATTCCATGTCAGTTTGAAAACTTCAAATGCTGAAAATCTAAAATATCTTAAGGAACCTCGAGAAAGAGTATGAGTAACAAGTTGAATAAAACTGTTGGTATATATTTATAATATTGACGTTTCCTGTGCTCAATTTCATAATAACGTGAGAAAACAGTGAATGATATGACGACAAGTTTGTTGACATATAAATAAAATAAATCTAACCACGTAATAAATTTGACAAATAGAAATATTTGATGATTTAATATAACAATATGGGTTATTGTATGGGAAGGCAGACACCTATCAATTAGAGATATTGAAGATACGGTTCACATTTCAAAATAATGAATTCACAGAATTTTAACCAAGCGTTTGGACACGAAACGCATTTGTTCAACTTCGGTTTGCCATTTCTTTTAATGTGTGGCCCAATGCAAGGCTGTACACACTGCCAGTTCTGTCATTTTTTATTCGGAGAAAATGAATATTAATCCTAGTTGTAAATGAATTTATGGCACCTCTATTCATAGTGTTTTGTGGAATAACTTTTTTACGGGTCTTATAGAGGTTATTTTTCATGAAAGTTGGTTGTCAAATTTTCGAACTAAAGCCTAGTTCGTCATCAGGACTACGTCACTGGAGTAGTTGCTGCCACTCAGTCGGAAGTGTCCAACCGCAATTATCGTTAATTGTGGTACTTTTTCTTCTTGCTATTTCGATCCCTTCTTCTAGTTTCCTCTTTACTAAGTTTGATTGGTGGGCAATTATTCTTACTGAGTCCCTATTTATGGAGTGTCCACTTGCTTGTATATGTCTGTCTAGCCCTGTTTTGTTACTAATGTTCCTAAAAGTTGATTGGTGTTCTTTCATTCGGACCTTAATACTCCTTGCTGTTTCTCCTATATAGCTGAGTCATTAATTGTGGTACTTCTTCTTGCTATTTCGATCCCTTCTTCTTGTTTCCTCTTTACTAAGTTTGACTGGTGGGTGATTATTCTTACTGAGTCTCAATTTATGGAGTGTCCACTTGCTTGTATATGTCTGTCTAGCCCTGTTTTGTTACTAATGTTCCTAAAAGTTGATTGGTGTTCTTTCATTCGGACTTTAATACTCCTCCCTGTTTCTCCTATATAGCTGAGTCATTAATTGTGGTACTTCTTCTTCTTTCTATTTCGATCCCTTCTTCTAGTTTCCTCTTTACTAAGTTTGACTGGTGGGTGATTATTCTTACTGAGTCTCAATTTATGGAGTGTCCACTTGCTTGTATATGTCTGTCTAGCCCTGTTTTGTTACTAATGTTCCTAAAAGTTGATTGGTGTTCTTTCATTCGGACTTTAATACTCCTCCCTGTTTCTCCTATATAGCTGAGTCATTAATTGTGGTACTTCTTCTTCTTTCTATTTCGATCCCTTCTTCTAGTTTCCTCTTTACTAAGTTTGACTGGTGGGTGATTATTCTTACTGAGTCTCAATTTATGGAGTGTCCACTTGCTTGTATATGTCTGTCTAGCCCTGTTTTGTTACTAATGTTCCTAAAAGTTGATTGGTGTTCTTTCATTCGGACTTTAATACTCCTCCCTGTTTCTCCTATATAGCTGAGTCATTAATTGTGGTACTTCTTCTTCTTTCTATTTCGATCCTTTCTTCTAGTTTCCTCTTTACTAAGTTTGACTGGTGGGTGATTATTCTTACTGAGTCTCAATTTAAGGAGTGTCCACTTGCTTGTATATGTCTGTCTAGCCCTGTTTTGTTACTAATGTTCCTAATAGCTGCTTGGTGTTCTTTCATTCGGACTTTAATACTCCTCCCTGTTTCTCCTATATAGCTGAGTCATTAATTGTGGTACTTCTTCTTCTTTCTATTTCGATCCCTTCTTCTAGTTTCCTCTTTACTAAGTTTGACTGGTGGGTGATAATTCTTACTGAGTCTCAATTTATGGAGTGTCCACTTGCTTGTATATGTCTGTCTAGCCCTGTTTTGTTACTAATGTTCCTAAAAGTTGATTGGTGTTCTTTCATTCGGACTTTAATACTCCTCCCTGTTTCTCCTATATAGCTGAGTCATTAATTGTGGTACTTCTTCTTCTTTCTATTTCGATCCCTTCTTCTAGTTTCCTCTTTACTAAGTTTGACTGGTGGGTGATTATTCTTACTGAGTCTCAATTTATGGAGTGTCCACTTGCTTGTATATGTCTGTCTAGCCCTGTTTTGTTACTAATGCTCCTAAAAGTTGATTGGTGTTCTTTCATTCGGACCTTAATACTCCTTGCTGTTTCTCCTATATAGCTGAGTCATTAATTGTGGTACTTCTTCTTGCTATTTCGATCCCTTCTTCTTGTTTCCTCTTTACTAAGTTTGACTGGTGGGTGATTATTCTTACTGAGTCTCAATTTAAGGAGTGTCCACTTGCTTGTATATGTCTGTCTAGTCCTGTTTTGTTACTAATGTTCCTAATAGCTGCTTGGTGTTCTTTCATTCGGACTTTAATACTCCTCCCTGTTTCTCCTATATAGCTGAGTCATTAATTGTGGTACTTCTTCTTCTTTCTATTTCGATCCCTTCTTCTAGTTTCCTCTTTACTAAGTTTGACTGGTGGGTGATTATTCTTACTGAGTCTCAATTTAAGGAGTGTCCACTTGCTTGTATATGTCTGTCTAGTCCTGTTTTGTTACTAATGTTCCTAATAGCTGCTTGGTGTTCTTTCATTCGGACTTTAATACTCCTCCCTGTTTCTCCTATATAGCTGAGTCATTAATTGTGGTACTTCTTCTTCTTTCTATTTCGATCCCTTCTTCTAGTTTCCTCTTTACTAAGTTTGACTGGTGGGTGATTATTCTTACTGAGTCTCAATTTATGGAGTGTCCACTTGCTTGTATATGTCTGTCTAGCCCTGTTTTGTTACTAATGTTCCTAAAAGTTGATTGGTGTTCTTTCATTCGGACCTTAATACTCCTTGCTGTTTCTCCTATATAGCTGAGTCATTAATTGTGGTACTTCTTCTTGCTATTTCGATCCCTTCTTCTTGTTTCCTCTTTACTAAGTTTGACTGGTGGGTGATTATTCTTACTGAGTCTCAATTTATGGAGTGTCCACTTGCTTGTATATGTCTGTCTAGCCCTGTTTTGTTACTAATGTTCCTAAAAGTTGATTGGTGTTCTTTCATTCGGACTTTAATACTCCTCCCTGTTTCTCCTATATAGCTGAGTCATTAATTGTGGTACTTCTTCTTCTTTCTATTTCGATCCCTTCTTCTAGTTTCCTCTTTACTAAGTTTGACTGGTGGGTGATTATTCTTACTGAGTCTCAATTTATGGAGTGTCCACTTGCTTGTATATGTCTGTCTAGCCCTGTTTTGTTACTAATGTTCCTAAAAGTTGATTGGTGTTCTTTCATTCGGACCTTAATACTCCTTGCTGTTTCTCCTATATAGCTGAGTCATTAATTGTGGTACTTCTTCTTGCTATTTCGATCCCTTCTTCTTGTTTCCTCTTTACTAAGTTTGATTGGTGGGCGATTATTCTTACTGAGTCCCTATTTATGGAGTGTCCACTTGCTTGTATATGTCTGTCTAGCCCTGTTTTGTTACTAATGTTCCTAAAAGTTGATTGGTGTTCTTTCATTCGGACTTTAATACTTCTCCCTGTTTCTCATATATAGCTGAGTCCGCAGTTACAGTCGATGCAATAAATTACTCCTTCTTGCAATTGGATGTCCAATTCTTTCTGCTTTAAAGCTGGCTGGAATTTCTTTATTATGTTATTAAGATCTGGAGCTAGCCTGTTATTACATTTTGCTCCGATCCTTCTCAGTTTCTCGAAAAGTCCCTTGTGGTATGTAATTTTGCTGGTGAACAAGGGACTTTTTAGAAACTGAAAAGGATCGGAGAAAATATAATATCAGGCTAGCTCCAGATCTTAATAACAAAATAAAGAAATTCCTGCCAGCTTTAAAGCAGAAAGAATCGGACATCCAATTGCAAGGAGTAATATATTGCATCGACTGTAACTGCGGACTCAGCTATATAGGAGAAACAGGGAGGAGTATTAAGGTCCGAATGAAAAACACCAAGCAGCTATTAGGAACATTAGTAACAAAACAGGGCTAGACAGACATATACAAGCAAGTGGACACTCCATAAATTGGGACTCAGTAAGAATAATCGCCCACCAGTCAAACTTTGTAAGGAGGAAACTAGAAGGGATCGAAATAGCAAGAAGAAGAAGTACAAAAATTAACAATAATTGCGGTTGGACTCTTCCGACTGAGTGGCAGCAACTACTCCAGTGACGTAGTCCTGATGACGAACTAGGCTTTAGTTCGAAAATTTGACAACCAACTTTCATGAAAAATAACCTCTATAAGACCCGTAAAAAAGTTATTCCACAATACACTATGAATATTAAGCTGATGCCTCAACCTCATCATGCGACTTCTAGTTGTCCCCCACTAAAAAATACACTATGTGGATCACAATTATTTGAGACTGATCAACTTATTACAGCTGCTCAGGGGTGCTTCAACAGCATTTCAGAAGAAGAAGAGCTGTCACCACGACATTCAAAACGTGGAAGGAATGTGGGGATATCTGTATTTCATGCAATGGACAGTATTCAAAAAAGATGACCACTTCCTTGATAATTAAGATACGCACACATACACACAGGGTGTTTCAAAACTAATGGGAACAAACTTTAAGGATGGATAGAACACACCAAAACAAGCACTTTTCGTCATAGAATGCATGGTCGGAAGTTACGCGGTTAGACGCTGGAGGGCGCTTTCCGTTGCCATACACACGCCGTCTTTCGCAACGCAAAGACCCATATCTGTTACCAGAACGTTTGGATGGGAGGACGTACCTTATTTTCCTTCAACAAGTCTTGCCTGAATTGATCCAGCATGTACCAGCAGCCGTCCGGCGTAAAATGTGGTTCCAGCATGATGGAGCGCCAGCTCATTTCGGCACTAAGGTGCGTGATTACTTGAACGCCACATTTGCAGGCCAGTGGATTGGCCGAGGTGGACCTAACGCTTGGCCCCCAACGATCACGAGATCTGTCCCCCCTCTGGATTTCTTTTCATGGGGACACCTGAAGTCCGTAATGTGCAACACTCTCATTGATTCCAAATGCGGAACTAGTCGCCCCAGACTTTCAGTTGCTGCTGCAGCTGTCCGGGAAGTGCCCGGTATTTTCCACAACGTACGGGCACCTTTACGTCGATGATGCGAAGCGTGCATCAGGAGTGGCCGTCGCCCTTTTGAGCAAGCTTTTGTAAATGTAATTAGTTTCAGCATTTACTTATTAATGTTTGCAAATTTGATGTAATTTTGTGATGTCACGTTTTGTTTTTTTTATTTTCTCTGCAATAACCCTTCGGACGGTAGTTACACAAAACGTTTGCAAAAATGCCATAAAACGTCTTGTTTATAGTGAAATCTTCCCTCCATGCATTCGATGACAAAAAAGTGCTTGTTTCAGGGTGTTCTATCACCCCTTAAAGTTTCTTCCATTAGTTTTGAAACACTCTGTATATATATTTTGCAACTGCAAAGGTTCGGATATTTTGAGGATACAGCGCAAATAAGAAATGGAAAGGGAGTGAGACAAGGTGACACCATATCTCCCAAGCTCTCTAATGCCACATTGCAAAATGTCTTTCAATCATTGAACTGGGAAAACAAAGGGATAAAGATTAATGGAGATTACTTAACTCACCTTCGTTTTGCTGATGACATAGTCATCTTTGCAACTACCCCTTCAAAGCCGCAGCGTATGATCCAAGAACTTGCTGACAAGAGTAGAGAAGTGGGATTAAAAATGAACTTTCAGAAGACAAAAGTGATGTACAATGATTTTACAAGAAACAAATATTTATCGTTTGATGGAGAAAAGCTATACCTACATTTATCTTGGGCAGCAAATATCAAGTGAGGGTCACATTGATGAAGAAATTAATTGCCGTATAAAACTTGGATGGAGAGCTTTTGGAAGAAACAGTAGAATTTTTAAGAGCAGTATGCCGTTATGTCTTAAAAGGAAAGTGTTTAATCAATGCATCCTGCCAGTGCTTACGTATGGAGCAGAGACATGGACCTTAACTAAAAAAGACATACAAAGACGACAGACAACTGAAAGAGGCGTGGAGAGATGCATGCTTGGTGTAACCAGGAAAGATAAGAAGAGAAACTTGTGGATAAGGAAAATGACAGGAGTGGAAGACATCATGACCAGAGTGAAATCACTGAAATGGCAATGGGCTGGACATGTTGCCAGAAGAACGGATCACCGATGGACAACCAAAATTTTAGACTGGATTCCAAGGGACAGGAAAAGACCCAGAAGAAGACTCCATGGGAGATGGATGGATGAAATTCGAAAGTATGCTGGAGTGAGATGGAGGAGACAGGTTCAAGACAGACAAAACTTATTGTGGAAGGAGCTTGGGGAGACCTAGCTTCTTCCACAAGAAGAAGCTAGGTCTCAGACAAAACTTCTTGTGGATGAAGGTCTTCCCAAGCTTCTTTGTGGAAGAAGCTTGGGGAGACCTTCATCCAGCAGTGGATTGATAATTGTTGTTGATGATGATGATGATATATATTTATTTTCATAAAAACATTCTGAGTTGTTTTGGAACAATTCCTGGTACAGTCTTTAATTAAAAATACTTTCAAGTATTGTGCAAAACGTAATATAATTTTTTTTTTCCTTTCGATAGAATATAAAGCTCGTGATGTAACTTCACAGCATAAGTAAATTTTAATGAACTTGAAACTAGAGGAAAGTATTCCCTTCTTTACTTTCTGTTTTTTAGTAGAACTACTATTCTAGGAAATTTTGTGAAAGAAATATTCTTATATACTATTCTAGGCAAGCACCAAGAAAATTGGGCAGAACTATTCAGACAACTGAAGATGTAAACAACAGGACCCTGTAAAAGCACTTCTCAGACTCAAGTTGGTGCAAAATGCACTTTACTTCATCAAAAAATCTGAGTTAAACATTTTTTAATGAACTGAAAAGTAATTTCTCCATATTTCTAACAAGTGGCATAACGAAGAAAGTGAGATTGCTACTATTTTACTATACCATGCAAATTAATTGGGAGAAGCTATTTTCTTCTCAGAATTGTAATGTGATCGCCAGTTGATGTCGGAAACCCACATAAACCGGTTTTATCAGCTGTCAGGTGGTGTGACTGTTAGAATTTGATAGTAAGAATGTGGTTTGACCGGTTTTAAACAGGAAATAAGCACTTCAGCTTCAGTTGTAAGCTTTTGTGTGCGACAGGTGGATGTTAGTTTTTGCTCTCTGTGAGTACGTGTTGCTTTCGTGTATTGAAAAATGGATATTTCCCCAAGGAAACATGAAAAAATAATTGCTCTGAAGGATCACACTTCTATGACACTGAGAGATATCACTTCTGCAGTTGGTGTAGGCAAATCAAGTGTATCAAGACTGCTTACGCGATACAATGCATCTGGATCATCGTCTCCAAAAAGGAGAGGTAAATGTGGAAGAAAACGAAAAACAACTCCACGAACCAATAAATATCTAATCAGAAATAGTAAAATTAATCCAAAAAAAAAAAAATAAATAAAAAAAAAAACAAGCACCAACCTTCACAGAGATTTATTGGCTAGTGGTTGTGATGTTAGTGATTCAACTGTATGCCGTAGGCTTCTGTTGAATCCCAGCTTGGATTTTTGCTAGAATCATAGTGCTTTGTCTTATATTTTACAAATTGGGGTGAAATTTACTATTCGTTAAGAATTCTTATGAAATCCTATGGGTTCCATTGTTACAGAGCGTTCTTGAGTGTGTGTTACATCTTCAATGAAGTTGCAAACTTTCCCTATATAAAAATTGCTTTGTATAAAACTTATATGAAGCAATCTGGAATGTAGCAAAACGGTAATAATGCAAAAAAAAAAAAAAAAATGCTGAAGATTCTCTATTTCAAAGTCATCTATTCCCATGCACACTGGCAGTGGGAGGCCAAATATCAGTCTCCTTCATTGACGAATGCACGAACTAGAAGGAACAGCCATCTTGGACTCGTGGGAAGGTTTCCACATGCTGCTATGACTCCAACTGCTATGCCACAAACTAAGGTGGTTGGAAACATGGCACTCAAACATCTTGTACTGCAGCATCACTAGATGTAAGAGATGATACTATGTCTTCATACTCAATGGAAGGAAATGATGTCTTCACGAGCAGACGCAACAGGGAGTTAGGACAAAGTGACACAATCAATCCAAACATTTCGACCTATTATTTTTTCTTATTGGAAGATAAAATTCCAGGACTATTTCAGAACCTTTCACAAAAATATGAAAAAAACACGGAGAATGTGTTCCATGATGTTTAACATCCTTATTGTCTAAAATGTGCTTCGAAAACACTCACATCCTCATTGTTGGGAATGTGTTCAATAAACTCTCAAACCCTCATTGTCTGGAATATGCTCCATGAACATTCATACCCTCATTGTTGGGAATGTGTACCATAAATCCTCATCATCTGAAATGTGCTCCAGAAACACTCACATCCTCATTGTTGGGAATGTGTTCCATGATGTCTCACATCCTCACTGTCTGAAATGTGCTCCAAAAACATTCACATCCTCTTTGTTGGGAATGTGTTCCATGATGTCTCACATCCTCATCGTTGGGAATGTGTTCCATGATGTCTCACATCCTTATTGTATGAAATGTGCTCCAAAAACACTCACATCCTCACTGTCTGAAATGTGCTCCAAAAACATTCACATCCTCTTTGTTGGGAATGTGTTCCATGATGTCTCACATCCTCATCGTTGGGAATGTGTTCCATGATGTCTCACATCCTTATTGTATGAAATGTGCTCCAAAAACATTCACATCCTCATTGTTGGGAATGTGTTCCATGAACTCTCATATCCTCATTGTCCAAAATGTGCTCCAAAAATACTCACATCCTCATCATTGTGAATGTGTTCCATGATGTCTCACATCCTTATTGTATGAAATGTGCTCCAAAAACATTCACATCCTTATTTGCTGGGAATGTGTACCAAAATCCTCACATCCTCATCATCTGAAATGTGCTCCAGAAACACTCATATCCTCATCATTGTGAATGTGTTCCATGATGTCTCACATCCTTATTGTATGAAATGTGCTCCAAAAACATTCACATCCTTATTGTTGGGAATGTGTACCAAAATCCTCACATCCTCATCATCTGAAATGTGCTCCAGAAACACTCACATCCTCATCATTGGGAATGTGTTCCATGGTGTCTCACATCCTCATTGTCTGAAATGTGCTCCAAAAACATTCACATCCTCATTGTTGGGAATGTGTTCCATGAACTCATTGTCCAAAATGTGCTCTAAAAACATTCAGATTCTCATTTTTGGGAATGTGTACTATAAATTCTCACATGCTCATAGTCTTGAATGTGTTCCATGAAGACTCACATCCTCATTGTCTAGAATGTGTTCCATAATGTCTCACATCTTCATTGTCTGAAAACAGTGCTCCAAAAACAATCACATCTTCATTGTTGGGAATGTATTCCATGAACTTTTCACATCACCCACTACAGTCCAAAATGTGCTCCATGAACATTCACATCCTCATTGTCTGGAATGTGTTCCACAAACTTCTTCAACCTAATTGCCTGGAATGTGTACCACAAACTTCCTCAACCTAATTGCCTGGAATGTGTTCCACAAACTTCCTCAACCTAATTGCCTGGAATGTGTTCCACAAACTTCCTCAACCTAATTGCCTGGAATGTGTTCCACAAACTTCCTCAACCTAATTGCATGGAATGTGTTCCACAAACTTCCTCAACCTAATTGCCTGGAATGTGTTCCACAAACTTCCTCAACCTAATTGCCTGGAATGTGTTCCACAAACTTCCTCAACCTAATTGCATGGAATGTGTTCCACAAACTTCCTCAACCTAATTGCCTGGAATGTGTTCCATTAACACTCACATCATGATTTTCTAGAATGTTTCCCATTAACAATCATATCCTGACTGTCTGAAATGTGTTCAATGAACTCTCACATCCTCGGTGTCTGGAATATGCTCCAACAACAATCAGATTCCTCATTGTCCAGAATGTGTTCAATGAACTCTCACATCATGACTGCATGGAATGTTTTTGATGATTGGTCATAATCTGATTGTCTGGAATGTGTTAACAGAACTAGTATTTCATGCCATTACAAAACATCACCAAATTCAGATTCATGTGTCTACAACAGGGAACAAATTTTCACTAAACTGAATTATTTCTATACAACAGTGTTGCATTAAAAAAATCAATCATGCATTTAAATAATGAGTTTAAAAGGCCAAAAATAGAAAATAATTTCTAGCAGTAAATGATGACATGACCATTCCTAGAAAAGTTATTGCTCTATGAACTTTAATTATAATATGCAGTTTCATAGGGATACACTATTTTTCACTTGTCAAATTTTCAGGGAATGAACCAACCCATCATCAGGTCTGGGTAGGTGTTGCTATTCCTGTGATAAAATCTAACCCTTATGATAATTTAATCTAGTTCCTCTTCTTCTTCTTTATTTCTCTAGACTTTCGCTCATCAATGGATGGTTTTTTCAAGGCTAACAACGACAGAATAAACTGAAATATTAGAATGTTACAATTTAAATACGAGTATGATTACACGAGACATATAAAGAATGATTAAATATATAGGGTGTTCTAAATTTGAAGTCATGTGATGTGTTGATTGAGCAGGTAAATAAATAAATACATCGCTTTTTCCATGTTCCAGAAACACATAGCAACCAAAAAATTGTTTTCAGCCGCCGCCGTGGAACCGAACCACGGATCTCTCGATATCTAGCCGAGTGCGTTAGCTTTACACATGGTGGCCAACAATCCACGGTGCTACGTGTATTTTTAAGTCAGCTTCTGACATCATAAATCCGTAACATGGGCTCAGATACTGAGATGTCTCCATCTGTGGGCATTAACAGCACTGGCTATATATATTGCAGCAGTTAAATCCAAAGGGCGAGATCCAAGGTGAAAATCTTCAAAACATGTGGTGTCAGTATATAAATAAATACATCACTCTTTCCACGTTCCAGAAACACATAGCAACCGAAAAATTGTTTACAGCCGCCGCAGTGAAATTGAATCACGGATCTCTGGATATCTAGCCGAGTGCGTTAGCTTTGCACACAGTGGCCAACAATCCACAGTGCTATGTGTACTTTTAAGTCAGCTTCTGACATCATAAATCCGTAAGATGGGCTCAGCTACTGAGACGTCTCCATCTGGTGGGCATTAACGGCACTGGCTATATATATTATAGCAGTTAAATCCAAAGGGCGAGATCCAAGGTGAAAATCCTCCAAATACGTGGCGTCAGTAAATAAATAAATACATCGCTCTTTCCACGTTCCAGAAACACATAGCAACCGAAAAATTGTTTTCAGGGCTGAAAATAATTTTTCGGTTGCTATGTGTTTCTGGAACGTGGAAAGAGCGATGTATTTACTTATTTACTGACGCCACATATTTGGAGGATTTTCAGATTGGGCATGTGGTGATTTGGAGGGGAAAACAATCATTTAGGCATTAAATCCAAATTTTTGGCAACTCCAGGGAGATGCTGTCACTGCACAAGTCAGAGCTAGTGATAATTTCCAGAGTTTCTTGGAATGTTGTTGCTTTTGTGCTGGAGTAGGGGGGCTAATTTTTTTGTATTACTATCCCATATAGGAACTGAGGATTTGGAACCCATTTCTCTGGTGAGAGCTGTAGATGATACTCCTTCCTTAGCGCCTCTTTGGTCTCACTGATTCTTGCCCCGAATGAGAGTTTAGTCATTCTGATGTAATCTCTTTGAGTACCATCAGGATGTGGCAGTGGTACGGCATAAACACCAGCCTGATTGCTGATTGGAGGCCTGTCTGAGCATTTTTTTTTTATGTATCTCGTACAAGGATGTTGGAGCCCTTACGCCTATGCCGAGTTCTACTTTTCTGAGGGTGTTTTTGCGGATGTAAGAAATGCCTGGAATATATGGTATTGGAGTTGAATTGATGAATTAGTGCGCAGTCGACATACCATGTCCCTGGTCTTTCTGATGATGCTGAGTATATGTTTGTAAGAGTACCCTGCCTCAGATGCTAGATTTATTATTTTATCCAGATCGGATTGCCTGGCGGAGATATCAGAGCCGACAGTAAAAGCTCTTTGAACTCTTGATCTAAAAAAGCTAACTTATGTTCAGCTGGACACAATGAGCTGCTAAGCATCGGGTGAGGGACTGATTTGGGTTTAAAATGCAGGGTATTTCAAAATGATTCATCCGATTTCATTAGATCATAGCTCCATAAAAATAAAGGTAATGATAGCATACCACACATTAAAATGAAGAGAAACACACTGAGTTTACAAATGTAATCACTAGATGGCACAATGTAACCTGAGTATCTGCACCTGGGAGATAGACTGGGGGTTTAATGACCACCAAGAGCAACTCAGTGAGCTATAAGCAGTCACCCGCCCCTAATTTAAGGTCACTGGTTCCAGGGAAGGGAGAAAGCCAGTGCTGTAAGACAAGCACAATCTCACCCGGATTTGAACCCGGACCCATCTCGGATGAACGGTCAGAAGCCATCGCTTAGACCACTGCGCTACCGGGGCGGCATAACTGAAACCGAGGTCGACCTTAATGAACAGCGGTTAGGAAGTCACAGTTACCTTAATGAACAGCTTCGTAACCCTGGATTTGTTGACTTGGACACGATGACAAGGCGCTCTACAAGTGGCCTGCCAGGTCTCCAGACCTGACCCTTTACAACTTTTTCTTATGGGGGTATGTTAAGGATAATGTGTATGTGTTACCATTGCCCACAACGCGAGGCAAACTCAAAGTTCGCATTCATAGTGCTATGCTGTCATTGACAACAATAACCCTCACCAGAAGTGTATCCACAACTACCTACATAGGAAGTATAACCTATTTGAAACCAGTTGTTACTTTGCTGAAAAACACATGAAAAAAATATTCTTTGGGTTTTGGTGTCAAGACCCAAAACCTTTTTTCTATGATTAGGCATGATAGAGACACAATACCAACTCTATCCCATTTTGGTGTTTACAGTACCCCACTGTTGGACATTAATGGGAAAAACTGCAAATCTCTGCTATGTGGGTTCGACCGGGAATCAGATGGGCTGAACATAAGTATGCAATTCGTAAAGGAGTAGTTACTTCGACTTTGTCAAGAACTGTCATAGAGGGAGACCTAAAACCAGATTGGGACAATGCAAACTTGCTATCAATAGCCTTGACAAAAAAGTTCTATGTTGTTTACTGAGAGTCTTCCCATTATAAAACTGGGACCTAAGTGCTGCAATGAGGATATACCTGCTTATGTTCCTAATGCCTGGAGAGATCTCATGTTGAAATATCCAAGCGAGGAATCCTCAAAATAATTTAGGTAATTTTGTAAATAGTTTGTAGTGATTGACATTTAATATATTTTACTCATCTCATTTACATATTTGTAATCTTGTGCTCATCTCTGTTACTATATAAGTCATGTACCGCCTCATAGTGATTTCACTCCTTAGCCTGATGATGCGAATATAGTTGTTCGCGAAAGTGCTCGCTAGAGCTTTCAAACTCACCCTTTTAATTGTAAATAAAGACGTTTTTTTAACCTACGTTTTTAGATAGTGATTGGGAGGTGTGGTGTTTGTGCTCTATATTAAGACGAATCTGATCGTGCATTGACAGCCTTCAACTACCCTTTGACAACAGACATGCTTGATCACGTGTTGCAGGAATTTGTTCATCGCCTTGACATAGTTTGAGTGACCAACGGAAGTCACACAGAACATTTATAAGGCATGAAAACAAAATTTGGGCAGTTTCTCTTCATCCTATGCACATTTGATCACTGTATATTTAGAAACACATATAATACAGTCATTTGAAATCAGATGAATCATTTTGAATTACCCTGTATACTTAACAGCAGAGGTGGTTGTCTAGTAATTTAGTTTATAGTACATCTAGATTCTAAAAGAGACATACAAAGGCTGCCGACAACTCAAAGCAGCATGGAGAGGTGCATGCTTGGTGTAACCAGGAGAGATAAGAAGAGGAACTCGTGGATACGAAAAATGACAAGAGTAGAAGACATCATGATCAGAATTAAATCCCTGAAATGGCAATGGGCTGGGCATACTGCCAGAAGGACAGACCATCGATGGACAGCCGAAATTTTAGATTGGATTCCAAGGGACAGGAAAAGACCCAGAAGAAGACCACATGGGTGGATGAAATTCGAAAGTATGCGGGAGTGACATGGAGGAGACTGGCACAAGACAGACTGTTGTGGAGGAAACTTGGGGAGACCTCCGTCCAGCAGTGCATTGATAATGGTTGATGATGATGATGACATCTAGAGTGGCTAATGAGCTGTTGTTTCAAATCTCCATGGTGAAACATAGGTATATTTTCTGTCTGAAAATCTGACAGTAACTAAAAAAATCAAAATTCCTACAAAGCCCCACATTATGTTTAAAATTTATACAGTAATTATTAGGATATTGTAATGCAGAAGATCCACTTGCAAAGAATGACACCCATCTAAAATCCCAGTTAGTAAACCTATTGGAATTACTTTAATTAACTTTTGTTATTTGCTTTTCAAATGATTTAAATATGACAACTTACACCCAACCTAGATGAAAGTGAGAATATTGCTAATAAGTGCCAAATTACATACTATATTTTTTAAACAAAGATTCTCTGGTAATTTTAATAACCAATATTTGAAAATTACTACGACAAACAATTTTGCAAAGCTGAATAGTAATACACATAAAAATTCTTATAAACAGGCCTTGATTATGTTTTTTTAAGCAGTAGCAACACTTGCTAGTGGCCTTATTTTTTACTAGCAAATTGCATTATCTACTAGCTAAAGTTTACTAACATTATACACTGCCGGACAATTGCTAAGGACGGATGACAATAGCAACCATAAAATGGAAGGCAGGAAAATGTGGAAATTAGCATAAGTGCGGGATACAGTAAGACGTGTTGTGCGTATGCAAATTATGGATTGCCGAACTTGTTCGTGACGTCATAGCGCTGATAAGAGATATAAAGGATTTGACGCGTATTGACCGTTGTTGTTCAAACGCAAAGTTGAAAGGGAAAGAATTAATTGACGAACTTGCAATTTTCAGTATGTCTTCCCGACATCACCTAGATGATTTTACGCGTGGCCGTATTATTGGCAAGATTGAAGAAGGGCGAAAAATAACAGATGTTGCCAGGGAGTTCGACGTCAGCCACAGTGTTGTTTCAAGGCTTTGGAAATCATTTCAAACAAATGGAGAGTGTAGCAAACGTCACGGGGAGGTCGTGTTCGCAGTACGACACCTGCAGAAGATCGGTACATAGTGCTATCAACAAAAAGACACCGGCGCAGCACAGCTAGTGAGGTAGCAAATCAGTTTATGGCTGCTACTGGCAAGCGGATCTCCCGAAAAACTGTCGCCAGACGTTTGCATGAAGGAGGACTATACGCCCGCCGTCCTGTTGTGTGCATCCGATTGTCCAGACGTCACCGTACCTCCCGTTTGCAATGGTGCCATCAACATCGCAATTGGACTGATAACGACTGGTCTGCTGTCCTCTTCTCAGATTAAAGTAGATACAGTCTATTGTCTGATTGTCGACGACAACTGATCTGGCGTGATAGTGGTACTGCATATTGTCCAGCAAACATACAGGAAAGGGACCGATATCCGACATGTAGTGTCATGGTATGGGCTGGCATCATGATCAATGGCCGTACGTCCCTCTATGTGCTTCCAACTGGGACTATGACTGACCAACGATACATTAATGATGTTCTGCTACCTCATGTTCGCATGTTCCATGGTGCTGTCGGTGATAGATTCATTTTCATGGACGACAACGCAACATGTCATCGAACAATCGCTGTCCAGGAGTGTCTTGAGAGCGAGGATATTCAACGCCTCGTATGGCCAGCACGTTCTCCAGATCTGAATCCCATTGAAAATGTGTAGGATGCTTTGGGGAGGAGTCTTGCTGGTCGCCAATGCCCTCCAATAAACAAGGACACCCTCATCCGTGCACTGACAGAGGAATGGGATAAATTACCCCAACAGCTGCTTGATAATGTTGTGCAAAGCATGACACGACGTGTGGAATCTTGCATTGCCCTCCATGGTGGCCATATCCCGTATTGACATCTTACGCCGGAACACCTGCAGACGGTAATTGCATTTTTTTCACGTTTATGTATTCTGCACAAAATGGCCTGTTTGTCCCTTGAACACGTTCCAAAGTCTTCTGGATTTCAGAGCAGAATAAATTGTCTTTCTTGTAATGTCCTGGCATTCTGACATAAGTTTATTTCACATGGCATCCAACCACACTTACTTTTTTATGCGCTATATAGCCGTTTATGATCCGTCCTTAGCAATTGTCCAGCAGTGTACAAAAGAAACTAATATGGCTCCCTCCATTGCTCAATCAGGAAAATTTTTTATTTCACCCCTGTAACTGTCACATTGTAATGCTGAAAAGGTTAGAGATATTTAGATATAACTCACTTTTTCATGACCAAAGAGATTAATTCCAACAATTTAATTCGAATGCAAATATTAAAAAAAAAAAACATTTTTTATTTAACTTTATTCACAAAATTCAAGAACACTACTCAAAATCTTAAGTTTATTTTCCGCATGGTTTACGATCTGGATTTCGGGTCTTTTTATCATGCCACTTTACAACAGCAGGCCTGGGGTCAAACTTGTCTTCTGAAGGACCTTTAACCCCAATACTCATGAGAGTTCAATGTTTGTAAGTTTAACCCTTTAAGCGGCCGATGTACTTTCACCAAATGGTGCTGAAAATCACCTGCGCTGCCTAAATAAAAATGGTCTCACAGCGGCTGGGTTTTTCTTTCTGAATGGCACTTTAAATCTATTGTTACGGCAAGACATACAACTAAACAACAATTCACATCTCTTTCTCATCTCACCAGTACCGAAAATAAACCATCCACAAGGGATAAGCACTCCCTTCTAGGTTCTTCATTCTGTGCTCCATTACCCAGGTTATAAAGGAGGACATCTTGACATGGACATCGTGCCACTATGTACAAACATCTCTCTCCTCTACTAGATTTGTTGCCATCGTTACAGTCCATTTTGAAGGTAATCACTCAGTAAGGATTAGTGCTGATCATCCCCCTAAACCACCTCTTTGATTGATTGGAGGTTTAACGACCACCGTGAGCAACTCAATGGGCTATAAGCAGTCGCCCGTCCCTAATTTAGGGTCACTGGTTCCAGGGAAGGGAGAGAGCCAGTGCCATAAGACAAACACAACATCCATGCCTCACCGGGATTCAAACCCGGACCCCTTACGGACGAATGACCAGAGGCCAGCACCTTAGACCACTGCGCCACCGGGGCGGCACCACCTCTTTGAAAGATAAGGCTAAGGGGAAGCAGTGCCTGCTGATTAGGAGGCTCACTCATTCGAGCAGCGTGCGACTACTTCCTTAGACAGCGAATATATTATTTTGAGCTGATTTCAGTCCATTTTGCTAACCCCGAGTTAATTCGTTCCAGCCGGTTAAAGGGTTAAAACTACCCCTCCAATCACCCTGGATTCTCTTCATGAAGCTGAACCCAACCTCACACGCAGAAATAGATAAGGAAAATATACTGGATATTTCTAATAGTGCCAAAATAATTTTATAATGTTTCTACTTTTCAAGAAACATTCGCTTCCAGAAAGCAGTTGTTCTTTTTTGTATGTGTCTAAAATATTCCACACGCGCAATGCAGTGTTGCCTTACAGTTCACACTAAAACATTCAAAAATTTTCCACTAGCAACTTTTGCTAGAACCACTTTTTATCACCAGCAAAATGCATTCGCTAGCTAGCAATTTGCTACAGTGTTACTTAATATTGTCATTATTAACACCTAACCGCATCCTTAAAATCGGCCTCGTTACAGCTAAAATTGTTTCTGTTTCGTTTACATAAATGTACAACAATAATAGAATTATGAATGGAATATCGGATTACACCATAAAATACAAATTTTGAAGATGTGAATCTGTTTTTTGGTGTAAATACAACACGGATGGTAAGTCAGATAATATCCAAAAACATTAAAATTTTACTGTGGAATTAACTTTTTTACGGGTCTTATAGAGGTCATTATTAAAAAAAGTTGGTGGTCAAATTTTTGAACTAAAGCCTAGTTCGTCATCAGGACTACGTCACTGGAGTAGTTGTTGCCACTCAGTTGGAAGAGTCCAACAGCAATTATCGTTGTCCCCCTCCATTAGTGAGTGGCAGCAACTACTCCAGTGACGTAGTCCTGATGACGAACTAGGCTTTAGTTCGAAAATATGACCACCAACTTTTTTTTTTTTTTTTTTTTGGAATAATAACCTCTATAAGACCCGTAAAAAAGAAAAGTTAATTCCACAGTACAATATGAATAGAGGTGCCATAAATTCATTTACAACTAGGATTAAAATTTTGTCGTCCTGGAGCGACGGAATTCTTTTCCGGGAAATCACGGGATGGAATTTTTAACCTCCAGATTCGCTAAACATGAATGCCGGTTGCTTTGACTAGCGAATCCTGCGATGCTTATATTCAAATTAATCGAAACCTTGAGACTTGGTCATTCTGGGTGGTGTAGTGGTCAGCATACTCCAGCGCTATCCGGGAGACGCGGGTTCGATTCCCGCTCCAGGATGACAAAATTTTCAAGTTTTCGGATATTATCTTACTTAACATCCATGTCATATTTACACCAAAATAACTGATTCACATCTTCAAAATTTGTAATAATAGAATTATTTGATATTGATTACCCTCCATTTAAAAATTGCAGTAAATATACCTGGAACCCGGATGTGTCTCAAAACGAGCCCCCCCCCCCCCCCAAAGTTTCAGTGAGATGGGCCCCCTACAACGTAAATCCGCCCCTGCGAAGGCGAGATTTGTGATCTGAGTAAATGGCACAGTCAGTGTGGACTGCGGAAAGAACGGACGACTCAAAGTTCCAGAAGATGGCAAACAAGTTTGCAGAAATGCATCGGACAATACAGATGAAGTCCAGTAAAGGTTTTGTTAACTTGCATTTTTCCTGTATGGAAATATTTCAAATGTATTGCGTCATTTTCTTGTAGGACTTCTGACCACAGTGGGTAGATTTTAGGTCCCAGCCACCTACAGCGAGTTCGTCTTTTGGGCAGGACATAGAAACGGAAGGAATGAGAGCAAGTCTAGCGACTTTGACAGAACAGTTTGTAGTGAGATTAGAGTACAGTAGGTGGCGCCACCGTGCAAGTGCGATGTTGCACATAGAGGGGTGAGAGAATTTCAGGGGGCATAGGAAAGGATACCCATTTAACCAGTGGGTCCAGCCTGGGGGCCGTCACTTAACGTGCTCGTCCGATGCACGGCGGATATTCAGCGATTGTTAGTAAATCACACCATCTCTGAAAGATCAGCCCAGGATCAAACCTGAGGACCTTGCATTGACAGTCTGACTCGCTGACCACTAAGCCAATATTTCAAATGTCTTGTGCTTGTACTTTCTACTCTAAGGTATTTTAATATTTTACTGTTCACTTTAGTCCTTGGTTTTTCACCACTACCCTTTTTGGAGCAATCATTTTAAAAAGTGACATTTTTATACTGTTTCAAGTACTTCTAATATTGGATTTCTTTAGTAAAAGTTTGCTATTGAAGGTTAATTTTTTGACGTGCATTAATGCAATTGCATTTCGGACTTACCGTTAAATTGGTGATGCCGCATCTACATAACGGAAATACGGGGGAAAAAACCAAGATCCACGTGCTGGAAGTGTTCAACTTGGAACTTCACCAATTTAACGGTAAGTCCAAAATGCAATTTTTATACTGGTCTAATACATTTTCAGACCCCCTCGCCCCTTTGCCTTTCAGAGTTCTTGACGTCATGGTATTCTAATCTTATGTACACTTGAGAAAGACTTTGACTTCGTAATCAATTAGTATGTACACCTCTGTGAGGAATGTAACCACTGTTTTAAAGAGTTTACACTCAAGAATCAAATGAAAGACATCACACTGATGACTAGAGCCAGTGATGTATTCAGGCATCTTTTCTGGGGTTCTTACCCCCCCCCTCCATCTGTAGGTTTTTGGGCGATCTTGCTATATATTTAGCCCAATTCTTTTCCATCATAGCTGAATATTTGGAGATATTAATTAAAAAAACTTAATGAGGGAAAATATAATAATAACAAAAATTACCCACATAGACTTCAATCTTAAATTTCTATCATCCTTAAAAAAAACATTAAATTGTTCTTGCTGAAGTGGCAATTTTTCAAGCCTTGACAACTCGGACTACTTCCGCAATAAAAACCTAATTCCACATAGCAGTGATGTTTGCACTGCAATACGTCATGTTTTGGAAGACATCAATACATCATTCAGCTTTATTTCAGTCTTCCGAATGTCGACTTTCCATGTATACGGTTAAGCTTCAGTGCAGCTAACGTGACGTTAGTGCTTCCAATACGACAAAATATTTGCTATCTAATTTTTCACAATAGCAAATATTAGAAATTGTTCCCATAAAGTTTTGCTTTTTTTCCTGGAGGAAGGTGGTTTACACTCTGTGACAAAAAAAAAAAAAAAAAAAAGGGGGGGGGGCACCTCAAACTGGCATCCCAAACGGCAGAGGAATGGTTTGCACCATACGTTTTCAGGTGACACGGAATGATTCCTTACACAGAAACAAGCTTGTAGTAAGGAGAGGACATTCTAATCACTCCTAATGTTTTAGGGGAGGAAGGATTTTCTCTGGCGCAGCGTAATCTTACTAGCATCTTCAATATTTTACCGCACCTCAGGGTTAAATCCGTAGTGTATTACTGAATTAAAGCAAAGGTATAACATTTTTACATTTTTAATCACTTGAATGTGTAGATTACTTGGACTTTGCATTTGCGATATACGAGCATAAGAACATTTTTATACTCTATTTAAAATTTTTATTTATATTATAAATATCAAAATTGTGATTATATGTATATAATCAGTCAACAAGTTTCAGCTCCCTCAAAATTTGCAATTGCCCCCCCTCGGAAAAAGCTCTCGAAATGCAGCACTGACTAGACCTAACAACTGGCGACCTTTTAAAGGTATGCTACAACTTTGCTTATCAAATTTCTTGCAGTTAATCTTATAATTTTTCAATTGAAAAATGCATTTGATGTGAAAGGAAAATTACATGTAAAAAGTTACAACAGTTAATCCAGTATCATTA
Organism: Macrothele yani; assembly: GCA_039090855.1. Lineage (NCBI taxonomy): Eukaryota > Metazoa > Arthropoda > Arachnida > Araneae > Macrothelidae > Macrothele > Macrothele yani. The sequence goes on along the minus strand of CM077031.1, from coordinate 16,136,981 downwards.
AATTGATATAAATTAAAGACGAATACGTTTTTCAACATAATTTGTTTTGTTTTTTAATGCTAATGTCCTATAATTCTTTTCCAATGAAAAGTGCAACAGAAAAATAGCAGAATTAACATCCCATTTTTGTTTGAAAGTTTAGTTATTATTATTTTTCTTTTTTTATAAAAAGGAAATAATGAATTTTCATGGTGCTCACAGTAATAACAAAAAATCTACGGAGACCCATCAATGGATTTTCTTATCGTCGTGCAGGAGGAGAACGCAGAATCAATTAGTTTGTTACAAATATATTTTATGTACTAATGCGCTGGATTAAATTTAAAGACAGCCAACATCCCTCGATGCATAGTCACGTGACTAAGCTATTTTATGAACATTTCCCCAAATATCTTCAGAACTCGGACTCACAGCAATGCAAGATTTTTACTGTTGTTATCTACATAAAACATTGCTTAAAACGCCTTACTCGATAATTTTTACTTAACTTTGTTTTGTGCTGTACCCAAACTGTCCCTATCCAAATATCTTGAGAACGAAGACTCCCAGTAATAAATGGCTTTCACCACTGCACTTCAAATTAATCTCTGCTTCCGATGGCATCTTACTTGATAACATGGGGCTGATCTTAGTTTTTGCACCCCAAAATGGACCCAATTTGGGCCTCAACATTTCAGTGTTTCTTACCAAAATGGCAAAATCTTGTTCCTTGAATGCCAAAATGAGGAAGTCCAGAAGTCTGATTTCAAACTGATCACTATACTTTCTTATAGTATAAATATAAGAAAGTAAAAAGGGGATAGGTGGAATTGGAGGGGGAAAGGGTAAGAAGGGAAAGGTATTGAAGATGTAAAGGTATTGCATGTTCCTGTACTTTTTTTTTTTTTTTGATTGGAGGTTTAACGACCGCCGTGAGCAACTCAATGGGCTATAAGCAGTCGCCCGTCCCTAATTTAGGGTCACTGGTTCCAGGGAAGGGAGAGAGCCAGTGCCGTAAGACAAACACAACATCCATGCCTGACCGGGATTCGAACCCGGACCCCTTACGGACGAATGATCAGAGGCCAACGCCTTAGACCACTGCGCCACCGGGGCGGCCCAGTACTTTTTCAACTAGCACTACACCACTGTTTAGAATTTATGAAAGAGATATATACGTAAAAAAAAAAAAAAAAAAGAAGGATAGAAAGGTCAATACATCTTCAGCCAATAATTTTTAATAGAATTTAATAATAATTTTAAAATAATTATAGAATTTAAAAATAAATTTTAATTGATTTTTTTTTTAATTTTGTAAGTAGACGGCAAAATGCTACAGGTTTTTTGAAATTTTAAACCCCATTTTGGAGGAGGAGAAATTAACCTTTCAACCTTGACTTGAAATGCATAACATTACATAACATTACATTTTTAATAGTGATGAAAGTAGATCAAATCTTCACATTTCTTTACACTGCTACATATGTGAAATGAATTAAATGCAACAGACTAGGACTCCTATGAAAGAAACTCCAACTTCACAAAAGCCTCAAGCTAAAATTAACATCATGTATTAGATTTATAATGAATCAAAAAACTGGAACGGAAAGACTTGTACAGTAAGTTATATGAAAATTACACATCATACCATCAACCATATCAAAACCAATCACTCATACAATTTGAACAGCCATATTTCAAGCTTTAAACATGATCTACATACTTTTCATAGGGATAAGAAAAATATTCTGAAATTACTGCACACAAAGAATATTTTACACTGCACAAACACCATTTTTTTTTTTATGTGGAAAAGGTACTTATTCTACATTTCTTTAAAATATGAGCAAATGGGATTTAATAAATGCCACAGTAACAATGTCAAAAAGAAAATATTTTACAGATACTTGTGCTAAAATAATAACTACCACAAAACAACATCCATAGGAAGAACTGGAAAATTCTATTCATATGTATAAACACATGATGAAACTGAAGAAAAATCATTTCTGCAATTATTGAAAAAGGCTCGATGTTTTTAGACTAGACATTTGAAATATGATTCATGAAAAGTTAAAATGCTCTAAATTATCTACAGCTGCTTTAGCTCTACTGATAAGATGATACACAGATGCACCTGAAGAAGGCTTAGAGCAGAATTAAAACAAAAAGGATGAATACACAACACAGCAGCAACACGATGTGACAACGTTATTAAAATTTATTTTCACTAAATGCAACTTCGTAAATTTTACAGTCACGTTTCTGTGAAGTGAAATGCGGCATATTTCATATCAGTTGTTTTCATTTTACACATAAAATTCTGAAGTATATCTAAACATTATAGAGCATAAACTATGTATCTCAAATTTGGATTAGGAAAAACCAAAACACTCACATTTTGCTTCTTTACATATCCATTTATTTGTTACCTCTATTACTTGCTTGCTAGATAACACACCATAGTTTTCGAACAACATTTACAGTTAATTAAATCATTCTTTTCAAGATGTTATTTAAGGATAATTTCATTTTCCGTGGTATGATTAAAAAAAAAAAAAGATTTCCCAGCTTCACATGTTGTTTGTACACCTCTTCTCCCCTTTACATTTTTGCATGTTAGACAACACAAATATGAACAACATTATCAACAGGCTGAAAAATAACTAACATACTTCTTAAAAACATTAATGTATGAAGCTACAAGTAGTTATTTGTGTCTTACACACAAGCATACTCATGAAATTTCAAGTCATTGAAGTAAATTCTAAACTCACTATTTTTCAATAACTTTCGCTGGGTGATGTAGACTCCCCTTCAACAATACAAATGAAATATCAAAGTATTGTAGCTGGGTGATGTAAACTCCTTCAACAATACAAATGTATTATCAAAGTATTGTAGCTGGGTGATGTAAACTCCTTCAACAATACAAATGTAATATCAAAGTATTGTAGCTATGTGATATAAACTCCTTCAACAATAATCTAAAGCAACTTTTATTGGAATTTTACTAGGAAATTTTTTTCCTTAATAGCAAATTTTCGGAGAAAACTCTTCTCCTTCTTCAGGCTGTCTTGTTGTTGTCACTTTTTACTTGTCACTATCACGGTTACGGTTTACCTTGACGGTTACGGTTTACCTTGACGGTTACGGTTAACCTTGACGGTTTAGGTTATTTTTCAACAAATCCTGCCAGATGTTAGGCAGGGAAAGTCCTTTGCAGTCATTGATGATGGAATTTTGATTTTTCTCAATCTCTATTCCTTCTTTCAGTTTTCTTTTTTGGAAATTGCTTTGGAAACTGATTACTTTAAGGGAATTCCAATCCATGCTGTGCCCTGTTTCTCTAACATGCCTATCTAATCCAGTCTTGTTGGAGAAATTTTTTTATAGCTGCTTTATGCTCAGCTATACGAGTTTCTAGTCTGCGACCTGTTTCACCTATGTAAGATAGTCCACAACTACAATTTACTTCATAAACTACTCCTTGCATTTTTAAAATATCTTCTTCTCTTTGAACTACTTTAGGGAAAATTTTTTTAACTTTGTTCTCTAAACTTGGAGCTAGCCTAATATTGTACTTCTTACTAATTCTCTTTAAAGACTCAAATAAACCTTTGTGATAAGAAATTCTTCTAGTGAATTTTACTTGTTGCTTTTGTGGGTTCTTCGTACCATTAAAATTCAGAAGCTTCTCAATTTCTTCTTTAGGATAGTTATTCTCTGCAAGTATGACTTTAAGCTCTTCTTTATGGGCTTCTTTTTTATCTGCAGTAGAAACTATTTTATTAATTTTTTCTAAAAACTGACTTGCTACATTTTTCTTAATAGAAACTGGATGATAGGAATTGAAATCCAGTAGTCTTTTAGTATTCATTGGTTTTTTATACCAACTAGTGAGGAATTTTTCATCTTCATAATAGATAGTAATATCTAAGAAGTTTATTCTTTTTTCTTTTTGAAGTTCAATAGAGAACTTAAGGGAATCATCTAATTCATTGAATGTAGTTGTGGACTATCTTACATAGGTGAAACAGGTCGCAGACTAGAAACTCGTATAGCTGAGCATAAAGCAGCTATAAAAAATTGCTCCAACAAGACTGGATTAGATAGGCATGTTAGAGAAACTGGGCACAGCATGGATTGGAATTCCCTTAAAGTCATCAGTTTCCAAAGCAATTTCCAAAAAAGAAAACTGAAAGAAGGAATAGAGATTGAGAAAAATCAAAATTCCATCATCAATGACTGCAAAGGATTTTCCCTGCCTAACATCTGGCAGGATTTGTTGAAAAATAACCTAAACCGTCAAGGTAAACCGTAACCGTGATAGTGACAAGTAAAAAGTGACAACAACAAGACAGCCTGAAGAAGGAGAAGAGTTTTCTCCGTAAATTTGCTATTAAAGAAAAAATTTCCTAGTAAAATTCCCATAAAAGTTGCTTTAGATTATTAATTCAATTAAACTAGGAAGCCATTTCTCAACATGAGCTTCCTTCAACAATACAAATGTAATATCAAAGTATTGTAGCTGGGTGATGTAAACTCCTTCAACAATACAAATGTAATATCAAAGTATTGTATACCTAATATTGGAAGGTACATTGCATGTTACAAGCTTAGTGAGGCATGTGTTCCCAGCCCGAGAGAGTCTAATTATGCAACAAGTCTCAGTTAGTTAAAAGATATTTACAAATAAAGCATTTTAGTTAAATATTAATTTACAATTTTTACTCCAACAAAACAAGATGGGTAATAGTACACATCAAGGCGAACAATATTTGCAATGGAACCTAGGGCAGCATTCCACTCCTAGTGCCAGAAAAGAGTAAAGTTACATATCCACATTGAGCATTCAACAGTGAACACAAAGAGACATACCTAATTTATGACTTGCATAATTCCAATCGCATCAAAGAAAGACTCAAAGGAACTGCTCAAACTGGCATCCAAGAGCATCGCTGCACAGCCCACACCGGCGAATGAAGGACTGTTGCACCCTCTCATAGACTCCTGGTGTGGTGTTGATCTTGTCCGCAGCGATTTGAGATCTTCCAGGGAGTCTCCACAGGTGTCTTGTACACCAATGTTTTCATGTGCCCCCAGAAGAAGAAGTCCAGTGGATTAAGGTCCGGGTAGCGTGGAGGCCAAGCCACAGGTCCACCGCGTCCAATCCACCTCCCGGGATATGTCGTATTCAGGAAGTATCGGACCTCGGCGGCAAAGTGCGCTGGGGCCCCATCATGCATAAGCCACATGTCCCTCTGCGTGGTGAGCAGAACATCCTGCAACAGACGAGGAAGCACTTGCTCCTGGAACACATGGTACGCTGTGCCATGTTTGCTCCTCATTGTCTACGCACGTGTTCAGTGCACCTGATTTGCATCTTGTGCTTCTCATGTACGGGTTGGAACTCCGTGTGCCTGCTGGACGTTTTTCGAACGTGCTCTTTTCTGGTACTAGGAGTGAAATGTCGCCCTAGGTTCTATAGCAAATATTATTCGTCTCGGTGTGCCGTGTGTCTGCTGGACATCTTTCGACCGTGCTCTTTTCTGGCACTAGGAGTGGAATGTGGCCCTAGGTTCCATTGCAAATATTATTCGTCTTCATGTCCTGTGTGCCTGCTGGATGTCTTTTGAACGTGCTCTTTTCTGGCACAAGGAGTGGAATGTGGCCCTAGGTTCTATTGCAAATATTATTCGTCTTGATGTGCCGTGTGCCTGCTGGACATCTTTCGAACGTGCTCTTTTCTGGCACTAGGAGTGGAATGTGGCCCTAGGTTCCATTGCAAATATTATTCATCTTGATGTGCCGTGTGCCTGCTGGACATCTTTCGAACGTGCTCTTTTCTGGCACTAGGAGTGGAATGTGGCCCTAGGTTCCATTGCAAATATTATTCGTCTCGGTGTGCCGTGTGCCTGCTGGACATCTTTCGACCGTGCTCTTTTCTGGCACTAGGAGTGGAATGTGGCCCTGGGTTCCATTGCAAATATTATTCGTCTTCATGTGCTGTGTGCCTGCTGGATGTCTTTTGAACGTGCTCTTTTCTGGCACAAGGAGTGGAATGTGGCCCTAGGTTCTATTGCAAATATCATTCGTCTTGATGTGCCGTGTGCCTGCTGGACATCTTTCGAACATGCTCTTTTCTGGCACTAGGAGTGGAATGTGGCCCTAGGTTCTATTGCAAATATTATTCATCTTGATGTGCCGTGTGCCTGCTGGACATCTTTCGAACGTGCTCTTTTCTGGCACTAGGAGTGGAATGTGGCCCTAGGTTCCATTGCAAATATTATTCATCTTGATGTGCCGTGTGCCTGCTGGACATCTTTCGAACGTGCTCTTTTCTGGCACTAGGAGTGGAATGTGGCCCTAGGTTCCATTGCAAATATTATTCATCTTGATGTGCCGTGTGCCTGCTGGACATCTTTCGAACGTGCTCTTTTCTGGCACTAGGAGTGGAATGTGGCCCTAGGTTCCATTGCAAATATTATTCGTCTTGATGTGCCGTGTGCCTGCTGGACATCTTTCGAACGTGCTCTTTTCTGGCACTAGGAGTGGAATGTGGCCCTAGGTTCTATTGCAAATATTATTCATCTTGATGTGCCGTGTGCCTGCTGGACATCTTTCGACCGTGCTCTTTTCTGGCACTAGGAGTGGAATGTGGCCCTAGGTTCCATTGCAAATATTATTCGTCTTGATGTGCCGTGTGCCTGCTGGACGTCTTGCGAACGTGCTCTTTTCTGGCACTAGGAGTGGAATGCGGCCCTAGGTTCTATTGCAAATATTATTCATCTTGATGTGCCGTGTGCCTGCTGGACATCTTTCGAACGTGCTCTTTTCTGGCACTAGGAGTGGAATGTGGCCCTAGGTTCCATTGCAAATATTATTCGTCTTGATGTGCCGTGTGCCTGCTGGACATCTTTCGAACGTGCTCTTTTCTGGCACTAGGAGTGAAATGCGGCCCTAGGTTCTATTGCAAATATTATTCATCTTGATGTGCCGTGTGCCTGCTGGACATCTTTCGAATGTGCTCTTTTCTGGCACTAGGAGTGGAATGCGGCCCTAATATATTATTCGTCTTTATGTGCCCTGTGCCTGCTGGACATCTTTCGAACCTGCTCTTTTCTGGCATTAGGAGTGGAATGTGGCCCGAGGTTCAATTGCAAATATTATTCGTCTCGACGTGCCATGTGCCTGCTGGATATCTTTTGAACGTGCTCTTTTCTGGCACTAGGAGTGGAATGCGGCCCTAGGTTCCATTGAAAATATTATTCGTCTTGATGTGCCATGTGCCTGCTGGACGTCTTGAGAACGTGCTCTTTTCTGGCACTAGGAGTGGAATGCGACGCTAATATATTATTCGTCTTCATGTGCTGTGTGCCTGCTGGATGTCTTTCAAACGTGCTCTTTTCTGGCACTAGGAGTGGAATGGTGGCCAAATCTAGCTGGAGAGATATGGAAATTTATTGTAACTATTAATGAAGCATGGATTTACCTAAACGACTGTAACAAAAACAAGAAAGATGGCACTGAATTTTTGGGTGTAATTAGCACGTCTTTTAAATCCGTTCTGATGCAAATTAAATTTATCAAAGCTATTCAAAATCAATGGAGCCGATATGGAAAACCATAGTATCTGACGGAAGAAAGAAGTTTTTCAATCGGGTTTCTAATTCCTCAGATATTGCTGTAAACAGAATCATGAGCTTAAGCCCTCTGGTTGCAGACTTGTGCATTAGGAAAAATATGAATCTATATGAGAAATAATTTCTCACCGGAAACGCTCTCCAACAGAAAAAATAATTTTTAAAATCGGACTCTTAGAAACTGAGATATCGACAAAAAATAAGGTGTGACTTTACGCCCCTTGATGGTAAAGCCATGCATTATTTTAGGAAGGAAATATTCTCAAAAAAGGTTTTTCGATATGAGTGGTATCAGTCCAAGAGAAAAAAATAAAATTAGCACAGTTTTCAGGAGCCCAGATTTGGCTGCAAATACATCAGAAGCAGAAATTAACACTTATGCCCCCCGGTGGCCAAACCATTCATTCTTTACCAAACATTAGAAATTATATGAAAAATATTTTCCATCAGATGTTGTATGCGATACAGGAAGAATTTTTCAAATCGGAGTTTTAGAAGCAGAAAAACGCAGAAAACGCAATTTACACTGGTGCTCCCTAGTGGAAAGTCTATGGTTTACTTGAAAATTTTGAATTTACATGAAAAACATTTCGCATCGGAAACACTATCCAACAAAGAAGAAATTTTTTGAATCAGACTCCTAGAAGTAGAGATATTGTCAAAAATAAGATATACATCTACACCCCCTGGCATAGAAAACCATGCATTATTTTAAGAAGAAAATGTTCCTAAAAGGTTTGTCGACTTGAGTAGTATCAGTACACAAACGACTTTTTTTTTCAATCGAGATTTTAGAGGCTCATATTTTGCTGCAAATACATCAGAAGCGGAAATTAAGACTTACGCCCCTGATGGCCAAACCATTTTTTACAAAAATTAGAAATTATGTGCAAAGGATTTCCCATCAGGAGCTGTATCCGGTGCAGAAAGAATTTTTCAAATTGGAGATTTAGAAGCAGAGATATAATAGGGGGAAACACAATTTACCTTTATGCCCCCTAGTGGAAAGTCTATGAATTACTTGAAAATTTTGAAATTATTTGAAAAACATGTCACACCGAAAACTCAATCTAATAAAGAAATAATTTTTCAAATGGGACGATTAGAAGCAGAGATATTGACAAAAAAAAGATATATATCTACAACCCCTGGCAGAGAAACCATGAAATATTTTTAAAAGAAAATATTTCGAAAAGGTTTATTGATGTGAGTGGCATCGGTCCACGAAAAAAAATTTTCAATCGAGATTTTAGAAGCTCAGATTTTATGGCAAATACACTGAAGAGCAATTGAATTAGAGATTATGCAAATGTGGTGCTGTGGGTGGCCCTGTAAACGAAAACGACATGACGTATGCAGCGATCCGACAATATAAAGAGTATAAAGAACAATTTCTGAGCTATCTATTATAAATAAGATGTCATCCATGTATCTGCTATATAGGCAGAAGTATGTAGTTTGTACTGGTATCTTTTCTTCTAGTTTTCCCACATAATAGTTAGCTAAGAGTGGGGAGCCCATAGCTAGACCAGATTTTTAAATGAACATTTTTTTCTCAAATTGAAAGTAGTTGTTCTGCAAAGAGAAGGTAAGCATTTCAAATACTCCAACTAATATGTTTCTATCTTTGTTGTGAAAAACTATTAGGTCTGCCAAGTCTTCCGCTATAAAGTCTATAAGTTGATCTATATTAATGTGAGTATACATAGACACTATGTCTACAGTACCCATAATAGGAGAACCTAATTTAGGAAGAAGTTCTAATTTTTCTTTTAAGCTGCATTGAATTTTTAATCAAGTTAGGTGGCTCTTTTAAAAGATCAGTTTCCAAAGCAATTTTCAAAAAAGAAAGCTAAAAGAAGGAATAGAGATTGAGAAAAATCAAAACTCCATCATCATTGACTGCAAAGGATTTTCCTTGCCTAACATCTGGCAGGATTTGATGAAAAATAACTAACCTTCAAGGTTAACCGTAACTGCGATAGTGGCGGGAATAAGTGACAACAAAAAGATAGCCTGAAGAAGGAGAAGAGTTTTCTCTGAAATTTTGCAATTTAAATAAAAAAATTCCTAGTAAAATTCCCATAATAGTTGTTTTTGATTAGTAATTGAATTAAGAAACTAGGAAGCCATTTCTCAACATGAGCTTTATTCAAAGAACAATATTAGTTTTCTGGATGGTAACATCAATGTCAACCCAAACTTCTCTCTTGGCCACTCTGTTTACAGGAAACCTTCTGCCACCTATGTCATCCCTTACCATTCTTGCACCTTTGAAAAATACAAATTGTCTGCTATAAAGTCATACATTCATCGAGCCAACCTTATTTGCAACAGCCATTCTGCTCTTCAAAAAGAATATCAGAACATCATCAACACTGGCAAATTGCATGGCTTTCCACCCCTCTCAGTACATAGAATAATTAAGAGTTTTGAGTCACAGAACAGATCCAGTTTGCTGCCTGAACCTTCCACCACTCATCAGTTTGCTGCCTGAACCTTCCACCACTCATCAGTTTGCTGCCTGAACCTTCCACCACTCATCAGTTTGCTGCCTGAACCTTCCACCACTCATCAGTTTGCTGCCTGAACCTTCCACCACTCATCAGTTTGCTGCCTGAACCTTCCACCACTCATCAGTTTGCTGCCTGAACCTTCCACCACTCGTCAGTTTGCTGCCTGAACCTTCCACCACTCGTCAGTTTGCTGCCTGAACCTTCCACCACTCGTCAGTTTGCTGCCTGAACCTTCCACCACTCGTCAGTTTGCTGCCTGAACCTTCCACCACTCGTCAGTTTGCTGCCTGAACCTTCCACCACTCATCAGTTTGTTGGCACTTGTCCCTTTAGCTTGTCCTTTACTCATAAAGTTTGCTCTATTTTCAAGTCTTTTGGCAACAGGATTGCAGTCAAACCACCTCCACATCTTCTCAACCTCATCCTTAAAGACAGAGATATTCAATAAACCCCTAGAGTTACAAGGTGTCTACTCTATCCCTATCAACACTTCCACAGGCGTTACCCACTATATTGGTAGTACTTACCGCAGCATAAAGCGGCGATTGATTAAACATATCGCTGATGTTAAGAAACGCAGCCCTTCCACCACCCTTTCAATTTTAACTCTCAGCGATACGTCCGCGATTCCCGACTGGCAAAATGTTAAGCGAATCGCCCCGTTCAGCAATCGGCAAGCCCTCAGGTACCGCGAAAGCATTGAAATCTACCTTACCCCTAACACCTGCAATACTGACGCACCTTTTAACATCCCTATTATTTGGAAAGCGATTTTGAAATCTGGCAACAACTGATGCTTTTACCACTTGTCTCATTCCATGGCTGATGAACGTAGAAGTCGCTACCGAAACGTTCCACTTATAATTTTCAACGTAACTTACGCGCGATATGACGATTTCAAGAATTCTTCTAATGCCCTATTATCTTGGAAATATAGATGTAGGTTCATAGTCCAGAGATAGGGCTATCAGATTTAAAGCAATGCCTTGTTATCTTGGAAATCTAGATGTAGGTTCATAGTCCAGAGAAAGGGCTATCAGATTTAAAGAAATGCCCTGTTATCTTGGAAATCTAGATGTAGGTTCATAGTCCAGAGAAAGGGCTATCAGATTTAAAGAAATGCCCTGTTATCTTGGAAATCTAGATGTAGGTTCATAGTCCAGAGAAAGGGCTAACAGATTTAAAGAAATGTCCTGTTATCTTGGAAATCTAGATGTAGGTTCATAGTCCAGAGAAAGGGCTATCAGATTTAAAGCAATGCCTTGTTATCTTGGAAATCTAGATGTAGGTTCATAGTCCAGAGAAAGGGCTATCAGATTTAAAGAAATGCCCTGTTATCTTGGAAATCTAGATGTAGGTTCATAGTCCAGAGAAAGGGCTATCAGATTTAAAGAAATGCCCTGTTATCTTGGAAATCTAGATGTAGGTTCATAGTCCAGAGAAAGGGCTATCAGATTTAAAGAAATGCCCTGTTATCTTGGAAATCTAGATGTAGGTTCATAGTCCAGAGAAAGGGCTATCAGATTTAAAGAAATGCCCTGTTATCTTGGAAATCTAGATGTAGGTTCATAGTCCAGAGAAAGGGCTATCAGATTTAAAGCAATGCCTTGTTATCTTGGAAATCTAGATGTAGGTTCATAGTCCAGAGAAAGGGCTATCAGATTTAAAGAAATGCCCTGTTATCTTGGAAATCTAGATGTAGGTTCATAGTCCAGAGAAAGGGCTATCAGATTTAAAGCAATGCCTTGTTATCTTGGAAATCTAGATGTAGGTTCATAGTCCAGAGAAAGGGCTATCAGATTTAAAGAAATGCCCTTGTTATCTTGGAAATCTAGATGTAGGTTCATAGTCCAGAGAAAGGGCTATCAGATTTAAAGCAATGCCTTGTTATCTTGGAAATCTAGATGTAGGTTCATAGTCCAGAGAAAGGGCTATCAGATTTAAAGAAATGTCATGTTATCTTGGAAATCTAGATGTAGGTTCATAGTCCAGAGAAAGGGCTATCAGATTTAAAGACATGTCCTTGTTATCTTGGAAATCTAGATGTAGGTTCATAGTCCAGAAAAAGGGCTATCAGATAGAACAATAAAGAAATAATTTTACTTTAAACTGTAATTATATTGGTGGAAAATCATTCTAGAAATGTGTGCAGATCCTCTGTACAACTCGCATCACCTAAACTTCAAGACGAAAACATGTCTTGAGGTTTAGCTGATGTGAGTCAGCACTTGGGTGAAATACAAACTGTTTTTATCAATGTAGTTTAAAATGTTTTGCATTTTAAATTGATAATGAATTTCTTGTTTTTAACTTTTTTAGTAAGATAGCAAAGATATATCAGGCACACATATGTAGATACTCTAAAACTTAACCGTATGACATTGGGAATTTCAGTAGCGAAGTTATATAAATAGTTGAGTGGATGTGGTTGTACATTACTAATTTCTGAATGTTAGAATTTTGTAATTTTTAAAAAAATTGATGTAATTTAAGAAACAATGTTTTAATTGAAGTTATTTAATAATTTAAAAGAACTAAAGTGTTATTAATTGTGTTTCACTCTGGCCCTTGGCAAACGTCAGCACTATGTGTGCCTTTACATGTGTAGCAGCGAAAGTCATTGAAAAAAAGTGAATTAGAATTTATTTTAGTGATTTGAAAATGTATGACACTGAAAAATGGTTAATTTTACACAAATATAACAGCTGCAGCAAATTACTGATAAAAATGTACTGGCTATAGAGTAAAAAAGCTCAAATTTCTAAACAAAAACAAAAGCGAACTGTCCTCCCATTGGTGAGCAATACACATTTAAATTTATTGGTTTACTTTAAAAAAAAAAAAAAAAAAAAAAAAAAAAGAGATACTTTCAAGATTTCATTAGTCGATGAGTTCACCCACATCTTCGTTTTTTCCTCTGGGCATTTTATTTTTTTGCAGACGTATTTGGCCTTTGGGTAACTATCAAGGTCTGTTAAATTTAAATATTGTCGCGAGATCACAGACTCATATTATAGCACCTTCTAAATAAAATATATCTAATGTTCTAAAATCTTATTTGTTACCATTAAATCAAGCATTGAACATTGGGCTTATAAGTCTTGGCAGGTTCATCGATTGAACCTTTATGTCCGATGTAGTAGATTCCTCTTAAGGCTCTCTTTGAATGAGTGTTACGATTCATCTTCTATGCTATAGCTGCAATGTAAATTCTTTAGTACACATTTTCTCGAAGACTATTATTTTGAACTGTCTGAAATTCTGAGCACAAATAAAAACAACCCATAGATGCCACAGTTATTATTCTGAAAAATTTGTTAGAGTTTCTTTTTTAATTCCATTTATCTGACTCGAAAGCACTCGAATTTGGCACAATAAGTTTGCATAGCAGTGTTTCTGTCTGGAAGCAAGGAAATCTCTTATTTCTCCCTGATTTTTCTAATTAACTGGGATAAATAGAAATCAATGAGTAGGAGCAAAAGTAAGATTGGAACTTGTCTTCAGCAGATCATCTTAAATCCTACTGTATGTTCAGTTTTTGAAGAGAAAATGTGTACAGTAGCAGAGAACCCTGAATTTGAGCTATAGAAACTCTGCCTACTTACTTAGCTCCACCCCAAATAATGTCATTGATTAAAACATAACAGTGCATTTTTTTTTGTCTTTTTATTGTGGAGCCAACAAGACAGATTCCATTCTGAATATGGTGAGATCTGCAGTGATTCGCTTACACCAACTTCTGGGATAGTCACTCATGACGTAAATGCCATGCCCATGGAGTGATTTTTGCGCCATCTATTGCAGAAGATGAACCCTAACACTCATTTTTTTTTATTGGAGGTTTAATGACTACCGTGAGCAACTCAATGGGCTATAAGCAGTCGCCCGTCCCTAATTTAGGGTCACTGGTTCCAGGGAAGGGAGAGAGACAGTGCCATAAGACAAACACAACATCCATGCCTCACCGGGATTCGAACCCGGACCCCGTTCGAACGAATGATCAGAGGCCATCGCTTAGACCACTGCGCCACCGGGGCGGCCTAACACTCATTCAAAGACAGTCTTAAGAGTCTTCTTTTGATTTCTGATTCCTAATCCAAAAATTCAATTGGATTCCACATTGGCTCAATTTATATGTCATTATGTGTTTTACAATTTGCATTGTTCTGGTTACCTTTTGCAACAGCTATTTTGTGTTCATTAATCCTGTGTGCTAGTTTCCTTCATGTTTATCCAATACACTTTAAAAAATGGTGCTCATTGTTTAGATTATTTTACTGTAATAGTTTCTTGCACGAGATATATTTTGCTGTTTGAACTATTTATAAAGCACCCTCTATATTTTATACATGCATATCACTAAGCTGTCCTCTAAGATTCAGAGGTGAGCTCTTCAAAGAAAGGTCATATGTCAGATTTAAGTTTAAAACAGATGGAGCTAGATTTTACATACTGTTGATAATCAAACATCTCCTTTTATATTAATCTTCGCACACACACAATTGGAGCTTCACTGACATCCATCACACGTCTCACGCAAGACTTTTTGTACTTCATACTCATCATCTTTTTCTCATGCAGACATTCCTGAATCTGGTCCTCCCACAATTTCTTTGGACCTTTTCTACCTTTCCCCCCCCTGCTACTTGGGCTGAATAAATTATCTTAGTGCTAACATGTGGCTAGCAGCTGTTGGAGTCAACAGTCAAATGACCTCTCGAATGCCCTTATGTAGATGGGAGAGTCTAAATGAAAAGTTCAGTTCAGTGAGTGATGACAGAATGAATGAAAAAAAATGCAAAACACAAAAAGGGTTCAAGTCAAAAATATGGAGGGGACAAACCTCCCCCCCCATCTCCCCCTCCAGCAACGCCCAATGCCACAAACTCTGCAAAAGTAATATATCTTTCCAGCATACAGAAAAGGAACAATTACACTACACACAGCCATTTGAGACTTTTTCAAGAACAAATCACTCCTGTGAAATCCTCCTAAAAAGGGAATCCATTTTAAGTCAGTTACTGTGGTGAAGAAGATAATGACCAAGCTTCTCAAAGGGATCACACCCAATGAACTACGGCATGGCTTTGGCAAGTTGAAGATTGAAATGCAGCTGTGTGCTGATGCAGAAGGAGAGCCTACTTGCCAGATGGCAACTTTTTCTTTTCCCTAAAGTCAAATCTGTACTCAAGGGGATCTGTTTCGACTCAGTTACCGTGGTGAAGAAGAGAATGACCAAGCTTCTCAAAGAGATCACACCCAATGAACTACGGCATGGCTTTGGCATGTTGAAGATTGAAATGCAGCTGTGTGCTGATGCAGAAGGAGAGCCTACTTGCCAGATGGCAACTTTTTCTTTTCCCTAAAGTCAAATCTGTACTCAAGGGGATCTGTTTCGAGTCAGTTACTGAGGTGAAGAAGAGAATAACCAAGCTCCTCAAAGGGAGGAAGACCTACAGTATTGCTTGGCTCAACAGAAGATCAAAACTTAGTTGTGTGTTGATGTAGAAGGGGAATTCATTGAAGGTGATAAGAGTTGAAATGTTTCATATTTAACTAAAGTTACAGTGTCAGTTTTGTTATTTAATAGCCATACCTAGTAAATAATGTAAGATCTAGTTCAAACTGTTATACATTACAAATCCCATGAGGTGATAAATTTATTTACCAAGAGTAGATTCACCATTGCACCAAAATTCTCCATCATCATCTTACAACAGGACAATCCATTAACATAACAACTTGAATTCATAAGCATTCAGGAAAAATCCATACAACATGAAATTTATTCTCAATTTTATGAAGCTTTTACACATTCTAGAATTTAAGGTGCTCGGCATTATATAAGCTTTTACACATTCTAGAATTTAAGGTGTTGGGCATCATATAAGCTTATCCACATTCCAGAATTTAACGTGTTTGGCATTATATAAGCTTATCCACATTCCATAATTTACGGTGTTGGGCATTATATAAGCTTTTACACATTCTAGAACTTAAGGTGTTGGGCATTATATAAGCTTATCCACATTCCAGAATTTAAGGTGTTGGGCATTATATAAGCTTTTACACATTCTAGAATTTAAGGTGTTAGGCATTATATAAGCTTTTACACATTCTAGAATTTAAGGTGTTTGGCATTATATAAGCTTATCCACATTCCATAATTTACGGTGTTGGGCATTATATAAGCTTTTACACATTCTAGAACTTAAGGTGTTGGGCATTATATAAGCTTATCCACATTCCAGAATTTAAGGTGTTTGGCATTATATAAGCTTTTACACATTCTAGAATTTACGGTGTTGGGCATTATATAAGCTTATCCACATTCCAGAATTTAAGGTGTTGGGCATTATATAAGCTTTTACACATTCTAGAATTTACGGTGTTAGGCATTATATAAGCTTATCCACATTCCAGAATTTAAGGTGTTGGGCATTATATAAGCTTTTACACATTCTAGAATTTAAAGTGTTAGGCATTATATAAGCTTATCCACATTCCAGAATTTAAGGTGTTGGGCATTATATAAGCTTTTACACATTCTAGAATTTAAGGTGTTAGGCATTATATAAGCTTATCCACATTCCAGAATTTAAGGTGTTGGGCATTATATAAGCTTTTACACATTCTAGAATTTAAGGTGTTAGGCATTATATAAGCTTTTACACATTCTAGAATTTAAGGTGTTAGGCATTATATAAGCTTTTACACATTCTAGAATTTAAGGTGTTAGGCATTATATAAGCTTTTACACATTCTAGAATTTAAGGTGTTAGGCATTATATAAGCTTATCCACATTCCAGAATTTAAGGTGTTGGGCATTATATAAGCTTTTACACATTCTAGAATTTAAGGTGTTAGGCATTATATAAGCTTATCCACATTCCAGAATTTAAGGTGTTGGGCATTATATAAGCTTTTACACATTCTAGAATTTAAGGTGTTAGGCATTATATAAGCTTTTACACATTCTAGAATTTAAGGTGTTAGGCATTATATAAGCTTTTACACATTCTAGAATTTAAGGTGTTGGGCATTATATAAGCTTTTACACATTCTAGAATTTAAGGTGTTGGGCATTATATCATTTTTGAAACATCTATGCAAGGACATTATAAACTATGCTTGCTATTAACAATAGCGCATGCATTTATGCCTTACTGTTAATTCTGAAAAAGACTTAACTTTGGAGCTGCAATGTAAATCTTTTTTACGCTTTCCAACCATAGGTTGAAGCGTATATGCTCCAGCTTTGTCCGTCTGCATAACTCACATAAAAATCATTCAATTTCGATGAAATTTTAGTATGTGGTAGAGGACCACCTGGGGACAAGTCCTATTGAAAGTGGGCGCAATGGGGTTAAAGGTCAGTGCATAAGAGCGGGATCCATTCCATTGCCCTTATGCGTCATAACTTGCATAAAAATGGTTCGATTTTAATGACATTTAGTATGTGGTAGTGGACCACCTGGTGACGAATCCTATCGAAAATGGGCGAAATGGGGTCAAAGGTCAGAACATAGAAGCGGGATTTATTCCATTGCACTTATGCGACATAACTTGCATAAAAACGGTTCAATTTCAATGACATTTTGGTGTGTGGTAGGGAACCATCTGGGGACGAACCCTGTTGAAAATGGACGAAATGGGGTCATAGGTCAGGACATAGGAGCGGGATTTATTCAATTGCACTTATGCGCCATAACTTACGTAAAAATACTTGGAATGCGACAAAACTTTATCATGTTGTTCCGGAAGTATACTGAACCAGTTCTGTTAAATATCATTGAAATGAGGTCAAAAATCAGGGCGCAGGAGCGAGGTTTATTCCACAGCCATTATCCTCATAACCTTACTAAAAATGCTTCTATTGTGACAGAGCTTTAGTATGTTGTTCTGAAAGTATATTTAACCAATTCTGTTGAATATAATTGAAATGGGGTCAAAGGTCAGCGCACAGGAGCAATTTTGATCTGGAAGACCAGGAACGTTCCGGCAGGGCTGCAGTCGTTGATTATGACCAAATCGTAACGCTCGTTGAAAATAATCCACGTCACATAACAGAGGACGTCGCAGAGATATTCAACATATCTCATACGAGCTTTGCGAGGTATTTGGAGACACTCGAGTGCATGAATCACTACAGCGTTTGGGTGCTGCATGCTTTGACTGACAGAAATTTAACGGACTGCTTTCCCATCTGTGATTCTCTGCCCAAATGCAATGCAAACCAGTGGTGCACTCAGGAATTCTTGTTAGAGGGGGCTGTATTTATATAGTATACATACACAATGTGTGTACATATATGTAGTGTACGGCTATAGTTTATATACAGTTGTAACGCACGTCGCTTTAATCTCTTTGGGAAGAAGACACCATGTAATAGAAAACATTATGTAATTTTTTGAACATGTAAAATAGTATTTTGAAATGTTTAATTTGTGAAGTATGTCACTCTTAATCTCTTTGGGGCTTTGGGAAGAAGATACTATGTCCTTTTTTGAACATATAAAATAATATTTTTGAATGTTTAACTTATGACGTACGTCGCTCTTAATCTCTTTGGGAAGAAGACACTATGTAATTTTTTGAACATGCAAAATAATATTTTTGAAATGTTTAATTTGTGAAGTACGTCGCTCTTAATCTCTTTGGGGCTTTGGGAAGAAGATACTATGTCCTTTTTTGAACATATAAAATAATATTTTTGAATGTTTAACTTGTGACGTACGTCGCTCTTAATCTCTTTGGGAAGAAGACACTATGTAATTTTTTGAACATGCAAAATAATATTTTTGAAATGCTTAATTTGTGAAGTACGTC
Source organism: Macrothele yani (assembly GCA_039090855.1). Classification (NCBI taxonomy): domain Eukaryota; kingdom Metazoa; phylum Arthropoda; class Arachnida; order Araneae; family Macrothelidae; genus Macrothele; species Macrothele yani. The sequence continues at coordinate 16,118,010 of CM077031.1, read as the reverse complement.
GCTCTTAATCTTTTTGGGGCTTTGGGAAGAAGATACTATGTCCTTTTTTGAACATATAAAATAATATTTTTGAATGTTTAACTTGTGACGTACGTCGCTCTTAATCTCTTTGAGAAGAAGACACTATGTAATTTTTTGAACATGCAAAATAATATTTTTGAAATGTTTAATTTGTGAAGTACGTCGCTCTTAATCTCTTTGGGGCTTTGGGAAGAAGATACTATGTCCTTTTTTGAACATATAAAATAATATTTTTGAATGTTTAACTTGTGACGTACGTCGCTCTTAATCTCTTTGGGAAGAAGACACTATGTAATTTTTTGAACATGCAAAATAATATTTTTGAAATGCTTAATTTGTGAAGTACGTCGCTCTTAATCTCTTTGGGGCTTTGGGAAGAAGATACTATGTCCTTTTTTGAACATATAAAATAATATTTTTGAATGTTTAACTTGTGACGTACGTCGCTCTTTATCTCTTTGGGAAGAAGACACTATGTAATTTTTTGAACATGTAAAATAATATTTTTGAATGTTTAATTTATGACGTACGTTGCTCTTAATCTCCTTGGAGGGGGCTTAAGCCCCCAAAGCCCCCTCTGTGGGTGCGCCAATGATGCCAATGACCCGTTTCCGAAACAGACAATCACGGGCGAAGCAAAAATGGATTGTGTACGACAATATGGTGTGAAAACAATCCTGCGGAAAATGAAAACAAGCCACTGTTAACCACTCTGAAAGCCAGTCTGTATCCAAAAAAGGTGATGCTGTGTATCTGGTGGGATTGGAAGGACGTCGTGTATTATGAGTTCCTGCTGACCAACCAGACAGTGAATTCCGACATGTACTGTTCCCAACTGGACCGATTGCGGGCAGCAATCGATGCAAAGTGTCCAGAGCTGGCCATTCAGAAGGGTGTCATCTTTCATGTGGACAATGCCAGACCACACATCTCTTTGCAGAGTCGGCAGAAATAGGTGCAGCTTGGCTGGGATGTCCTACCCCATCCACCATATTCCCTGGACCTCGCACCTTCAGATTAGCACCTATTTGGTCCCTACAGAATTCCCTTACTGAGAAGAACTTCGATTTCCTGGAAGCCAGTGAAAACCACCTGGAACAGTTCATCGCCCAGCAAGATGCCACGTTCTGGGAGGAGGGAATTCTGCAGCTGCCGTAAAGATGGCGACAGGTTGTGGAACAAAATGGCGCTTATGTGGTTCAATAAATCTATGTACAGGTATGTCAACACTGCCTTTCAATTTCACAAAACCTATGCTACGACCTTTTGTTGAACCCAATATTTAATTTAGCCGATGGTCCTTTGGTTTTTTCAACAAATTCCTTATCTGACACTGCCCTGTGCTCTCCTATGCACTTTCAGTTGATGTCACATGACGTTATCATAGACACATCCAACCAGCTTCTGGATTTCATACACCCATTTTGGAAAAATAAATATTTTTAGAATTAAAAAAAAAAAAAAAAAAGAACTAAGCATCCTAAATAAAAAATAAGCACTTTTAAATTTTTTTTAAGGATTTTTAAGAACTGTGGGAACCCTGTTAACAGCAAACTGAAGGAATATATGCAAATTCTTACCTCATAACAAAGTGATCACTCAGGATGACACTGTGAATATGACATAATGAGTACCTTACTCATAGGCAGACCATGAGAATATTAAATGCAAATTTTATCTAAAAAATACAAATATTAATTAAATGTACAAATCATTTATTTACCTTGGAATAGCACAGCATGAAGAAAAGTGAAAAGTCATGTTAATTATATAACTGCTGAAAAATAGCACAATACTTCTTTGTAAAACAATTATCCAAGATAACTTTTTCCAGCCTAAAATGGCTAAATAAAAATGTATGACAGTACAAAGTTCATGTATATTTGAGCAAACTGGAAAGAATATTTACACTAGAACTAACATCACAGTAATGAACTAATATTAATATATGTAAACTGTCTGCTGTCAACAAATAACACTAAATTCACACTCAACCTAATTCTAATGTATGTGTATGTATACTTTTTTCTTTGTTGGCTTACATGCAGTGTTGCCAACCGTACTATAATTATAGTACACATACTATGATTTAACTTATTGTACTATGAACAATAGCAAGTCTATTATGGCACATAAATATCATGCAACATACTATAACTTTGTTTTCAGTACTACTGAACAGTGGTGTAGTCAGAGGGGGGGGTTGTTCGGGTTTTGAACCCCTCCCTTGAGGGGAGACTGAGCACGAATTTAAAGCAATATATACATGTATACAAGGCTTTCACCAATGAACCAAACCCATAAATCCCCCTTAAGAAATTTCTGGTTACGCCACTGCTACTGAAAACTTTAGGTTCATTTCTACTTATACGTATTTTTTCTGCTTTGTTAGTATAGTTGAATCAAAGCTATTGTCTGTTGTGGAAATGGCAACCTGCATATTTGTTATGGTTAGAACACAACTTCGCAACATTTCTGAACTGGACTGCACATGCAAAAAGACCCTGTCTGGTTGTTGATGAGTAGACCTTTCCTGTACTGACATGTAAAAAAAGAATATTAGCATCATGTTTATTCCTTTTAAAAATTGGAAATAAAAAAATAATTCTCATCATTTTAAAGTTAAATAATTCGTCATATATATATATAGCATTTAACACATAGCTAAATACTAAATTGAAAGGGAAATAAAAAAAGGAACTTGGAACAAGTTTTTTTTTTAAATCATAGAAATTCATTAAAGAAGTGCCTTGTTATTTTACTTTTCATTGTTTCTGATGTACCATAATTTTTGTAAAAACACTAGTTTTTGAAAAAATGGTACTATAATTGCTACTTTAGAGGTTGGCAACACTGCTTACATGGAACAACAAAATTGAAAACTTGTTTCTTGGCTAATTTTGTTACATTGACACAGCTTCCTTTTAAAAAAGTAGCTGAGCTGATACATCTGCCACTTATATTACCTTGAGATCAATGCATTTTTATAAACATGTTTTGTTTTTCTTTCTCACAATGCAAAATGCGCACAATAAAAAAGCAAATTATTTAAATTTCAGAATCACTGTGCCCGTGCATCTTACACCGTGTAAATTTCAAAAATTTAATACAACAGCGAAATTACACGGAAATGGGAATAAACTTTAGAAAACTTCTACCTAAAAGGAATGGTATGACTATACTTACAACACTGACATAGAATTTCAACACAAATTACAACGGAATTTTAAAAAATGAATTAAAAAAGACATACTGCACACAACAAACATAGATTTCCTTACTTTCTGTTGACTTACCATGTGTGTGTGTGTGTGTGTGTGTGTGTGTGTGTGTGTGTGTGTGTGTGTGTGTGTCATACCAGATTTCAGGCTGATAGGAACAAAAAATTCCTATTTTCTTTATTCGTCTACGTAAAATCATCACGACGATGATGGGCAAAACATATAACGAGAGATAGCTAATTGAATGTAAAGTAGATCATGCTTTTTACATTAGATTACCTACCTCACATCACTACAACAGTGGAGTATCTTTGGTCCAATACCTGGGCTATCTCACACCAAAACCCCTATCCCAGTACTTTTTTTTTTTTGTTTATGCGAAGTTTAATATTTAATTGTTAAGTACTAGAAGTAGCTTTTTGCTAAATGTTAGATACATGCTATTGCTAACATGATACCAAATAATTATGAGGATTAGGATTTGAACACTTATTTGTACATGAACACCATTCTTCTTCTGAATACCTTATTTGTACATGAACTCCTTTCTTCTATCCTTTTGTGTGAACTTGAGTGTTACATTTTCATAAAAAGTTTCTTCCGAGTACTCTTTCATATTTAAAAAGAATGTTTTTCTCTACTGACAAAACAGCCAAGTTGCTGAATGTGCATGTCCTTGTGTGGCTCTAAGATATATCTTGATTCTTTTTAATGCAGAAAAAAATTTCTTTCGGCAAACTTTAATGTTAGGTCTGCTAATTTGTACACTTCACTAAACAGTATGTCCAATTTATTCAACTTTACGTAAAAAGTATTGCTTTGTTTTTGTATTCATCAAGGGAATAAAACACCTACAGTTCATTTTTTAGTCGAGCTGTATCAAAATTTGAAGCATAGAGTTCTTTAAGTTCTGACAGTAGATGTTCAGGAAAGCTTTCACAAAATTTATCATAACAGTTCAAATCCAACAAAGCCACAAATTTAAGATATAATATCACCAGGGTTGGCAAGGTAATTTACTCGTTACGTATTTTACGTAAATTACGTGTAATATACAGGTAATTTACTTGGCGTAGAAAATTAGTTTTTACGCAGACGTAAAAAACTAATTTTCTTTCGTGCATGTATAAATAATATAATATAAAAACTACTTTGATTATATTACATTTTAAACTTAAAATTTCTTGTACATTTCAGTATGAAATCATTATTCTTTTAAGATTGTTCATACAGCTCAGCCACCTATTAACAGATTTCTTTTTAGAAATTATAATGTATCTGTTCTTTCTTGTATATTAAAAATGGAGAAAATAATCTACCTCTTGCACTAGCATCGATAAAAATCACAATGTGTATTGAATAGAATTCGAGATTATGAAGAGGTCGACCGCCGCAATTCATAGTGGGAAGAGTCTTCAATTAGAATGTTGAGCATCCTTCAACGACTAGTGAGGATGGGAAAAAACGGTGTTCATTAAGAACGCTCTCAGCTTTGAACTGAAGCCAACACTAAAACTTCCCGCATTTAAATAACAGAAAAAATGTGTAGTTCGCATAGTTATAGTTTTACCGCCGAGCGAACGAGAAGTTGCCGACGCTTTGTCGGCGGCCGGCGCTGTTGAACTTCTGCGTCTGCCTAGCAGTGAATCACTGTAGAGACACGAGCCGCCAGCCAGCACATGGATATCAAAGGCGAGGCAACGTCTCATTTTGATTGTTCCTATCGTCTCGTTTCACTTTAAACTACACTGCGGTGTGGCTTCTGACTTCCTTTGCCAAACATAATATTTTAAAGTGGGCCCCACACTAATTGAAGGCTAGGGAAAATATATATATACATATCATCATCACCATTGTCAACCATTATCAATCCACTGCTGGACGAAGGTCTCCCCTAGTTTCCTCCACAACAGTCTGTCTTGTGCCAGTCTCCTCCATGTCACTCCCGCATACTTTCGAATTTCATCTACCCATCTCCCATGTAGTCTTTTATATATATATATATTCCCTAGCCTTCATAAAGTGGGCCCCACTAAATATGAAGGCTAGGGAATATATATATATATGACGTGATACTGATGTGTATGTGGTATCCTGGTGGTATGTCACGTGGACGTGGCAGTTTGCACTGTTCCAATAAGATCATAAGATCACATATTTGCACTGTTCCAATAAGATCATATATTTGCACTGTTCCAACAAGATCATAAGGTCATATATTTGCACTGTTCCAATAAGATCATAAGATCATATATTTGCACTGTTCCAACAAGATCATAAGATCATATATTTGCACTGTTCCAATAAGATCATATATTTGCACTGTTCCAATAAGATCATATATTTGCACTGTTCCAATAAGATCATATATTTGCACTGTTCCAATAAGATCATAAGATCATATATTTGCACTGTTCCAAGAAGATCATGAGATCATATATTTGCACTGTTCCAATAAGATCATATATTTGCACTGTTCCAATAAGATCATAAGATCATATATTTGCACTGTTCCAATAAGATCATAAGATCATATATTTGCACTGTTCCAATAAGATCATAAGATCATATATTTGCACTGTTCCAATAAGATCATATATTTGCACTGTTCCAATAAGATCATAAGATCATATATTTGCACTGTTCCAATAAGATCATATATTTGCACTGTTCCAATAAGATCATATATTTGCACTGTTCCAATAAGATCATATATTTGCACTGTTTCAATAAGATCATAAGATCATATATTTGCACTGTTCCAAGAAGATCATGAGATCATATATTTGCACTGTTCCAATAAGATCATATATTTGCACTGTTCCAATAAGATCATAAGATCATATATTTGCACTGTTCCAATAAGATCATAAGATCATATATTTGCACTGTTCCAATAAGATCATAAGATCATATATTTGCACTGTTCCAATAAGATCATATATTTGCACTGTTCCAATAAGATCATAAGATCATATATTTGCACTGTTCCAATAAGATCATATATTTGCACTGTTCCAATAAGATCATATATTTGCACTGTTCCAATAAGATCATATATATACCGAAGGGTATGTTGGTTTTTGAAGGATCTCCGTATTTTGTGGCATTCGTACATAGCAAGTTAATTAACAGCACAAAGCCATGTTTTTTTTTTTGGGGGGGGGGTTAAACCTTTTTTACAGGTAATTGCACAACCCTGAATATCACTGATTTTAATTCATCGACACTTCACTCAAACTGAAACAACTCTCATGAAACACGTGCTATTATGGGAAGGAGCATACGAGTGACCGTGGTAGTCTAAGTCTTCTCTTTTCTGAGCGAACCATTGTCCAAAGCAATGGCCCACTCCCCTCTACTAGGCTCATTCATGTTGTCATGGAAACGCTAGTAGGCGATCATATGGAAGGTCTTTGAATCAGGACAACGAAGACTCTGGAAGAGCTGGTTAAGTTAAGTCGTTAGTCTTCGCTCGCCAGACTGATTTAAAGAAGTGAATCTGCATGAGCTTTGTTTTTGTAGAGAAAGCAATGATATATCTTAATACAGTTGATAATTGACTTTTATTTGTGCATATTTAATTAACTTTTATTTGTGCATTCTCTCTGGGCTTCGCAGCTAGCCTCGAATATATGCAACTGCACTACAAGTTTCTGGTGTCAAAGTCTCATCCACAGGGATCATCTCCTATCTCTTCAAAACGAATTTTCAAAAATCTGTGCAATAGCAACTTCACGTGGTTTGCCCTCTCTCACAGTCAACATGCTGTATAAAGTCGTTAGAGCTGAGTTCGGGCTAAATTTTCGGAGCCCGAGCCCGTATTTTATATCGCAAGATAGAGCCCGGGCCCAAACGAACCCGAAACTGGCTAACCAATTTCCGCCCTAAATAAAAAAGCATCTCCTTTTCCACACTCTCCTCCTCCTGCAATTAACCAAGTATTTCTCAAATGGGGAGTGGAAAAGGGACCTCTCTCTATTTTTATAGTGTAACTGTACGATTTTCTTTGACCGCTTGTTTCCAACTGAAGTGCTTCGGGCGGTGCTGCAATTGTATGTTGTTCAAATAATGCTAATATTATCGCGCCATAATGTGCTGCAATATGTATGTTGCTAAATAAAATTAGCAGGGAGCTACTACGTGGAGATAGGGGTAAGTTATCGTCATGCTATCAACTGTCCAATAGCTATAGTTCTTGAAAAAGCTTTTTCTTCTCTGCAGAAGCACACTAATGCTCGGGCTGTGGCATTTTTTATCCAAGGCCTGAATAAATAGCCACCTCGAATGCCCGCTCCCCAACCAGAACCAGTTGCCGAAGAATTCCCTTTACCAACTATAAAGCGTTTCACTTGTTAAATCATATAAAATCACATTTATATATAAAAAAATTCTCTCTTTGTAAGAGCCCGAGCCCGAACCATAGTAAATATTCTACAACCCGAGCCCGCTCTGCTTCTGCTTCGGGCTCGGGCTCAGCCCATCTCAGCTCTGATAGTCGTGTCTAAGCTGAAAGTTTGTGGAAGAAATCCTACTTTCAAAGTTGAAGGGAGGGGGGTCGGCTTACATGCAGGTCACTAAAAATTAGGGCTCGACTCCCGTGAATTCTCACGCGGAATTTATCGGCACCTTCATTATGTTTATGTCTGCGTCTTTCTGCAACATACTTTTCTGACTCTGAAAAAAAAAAATATGAAAAATGATATAATCAACACACACAGCAATCAGACATCACCGATTTGACTGTAATTAGTGTTTCACACGTAATATCATTCATATCAGAAACCTTGAAAATTTCATCGCCCTGGAGCAGGAATCAAACCCACATCTCCTGAATACCGGTTGGGCATGCTATCCATTACACCAGTGGTCTCAAACTCAGACGCTTGGTAGGGCCACTTTCCAATTTTGAAGAAACTTAGGGGGCCGCATGAATATTAATAAATTTCTTATGAATAAATATCAACTTTACAACCAATGGCTTGGCACTAGAGTGCAATATTATTATTATTTTTAGTTCATCACATCTTGCCTATTCTTAGTTCATCACATCTTGCCTATTCTTAGTTCATCACATCTTGCCTATTCTTAGTACATCACATCTCGTCATCAGGAAAGTTTTGAATGCTTTGACATACCTGTAATGTTAAAGGATGAGCTACAGCGGTGGTCTCAAACCGAGACCCTTGGAAGGGCCACTTTCCAGTTTTGAATTAACTTAGGGGGCAGCATGAATATTAATAAATTTCTTATGAATAAATATCAACTTTACAAAACTACACCAATGGCTTGGCACTAGAGTGGATTATTATTATCATTATTATTATTAGTTCATCACATCTTGCCAATTCTTAGTTCATCACATTTCGTCATCAGGAAAGTTTTGAATGCTTTGACATACCTGTAATGTTAAAGAATGAGCTACAGCAGTGGTCTCAAACGGAGATCCTTGGAAGGGCCACTTTCCAGTTTTGAAGGAACTTAGGGGGCCCCATGAATATTAATAAATTTCTTGTGAATAAATATCAACTTTACAAAACTGCACCAATGGCTTGGCACTAGAGTGGATTATTATTATCATTATTATTATTAGTTCATCACATCTTGCCAATTCTTAGTTCATCACATCTGGTCATCAGGAAAGTTTTGAATGCTTTGACATACCTGTAATGTTAAAGGATGAGCTACAGCAGTGGTCTCAAACGGAGATCCTTGGAAGGGCCACTTTCCAGTTTTGAATTAACTTAGGGGGCCCCATGAATATTAATAAATTTCTTATGAATAAATATCAACTTTACAAAACTACACCAATGGCTTGGCACTAGAGTGGAATATTATTATTATTCTTAGTTCATCACATCTTGCCTATTCTTAATTCATCACATCTGGTCATCAGGAAAGTTTTGAATGCTTTGACATACCTGTAATGTTAAAGGATGAGCTACAGCAGTGGTCTCAAACGGAGACCCTTGGAAGGGCCACTTTCCAGTTTTGAAGGAACTTAGGGGGCAGCATGAATATTAATAAATTTCTTATGAATAAATATCAACTTTACAAAACTACACCAATGGCTTGGCACTAGAGTGGAATATTATTTCTAATTATCGGTAAATAATAAAAACAAATGCTTCATCAATCATCTTGCCTATTCTTAATTCTGAAAACAATCACATCTGGTCATCAGGAACACCGTTTTGAATATTGACATACCTGTAATGTTAAAGGATGAGCTACAGCAGTGGTCTCAAACGGAGACCCTTGGAAGGGCCACTTTCCAATTTTGAAGGAACTTAGGGGGCCGCATGAATATTAATAAATTTCTCATGAATAAATATCAACTTTACAAAACTACACCAAAGGCTTGGCACTAGAGTGGAATATTATTTCTAATTATCGGTAAATAATAAAAACAAATGCTTCATCAATCACTGAAAACAGTCACTTTTGCATAACAATTATTTTTACTTAAATCTGAAAACAATCACATTTTACCAACTGAACACCGTACCGGTACAGAAAATATTGCATGTTCTGACTAGAAACTTGGGCTCGCTTTTCTGTCACTAACTTATCAATATTTGGAATAATGTCCTTTGAACATGCTACTTTTAAAAAGTGAGCATAAGTGACTGTCACTTAACCTATTCATTTCAAGACATTCTTGAAAGCAACTGTTCAGATGAGTATGTTGTTCTGAACATAGACAGAACCCATGCATCCAGGTTATTAATGTTTACGTACTTGTCCTTTGAAACTAACTGAGGAAACTCTGTTAGATCGCAGCTGTTGAATTTTTATTCTAGGAAAAAATCACACTGAAAGTCTATTAATTCCAGCTGAAGTTCTTCAGGTGTGTTTTCAGCATTATAGGAAAATGGAGACTTGAATACATTTAGAAAATATTCTCCATGTCTTTGAAACATTCAAACTGCCTGTCGAAATCCTCTTTTAACATAGCTATCTTTGTAGAAAATTTGCCAAAGTTGATTCCTTCTTGCATGTGAAGCAACCGATGCAGCCGGACGAAACTAGCCGCCAGCTGAGCAGGAGGGAGCTTTTCAAGATTGATCAGTGTTGCCAGCGCTTGATTTCAATTCTGCACAAATAATATTTCCTTTTTGGATGACTTCCCTTCCGTACAGTGACAAGGCACTGTTGGATTCATAGACAGTATATCAGGGGAAGCTGCATCGAGACTTGAATACATTTAGAATGCGTTTAGAAAATATTTTCCATGTCTTTGAAACATTCAAACTGCCTGTTGAAATCCTCTTTTAACATAGATATCTCTGTAAAAAATTTGCCAAAGTTGATTCCTTCTTGCATGTGAAGCAACCGATGCAGCCGGACGAAACTAGCCGCCAGCTGAGCAGGAGGAAGCTTTCCAAGATTGTTCAGTGTTGCCGGCGCTTGATTTCAATTCTGTGCAAATAATATTTCCTTTTCAGATGACTTACCTTCCGTACAGTGACAAGGCGCTCTTGGATTCATAGACAGTATATCAGGGGAAGCTGCATCGAGACTTGAATACAATTATAATGCATTTAGAAAATATTTTCCATGTCTTTGAAACATTCAAACTGCCTGTTGAAATACTCTTTTAACATAGCTATCTTTGTAAAAAAATTTGCCAAAGTTGATTCCTTCCTGCATGTGAAGCAACCGATGCAGCCGGACGAAACTAGCCGCCAGCTGAGCAGGAGGGAGCTTTCCAAGATTGTTCAGTGTTGCCAGCGCTTGATTTCAATTCTGTGCAAATAATATTTCCTTTTCAGATGACTTCCCTTCCGTACAGTGACAAGGTGCTCTTGGATTCATAGACAGTATATCAGGGGGAAGCTGCATCGAGACTTGAATACAATTATAATGCATTTAGAAAATATTTTCCATGTCTTTGAAACATTCAAACTGCCTGTTGAAATCCTCTTTTAACATAGCTATCTTTGTAAAAAAATTTGCCAAAGTTGATTCCTTCCTGCATGTGAAGCAACCGATGCAGCCGGACGAAACTAGCCGCCAGCTGAGCAGGAGGTAGCTTTTCAAGATTGTTCAGTGTTGCAAGCGCTTGATTTCAATTCTGCGCAAATAATATTTCCTTTTCAGATGACTTCCCTTCCATACAGTGACAAGGCGCTCTTGGATTCATAGAGAGTATATCAGGGGAAGCTGCATCGAGACTTGAATACATTTTTTTTTTTTTTTTTTTTGAGGTTTAACGACCACCGTGAGCAACTCAATGGGCTATAAGCAGTCGCCCGTCCCTAATTTAGGGTCACTGGTTCCAGGGAAGGGAGAGATCCAGTGCCGTAAGACAAACACAACATCCATGCCTCACCGGGATTCGAACCTGGACCCCTTTCGGACGAATGATCAGAGGCCAACGCCTTAGACCACTGTGCCACCGGGGCGGCTGAATACATTTAGAAAATATTTTCCATGTCTTTGAAACATTCAAACTGCCTGTTGAAATCCTCTTTTAACATAGCTATCTTTGTAGAAAATTTGATAAAGTAGATTCCTTCTTGCATGTGAAGCAACCGATGCAGCCGGACGAAACTAGCCGCAAGTTGAGCAGGAGGGAGCTTTTCAAGATTGATCAGTGTTGCCAGCGCTTGATTTCAATTCTGCGCAAATATTCCCTTTCCAGATGACTTCCCCTCCGTACAGTGACAAGGCACTCTTGGAATCATAGACAGTATGTCCGGGGGGGGGGGGAAGACACTTTACCGTTTTCACTATCCTTTTTTCGTAACAATATGCATGCTTAATACAGTTATATTCTTCATAAATAAACTTGGAACTTATAAAGAGAATGGCTTTGCTAAGCATTACTGGGTTTATACTGTATTATATTTAGTATATTACAACGTTTGAATAATAATATTCTTGAAAAAAGGGTGATTTATTTTTATTTTGTAATCATCCATGGGGGCCGCAAAATAGTTGGCGACGGGCCGCGAGTTTGAGACCACTGTGTTACACTAACCAGGGCAGCAAAGTCCCAAGTATCTGAAAGTTGAGAGCTTCGGAATGTTCTCCGACTGCATTCTTTTAATCAAAGCATATTGTGCTGCCATCTAGCTTTGTTAAGCAAATCACCAGTTGTTCAAGTAAACAATATGGAAGAAATATTCTTCTCATAATACGTGGCCAATACGTCATGATATAATCAATATAGGAATAAGACATTGCCGATTTGACTGTAATTACTGTTTCACACGTATAACTGTTAGAAACATCTTCTTTCTTTCTTTTTTTTTTTTTGATAAGGGTCTGACGACCACAGTGAGCAACTTGATGAGCTATAAGCAGTCGCCTGTGCCTAATTTAGAGCCACTGATTCCAGTGAAGGGAGAGAGCCAGTGCTGCAAGACAAATACAACATCCGTGCCTCACTGGGATTCGAACCGAGATTCATCTCGTACAAATGGTTAGTAAGAAACATCTTATTCCACAAGTTCTAATTCCAATATATAAATATGTACCAAAAGATAATTTAGGTTGCTCCCACAGAAATCGGGGTATGCTTAAGAACAGTGCATGGAGGGCTGACTGGACCATCAGGGCACCCGGGGAAGTTGCCCCTGGCCCTGTGCCTTCATGAGGCCCCATAGTTTAGGAAATAAAAACAAAATCATTTTTGATAGAATTTTTTATTTATTATAATTTTTGTAAGTCTTGAAACATGAGGCCCTTAAAAATATTTTCATATGTATCTATTTTTTTCAGTTTCCAATCACTCCCTCCAGTTTCAAATTGGTTACCACCCTTCATCATACAGGCACTGAGATTTGCAGATTTCAAATTATTATTACAACCACCTTAGACTTTTCCAATTCATGATATAGTAAAATAAATTTCGTCATTTTGTGGTTCTCTACTTTTTTATATTTAACAATCTGTGTGTAAACCAAATACTAAAGTTAAAAAACAACAACAATATAGCTGCTTTTAGGCTACATATAGAGGCCAATTGTTCGATGACTTTAAAAACAGTACTGGGAATAAAAAAAATAAAAGCAATTTTTATATATCAGCATGTATAAAAGGTTAAAAAGTCACTAATTTGTCAGTTACTCCACCCTGCAATAAAAACAACATGAAACAGGGAAGGGAAAAAAAACTATTAGGTGTACAAATAAGTTTTAAAGCGTTTTAAGACAATGCAACATGCAATTTGAGAGAAAACAATACCATTGCGAATGAATCAACAGTCAAGGTAGGGAGGAGGGTTTGTCTGCACGCAATCTCTGGTATGTTGGAAAGCGTATCGTAATCGTTGCATTGCATGACTTTACTAAACTTGTTTCTTAATTAATTTTTGTTGGTTAGTTGCTTATTTGTGACAGAGAACTCCTTATGATACAAGATGGGCTAAATGACTCACACCAAAGCCCCAAAGGAAAAGGTATAATGGTAGATTTGTTTGCACTGAGGAGTCCACATTAAAAACAAAAGAAACATAAACTTGTTCCCATCAACCTTTTAATTTTTTTTTAATCAGGGATCGCCAACTGTATGCCCACAGACAGTTTACTGCCTGCATGAAAAATACTCATTATTTAAAAATAAGACTATGTAAAGAGTGAAACAATTTGCTATACACTATTACACCTTACTTGTATTGAAGATAATATTGCTCTAGTAAACTGGAAAATAAAGGCATTACTTAAATTAACTAAAGCAGCAGTTTCCAATAGATCTCCACCATAAATCAGCCACTTATGTGAAAAAGGTTACACTAACCATTAGTGGCTAGTGTAACAACCTTTTTCACATAAGAAATTCTAAAATAGAAAAAAAGTAATACAAATAAAACTGCCATTTTTTTATTCATTTCCTAGTAATTTTTTACAATAATTTTGATTACTTTTATTAATAAATTGTATATTTCTATACTCACAGCATTTGTCACTGTCTATTTCTTTGTAAGGATGTGATATTTTAGAAATATCAGTAGAAATTCAATTAAATCGTATTTTATTTAAATAAGTGAACTCATACACTGAAGAGCAATTGAATTAGAGACAGCTGGCGTTATGCAAATATGGCGCTGTGGGCGGCCCTGTAAACAAAAACGACATGACGTATGCAGCGATCCTACAATATAAGGAGAGATGCGACGGGAATCAGTAAGAGTCGGACGCAGTATAGGTAAGACGAAGGATAAAAGAGCATTTGATCGTGAGCAAATTGTCAGGGCCCTACGAATGGATCACTCCATCTCGGAAGTCCTGCAGGCACTGGGATTTTCACGAGCCACTGTGTCACGGGTGAACCATGAGTACATCGAATCCGGTAAAACCATCCCTGCAAGGGCCAACTGCCGTGGACAACAGCGTGTGGATGAGCGGGGTCATCGTCGGCTAGCTCGCATTGTAACAGCGGATAGACGGATCACAGTGAAAGAAATCACACAGCAATTTAACGCTGGTGCACAAAAACGTGTAAGCAGCCACACCATCCAGAACCATCTCCTCGCTATGGGGTACAGAAGCCATCGTCCCACGAGGGTACCGCTGCTGACCGCACATCACAGGGTGCAAAGATTAGCATGGGCGCAGGAACATCGCCACTGTACCCTCGACATGTGGAAAAATGTTGCCTGGACTGATGAGTCGAGATTCACGTTGGTACATGCGGATGGCAGGATACGAGTACGGCGCAAATCACATGAAGCGATGGTTCCTTCTTGCCAGCAAGGTACTCTTCAAGCTGGTGGGGGTGGTATTCTCGTCTGGGGACTGTTTACGTGGACTGAAATGGGACCCCTGGTACGTGTGACAAGGTCCCTCACAGGTCAACGTTACCGGGATATCCTGGACGACCATTTGCTCCTGTTTGTGCGTCTTGAACATCCCACTGGGGACCTCATCCTGCAACAAGACAATGCAGCTCCCGAATTGTATCCGAATGGTTGGATGAACACTCCACCGACGTGACCTCGCTTCCTTGGCCAGCTAGGTCACCTGACCTCAATCCCATCGAGCACATCTGGGATGCCATCAAGAGAGATGTTCGAGGCCCTGACCCCCTCCATCAAATCTTCATGAACCGTGGGAGCTTCTTCAGGGGTCGTGGATCCGTATGGCTTCCCAACGCTTCCGGTGTCTTGTCGAGTTCATGCCGAGACGAATCGCTGCCCTCATCAGGGCAAAAGGTGGTGCTACACGTTACTAGACAGGTATCTCTAATTCAATTGCTCTTCAGTGTATATGTGTGATAAAGTACATATGTAAGTACTATATTTTCTTGTTTATATCTTTAAATGTAAAACTCATAATAAATGCATTATTCTTCAGTGCCTGCAACAATTTAATTAATATTAAAAGTGACAAGCCACTATGAACAGGTTGGCGACCCCTGTTTCAAGCAACTGCAAAATCTACAGCTGAAATATTTTTCCTTAAACTTAGATCAAAATTTTCAGCTTTATACGAACAGTTGTATAAAAATTCTGACATTTCGCAGTGTGTGGAATGTATTCAAGGTATATGGAATATATCAGTTTCACTGCTCAGTAGTATGTCACACTAAAAAACTTAACTATTTTAACATTTTTTTCATGCACACTGTTATTAACATAAAGTACAAATTTTGATAAAACTAACAAAACATGAGATTCACGTTTATGATCAATTACAAGAAAAAAATTTCTATGTTATGACCACTGAATGGAGATGACTGTACAATGGGAAAGCAGATGCAGGAAACAGCATATGTTTTTTTAAAACTCGACAAGATAATTATTAAGAACTGAAAAATTTTAGTTTTAGAACAACTAGTGAAACATTCTTTTTTCACATACCTGGAGAAAGTTAACTATATACTAACACGTTTCAATAACATTACTGTCATGCAATGCTAGTAGAATATCTTCAAGCAATTTATGATGGCGGCCAGTCAAAATAGGTAAAAGTTTTGGACAAGATAAATTACAGCAAAGTAACCAAGCCTACTTTATCATGAAAAAAAAAAAATGTAGTATACTACTCTTATTTTAAGAAGGGAAAATGTTTCTTAAACATTTCTACCACAGCATGTGACCCTAAGTTTTCATAAGATCATGCATGGACAAATTTAATAGAACAAAATTGGTTCATTAGATGTGAAATTTATGACATAGCAGTCCTATAAACATGATCCTCGTGCTTCCCTCTCCATTCCACACTAATTTCAAGTAAATGAAATGAATGGATGACCTCGTTCAAGATATCGTGAATGATAATGATGAAATGTTCATCGTGGATGGCTAAAAAAGGCATCGTCGTCGACTGGCTTCGAAGCACGGCTGCAACCTGAGAAAGATGAATGATGAAATTCCACTTGCCAAGTATGTTTTGCTTATTGACAAAATTATGTCACTAAGCATCACTGTTTCGATGCGTAGCAAGAGCTCCTGGTGTTCAAACAGGCAATCTCGTGTATATATATATATTATGTATAACATCTATATACAAATCCTCTGGCAAAGCCTGAAATAAGGAAAGAATATACACATTACAAAAGAATTTATTAAAACAAAACAACAGTGTCTATTCACAATATACAGGCTTATTCAGAAAGAATCATCCGATTTCAAAAATGTATTACGAAAAATGCAATTCACGAGGCAACCTTAAGGGTTGTCTTATGTCATAAACGTGCTTTGATTAAAATATACATAATATCTAAGGTATTTCCAGTGGCGGCTCGTGGCAACTGAAACAGGTGGGGCCAGTAGCCGAAGTCAAACAATGAAATAAAAAAAAAACTGTCATTATTAGGCCAACTATTCAGACCCTCACCCTACCCCAAGTTCCTTTACTCTGCCTCTGTTTACCCCTTGACTCACAATAATTCCCAAATCAGGCTGGAATGTGTCAACTATTGTATTGCACATGAAAAAAAATTTCCTCAGAATAGAATGCATAATTATTAACAGAAAAATGTTAAACTCCTTAAATAAAATTTTTACCTTAAAACATATGAGCATTAATTTATGTTAGTTATGCTTCTTCAGATTTCTCAACTGAGGAATAATCACAGGATAAAAAAATGTAGTGAAAAAATAATAACTTCAAATATATGTAGGGGGAATGTTACATGAATTTCGTCCCATACAGAATGAGCACAATACTACCATTTGCATTATTTGAAAGGTTTAACCTTTTATTTTAAAGAACTTGTGAAACCTAAAAACATATATGTACTCATGTGCAAATTATACTTACAGGTTTTCTCATTTATTTATTTATTTTTAACATAGAAAATCCTCTCAGTTAAAACTGAAATTAGTTCTGCAAAGCGTAAACTTCATGCTCTTGGAAACTCAAATTATTGGGCTGATAAGCACAGTTTTTTTTTAAGTGAAGCTTTTTGACCCAAATTCTTGGGCTGATGAGCACTGTGCTTTTTTAAGTGAAGCTCAAACTAAAAATTCTTGGGGTGATAAGCACTGAGTTTTTTTAAGTGAAGCTTTTCTTCCAGATTGAAAGCGAAGAATGGAGATTTTAACAAAATATCCATTCCATTCATTGTAATCGACAAGCAAAAAAGTCACGACACAGAGGAACAACACATCACCGAGAGAGACACACACAGAAAAAACAACTAACTGAACTTTGAGCTTGGTCGGGGTAAGCTTCTCTGTCAACCCACGGCGTTAAGGAAATGGATACTCTACAGGCCAATCAAATTAGCGCGGTGCCAGATAGATCTGGCTCCACAGCTTTTTTGCACACGCGGTTAAGACAGTGTTGTATGTAGGTCATCATACTGAATGAGACGGGGAGGAAATCGTCTCCTCTTCGCTTGCGTAGTGATGTTACCGGGGCCTGTTGGAGCTGGCTCCAATAACGTCACACTCTGAATGTGATCTCTTTCCTCAGGGAATAGTTTTTCGTTTTTGAAGGAAACTTTTCCCTTAGGTAATGGTTTTTGAAGGGAAAGGCTTATCACCATGTAGTTAAGAGAGAAAATAAGAATCAGGGCAAAAAAAAAAAAAAATATTTCTAAAAATAGGAATTTTTAGGTTAGGCCAAACCCCTCTGGACGAACCGCCCCTGGGTATTTTACCCGATATTGTCAAAGTATTTCGCACGTTGTTGCTCTGTGAGGCACGTGCTCCCGGCCCGAGAGGTCCCTTATGTTATGGACCTTTGGTTACTTATAAAAAAATTTATACAGAAATAAAACAGTTAGGTTATATATTTTCAGTTCCACATTCATTCACTCACACAATCAAACGTTTAAAATTTACTATTCATTAAAAGATTTTAGTAGAAAAAGTTATACTCATCGGGTCAGGAGACGTCTCACAAGGGGTTCGTTGTTACGGAGAGCGCTTTCAGCGGTGCTTGACCGCCATCGCCAGGCCTCTACTTCTACAAGAGGGTTCCTCGCGCATGTGCAGTTTTGGAAAAAAAAATTATATATTTCGAAAAATTAACAACACAGGATGATAAGTAATACACAGTGCGTCAAATAATTTTTAAGACTGGCGCTAGATTTCAGTCTACGGTGGCGCCACCAGTGTAATCGGGAATGCGTTATAAACCGTGACCATCTGCTTGCTTTCTGCCAAAAGTACTGCGCAGTTGTTAAAGTAACTCAAACGAAACGGCCGTTCATTAGAGAAGTAAAATTTCTTTCACGTTGAATTATTAAGATGGAACAAAGGGCTGTTATTAAATTTAACGCAAAACTTGGTAAAAGGGCCTCGGAAACATACCAAATGATGAAACAAGTTTACGGTGAGTTTTGTTTAAGTAGATCAAATGTTTTCCTGTGGCACAAACGTTTTTTGGACAGAAGAGATACGCTAGAAGATGATAAGCATACCGGAAGACCAAGTTCATCTAGGACACCTGAGATTATTGAAAAAGGGCGCGATTTCGTGGCAAACAATCGATGTGCGTCACTAAGAATGATGGAAGAGTCTTTAAACATCAACAAAGAAACGATTCGAACCATCCTGCATGAAGATTTGGGCAAAACAAAAGTCTG
Source organism: Macrothele yani (assembly GCA_039090855.1). NCBI lineage: Eukaryota > Metazoa > Arthropoda > Arachnida > Araneae > Macrothelidae > Macrothele > Macrothele yani. Next base: position 16,098,781 of record CM077031.1, on the reverse strand, counting down.
TGCTAAATTTGTTCCACACACGTTAACCAATGAACAAAAATCAAGGAGAAGTGCACATTGCAGAGACATCATTTCAGCCGCTGAAAAGAATCCAAACTTCTTAAAATCGATTGTTACTGGTGATGAAACATTGTGTTTTCAATATGATCCTAAAAAAAAGTGACAAAGTGCAGAATGGAAGTCAAAAACTCACCACAAGCCAAAAAAACAAGAAATGTTCCATCGAAAATCAAAACAACGCTCATTACATTCTTCGATACTAAGGGTATTATTCACAAAGAATTTGTTCTAAGTGGACAAACAATTACTGGTGAGTTTTATTTAAATGTTTTGAGGTGTTTGATGGGCAGAATTCGTCGCATTCGTCCAGAATATCGGGATGAAAACAGTTGGTGTTTGTTGCACGATAATGCACCCAGTCACACCTCACTTCTTGTTCATATATTTTTCGGCGAAAAATAACGTCTGTGTGTTGAATCGTCTACCGTATTCGCCTGATTTAGCACCCTGCGACTTTTCTTTATTCCCAAAACTTTAAATGATGTTAAAAGGGTGTTATTTGGATGATATTTCGACCATACAAACAGCTTCGACGCGTGCTTTGGAGGCAAATCTGCAAAGTGAACTGGAACAGGCATTCCGATCATTATTAAATCGCTGTAACAAGTGTATTGAAGCCGGAGGGACTTATTTTGAATAACAAACCAAAACAAATTATAATTTCTTGTTTCTATTTCATTTCACAGACCCAGTCTTAAAAATTCTTTGCCACACTGTGTATATTTTCAGTTCCACATTCATTCACTCGCACAATCGAACGTTTAAAATTTACTATTAATTGAAAGATTTTAGTAGAAAGAGTTATACTCATCGGGTCAGGAGACGTCTCACAAGGGGTTCGTTGTTACGGAGAGCGCTTTCACCACCATTTACCAATCACTATCTAACACAACCCGCTTTGGGCAGTGCTTGACCGCCATTGTTGGTCCTCTACTTCTACACAAGGATTCCTCGCGTGCGCGTAGTTTTGGAAAAAAAAAAATATATGTATTTTCGAAATATTAACAACACAGAATGATAAGTAATACATCAATGTAAAGGGGAAATGTCTAAGTTTCTTTCACAAATGTTCAATAAGACTTCCTTTAGTCACACGTACAATGTCAACGGGATATGTTTTTTTTTTTTTGATTGGAGGTTTAACGACCACCGTGAGCAACTCAATGGGGTATAAGCAGTCGCCCGTCCCTAATTTAGGGTCACTGGTTCCAGGGAAGGGAGAGAGCCAGTGCCGTAAGACAAACACAACATCCATGCCTCACCGGGATTCGAACCCGGACCCCGTTCGGACGAATGATCAGAGGCCATCGCTTAGACCACTGCGCCACCGGGGCGGCGTCAACGGGATATGAAAAATGTCATTGGTATTTGTTTCTAAAGCAGCAGAAATGCATTGTTTAAGTTCGCATAGAGTTGTGGGCTAAGGAGGCACAAACACCTGGCCTTTTGCATACCCCCAAAAAAGAAGAAGTCGCACGGGGCCGAGGAGGCCAACTGCGTAACACCAAGTCATCTGGTCTACTCTGACCAATCCAACTGCGGGGTAGTTCCGTGTTAAGAAAATGACGAACTTCTGTAAGGCTTCAGTGCTTGCAAGTTATGCAATTTGTATGGCATGTAACACAATTTCTCCCTCAACACACGCCAAACAAGTAGGCTGAGGAATCCCCGCCTCTCGACAAGCGTGAATGGCCGATTTCTTCGGGTTGCGTAGAAAAGTCTTTTTCAACATTCTCTGCAGATATGCCTGGTTGCCCTGGACTTTTTCCTTTGCAAAAGACATCCAGTGTCCTCGAACTGATACCACCTGCGAATACTCTGAGCCACTGGTGGATTAATTTGGTACTTTCTACGGTATTCACAATGAACGGTGACTAGCGACTGACATCTTTTTTCTTTCTTTTTTTGATTGGAGGTTTAACGACCACCGTGAGCAACTCAATGGGCTATAAGCAGTCGCCCGTCCCTAATTTAGGGTCACTGGTTCCAGGGAAGGGAGAGAGCCAGTGCCGTAAGACAAACACAACATCCGTGCCTCGCCGGGATTCGAACCCGGACCCCGTTCGGACGAATGATCGGAGGCCATCGCTTAGACCACTGCGCCACCGGGGCGGCGTCAACGGGATATGAAAAATGTCATTGGTATTTGTTTCTAAAGCAGCAGAAATGCATTGTTTAAGTTCGCATAGAGTTGTGGGCTAAGGAGGCACAAACACCTGGCCTTTTGCATACCCCCAAAAAAGAAGAAGTCGCACGGGGCCGAGGAGGCCAACTGCGTAACACCAAGTCATCTGGTCTACTCTGACCAATCCAACTGCGGGGTAGTTCCGTGTTAAGAAAATGACGAACTTCTGTAAGGCTTCAGTGCTTGCAAGTTATGCAATTTGTATGGCATGTAACACAATTTCTCCCTCAACACATGCCAAACAGTAGGCTGAGGAATCCTCAGTTCTCGACAAGCGTGAATGGTCCATTTCTTCGGGCTGCGTAGAAAAGTCTCTCTCACTCTCAACATTCTCTGCAGATATGCCTGGTAGCCCTGGGCTTTTTCCTTTACAAAGACATCCAGTGTCCTTGAACTGATGATACCACCTGCGAATACTCTGAGCCGTCAGTGGATTAATTTGGTACTTTCTACGGCATTCACGATGAACGCTGACTAGCGACTGACATCGTGCAAACGAGAGCACACAAAAAGCTTTCTGCTGACTAGACGCCATTTTCACTTCTTCACCAAGAGCTTCAAACACACTAGCTCCATCTATTGTGCACAATCTAAAACTCTGACATTTTCCCTTTACATTGATGTATTACTTATCATTATGTGTTGTTAATTTTTCGAAATATAAATTTTTGAAATCGGACGATTCTTTCTGAATAACCCTGTACAGGGTAGAGATGAGTTTGGGCTCAATTTTAGGAGCTCTGGCCTGGCCCGCTTTCTTTGATTACATGTGTTTGCTGAGCCTGAGCTTGGATTCTTGGAAAATTTTGTTTATCAAGGCTTGCATTTATGCATTATACACTGACCAAAGATATGGTCCAACAAGGATTAGTTTAAAAAGTTTAGTTCAGTTAATTCACTTAACAATATTATTATGCTTTTAGAAATACTATGCATAAAGCCAAATGTTCTAAAATGTGAATTTGAAAATAAATAAATAATCAATGTGCCCTTCGACCGTATCAGGGGAATCAGTAATTTTGGTAAAAGCTGCTGATGAAAAGAAAATCATTTAGAAACAAAAAATTCCATTTGTTATTTCTTTTTGATTTCAAAATTTACTTTTATTTTGAATAAATTGCATTCTAAAACGTACAACGCCGTACAGACAGTTGCAAGTGTTTTAAATTTTGACTCTAATCTTTGCAATATAATTTACATATATGCTAATTGGTAAAGGTAGTTTAGAGTGATATAGTAGAATATAAAAAAAAAGCATGTGGGGAAATTTCCAAAATTAAAAAAAAAAAAAAAAAGAACGTAAAAGCATTCCAGACCAGATTATTCTGCATTTTGTAACATTAACAAAGCTTTGCGCTTAATAGTATAATAATCACAATATTTTCATATGTGTTTGTAGGTTCCAGATCAAGTTCATCATGAAAAGAGAGAAAATTGCATCTAATGCCTCAGCGCTTCAACTTGATCTCCTTTTCTCTAAAACTCGACCTGCTGCACTAAAAACCAACGTCACCCCAAAAATGGCAGGAGTGAGGAAATTTTAAAAAATAGATAATAATACTTCTAACTGCACAATTTTGGAAATTAATGCATCATTTAAAAGACAAGATTCTTGATTTTTAATAAAATAGAAAAAATGGGAATATGATTTTTTCCCCAGTTCTTCGATACCAAACCTCCTTAAACTAATCCTTGCTTGGGCCATAGCTTTGGACAATGCATAATGCAAGTCTTGCTAAGCAAAATTTGTCTTGCAATGGCAGCTCGCTTAGGAAATTGAAAATCTTTCCACCACGGTAACTAATCCCCAATGAAATTCAACACGTGTTATTCCACCGGGCTCGGAATTACACGTGTTGAATTAATAACAGAATGAAATTAAAGACGTGCAATTCCGAGCCCGAGCTCATCTCTAGTACAGGGTGTCTGGGATGAAAACTACCAATAAGAAATCATTGTAAATCAGTGCAAAACATAGATATGAAAAAACTGTTTGTGCTAAATATCTATGAAGACTAAACGACAATGAAGTTATCTATACTGAAAGCTCACCTTCTTGCCCTTAACTCCATGGAAGTGAACATATGTAAAACATGTATGGCCTCCGACATTTTTGCGTTGGGGCAACTCCAGTGGGAAGCACGAAAACCACAATACAAACTTACTTAAAAAATTCAATTCAACCTTAACCATTCACCTTTCACATTGAACACAAAAACTAATTTACAAATGAAATGAAGATAAGAATAAAAAAAAATAAGTTAAAACTTACAATTAATTTCTAAAAAATATCTTCATTACCAAACACACCACCAAAAACACAGCATTCAAACTCTGACTAAACACCACCATTTACCAATCACTATCTAACACAACCCAATTCAAAAAACTTGCAACAAACTTAAAAAAACTTAGCTTCCCGTACTTCTCACTTGTAGTCCCAAAAGTTCTTAAGTGAAAAAAAAAAAAAAAATTCACATTAAACACAAAAAGTAATATAAAATAAAAAAGTTTAAGTTAAAATTTGCAATTAATTTTTAAAAAATATCTTCATTACTAACACAACACCAAAAACACAGCATTCAAACTCTGACTAAACACCACCATTTACCAATCACTATCTAACACAACCCAATTAAAAAAAAACTCGCAACAAACTTAAAAAAACTTAGCTTCCCGTACTTCTCACTTGTAGTCCCAAAAGTTCTTAGTTAAAAAAAAAACAAAAAAAAAACACAAAAAGTAATATAAAATAAAAAAGTTTATCACATTAAACACAAAAAGTAATATAAAATAAAAGTTTAAGTTAAAATTTACAATTAATTTTAAAAATATCTTCATTACCAAACACACCACCAAAAACACAGCATTCAAACTCTGACTAAACACCACCATTTACCAATCACTATCTAACACAACCCAATTCAAAAAACTTGCAACAAACTTAAAAAAACTTAGCTTCCCGTACTTCTCACTTGTAGTCCCAAAAGTTCTTAAGTGAAAAAAAAAAAAAATTCACATTAAACACAAAAAGTAATATAAAATAAAAAAGTTTAAGTTAAAATTTGCAATTAATTTTTAAAAAATATCTTCATTACTAACACAACACCAAAAACACAGCATTCAAACTCTGACTAAACACCACCATTTACCAATCACTATCTAACACAACCCAATTAAAAAAACTCGCAACAAACTTAAAAAACTTAGCTTCCCGTACTTCTCACTTGTAGTCCCAAAAGTTCTTAGTTAAAAAAAAAACAAAAAAAAAAAACACAAAAAGTAATATAAAATAAAAAAGTTTATCACATTAAACACAAAAAGTAATATAAAATAAAGTTTAAGTTAAAATTTACAATTAATTTTTAAAAAATATCTTCATTACCAAACACACCACCAAAAACACAGCATTCCAGCTCTGACTAAACACCACTCTTTACCAATCACTATCTAACACAACCCAATTTAAAAAACTCGCAACAAACTTAAAAAACTTCGCATCCCACACTTCTCATTCGTTGTCCCTCATTTGTCGGCAAACGCTCACGGTCGCTTAAGAACTTTTGGGACAACGAGTGAGAAGTACGGGAAGCTAAGTTTTTTTTTTAAGTTTGTTGAGAGTTTGTTAAATTGGGTTGTGTTAGATAGTGATTGGTAAATGGTGGTGTTTAGTCAGAGTCTGAATGCTGTGTTTTTGGTGTTGTGTTGGTAATGAAGATATTTTTTTAAAATTAATTGTAAATTTTAACTTAAACTTTTTTATTTTATATTACTTTTTGTGTTTAATGTGAATTTTTTTTTTTTTTTTTTTTTTTTTTCACTTAAGAACTTTTGGGACTACAAGTGAGAAGTACGGGAAGCTAAGTTTTTTAAGTTTGTTGTGAGTTTTTTGAATTGGGTTGTGTTAGATAGTGATTGGTAAATGGTGGTGTTTAGTCAGAGTTTGAATGCTGTGTTTTTTGGTGGTGTGTTTGGAAATGAAGATATTTTTTAAAAATTAATTGTAAATTTTAACTTAAAACTTTTTCATTTTTTTCTTCATTTCATTTGTAAATTAGTTTTTGTGTTTAATGTGAATGGTGAGTGGCTGAGGTTGAAATGAATTTTTCAATAAAAATGTGTGTTGTGGTTTTCATGCTGGAGTTGCCCCAAAGCAAAAATGTTGGAAGTCGTATGTGTTATAAATATGCCCAATTCTGAGGAGTTAAGGGCAAGAAGGTGAGTTTTCAGTATAGATAACTTTCTTGCCCTTTAGTCTTCCTAGATATTTGGCGTTACTGCAATACACATTAAATATACTTATAACCAGTGAGATAAGGTTAAGTTCTCATTAAAGTTTATACACTGAGTGGCCACTTTATTATGACCACCCCCTCAGTACTTTGTTGGGCCACCTTTCGCCTTTAATACTGTGTCGATTCTTCGTGGCATGGACTGCACGAGATGTTGATAGGTAGTTTGTGGGATCTGAGACCATGCTTGATGAATAGCACTTTCCAGGAGTGTGAGATTGCAAGGTTGTGGATCCAGTTGTCTGATGGTTGTTCAACTTCATCCCATAAATTCTCAATGGGGTTGAGATCTGGAGATTGTGGGGGCCACTTAAGCAAAGTAAACTCACTGGCATGTTCCTGAAACCAATCCTGTACAATATGAGCACTATGGCAAGACGCATTATCTTGTTGAAAGTAGCCATCGCCATTGGGATAAACCATCCACATGACAGGATGCACTTGGTCCACAACGATGTTTAGATATGATGTGCCAGTCGGACTTTGATCAACACAAATTAAAGGGCACAAAGCATGCCAGGAAAACACCCCCAAACCATAACATTGCCTCCACCAGCTGGAAGGGTTGTAGCAATGCATTTGGGGTCCATGCTTTCGTGCTGTTTCTGCCAAATTCTCACTCGGCCATCGGCATGGTGCACCTGAAAACGTGATTCATCGGACCACATAATTTGTTTCCAATTATCGACTGTCCCATTTTTGTGTGAACTGGAAACGTTTTCTCTTGTTAACTGCAGACAGCAAAGGTGTCCGAACAGGCCTTCGGCTGCCATATCCCATCCGATGCAGTGTACGGCGAACAGAGATCATTTGAGGGGATCCTTGATTAAGATGGTCTGTAATTTGCTGCACTGTTGCCCTCCTGTTGTCTGTTACCAGTCTGGACACTCTCCGTTCCGCCCGAGCAGTCACTAGTCCATGACGACCACACGTTGCACGTAGAGACCCAATTTTTTGGCTGACAGTCCAGTGTTTAAACACTTTAACAACAGCTGCTCTGGAACATTTCACGAATCCGGCGGTTTCGATGATACTCGCTCCATGGCTCCGAGCTCCTACAATCATCCCACGTTAAAAGTCCGTCAAATTGCATTTTTTACCCATCTCGTCACCCAAAATTCACTTCTACTACTGTCGCAAGCACCAAGCTTTCCCTTTTTATACTAGCCTCGCCTTCTGGCGGTAACAGCGTGCAGCCATAGCTCATTTGCTTAAAACTGTCAGGTGGTCATAATAAAGTGGCCACTCAGTGTGTAGTAAAGCATTACACTGTTTGTGGTAGCAAAAAGAGGAACTTACTACTAAGTTTCATTGGTAGTATACGATGAGGCTTGTTGGTGTTAGATGATGCAGCTGTTACCCTGCGCAATTGGTACATATGTCGTTACTGGCTTGCAGATGAGTTTCCGGTGCCCGTGCAGAGGAAATTCCGGCAGATGCATAAAATGGAACCTCCAAAGAGACACACACTAACAGCATAGCACAAAAGGTTGCTGGAAACCGGCTCACTTGTAAGGCAGAAGGCACATGGGAACCCACGTGTCTGATGAACAAGTGGAGGTCAGGCCTTCGACCACAGCCCAACTAAGTCTGTTTGTCGTGCCAGTTGAGAACTGGGGATCCCAAGGTCAGCAGTCCACATAAAAGCTTAAATCTTCATGCATACAAAATTCAGTTACTGCAGAAGTTAAAACCAAGTTACTGCAGAAGTTAAAACCAAGTTACTGCAGAAGTTAAGCCCCTCCTGTTGTCTGTTACCAGTCTGGACACTCTCCGTTCCGCCCGAGCAGTCACTAGTCGATAACGACCACACGTTACATGTAGAGACCCAGTTTTTTGACTGACAGTCCAGTCTTTAACACTTTAACAACAGCTGCTCTGGAACATTTCAGGAATGCGGTGGTTTCGGCGATACTCGCTCCACGGTTCCGAGCTCCTACAATCATCCCACATTGAAAGTTCGTCAAATCGCATTTGTCACCCATCTCGTCACCCAAAAAATCCCTTCAACTACTGTTGTATTAGTTTGCTTCTGACATGCTGCCAAAGATTGATAACGACAATGGATTTCTTCAGAGTTTCAGTGACGAGTGCACATTTCACATCTCAGGGATGGTTTACAGACACAACTGCTGGATATGGAGATCTGAGAATCTGCACACAGTGAAAGAGCTGCAATGAGATAGATAGCCCTAAAGTGGACGTTTGGTGGGGCCTCAGCGTGCATGAATTATCAGCCTGCTCCTTTTCCTTGTAAGGACTGTCACTGCAGATGTTTACTTGGATATACTGAAATTTATCCCATACCGCAGACAGATTCTTTTTTCAACAAGATGGAGCCCCCACCCTCTTATTATACAACCCATGTCAGGGCTCATTTGGATGAATGCTCTCCGGGACGTTGAATCCAACACGATGGACCCGTGCTATGGATTCCCAGATCCCCAAATCTGACACCACTTGATTTCTTTGGGGGGGGGGGGGGGGGGTTGTATATCAAAGGTATTGTCTACCAAATTCCAGTAAATGATTTAGCAGATTAGCATCAGAGGATCATCGCTGCTTGTGAAAGTGTTACTTCTCAGGCGGTGGAGAACACATGGCGGGAGATCGAGTACTGTATGGATATCTGTCGCACTACTGTGCACATGCAGAGATTTATTGATGCTCAAAGAAACTTGGAAAGTTCCACTTTCTGCTATCACAAATAGTATTTTTATATCTATGTTTGGCACTGGTTTACAAAGATTTCTCACTGGTTGTTTTCATCCCGGACGCCCAGTATTTTAATGCTACACATCTTTTCCCGACAGCAGTAAAGTAAATCCCATGCATTAAATTTCGATGTAATGGAAATGGGTAACAGAAGTAGTCAAAACCATTGTTGAAATCTGATCATGTCGCATCCTGTCCCATGAAGTGACATAACATTAGTTAATTTCAAACAGCGGTCATCGCTCTTTCCACGTTTATAAGTGAGTCACGGAAAAATTCTCATTGGCCGCCACCGGGAATCGAACCCAGGGTCTTCCAGTTACGCGCCGGATATGCTTCCACTGCACCACAGCGGCCTCGAATTCCTCCAGACTCACACACGCTAACTGCCAAGATAATTTGGCAGGTCGCTTCTTTGAGCCCCGCACAATGCTGGAACCTGCCAAATTGGTTTGGCAGTTAGCATGTGTGAGTCTGGAGGAATTCGAGGCCGCTGTGGTGCAGTGGAAGCATATCCGGCGCGTAACTGGAAGACCCTGGGTTCGATTCCCGGTGGCGGCCAATGAGAATTTTTCTGCGACTCACTTGTAAACGTGGAAAGAGCTATAACCTCTGTTTGATGTTCCTGGTCCATGCTAAATGTCTGTATTAATTATTCATACGCCTTCTCATTATTTCTCCAGTTGCTGCCTACCATCTTTGGTGAATCCCCAGCATTGTGTGGGGCTCCAAGAAGCAACCTGCCAAATTGGCTTGGCAGTTAGCGTGTGCGAGTCTGAAGGAATTCGAGGCCGCTGTGGTGCAGTGGAAGCATATCCGGCGCGTAACTGGAAGACCCTGGGTTCCATTCCCGGTGGCGGCCAATGAGAATTTTTCCGTGACTCGCTCAGAAACGTGGAAAGAGCGATGGCCTCTGTTTGATGTTCCTGGTCCACATCAAATGTCTGTATTAATTAGTTAATTTTATTGTTACTCAGCAATATACAGGGCAAGTCAAAAGTCGTAGGACACTCTTGTATTTCAGAAATGAGAGGGAAAACGAAATATCTGAATACCCCAGCAACGAATCGGTGAGGGAGCCTAACTTTTAGGCTACTTCCGAAACATGGCCGCCATCTTGGATCAAGGTCAAATATTTCAAATGGTAAGGGGGTCAATGTTACAAACATACATGAGACTGATGAAGAATAAAAAAAGCTGAACTTCTTAACTGGATAAAAAATCAGAAAGAGCAGTGAAACAGTGTAAATAAAACACAGCATGAGCAAGACAAAGTCGTTCATGTTAATTTGTTTATGTAAATATCAAACTGGAGCACATCACTCTTCCAAATATAAAACTATTGACATTTAACAACAACAACACAGGATAGAGGCAGCATCATGTTTAGGGGGGGGTCAACGATTACGGGAGAAATCTTTGCACCGTCTGACTTCCGTTTCCGAAAAATTCCCCTCCATTTTCAAGCTGAAATACACATTTCTATTCAATAAAATATATTACAACTAAACTAAGAAGAAAGATATTGCAAGAAAAAAATTACGATTACGGGAGAAATCTTCACTCCGTCTAACTTCCGATTTCAGAAGTCGTAATTCCGCCCTCCAACGGAAAACGATCCCTGCCCCCAAATAATTCTGTTCAGTTATGTATCGATCTCGAGAAACACACAAATGATGACGGAAATGGCGAAATTCCTCGAATCCGCTGGCGAACCTCGTGAAGAATACTGGGAAATTTCAGGGCTGCCTAACTTCTGTTTTGGGAAAATTTTCCTCCGTTTTCAAGCTGAAATACAAATATTTATGGAATAAAATGATATTTAACAACAATATTTGACACAAGAAACATTGTGAGAAAAGGGCATTACGATAATGGGAAAATTTTTTATTCCGTTTTCCAAAGTTTTAAAAGATGAAATATTGTTTTCTGATGGGGAAACGAACCCCTTCCCCAACTAATATCCCCAAAAATTTATCTTTAGTTTCGCATCGATTTCGAATATGACCCAAATGATGACAAAGAACGCGGAACTCTGCGAATCCACAGAAGAATCTTGTGCATGAATGCATATCAAACAAGACCAGAATTTTCTCAGAAATTGATTGTCATAATTAGATTTGTCATACATGATCTATCAACAAGTAATTGGACACCTGTGACAGCAAAGCGAAACGAAGTTTATTCACCTTCAATAGTTGGTGGAGCCGCCACGAGCGGCGATCACAGCTGCGACCCTCCGGGGCATATAGATATCGACGATATCTGCGATACTAATACACGTCACGGCCGCCGCCGTTAAATATTGTGTGCGAAACAACAACGCAACCAGTCGCATGCAAGATGCCATGCAGTTCGGAGCTCTCTGATTTCGAGAAAGTTGTAATCGTCGGGTATCACAGAAATGGCCGATCCATACGTGACATATCAAGCGAGTTGAATTACCCAAAATCGACAGTGGCCTACGTGATTGACAAGTGGAAGATGAGAGGTGACTGTCGGAATGTGCCCCAACCCGGCAGACCCACAAAACTGGGAGTTAGAGACCGACAGGTGCTGGCCAGAGAAATTCGGAAGAACCGCACCAAATCGATGGGCCACGTCCGCAAGGAGTTTCAACAGGCCTCCGGGAGTGTTCTTTCGATGAATAGCATCCGTAAGGAAGCCCGTCTGCTCGGTTATCATGGACGTGCTGCCACCAACAAGCCTTTTATCACCAAGTCCAATAGCACTGCTCGGCTAACATGGTGCACAGAACGTCGACAGTGGGCCGTTGAACAGTGGAAACAGGTTCTCTGGAGCGACGAATCAAGGTTCACCCTCTACCGTTCGGATGGCAGGGTCTGGGTTTGGCATCTGCCTGGAGAACGCCTCCTGCCGGAATGTATTGTGCCAACTGTGAAGTTCGGCGGCGGTGGAATTATGCTATGGGGGTGTTTCTCCTGGTATGGCATGGGACCCTTGGTCGCAATTCCTGGTTGACTCAACGCCGAGACCTACTGCACCATTTTGGATGACCATGCGCTTCCTACAATGTGGCAGTTTTACGGGGTGGACCCATGTTACTTTCAGGATGACAATGCCACCTGTTATGTTGCGAGGTCCACCCTGGTTTGGTATGGTGACAATGGGGTTAATCGAATGGACTGGCCCCGGACCTTAACCCTATCGAGCACCTCTGGGAAGAGTTGGAGCGTCGACTTAAGGGGTGCTCCCACCGTCCGAAATCGGTGAAGGAACTGACCTGTCTTCTCCAAGCCGAGTGGAAGAAAATACCGCTAGCCGTCGTACAATGCCTGGTTGAGAGTATGCCCTGGAGGGTCGCAGCTGTAATCGCCGCTCGTGGAGGCTCCGCCAACTATTGAAGGTGAATAAACTTCGTTTTCCTTTGCTATCACAGGTGTCCAATTACTTGTTGGTAGATAGTGTAGTTGGCACGTATGCCAAGACCATTGTTGAGGTTTCCTCGTCGGTTGCAGTTTTCGGCTAACGACTACGTAGCTTGTTGTCAACAGTCCCAGTTTCTCAGAATTTGGATATCAGGCATGCGACAGTGCTATGCGAAATTCATGGTCTTTCTGGGCGTCGGTTGCTGAATTCTGTGGCTATGATATAGCAACTGTGTTCCCCAGACATTAGGATCCCTTCAATCCTCTCCTCTTTCATCAATGCCATCTTCAGTTACCTGCAACAAACAATGGTTACTTCAGCTTTCTTTGTAAATAACTTGTGAATCACAACACATACACTATATTGACAAAAGTCACCGAACACCCCTTCAAAAGCAAATGGACGAACCCACTGCGCTGCTAAAGGCGCACGGTACAGCAGCGCACGGTAACAAAACAAGCCTGCAGCTGACCGCGATCACATTGCACTGTGAGGTTGACTGAAAATGTCATGGCGGGACAGAACTGACTTTGAGTTGGGAAAGATTGTTAAGTGTTATATCAGTGAGTTGTCCATAAGAGAAACCGAGAGGCATTTAAACATACCCAAGTCAACTGTTTTGGATGTACTGAATAAGTGAAAGACACATGAGGCAGCAAAACGTACCGGCAGACTAAAGAAAATCAGTGATAGAGGACATCGAAGCCTCAGGAGAGTCGCTACAACTAATCGACGGAGTACTGCACAAGACCTCAGTGTAGAGGTGAGTAAAAATGCGGGAACCTCAGTATGTACACGTACCATTCGCAGAGAACTTCATTCTATGGGTTACCGTTGTCGTGCGGCTGCTCATAAGCCTTTCATCTCCACTCGGAATGCTACTCGTCGTTTAGCATGGTGTAAAGAACATTTATCGTGGACCGTACATCCATGGAAACGGGTCCTATGGACTGATGAATCTAGATACACAAATCCATCAATCTGATGGCTGTGGGTTTGTATGGCGGCAGCCGGGTGAATGCTATTTACCACGGTGTACTGTTCCTATGGTCAACTTTGGAGCTGGCAGTGTACTTATGTGGGGGTGTTTTTCGTGGTATGGTCCCGGCCCATTGGTTGTCGTGGACAAACCTGTTAACCAGCACGTCTATCTCGATATTCTGGACAATTATGGCCCTACCAACTCTGTGGCAATATACTATGGAACTGAGCCTTGTTGGTACCAGCGGGATAATGCACCGAGCCATAAAGCATGGACTGTTACGGCATAGTTTGATGATAATTCCATATCATGTGTGGAATGTCCAGCACAGAGCCCTGATCTTAATCCCATAGAGCCCCTATGGGATGAATTAGAGTGCCGCATAAGAAGTTTGGAACCAAGACCTACTACTCAGCACAGGTTTGCATTATGTACTGAATGGAAGTGCATACCTATTGCTGTGTTCCAAAACCTTGTCGAAAACATGTCTCAAAGGGTCAGTGCATGCATTATAGCCAAAGGTGAACCGACACTGTACTCATTATGTCAATAAATGCCACATTGTGTTTTTCTCTAGGCGTCTGGTGACTTTTGTCAATATAGTGCATGTCAAATCTGATTACAGCAATCAATTTCTGAGAAAATTCTGGTATTGTTTGATATACAACATGACCCCCTTATCATTTGAAAGATTTGGCCTTGATCTAATATTGCAGATTTCAAGATGGCGGCCATGTTCCGGAAATAGCCTAAAAGATAGGCACTCTCACAGATTCTTTGCTGGGGTATTCAGATATTTCATTTTCACTCCCGTTTCTGAAATACAAGGGTGTCCTGTGACCTTTGACTCACCCTGTATTACACTAAACTAACACCAAACATTATTTCATCACATTTTACAGATATGTAAGAATATCTGATTGCAATCTGCATAAATTATGAGAACCTGATGCTAAATGTGATAAAAAAAACATTACAAAATTGCATTTTTGGTACTACGAAAACTGTACGCCACAGCGAAATTTGGCTTCTTCTCAACTTACCAGCTACATATTGACGAGGGTTTCTTGAATGATGTATAACACGACGGCGTGTAACCTGTAGATATTCTAGACCAAAAGTTACCAACCTTCCCTACTAACACACTTGGGATTCAGCTTTTCTTTCTATCTATCTTGATGCCACATTTTAGCTTGGTATGTGCAGATGGCATCAGTGTCAGGGTAGTTTCTGGCGTTTGTCTAAATCTGAATAGTACAGGGTCTGGCAGGGAAATGTGATGGTTTTTGAAACTATAGCAGAGATTCCAACTTCTACGGATTTTCACTTCATCTTATGGTTTAACGGAAGTCACCCAAAAAACTACGGAAAAGCCCACAAACACAAGTTTTTACTTTTTGCCGTCTTTTGGTCGAAAAAACGCACATTAAAGGTAGTCCCTAAGCACCCTCAATGTTCAGCCAACTGAGTCAGAGCTTCTCGTACGCTGCTTGTCACGTGATTCCCCGTACAGCCATTTCAGAGTGCTGTGCGCAAAAGCCGAGAGGGAGCTCAGCTAGGCACCTTTTGTGAATTCTCTACATTGATTGCATGTGGCTCTGTGCTTGTGAAAATTCCAGTGCAAACGTTTAAAACCCTTTCCGCTCGACCATCGGGTGACACCCAACATTACGAAATTGCCGAATAGCTTGTATGTCGGGGCTGGCAAGCCAAAACTAAAATTTCACTGCTAGGTTATGGCCTCTACTGCAGAAATATTGGGTATATAATAAGTTTTGAGGGATTTTCGTTCGGTGTCGTACTTATTACTGCTCGCATGTATTTTAAGGTGGCAACACTGCGATATCGCAGTACGAGACGCCAGCTGTCAGAGTCAGTATACGACGTTCGATTGAGGTGCGAAGACGCATTTGTTTTACTCGATGGAAAATGGCAACTATCGTCCCGACAAAACAGCATTTGCGGGAAGTGTTAGTGCATTATTTTATTGTCAAGAAAAGTGCTGTTGACAGCTATCGCTTAATGGCAGAAATCTATGGTGAATATTCCCCATCCATAAAAACGTGTGAGTATTGGTTTAGATGATTCAAAAGGAAAGATTTCGATGTCAGTGATAAAGAACGTTCTGGACCACCCAAAAAAAATGGCTGATGCCGAATTGAAAGCTTTACTCAACGAGGATCCGTGCCAGACCTAAAAGAACTAGCAGCAGCATTAAATGTTAGTCAACCATGCATTTCACAACGTTTAGCTGCCATGGGAATGGTGAAAAAAGAAGGGAATCGGGTTCCACCTGCTTTGCGGGAAAGAGACCTTGAACGTCGGAATGGGAGAATAGACACAACAAAGTCATCTTACAGCATGACAGCGCAAGACCACATGTTTCTCGACCTGTGAAAAAGTACTTAGAAGGATCCGACTGGGAAGTTCTACCTTACCCGCCATATTCGCCAGATATTGCACCATTGGATTACCATTGGTTCCGGTCGATGCAGTCAGCACTTTCTGGAGAACGGTTTAGTTCTTATGAAGACATCAAAAATTGGCTGGACAACTGGATCTCTTCCAAGGAACCGGAATTCTTCCTTCCAGGCATACGTTCACTGCCCGAAAGATGGTGTAAAGTTGTAGCTTCAGAGGAAGCATACTTCGATTCATATTAAAATATTGTTTCTGTTCTCCAACAACGTGTTTTCCCCTCAAAACTTATTTATATACCCAATATATGTATATACTTTTAAATAAGACTACATTTTGGAACTTATTCATTTTATTAAAAAGTGTTATAAACGATTCTGAGATTTTAAAATAAATATTTTTGATATACTGAAAATCTTGCTGAAGGTCAAAGCGGTTTTACTGAAAACTACTGAACACTTCGGATTTTTTTACTGATGACCTCTTTCTCAGGTTGGCATCTCTGTGACAGTACAAGGTTGTAATTTGATAAAAATTACAACCTTGTATCCCCGTACACTTTACGCAACTTTTCACAAGCTTCACGGGCGTTCTTCCCTTTACGGAAGTAAAACAGTAAAATATGGCGAAAATGCACAGTTTGGTCTTCCATCTTCAACTTGATGTCAAATCTCCACAAATCAACCAAATCGCTCACTATTCCTTTTAGACTGCAGCTAGAACTGGCACCTGTCGAATGCCATAGCGATAACAGAGCTGCGCATGCCTCTAGTACTTCCAAAACCGCCCAACCAGCATCGGGTGCCAAAATACGTCATGACTTTTCTGACAACCCAATAGTTCTGTGTGACATTGGCGAAAAGACTCCAACTCGCTTGGTTTTGTTCTGGAATCCTTAGGTGAATAACCAACTGGAACCGTCAGCTGTGGGCTAATCCCCCACACTGGTGTACTTTCCTGATTAAAAAGACTCAAAGAATTACTATTCCAGACTCTCGTGAAAGATATGGTGGACCTACCACATTTGAGTAGGACAGTTCATCACGGAAATGATATGGAACTGGAAAACGGAGAACGAGAAAGAGATCCCGGCTGAGTGAGTGTAAGATTGGTGTGTGGAATACTAGAGGAATAAATGGAAAGATGAACGAGGTGATTGAGAAAATTAGTAAGTATAAATTGGATGTGCTGTGTGTAAGTGGAACTAAAAAGAAGGAAATTGGGGTAGAAGAAGTGAATGGCACGGTGAGTGTGTGGTTTGGAGTGTTGCATAATGTGAAAGGACAGGCTGGTGTAGGTGCAATTTTAAGTGAAAAGATGAAGAACAACTTGATTCACTATAGCTGCATAAGTGAGAGAATTCTTTGGATTTGTTTGAAAGTGAAACTTCAGAGAATAGTAATTGTTGTAGTGAATGCTCCTTGTGCCTTGGAACCTTTTAATAACAAGAAATATTTCTGGAATGAGCTAAAAACTGTTTTGAGCCAGTTTGGTGCTAAAGAGAAAGTTATACAGTACAACCTCGAAAATCCGGACCTCCAAATTCCGGAAACCTCCAAAATTCGGACTTTTTCCGGATTATTATTATTATTTTAAATCTTCCGGACTGCCGAGGTCGCGAATTTAAAACAACAGGGTAAGGTTATGCATATAATGATATTTCAAAAACAAATATACTGATTATTTACTAAAAAGATTAGATAAATTTTTACAGAAATTTATAGAATATGATGTCGCAATCCGTTAGACACATCTATTTAAACGATAACTCCGCTGTCCTGATGTTGGTTTAGGAAGGAAAGTGGGGGAGGACGGGGAAATGCTCGCATAGGTCTTAAGGTTAGGAGGTTTGTTTGTGAAAGGAATGCCTGACTCAAATGCCCTTTGCATGGGGGATGGAATGGGGACATAAGCACACAGACCAGTAGCGTGACGTCCGAGGCTTCTGTGGATAGCGTGCCCTGGGTATCTCTTTCATTGGCTGCAGCATACATCATGCAGGGAGGTGCGATGCAACCAAGGGAAGGAACATTGATTTTCACTGGGGTGGGGAGACTGGTTTGATGGGCACTTCCCTGAACAAAAGCTTAAGAACATGAACAATGCAGTTAATCTGGCATGCATACAGGTGTTTCTTGGCTCTGTGCTCCTGAGTTTTGCTTTGATTTTAATATTTTTTTTTTTTTTATTGACTGACGATAGTGGAAGCTGAAGGCTTCGGCTGGAAATGCTTTCTCACTAATAAGCGCTGTAGCATCATCATCTGATGTTAACAATGGGTAATTAATTTAATACCTGGCTAAAGATAAAATCTTCACAAACGCAAAAGAAAAAAAGAAAGGAGAGCTTTCCCATTCATATAAAAGCAGAGCTCAACGTGAAGGCTCAGTGCGCAGTAAATGAAAGTAGGTCAAACCACTTGAAAGAGAGAAAGCGGCACTGCTGCTTCGAAGTGTTGGCGGCTAGACAAGCGATCTGCGAACACCTGCGAGGGAGCTGGTAAAAGGAAGTGTAAAGCAACTTCATTCTAACAAAAACATCTGTAGATGAGAAAAAAATCATAACATAGAAGGAACATATTATTAAAGAAAGCATTAATCGAAAGCATTACAAGTGATAATTTATAAGTTAATTACTTCTAAGACGGATTCTATTGCGGTGAACAGAGAACCATCCTGTAGCAGACATCCACATTGAATGGAATTTAGACAATTGTGCGGTTTTACGAGCAATGCGATATTCTAACGGGAGTCTTAAGATTTAACTGTGATTTATATTGATTACATAAATGGTTTTGAGCATTTAATAAAGGCACACAAAAAACATCATTAGCATGATTAATAAAAAATGTATAAATAAAAAGGTTTGCCAGTATGAAAAAATAAGTGCATAAAGCAGATCGACACTGAATTGCAGATTAGCCTTTGAAGTATACATATAATCACATTCGGTGTGAGTTAATTCATGAAAATAAGGAAGATAATTTAGTTTTCTGAGCAGCACCACGACCTCGACACAGGTGCGGCCCCCTTACGGCAACTTTTGCTTCCAAGATTGCAAAATTTCTCCCCCTGCGGCTCGTAATCCAAAAATTAAGGTAATATTTTTTTGTATTTTTATATTTTTCTTAAAAATCTTCCTATTCTTTTATTTTATATTAAATAATATTTTTTAATTGGTTAACTTGATTTTTTGTCATTACTTTTACAAAAATAGTGTATTTATTTAATACTAAGTCTGCATTTTATCCAAACTCTCTATAATCTGGAAAATTCCAAAATCCGTAAACGGCAAAGTCCGGACGATTCCAGATTTTTGAGGTTGTACTGTAATAGCAGGGGATTTCAATGCTAGAGTAGGTGTGCAGAATGTGATTTCTGATAATGTTTTGGGTAAATTCAATTATCCTTGTGTGAATGATAATAGTGAAAGAATAATTTAACTTTGCGTTGAGAATGCTTTTTTTTTTTTTTGTGTGTGTGTGTATTTAATACGTTTTTCAACCACAAGTATATCTACACATATACTTGGGAAAATCATATTCTTGGTCAAAAGAGTGTAATAGATTTTGTTGTTTACGATCAGCGTTTGAAACACTTAGTTGCTGACACCTGTGTGATGAGAGGTGCTAATGTTGGCCCTGATCATTACTTGGTGGTGTCACTAGTGAAACTGAATGTTGGTTGGAGGAAAAGAAATAGGAAGAGGCCTAGGATGGAAAGAATAAAGGTTGAGAGCCTCCTTGAAGTCCATCAGCATTACTGTAATTTACTCAGTGATTAACTGAAGGAGCTGAACTCATGTGAGAGGGAAGTAGAAAAGAAGTGGACTTGTTTTAAGAACTGTGTAGTCACTGTCGCTGAAGAGGTCTGTGGCACCAAAATAGTGGGTAGCACTAGAGGTGATGCTTGGTGGAATAGTGAGATTGAAGAGGTAGTAAAGAAGAAGAAGGAAGCATATTTGGGGATGTTGCAAGGTCTAGAGTAAATGAGAATGAATATTGCTGTAAAAGCGTGAGGCAGAAAAGCTGAATCGCCATAGTAAGGCTAAAGATAGGAAGAAAAAGGTGGAAAGGCATGAATTGACTTTTTGAAAAGATAGAAAGCTTTCTGGAAGTATATGAGACACGGGAGAAACAAAGTTGCAAGTTGTGTGAAGAATAGGATCAGAGAATATTGGAGCCCAATGAGTTAAGTGAAAGATGGGGTGAATACTTGTGTGAGTTATTAGATCAAGAAAGCAAAGGTGATTCTACTGGAAAATCAGAAACCATCTGAGTAATATTAATCACGGCAAGAAGTCACCAGTGTAAGTGAGTGATACAAAATTTAGCAGTGAGTACAGTTACCACACACTGAAAAAAGTTTTACATTTCAACACATCAAAGGGAAAAAAGAAGTACCAAATACAAATACAGATTAATTTTGCATCAGTAAACAATACATACCAGCAGCTTGAATAACTATTTATATATTTAACTTAAATCTTGTTTCAATGCTTTGCAAAAATGGACCTAAAAATTAACAGAAACATGCATTTCAGTACAAGCAAATTTAATTTCTAGAAAGTAATTTTTTAAACAAAATTAGTTTGGGTAAATACCATGGAACCTCAGTTATATGTTTCTTAGTTAAACATCTTTCACTTTTATACAAAATTCTACGTTAGTCCCAATATCTTACTGTGGTTTCTATTACTGTTTCATTTCAGTTACGAGACTATGTAATTCATTTATAAGCTTTTTGAGATTATTAAATGCAAAATTCAGATTTTATATCATCAAAAAAGTATCTGGCTGTTGGTAAGAAAGTTTTTGCTGCCTTCATAGATTTAGAGAATGCTTACGGCAGAGTAAATATTCATTCAAAACTTTTGTGGAAGTTTTTGAATGAATATGGTGTTACTGGGAATCTACTTAACAGTGTAAAAGCCATGTATATCGGCAGTAGAGCTTGTGTACGAGTGAATGGTGTTTTATCAAAATGGTTTTCTATTGGTGCAGGAGTTAGACAAGGTTGTGTAATGTTACCATGGCTGTTTAATATATTTATGGATGCGTGCATGTGTGATGCCAAAATATATAATACTGGTTTATGTCTTGGTGATATCCATGTGTGCAGATTGCTGTATACTGATGACACAGTCCAGTTGGCAGAGAGCAAAAGTGAGTTGCAGAGTATGTTGTCCTGGATGTACGAAGTTTGCATGAAATTTAAACTGAGTATAAATAAGGGAAAAACCAAAGTTATGGTTTTTGAGCGGTGAACTGGTAGTACTGAATGTAGCATAAGTGTAAATGGCACCATGATTGACCAGGTGAATGAGTTTGTGTATTTCGGAAGCATGTTTGACAGAGAGAATAAATTGGATGGTGAAATTAGTAGGAGAGTGAATTCTTCATTGAAAGTCATAGCGGCTTTGGGAGGTGTTCACAGGAATGATGGGTTCTCAAGAGAATCACGCATGGCTGTGTATGAAAGTGTAATTTTTCCTACTCTGATGTATGGCAGTGAAGCCTGAGTACTATAAAAGAAACATAGGAGTCATTTGTGTGCCGAAGAAATGCATTACTTACTTTATGTTTGTGGGACATTCTGATTGTGTGAGGAATGGAGATGTGTTGCAGTTGTGTAATGTGAAGCAAAATGTTGTTAGCAAGGTGGAGACTAATATGCTTCGGTGGTTAGGGCATGTTGAAAGAATGAGTGATGAGATGCTTACCAAGAAAATCTTTTTACCCCAAGTGGCAGGAAGGAAAGGCAGAGGAATGCTAAGCTTAAGTCATGAGAGGATTAGTTTCAGGAGCGTCTGCATAAGAAAAAGATTATGTGTATGAATTACAGAAGATCTTGTGTATGGCATGTGATGGATGCCAGTGAAGCTCGAGCTGTATGTCAAGATCGCTGTAAATGGAGAAGTTTGATATGGCAACAGTAAGTAAAAATATCTGGTAGTTTGTATTTCTTTTAGGAGCTAACCTCTGAATCTCAGAGAACAGCTTAGTGATATTTATGTATGTATGTAAAAGTACATGGTTCTTTGATTCTTTTATGCACAATCTGGTATGTCACAACTTTGAGGGAATCAAGATAGCATTGCTGTGTTCCTTCTTGGTGCAGCCAAAGTTGAACCTTGATCCCATCAGAGAAGGGTATGTTGTTTACTTTCCTTCTTGGTGCAGCCAAAACTGAACCTTGATCCCATCAGAGAATAGTATGTTGTTTACTTTCCTTCTTAGTGCAGCCAAAGTTGAACTTTGATCCCATCAGAGAAGGGTATGTTGTTTACTTTCCTTCTTGGTGCAGCCAAAACTGAACCTTGATCCCATCAGAGAATAGTATGTTGTTTACTTTCCTTCTTGGTGCAGCCAAAACTGAACCTTGATCCCATCAGAGAATAGTATGTTGTTTACTTTCCTTCTTGGTGCAGCCAAAGTTGAACTTTGATCCCATCAGAGAAGGGTATGTTGTTTACTTTCCTTCTTGGTGCAGCCAAAGTTGAAACCTTGATCCCATCAGAGAAGGGTATGTTGTTTACTTTCCTTCTTGGTGCAGCCAAAACTGAACCTTGATCCCATCAGAGAAGGGTATGTTGTTTACTTTCCTTCTTGGTGCAGCCAAAGTTGAACCTTGATCCCATCAGAGAAGGGTATGTTGTTTACTTTCCTTCTTGGTGCAGCCAAAACTGAACCTTGATCCCATCAGAGAATAGTATGTTGTTTACTTTCCTTCTTGGTGCAGCCAAAGTTGAACTTTGATCCCATCAGAGAAGGGTATGTTGTTTACTTTCCTTCTTGGTGCAGCCAAAACTGAACCTTGATCCCATCAGAGAATAGTATGTTGTTTACTTTCCTTCTTGGTGCAGCCAAAACTGAACCTTGATCCCATCAGAGAATAGTATGTTGTTTACTTTCCTTCTTGGTGCAGCCAAAGTTGAACCTTGATCCCATCAGAGAAGGGTATGTTGTTTACTTTCCTTCTTGGTGCAGCCAAAACTGAACCTTGATCCCATCAGAGAATAGTATGTTGTTTACTTTCCTTCTTGGTGCAGCCAAAGTTGAACTTTGATCCCATCAGAGAAGGGTATGTTGTTTACTTTCCTTCTTGGTGCAGCCAAAACTGAACCTTGATCCCATCAGAGAATAGTATGTTGTTTACTTTCCTTCTTGGTGCAGCCAAAGTTGAAGTTTGATCCCATCAGAGAAGGGTATGTTGTTTACTTTCCTTCTTGGTGCAGCCAAAGTTGAACCTTGATCCCATCAGAGAAGGGTATGTTGTTTACTTTCCTTCTTGGTGCAGCCAAAACTGAACCTTGATCCCATCAGAGAATAGTATGTTGTTTACTTTCCATCTTGGTGCAGCCAAAACTGAACCTTGATCCCATCAGAGAATAGTATGTTGTTTACTTTCCTTCTTGGTGCAGCCAAAGTTGAACCTTGATCCCATCAGAGAAGGGTATGTTGTTTACTTTCCTTCTTGGTGCAGCCAAAACTGAACCTTGATCCCATCAGAGAATAGTATGTTGTTTACTTTCCTTCTTGGTGCAGCCAAAGTTGAACTTTGATCCCATCAGAGAAGGGTATGTTGTTTACTTTCCTTCTTGGTGCAGCCAAAACTGAACCTTGATCCCATCAGAGAATAGTATGTTGTTTACTTTCCTTCTTGGTGCAGCCAAAACTGAACCTTGATACCATCAGAGAATAGTATGTTGTTTACTTTCCTTCTTGGTGCAAAAGTTGAACTTTGATCCCATCAGAGAAGGGTATGTTGTTTACTTTCCTTCTTGGTGCAGCCAAAGTTGAACCTTGATCCCATCAAAGAAGGGTATGTTGTTTACTTTCCTTCTTGGTGCAGCCAAAACTGAACCTTGATCACATCAGAGAATAGTATGTTGTTTACTTTCCTTCTTGGTGCAGCCAAAACTGAACCTTGATCCCATCAGAGAATAGTATGTTGTTTACTTTCCTTCTTGGTGCAGCCAAAGTTGAACCTTGATCCCATCAGAGAAGGGTATGTTGTTTACTTTCCTTCTTGGTGCAGCCAAAACTGAACCTTGATCCCATCAGAGAATAGTATGTTGTATACTTTCCTTCTTGGTGCAGCCAAAGTTGAACCTTGATCCCATCAGAGAAGGGAATGTTGTTTACTTTCCTTCTTGGTGCAGCCAAAACTGAACCTTGATCACATCAGAGAATAGTATGTTGTTTACTTTCCTTCTTGGTGCAGCCAAAACTGAACCTTGATCCCATCAGAGAATAGTATGTTGTTTACTTTCCTTCTTGGTGCAGCCAAAGTTGAACCTTGATCCCATCAGAGAAGGGTATGTTGTTTACTTTCCTTCTTGGTGCAGCCAAAACTGAACCTTGATCCCATCAGAGAATAGTATGTTGTTTACTTTCCTTCTTGGTGCAGCCAAAACTGAACCTTGATCCCATCAGAGAAGGGTATGTTGTTTACTTTCCTTCTTGGTGCAGCCAAAGTTGAACCTTGATCCCATCAGAGAAGGGTATGTTGTTTACTTTCCTTCTTGGTGCAGCCAAAACTGAACCTTGATCCCATCAGAGAATAGTATGTTGTTTACTTTCCTTCTTGGTGCAGCCAAAGTTGAACTTTGATCCCATCAGAGAAGGGTATGTTGTTTACTTTCCTTCTTGGTGCAGCCAAAACTGAACCTTGATCCCATCAGAGAATAGTATGTTGTTTACTTTCCTTCTTGGTGCAGCCAAAACTGAACCTTGATCCCATCAGAGAATAGTATGTTGTTTACTTTCCTTCTTGGTGCAGCCAAAGTTGAACCTTGATCCCATCAGAGAAGGGTATGTTGTTTACTTTCCTTCTTGGTGCAGCCAAAACTGAACCTTGATCCCATCAGAGAATAGTATGTTGTTTACTTTCCTTCTTGGTGCAGCCAAAGTTGAACTTTGATCCCATCAGAGAAGGGTATGTTGTTTACTTTCCTTCTTGGTGCAGCCAAAACTGAACCTTGATCCCATCAGAGAATAGTATGTTGTTTACTTTCCTTCTTGGTGCAGCCAAAGTTGAAGTTTGATCCCATCAGAGAAGGGTATGTTGTTTACTTTCCTTCTTGGTGCAGCCAAAGTTGAACCTTGATCCCATCAGAGAAGGGTATGTTGTTTACTTTCCTTCTTGGTGCAGCCAAAACTGAACCTTGATCCCATCAGAGAATAGTATGTTGTTTACTTTCCATCTTGGTGCAGCCAAAACTGAACCTTGATCCCATCAGAGAATAGTATGTTGTTTACTTTCCTTCTTGGTGCAGCCAAAGTTGAACCTTGATCCCATCAGAGAAGGGTATGTTGTTTACTTTCCTTCTTGGTGCAGCCAAAACTGAACCTTGATCCCATCAGAGAATAGTATGTTGTTTACTTTCCTTCTTGGTGCAGCCAAAGTTGAACTTTGATCCCATCAGAGAAGGGTATGTTGTTTACTTTCCTTCTTGGTGCAGCCAAAACTGAACCTTGATCCCATCAGAGAATAGTATGTTGTTTACTTTCCTTCTTGGTGCAGCCAAAACTGAACCTTGATACCATCAGAGAATAGTATGTTGTTTACTTTCCTTCTTGGTGCAAAAGTTGAACTTTGATCCCATCAGAGAAGGGTATGTTGTTTACTTTCCTTCTTGGTGCAGCCAAAGTTGAACCTTGATCCCATCAAAGAAGGGTATGTTGTTTACTTTCCTTCTTGGTGCAGCCAAAACTGAACCTTGATCACATCAGAGAATAGTATGTTGTTTACTTTCCTTCTTGGTGCAGCCAAAACTGAACCTTGATCCCATCAGAGAATAGTATGTTGTTTACTTTCCTTCTTGGTGCAGCCAAAGTTGAACCTTGATCCCATCAGAGAAGGGTATGTTGTTTACTTTCCTTCTTGGTGCAGCCAAAACTGAACCTTGGTCCCATCAGAGAATAGTATGTTGTATACTTTCCTTCTTGGTGCAGCCAAAGTTGAACCTTGATCCCATCAGAGAAGGGAATGTTGTTTACTTTCCTTCTTGGTGCAGCCAAAACTGAACCTTGATCCCATCAGAGAATAGTATGTTGTTTACTTTCCTTCTTGGTGCAGCCAAAACTGAACCTTGATTCCATTAGAGAAGGGTATGTTGTTTATTCTCGGTTTGGATGAAGAATTGGTTTCAAATTTCCTGATTTGCAGACATGTGCAATATTTAAAAACTGATAAATCTCTGAGACCTAATTTTTTGGCATGGTAGAACAGAATCCTAGACACATACATGCATTCATATCCCTAAGCTGTTCTCTGGGATTCAGAGGTTACCTCCACAAAGAAATACAAACTACCAGATAATTTTTACTTACTGTTGCCGTATAAAACTTCTCCATTTACAGCGATTTTGACATACAGCTCGAGCTTCACTGACATCCATCACACGCCGTGCACAAGACCTTCTATACCACATACTCGTAATCTTTTTCTCATGCAGACACTCCTGAAACTGATCCTCCCATGACTTAAGCTTAGCCTTCCTCTGCCTTTCCTTCCTGCCACTAGGGGTAAAAAGATTTTCTTGGTAAGCATCTCATCACTCATTCTTTCAACATGGACAAACCACCAAAGCATATTGGTCTCCACCTTGCTAACAACATTTTGCTTCACGTTACACAACTGCAACACATCTTCATTCCTCACACAATCAGACTGTGTCTTGCCCCAAACCCCCTGTAAGTAACGCATTTCTCCAGCACATAAACAACTCCTATGCTTCTTCTGTAGTACCCAGGTTTCACTGCCATACATCAGAGTAGAAACAATTTCACTTTCATACACAGCCATGTGGGATTCTCTTGAGAAGCCCAGAATCCTAGATGCATCATCAATATCTATCATTCTGGTTTCAATGGATGTACCGATAATCCGCAGAAAAGAAGTTGTTCATTTGTGTGTTGTATATTGAAGCACTGGTCTCAGATTCTTAGTTCTGAGGATTTCACTTAATCTAGAACAAGGAATTTTATACACAGATAAATTCATGAGTTCCATACTAAAGCACTGCTCTCAGATTCTTAGTTCTGAGGATTTCACTTAATCTAGAACAAGGAATTTTATACACAGATAAATTCATGAGTTCCATACTGAAGCACTGCTCTCAGATTCTTAGTTCTGAGGATTTCACTTAATCTAGAACAAGGAATTTTATAAACAGATAAATTCATGAGTTTCCATACTGAAGCATTGCTCTCAGATTCTTAGTTCTGAGGATTTCACTTAATCTAGAACAAGGAATTTTATACACAGATAAATTCATGAGTTCCATACTGAAGCACTGGTCTCAGATTCTTATTTCCGAGGATTTTACTTAATCTAGAACAAGGAATTTCACAGATAGATAAATTCATGAGTTTCATACTGTAGCACTGGTCTCAGATTCTTAGTTCTGAGCTTTTCACTTAATCTAGAACAAGGAATTTTATAGACAGATAAATTCATGAGTTCCATACTGAAGCACTGGTCTCAGATTCTTATTTCTGAGGATTTTACTTAATCTAGAACAAGGAATTTTCACAGATAGATAAATTCATGCGTTTCATACTGAAGCACTGGTCTCAGATTCTTAGTTCTGAGGATTTCACTTAATCTAGAACAAGGAATTTTATAGACAGATAAATTCATGAGTTCCATACTAAAGCACTGCTTTCAGATTCTTAGTTCTGAGGATTTCACTTATCCTAGAACAAGGAATTTTATATACAGATAAATTCACGAGTTCCATACTGAAGCACTGCTCTCAGGTTCTTAGTTCTGAGGATTTTACTTAATCTAGAACATGGAATTTTATAGGCAGATGGAGCTGTACAAACAGAAGTTTGATTTTTCTAGGCTTTATGGATTTTTGCAATGTGATAAAATATGTTATAATAAATTGTAGGGTTTTTCTTTTTTTTTTACTTTTGTTGATTCAACTTTAAATAAATCATTATCATGGAATATCTTGTACTCCTTCGAAGCATAAATTTTACAACAGTATTTAACATTCTGAAATCTCTTTTGTACCTTTTTTAAGGCCATCCCTTAATAAAACACATAACTGAGGTTCTACTGTACATGGATATAACTACAATGGACAACACACAATGAAAAAATTTCAAATAATAATAATGAGATAGTAATACTGGTTAATAATGAAAACACTCCAATACCAATAATAAAACATTTTCAATAACAAGATGGTAATACTAATTAATGGAATAAAAACTCAGCACATACAATAATGTTTATTGACATTGTTAAAAAATTTATGAATCATTTGAAAAATTCCTTGGTTTTTATGTCATTACAATAATGGTTTTATGTCATTAGCTAATGGAAAAAGGTAATTTATTGGGTTTTATGTCATTACCTTAGTTTTTATGTCATTACAATAATGTTTATAGACATAAAAATTCAGCACATACAATAATGTTTTTTGACATTGGATTGCTAAGATACAGAGATGTGGTGTGGTGAAATGCTTTGCCCCCACTTAAATAAAAAAATTAATGGTAAATGTTTTTTTTCAATGAAACAAAAACATTATCTATAGTTTATTTAAAAGGCTGCATGATTACTTCCTACAGAGGTTTATCAAAACAACGAGAACATCGACTCTGCCACTCCGGTGGCGCAGTGGTCTAAGCGATGGCTTCTGATCATTCGTCGGTGATAAGTCCGGGTTCGAATCCCGGTGAGGCATGGATGTTGTGTTTGTCTTACGGCACTGGCTCTCTCCCTTCCCTGGAGCTAGTGGCCCTAAATTAGGGACAGGCGACTGCTTACAGCCTATTGAGTTGCTCACGATGGTCGTTAAAAACCTCCAATAAAAAAAAATAAAAAAAAATATGAGAACATCGACTGCAAGTGGAGTACACACAATATGCTATATGCAACACACAGGGACAACATCAATAGTGACATGAGGTACAGAAAGGGATGCAGTACGCTGTCGGCTATCATGTACAAGTGCCACAGTCACAGGTGATACATCTGTTGTGGAGTACTTAATGACAATATCATATCTCAGGGACCTCAAAAATGGCATTATCATTCGTGTGCATCTTACAGGAGCTTCAGTAACTACAACAGCAGAAATAGTAAGTGTAATACAAAGAATTGTATTGAAGATTAAAATGGTAGGTGTAACACGAGGAACTGTATCAAACATTAAAACAGTAGATGTAACACGAGGAACTGTGCCGAAGATTAAAACAGTAGGTGTAACACGAGGAACTGTATCGAAAATTAAATAGTAGGTGTAACATGAGGAACTGTATCGAAGATTTAAATAGTAGGTGTAACATGAAGAACACTATTGAAGATTACGCCATTAAGCGTAACATGAGGAACTGCATCGAAGATTAAATAGTAGGTATAACACGACGGACTGTATCAAAGGTTTAAATAGTAGGTGTAATATGAGGAACTGTATCAAAGATTTAAATAGTAGGTGTAACATGAAGAACAGTATTGAAGATTAAACCATTAGGTGTAACATCAGGAACTGTATCGAAGATTAAAATAGTAGGTGTAACACGAGGAACTGTATCGAAGGTAAAAATAGTAGGTGTAACAGGAGGAACTGTATCAAACATTAAAACAGTAGACGTAACACGAGGAACTGTATTGAAGATTAAAAAAGTAGGTGTAACACGAGGAACTGTATCGAAGATTTAAATAGTAGGTGTAACAGGAAGAACAGTATTGAAGATTAAACCATTAAGTGTAACATGAGGAACTGTATCGAAAATTAAAATAGTAGGTGTAACATGAAGAACAGTATTGAAGATTAAACCATTAGGTGTAACATGAGGAACTGTATCGAAGATTAAAATAGTAGGTGTAACACGAGGAACTGTATCAAAGGTAAAAATAGTAGGTGTAACACGAGGAACTGTATCAAACATTAAACCATTAGGTGTAACATGAAGAACTGTATCGAAGATTAAAATAGTAGGTGTAACACAAGGAACTGTATCGAAGATTTAAATAATAGGTGTAACTTGAACTGTATCGAAGATTTAAATAGTAGGTGTAACATGAAGAACAGTATTGAATATTAAACCATTAAGTGTAACACGAGGAACTGTATCAAAGATTAAATAGTAGGTGTAACACGAGGAACTGTATCAAAGATTAAAGTAGTAGGTGTACCATGATGAACTGTATTGAAGATTCAAATAGTAGGTGTAACACGAGGAACTGTGTCGAAGATTATGACTATCTATCCAAAAAGTGCATGACATTGACTCCAAATGTGCAAATTGTGGATTCCCAGGGGTCTAAAATTACACTCGTCCATGACGAGTAAAAAATTATAGCTGATGAGTGACACTACAAAGCACGCATTTTTTTGAATTCCGAGCGAGGTTATACCTACTGGTTTTAATCGTTGCCATAATTTTTTTTTTAATTTGCCTACTTTTCTTCTGTAACGTGCGTCAGAAAAAGAATGTAATTAGTTATTAAATATGACTAATTAAGTTCTTGCTCTGCCTTTTTGAGAACAGACAAGTATTTTGCTTTTAACCCTTTAAATGGCCAAGGTACCTGAGCTGTATAGTGTCCAAAATTTTCTGCACTTTCCAAACAGAAATGTTCACAAAGCAGCTGGGTATTACGAAAACTATGGTAAAACGATTTCTCCCCCCCTACCATAAATCTGTCATTTGTGAGAAGATATCCCCTCTAGTCCTATATTCTTTGCTCCATGATCCAAAGCATGATGGGGAAGCGATAGTCCCTCTGACATTAACATCATGCCCCTGGGAAGAAACAAGTGACTAAAATGTCTCTCTCCTTTCGTAAGTTCGCAGCCATTGTTATCACTTTTTTAGTAGGTAATCAGTCAGAAAGGATTAGTGTCAATCATCCCTGTAAATGAAGATTTTCTTTAAACAACAAAGCTAAGGGGAAAGCAGTGTTTTCTGATGCACATGTTCACTTGTTGCAGTGTTTTTTTTTTAGAAAGCCAATATACAGGGTACCCGAGAATTATTGGACACATTACAAAATTATGTACAGAAAAAACTATGAGCATTGTCTGTTTTTCTATGTTACATATTACTAACATGGTTTCTATATTTTTGTTTTGCAGAATTGTTATTTGCAAAATCCGATAGAGGGTGCTAGGTGTGGCCTGATGAGGAATGTATGAGAAATGCGCAATCAGTAGTCATGTCATCCTTACAGCAGTACGCGATGTGTGTGTTATGGCTTGCGGAATTAAAGTCTGTCATTAAAGTTAAAAGACGGTACCATTTAGAGTATGGTTGTAATCCTCCGTCAACGAATTAAATTAAGTGGTGGATGAAATAGTTTAAAGAAACTGGCAACATGAAACATCGTGGAGGAGCCGGTAGGCCTAGCGTCAGCGGTGAGACGGTTGACCAAGTTAATGAAACTTTCCGACGAAGCCCCAGGAAATCCGTTCGTAAAGCAAGCAGAGAACTGTGCATTCCGAAATCGACAGTTCACGATATCTTGCACAAGAAATTAAAGTTTCATGCTTGTAAAATTCAAGTAGTGCAAAAGATGCAAGTAAATGATCACACTATGCAATACGATTTCGCTGTGGATATGCTGAATCGAGTGGAAAACGACGAAAACTTTCTCAGTACTGTAATTTTTAGTGATAACTCCACATTTCGTGTATCAGGTATTGTGAATCGTCACAACTGTAAGATATGGGGCAGTGAACCACCTCATGCTGCTATTGAACTGGAACGTGATTCTCCAAAAGTTAATGTGTGGTGCACCCTATCAAAAAGAGAAGTGATTGGCCCTTTCTTCTTCTGCAAAAATATCATAAATAGTGACATTTACTTGGATATGCTAGAAAATTTCTCTATACCCCAGATCAAAAGATATGACTTCGTTTTCCAACAAGACGGCGTGCCTCCGCATTGGTCAACGTGTGTATGTAAGTGCCTAAATGAGCATTTCCCCAACAGATGGATTGGGCATGGTAGTCCTATTCCATGGCCTCCTCACTTTCCAGATTTCATGTCTATCAGATGCTTTGTACTGATTTGCAGGAACTGAAGCAGCGTATCACAGCTGCTATTAATTCCTTAACTCCTCAGATGCTTGCCAATACATGGCATGAAATTGAATATCGCTTGGACGTACTATGAGCAACCAAGGGATCTCACACTGAAATTTATTAACTTGTGTAGTTACATTGTAAGTTAGTACAATCAGTTTCTTTCTATCTGTTTAATGTTTTGTTTTATGTAATTTTGTAATGTGTCCAATAATTCTCGAACACCCTGTATTCATTGGGGCTGATCTCAGCTAATTTTGCTAACCCTGAATTGATTTGTTTCAGTTGGGTAAAGAGTTAAGGCAAAAAAAAAAAAAAAGAAGTAGAAGCTCTGTTCTGCTAATACCAGAGCTACCAACTTTTCAAAATAAAAAACCAGGACATCAACGTGCGTTCGGCGGTGCGAGTATTTACAATTTATAAATAATAAAATTGTATATTATAGGTTTCTCTATTTTTATTACAGTTAATTACTTAATACAAATAAAAGAAATATTTACAAAAAAAATAGTACTTAAGTATACAATAAGATTAACAAACCTGGTTAATGAGTTTCATTTTTAGAGAGTAAGACACTATTTTTTCCAGAGAGACACCATTTTTTCCAGAGAGACACCATTTTTTCCACAGAGACACCATTTTTTCCACAGAGACACCATTTTTTCCACAGAGACACCATTTTTTCCAGAGAGACACCATTTTTTCCAGAGACACCATTTTTTCCAGAGACACCATTTTTTCCAGAGAGACACCATTTTTTCCAGAGAGACCATTTTTTTCAGAGAGATAACATTTTTTCCAGAGAGACCATTTTTTTCAGAGAGACACCATTTTTTTTAGAGAGACACCATTTTTTCCAGAGAGACCATTTTTTCCAGAGAGACACCATTTTTTCCAGAGAGACACCATTTTTTCCAGAGAGACCATTTTTTCCAGAGAGACACCATTTTTTCCAGAGAGACACCATTTTTTCCAGAGAGACCATTTTTTTCAGAGAGACACCATTTTTTCCAGAGAGACCATTTTTTCCAGAGAGACACCATTTTTTCCAGAGAGACCATTTTTTCCAGAGAGACACCATTTTTTCCAGAGAGACACCATTTTTTCCAGAGAGACACCATTTTTTCTAGAGAGACACCATTTTTTCTAGAGACACACCATTTTTTCTAGAGAGACACCATTTTTTCCAGAGAGACACCATTTTTTCTCCCTACCATAACAGGAGTATTATCACTCCTGTTAGGGCAAGACAGTTCATCCACAGAATACCATGATACTGAAATTCTTCGGACACAACTTTGGCAATATTTTCACCTGTTGAACTGGTTTCTAGGCATGGCAAAGAGAGCAGCGGGCATCTCACTTGCTTGCAGTGATTATCAAAGTATGTTACCACAATTGGATAAAGTTGATTGTCAGCATCATTACTGCCATCAGCTGCGACAGAAAAATGATCCACTTTTAATAGCACAGAGCACATGTTTTGAATGATATTTTGCCATTTCTTGAACAATATGTGAAGTTTTTTTGTTCTGCCACGTGCATATCTTTTTACTCTTTTCTGGGGAGTTAGGAAACATAGCTGACAACCATATTATTTGCATCTTAATTGGCAATAATCACCAAAAAAGTGCACTATTTATGCGCCAGTCATTGATGACTTAACAATCAGAAAGGCCAAACACTTACCTAAAAGGTTCTTGGCTTCATTCCTTTTATACACTTTGTGCACGTTAACGATAACATTTTGTTATGCAGCTGGCCTTTTAAGGTTGAAACTTTCATCATATCTGCTCTCAGGTTGTTGTTGTTACTATAATTCCTCAGGTCATGAAACATTCATATAATTTCTCAGGTCATATAATAATTCCTCAGGCCATGAAACATTCATAAAATTCCTAAGGTCATAAAACATTCATATATGTTTCATGATCTGAGGAATTATAGTAACAACAACAGCCTGAGAGCAGATATGATGAAAGTTTCAACTTTAAAAGGCCAGCTGCATAACAAAATGTTCTCTTATATAGCAGATACATGGATGACATCTTATTTAAAATAGATAGCTCAGAAATTATTCGAGAAAGAATTCTAGGCTCATTCAATGAATTAGATTATTCCCTTAAGTTCACTATTGAACTTCAAAAAGAAAGAATAATTAACTTCTTAGATATTACTATCTATTATGAAAATGAAAAATTCCTCACTAGTTGGCATAAAAAACTAATGAATACTAATACACTATTGGATTTCAATTCCTATCATCCAGTTTCTATTAAGAAAAATGTAGCAAGTCAGTTTTTAGAAAAAAATAATAAAATAGTTTCTACAGCAGATAAAAAAAGAAGCCAATAAAGAAGAACTTAAAGTCATTCTTGCAGAAAATAACTATCCTAAAGAAGAAATTGAGAAGCTTCTAAATTTTAATGGTACGAAGAACCCGCAAAAGCTATAAGTAAAATTCACTAGAAAAATTTCTTATCACAAAGGTTTATTTGAGTCTTTAAAGAGAATTAGTAAGAAGTACAATATTAGGCTAGCTCCAAGTTTAGAGAACAAAGTTAAAAAAAATTTTCCTAAAATAGTTCAAAGAGAAGAAGATTTTCTAAAAATGCAAGGAGTAGTCTATGAAGTAAATTGTAGTTGTGGACTATCTTACATAGGTGAAACAGGTCGCAGACTAGAAACTCGTATAGCTGAGCATAAAGCAGCTATAAAAAAATGCTCCAACAAGACTGGATTAGATAGGCATGTTAGAGAAACTAGTCACAGCATGGATTGGAATTCCCTTAAAGTCATCAGTTTCCAAAGCAGTTTTCAAAAATGAAAGCTGAAAGAAGGAATAGAAATTGAGAAAAATCAAAATTCCATCATCAATGACTGCAAAGGATTTTTCCTGCCTAACATCTGGCAGGATTTGTTGAAAAATAACCTAAACCATCAAGGTTAAATATAACCGTGATAGTGACAGGAATAAGTGACAACAAAAAGACAGCCTGAAGAAGGAGAAGAGTTTTCTCCAAAAATTTGCAATTTAATGAAAAAATTTCCTAGTAAAATTCCCATAATAGTTGTTTTAGACAAGAAACTTTTAGGTAAATGTTTGGCCTTTCTTATTGTTAAGTCATAGCTGACAACAATTGGGAAACATGATCAGCTGCCGCTAGTGGTATGTTGTGCTCCAAAAACAATCCGGTAGACAGAACTTCTGCATGAATCATTTGAAAATCATTCGGCACTGAAACAAAATGATCCATGTTGCACACACTTTTTGCGCTATCATGATTTTGCACGTGCTTGTTAGTTCCAACATGTGCTATGACGTCTCCACGACCAGCGTGACAAACAGAGAAATCAACGTTGCACAAAGTGCAATGTGCATGAAACTCACCCTTACATGATGGTTTTACAAAGTAAAATTCTTCAGAGTATTTCCTCAAAAATCTTTGGTCCAGACGTTTAGGCCCCATTCTGGATCTGTGAACTGAAATAATAAGTACACTAGTGCGCAAAAACTAAAGACAAAGAGGAGAAATTAGCATAACAGCGGAACAAGCAGGCAGAACGGACCAAAAGACCACTCAGGAGATAGACTAGGGTCCAGTACGGTAGGACATGCGCATATATGCAGCATGACCGGAGGGGGGGGCGTCGGAAGGGTATAGAGCACACGAGCGGTGTACGCTCAGCAATTCGGTGAACGCATTGCACGGTGTACATCGGTTTGAACGACCTCGAGTTGCTGCCACTGTGTGATATGGCCAACAGGCAATCCAGTAGACGACATCTGGATGACTTTACCCGAGTTCGCGTCATTGGGAAGTTGGAAGAAGGTCGAAGTGTGACTAGTGTGGCCGAGGAGTTTGGGATCGCTCACAGCATCGTTTCACGAGCTTGGAGAGCATTTCAAATGACAGGAACAGCTGTCCGAGAGTTTAGCAGTGGTCGTGCACGAGCAACCACGGCGGCGGAAGACCGGTATATTGTGCTACAGGTGAGAACAGAGAGGCGGCAGACAGCAGGAGAAATTGTAAGGCACATGCAACAGACAACTGGACGTCCGTTATTGCGTTTTACCGTGGCCAGGAGGCTGCACAAAGGTGGTCTATTAGCACGACGACCAGTAGGGTGTGTGCCATTAACGCCTGCTCATTGAAGACGGCGGTTTCTGTAGTGCCAGGAACACAAGAACTGTACATATCAGCAACGGGGTCAAGTTTTCTTTACGGATGAGAGCTGATTTAGTCTGACGAGCGATTCTGAACATATACACATCTGGAGAGAGCAGGGAACACGCAATCGCTCCTCCAACATCATTAAAAGGGACCGGTTTGGAGGTGGCGGAGTTCTCGTTTGGGGCGGTATCATGCTTGGTAGCAGTACTGACCTCAACATTTTCCAAGGAGGTTCAGTCACTGGTGTCCGCTATTGTACCGAGGTTCTCCTGCCTCACGTGCATCTGTTTAGAGGTGCTGTGGGTAATGAGTTCCCCTTCATGGATAACAATGCTACACCTCATCGTACAGTGACTGCCGCAGAGCTGTTGGAGAGTGAAGATATTCAACGCATGGATTGGCCCACAAGGTCCCCGGACCTAAATCCAATCGACCACATGTGCGACCTTCTCGGGAGACACTTGGCAGCATGTCACCAGCCGCCAGCAACGATTCCGCAGCTGCGATTGGCGCTGCAAGAGGAATGGGCCGCGATGCCTCAACAGCTCCTTGACAACCTCGTCCTCATCATGGACAGACGTAAATCCTGCAATGCAGTCAGGGGTGATCATATCCCCTACTAAAGACTGGATTTTTCTTGGCAGCCGCCTGTCACATGGACGTTTCTGTCCAGTTTGCTCGAAGCTACTTTTTCAATAAAGTGCCTTTGTATTCTTTGGATTCCTTGTTTGGACGGTTTTGCTCACTTGTCCCATATTCTTACATCTTGGGGATCTTATGGTATGATTTGAGTCGATGTGGAGCACTTCTGCACACCATTACATTCGAAAAACCGTCTCGTCCTTAATTTTTGCACGCCAGTGTAGAAACTTGCAACACAACTTCTTTGGTTTTAAAGATCAAACGAAGTATGGAATCAGCATACAACCTGAGTGTTAGCAAACAAACAACTTTCCACTCACACACGGCTCCGTGCGAGTGCCATGCAAAGCCAACCGGAGCTCCGAGCCAGCGGTGCCGTGGATCTGACATCAAGCCAGTACTTCAACTTTCCAAGCCTCTGACTGTCTTGCTATCATCATGGGGCACACAACCTTGGCACTTAAATGCTGTGGATTAACAGAACATTTGTTTCTGTTCGTTACCAATTCCCACAGCCAGCACTGATGCTGGATAAAAATGATAGCTGGTAACATTAATGAGAAAAACAAAACAAAAAAACAATACATACCGTATATACTCGTGTATATGTCGATCCCCCGATTTTTATCTGAATATTTGCAAGGTGAAAATCCTTCAAATACGTGGCGTCAGTAAATAAATAAATACATCGCTCTTTCCATGTTCCAGAAACACATAGCAACCGAAAAATTGTTTTCAGCCGACGCCGTGGAATTGAACCACGGAACTCTCGACATCTAGCCGAGCGCGTTAGCTTTACACCACGGTGGCCAACAATCCATGGTGCTATGTGTATTTTTAAGTCAGCTTCTGACATCATAAATCCGTAAGATGGGCTCAGCTACTGAGACGTCTCCATCTGGTGGGCATTAACGACGGGTCTGGTACGATTCGTCCAACGACAATTGGTCCAAAGCGACGATTGGTCCAAAGGTATGATTGGTCCAATGTTGATTCGTCCAATGGACGATTGGTCCAATTCCGTCCTATCTGTCCAAAGTGCTACTCGTGTTATAAAAATCTCAGCTGTTCTGATTTTATCTCCGATGTTATATGAAAGTGCCGGTAGTACAAAGAATGCAAAATAATGTTACATTTCATGCGTAATATTTTGGTTACAGATTTTTTTTTTTACTGTCCTTGCTGCTGTATGAAGTTGCTGATGTACGAGCCGTTCAATTAACTTCAATGTTTCTCTTTTGCATGAAATAATATAAAATACTAGTTTTCCATTTCTGTTTGTAGCATGCAGTGGGGTTCCGCCAACTGGCCAATGAAAACGTTCTGGTCGGGTTCGGACAGAGGCCTTTTCACAGTTTTTATTCTAGCGATGTCATATTCATAACGTTTACATATCAAATCAAATTAATAATATTGCACTTTTACTTAAGCACGAAATATTAATTCATAGGTTATAAGCCTAAGCATTTTTAGCACTTTGTATTCTACCGATGTCATATTCATAACGTTTACATATTAAATCAAGTTAATAATATTGCGCTTTTACTTAAGCACGAAATATTAATTCCTAAGACCTAGGCCAAGGCCTTTTTAACAGTTTATATTCTACCGATGTCAGATTAATAATGTTTACATATCAAATCAAGTTAATAATATTGTGATTTTACTTAAACATGAAATATTAATTCATAGGCCCTAGGCCTAGACCTTTTTAAAAAAATTTATTCTACCGATGTCATATTCATAATGTTTACCTATCAAAGCAAGTCAATATTGCATTTTTACTTAAGCACGAAATATTAATTCACAGGCCCTAGACCTATGCCTTTTTGACAGTTTTTATATTACCGATGTCAGATTCATAACGTTTACCTATCAAGAAAACTCACTAATGTTATGCTAGTATTTTTAACTTTACTTAAATGTTAGAATATGACATCAGTAGAATAAAAAGTGTTAAAAGGCCTAGGCCTAGGTGCGTGTAAAGAGCTAAGAAATGATACGATGAGTGCCTTTTATTAGTTTTTATAACATATTTACAAATACCAAATATCTAGGTTGTAACTTAAAATCTTCTAAAAAGGCCCGCGGCCTAGGTGCCCTGTAAAGACCTGAGAAATGATACGATGAGTGCCTTTTGTAAGGTTTTATAAAAGGTTTACAAATACCATATATCTAGGTTGTAACTCAAAATCTTCTAAAAAGGCCTGCGGCCTAGGTGTCTTGTAAAGACATGAGAAATGATACGATGAGTGCCTTTTAAAAGGTTTTATAAAAGGTTTACAAATACCATATATCTAGGTTGTAACTCAAAATCTTCTAAAAAGGCCTGCGGCCTAGGTGTCTTGTAAAGACATGAGAAATGATACGATGAGTGCCTTTTAAAAGGTTTTATAAAAGGTTTACAAATACCATATATCTAGGTTGTAACTCAAAATCTTCTAAAAAGGCCTGCGGCCTAGGTGTCTTGTAAAGACATGAGAAATGATACGATG
Source organism: Macrothele yani (assembly GCA_039090855.1). Classification (NCBI taxonomy): domain Eukaryota; kingdom Metazoa; phylum Arthropoda; class Arachnida; order Araneae; family Macrothelidae; genus Macrothele; species Macrothele yani. The sequence continues at coordinate 16,059,374 of CM077031.1, read as the reverse complement.
AGTGCCTTTTAAAAGGTTTTATAAAAGGTTTACAAATACCATATATCTAGGTTGTAACTCAAAATCTTCTAAAAAGGCCTGCGGCCTAGGTGTCTTGTAAAGACATGAGAAATGATACGATGAGTGCCTTTTAAAAGGTTTTATAAAAGGTATACAAATACCAAATATCTAAGTTTTAACTTGAAATATTCTAAAAAGGCCCGCGCCTAGGTGCTTTGCAAACAGCTGAGAAATGCTCTATTGAGTGCCTTTTACCAGGTTTATGTAAAATGTTTACAATTACCAAATATACGGAAATGATCTTTCAAAAGGATATAATGAGCAGAATATTTGCATTTTTGAACTTCACTTTTAGTTGGTTAAGTTCGATGAACACTTACCGCACGTGGGGCTTGGCTTTCAATTCCTATTTCCGTTATGTGGATGCCGCACGGGGTTTCATTTGGCCACGGGTCCGCTTTTTTTTTCCCATTGGAATTTATTTTGTCTCATCACCAAATGAGTTTTTCCTTTGCTGCATCCTCATTTACTTCAATATTTATTCATACCCGAGTACTTTCAGTAATAAATATTGAAGTAAATGAGGATGCAGCAAAGGAAAACTCATTTGGTGATGAGACAAAATAAATTCCAATGGGAAAAAAAGAAGCGGACCCGTGGCCAAATGAAAACCCCGTGCGGCATCCACATAACGGAAATAGGAATTGAAAGCCAAGCCCCACGTGCGGTAAGTGTTCATCGAACTTAACCAACTAAAAGTGAAGTTCAAAAATGCAAATGCATTAATGCACGTTAAATAATATAACCTCCAATATCGGAAGTAAATTGAAATGAGCAGAATAATTTAAATCCTTATTCCTTTCTGGAAAATAAAACAGTTTACCGTTGGTAAGATGATACCATTGGACGAATCGGCGGTGGACCAATCGTACCATTGGACGAATCGGCATTGGACCAATCGTACCATTGGACGAATCGGCATTGGACCAATCGTACCATTGAACCAATCGTACCATTGGACGAATCGGCGGTGGACCAATCGTACCATTGGACGAATCGGCATTGGACCAATCGTACCATTGGACGAATCGGTATTGGACCAATTGTCCCTTTGGATGATTCGGCATTGGACCAATTGTCGTTGGACGAATCGTCCGGGACCGATTAACAACACTGGATATGTATATTGTAGCAGTTAAATCCAAAGGGCGAGATCTAAGGTGAAAATCCTCAAAATACGTGGCGTCAGTAAATAAATAAATACATCGCTCATTCCACGGCGGCGGCTGAAAACAATTTTTCTGTTGCTATGTGTTTCTAGAACTTGGAAAGAGCGATGTATTTATTTATTTATTTGAATATTTGCAATTTTTGTATATCTCGTGTATGAGTCGACCCCCGATTTTTATGTGAATATCTGCAGTTTTTTTTATACCTACCTACCTTGTGTATAAAAAAATCTCTTTCAATGATGCGCATGCGGAAATGTGAACCTACTATTTATTGTTGTAGCTGGCTCTCGCAATGTTGCTTGCGGCAGTTACCCGCAAAATGTGGGTGGAATTGAGGCACAATTCTGGGAAGATGATAGGGCTCACCACCCTGGTTAGAGAGTTTTCAGGGGAAGGTTACACACTTTAACAATATATGAACCCACTTTTGCACATATTCCCCCCTACCCCATCTCCCACTTTTCGCGAGCGAGTTTTCTGCAGTTACTTACTTCATGGAGAGTAAAGCACCTGCTCCCGCAGCAAACGAATTGTGATGCATTTACCAAACGTCGGAAGGCATAACGTTATTTAAAAAGAAAAAAAAAGACTCCCTGAAACATATTTGGAAAGCGTAAATGGGTCTTTATGCCAACCTGATAGTTTTTTTATCCCATAAAGAATATGCATGCCGTAAAAAATAAATGTGTAACTTTCGAAGTTTTCAATGAATTTCTTCAAAATTTAAAATGAATTTTTATTTTGATGTATTGTGGACACTAAAATTCACACGCAACTATTTAAAAAATTGAAGAAAATTTGTTATGTAAAATTTTCTCCCACTACCCTGTGCAGCGTAGCAGCTGTCGGTCAACTGCTGAGCTGGATGAATGTGTGATTAACAGAGAGGTCGTTTATCTACTCCCGAGTCTCATCTCTCCTCACCACCACCATGTTTTTGACAAACAATCGGCTTTAGTGACAAAACCAAACATCGCCCCATTCAGTAAAGATGCAATCCTTTTTGCTCGCACTTATTCTCCAGAAAAGGTTACTGTTTGTTTGATTTTTAGAGCCAGAGCACACTCAATTTAATAAAAAACGTAAGTAGGTTGTTAAACTAATGCACATTTTTACTATCAGTGGCAATGTTATTCTGAGCGATCGGCCAAGTTTAAACACTTTCGTTTTCGGGATGCATTGATCAAGTTACCGCTGTTCTGTAGATTGTCACGCCTCTCTTCTCCGCCATCGCTAAGCAGGGTCAGCGGTCTCCTTTTGCAATAGTCTGTTCTTTTCCTTCTTCATCCCCCCGGTCGAGAATTGAGCGTGGTCGTGACCTTCGGCATGGTACATCTTAGAAACTACTGACTGACGCGTTCACGTTTACCAGCGGGGCAGTCAAGGCCATATCAACAGATCTAAAACGGACCTTGAGACATCCTTGCGCGAAATGAGTTTTTCTATTAGTGAATAAAAAATCAAGAAAATTCTTAGCAATAATTTTCTTCTGTACCAGTAACACTCGCAAAGCGACTAAATATACAACTGCAAATGAACTGATGGCGCAAAGGGCTAAGTGTGCGCATTTTCACGAGGCATCAAAATTTTGGTTTTCAACCTATCAGAAATATTTTCCGTGTATAGTTCAACCCCTTAATTTCGACCTAAATATTTCATTAAAAAAAAGTCGACCTATACACGAGTATATACGGTAATAAAAGAAACAATTAAGAAAATCAAAACTGGATTTTTTGTAGAAAAATCGGATTTCCGGGAAATATTTTCAAAGCCAGACAGAATCCGGGTAAACCAGGACACTTGGCAGCTATGTAATACTAACAGTTGTGCCAGGGGAGCGAGCCAGTTGCCTAGCATCCTGAGCTGTACAGGTGGGGATGGAGGCAGGCATGAAAAAGTAGGGGGCCAGTTATAGAATGAAGAACACACAGAACAAACATTCAAGTTGATAGGGAGGGCAGTCTTGTTACTGAGAAGGGAAATGTTAAAATCTCTGACTAGTGACATTTCCCTGACTAGTGGACAAGTATCATATTTTTTTACCCCTGTGGATGCCATACAAAGATGCAGGATAGGATACGTGAACACTGGCAACATTGTACAATGGAAGCACGAGACCACAACACCGCAAATAGCAGAAGATTTGAACACCATGATCCTGCTTCCATAATAACAGTTTGTCAGAAACATCATGCCAGTATTTTGGGAATGCCGCAACCAAGAAACCACTGGTTACCGACACTATTGCAACAAAGCTTGTAAGGCGGTGCAAAGCACATAAAAAACTGTGACTGGCAAAGTGTCATATGGTTTGATGAATAATGTTTCACATTGTTTTCCACCACTGGTAACATATAAAAAACTGTGACTGGCAAAGTGTCATATGGTCTGATGAATCATGCTTCACATTCTTTTCCACCACTCGTAGCACATAAAAAACTGTGACCGGCAAAGTGTCATATGGTCTGATGAATCATGCTTCACATTGTTTTCCACCACTGGTAGCACATAAAAAAACTGTGACCGGCAAAGTGTCATATGGTCTGATGAATCATGCTTCACATTGTTTTCCACCACTGGTAGCACATAAAAAAACTGTGACTGGCAAAGTGTCATATGGTCTGATGAATCATGCTTCACATTGTTTTCCACCACTGGTAGCACATAAAAAACTGTGACTGGCAAAGTGTCATATGGTCTGATGAATCATGCTTCACATTGTTTTCCACCACTGGTAGCACATAAAAAAACTGTGACCGGCAAAGTGTCATATGGTCTGATGAATCATGCTTCACATTGTTTTCCACCACTGGTAGCACATAAAAAAACTGTGACCGGCAAAGTGTCATATGGTCTGATGAATCATGCTTCACATTGTTTTCCACCACTGGTAGCACATAAAAAAACTGTGACTGGCAAAGTGTCATATTGTCTGATGAATCATGCTTCACATTGTTTTCCACCACTGGTAGCACATAAAAAAACTGTGACCGGCAAAGTGTCATATGGTCTGATGAATCATGCTTCACATTGTTTTCCACCACTGGTAGCACATAAAAAACTGTGACTGGCAAAGTGTCATATGGTCTGATGAATCATGCTTCACATTGTTTTCCACCACTCGTAGCACATAAAAAAACTGTGACCGGAAAAGTGTCATATGGTCTGATGAATCATGCTTCACATTGTTTTCCACCACTGGTAGCACATAAAAAACTGTGACTGGCAAAGTGTCATATGGTCTGATGAATCATGCTTCACATTGTTTTCCACCACTGGTAGCACATAAAAAAACTGTGACCAGCAAAGTGTCATATGGTCTGATGAATCATGCTTCACATTGTTTTCCACCACTGGTAGCACATAAAGAACTGTGACTGGCAAAGTGTCATACGGTCTGATGAATCATGCTTCACATTGTTTACCACCACTGGTAGCACATAAAAAACTGTGACTGGCAAAGTGTCATATGATCTGATGAATCATGCTTCACATTGTTTTCCACCACTGTTAGCACATAAAAAAACTGTGACCGGCAAAGTGTCATATGGTCTGATGAATCATGCTTCACATTGTTTTCCACCACTGGTAGCACATAAAAAACTGTGACTGGCAAAGTGTCATATGGTCTGATGAATCATATGGGTGGATACATAATGCTGTGAGGTGCCATATTATGGCATTCCTTAGGGCCATTGGTTATTCTGCAGGGTCATGTCGCATCTGCAATGTACGAATCCATTTTTTTGCACCCAATGTTGCAGGCACTGTTCCCTAATGATCGACCCTGGTTCATGGAGGTGGATCCCTGATGCTCTGGGGTGCCATATCATGGCATTCCTTTGGGCCATTGGTTATCCTGTAGTCTTGTCACATCTACAACATACGAATCCATTCTTCTGCACCCAGTGTTACAACTATTGTTTGCTAATGACCTTCCCTGGTGCATGTAGGTGGATCCCTGATGCTGTGGGGTGCCATATCATGGCATTCCTTAGGGCCATTCCTTATTCTGCAGGGTAGTGTCACATCTGCAACACATGAATCCATTCTTCGGCACCCAATGTTGCAGGCATTGTTCCCTAATGACCATCGTTGATTCATGGAGGTGGATACATAATGCTGTGAGGTGCCATATCATGGCATTCCTTAGGGCCATTCCTTATTCTGTAGGGTCTTTTCACATCTGCAACTCTGCAACATACGAATCCATTCTTCTGCACCCAGTGTTGCAGACATTGTTTCCCTAATGACTGTCCCTGGTTCATGGAGGTGGATCCCTGATGCTGTGGTGTGTCATATCATGGCATTCCTTTGGGCCATTCGTTATTCTGTAGTCTTGTCACATCTGCAACTCTGCAACATACGCATCCATTCTTCTGCACCCAGTGTTGCAGACTATTGTTTGCTAATGACTGTCCATGCTGCATGAAGGTGGATCCCTGATGCTGTGGTGTGTCATATCATGGCATTCCTTAGGGCCATTCATTATTCTGCAGGGTCGTGTCACATCTGCAACACATGAATCTGTTCTTCTGCACCCAATGTTGCAGGCATTGTTCCCTAATGACCGCCCTTGGTTCATGGAGGTGGATCCCTGATACTGTGGTGTGTCATATCATGGTATTCCTTAGGGCCATTCCTTATTCTGCAGGGTAGTGTCACATCTGCAACTCTGCAACATACGAATCCATTCTTCTGCACCCAATGTTGCAGACATTGTTCCCTAATGACCATCGTTGATTCATGAAGGTGGATCCCTGATACTGTATGTGCCATATCATGGCATTCCTTAGGGCCATTCCTTATTCTGTAGTCTTTTCACATCTGCAACTCTGCAACATACGCATCCATTCTTCTGCACCCAGTGTTGCAGACATTGTTTCCTAATGACTGTCCATGCTTCATGAAGGTGGATCCCTGATGCTGTGGTGTGTCATATCATGGCATTCCTTAGGGCCATTCATTATTCTGTAGGGTCTTGTCACATCTGCAACTCATGCAACATACGCATCCATTCTTCTGCACCCAATGTTGCAGACATTGTTTCCTAATGACTGTCCATGGTTCATGGAGGTGGATCCCTGATGCTGTGGTGTGTCATATCATGGCATTCCTTAGGGCCATTCGTTATTCTGTAGTCTTGTCACATCTGCAACTCTGCAACATACGAATCCATTCTTCTGCACCCAGTGTTGCAGACATTGTTTCCTAATGACTGTCCATGCTTCATGAAGGTGGATCCCTGATGCTGTGGTGTGTCATATCATGGCATTCCTTAGGGCCATTCGTTATTCTGCAGGGTCGTGTCACATCTGTAACGCATGAATCTGTTCTTCTGCACCCAATGTTGCAGGCATTATTCCCTAATGACCGCCCTTGGTTCATGGAGATGGATCCCTGATGCTGTGGGGTGCCATATCATGGCATTCCAAAATTATCCAACCTTAATTTAATAGAGCACTTATGGAACTATTTGGATTGACAAGTTCGACGTGCTGACCCACAATTACGTCATCTCTGGGACTTCCATGCTCTGCTGCGGTATGAATGGGCACATGTACCTAAGGGCAACTTTCTAGGGCCTCATTGCTGCCATGCCGTTTCACTGCTGTCACCTGGGCCAAGGGTGGTTATTCCCATTATTAGGTAGGTCATTATATTATTCTGATACGACTGTGTAAAGGGGCAAAATGATTTTTCTAAAATATAAAAAAAGTGGATTAACAATATGTAAGCTAGTTTATTTTCTGATCATAATTTGTTCTTGAAGTCATTACTATACATATACACCATATTGACAAGTCACCGGACACCCCTTCAAAAGCAAATGAACAGATCTGCTGTGTTAAGATGTGCAGTACAGCTGAAAAAACAAGCCTACAGCTGAGCGCGATCATATTGCACAGTGAGGTTGAGTGAAAATGTCGCTGCGGGAAAGAACTGACTTTGAGAAAGGAAAGATTGTTGGGTGTTATATTAGTGAGTTGTCTATAAAAGAAACTCAGAGGCATTTCAACTGTTTTGGATGCACTGAATAAATGGAAGACACATGGCGTGCTTGAAGCAGCAAAAGGTACCGGCAGACTAAAGAAAATCAGTGATAGAGGATGTCGTAGCCTCAGGAGAGTCATTACAGTTACTCGATGGAGTACTGCACAAGGCCTCAGTGTACAGGTGAGTAAAAATGCTAGAATCTCGGTGCGCACACATACCATTCGCAGAGAACTTCATTCCGTGGATTACCATGGTCGTGTGGCTGCTCATAAGCCTTTCATCTCCACTCGGAATGCTACTCGTCATTTAGCATGGTGTAAAGAACATTTATCGTGGTCCGTAGATCAATGGAAACGAGTCCTATGGACTGATGAATCCAGATACACGATCCATCAGTCTGATGGCTGTGTGTGGGTATGGTGGCAATCGAGGAAACGCTATTTACCACAGTGCATTGTTCCTACGGTCAAGTTTGGAGCTGGCAGTGTACTCGTGAGAGGGTGTTTTTCATGGTATGGTCCCGGCCCATTGGTTATCATGGAGAAACCTGTTAACTAGCACATCTACCTTAATATTCTGGACAATTATGCCCTACCAACTCTGTGGCAATACTATTGAACCGAGCCTTGTTGGTACCACCAGGATAATGCACTGAGCCATAAAGCAAGGACTGTTACGGCATGTAATTCCATATTGTGGGTGGACTGGCCAGCAGAGAGCCCTGATCTTAATCCCATAGAGGGATGAATAAGAGCGCCGCATAAGAAGTTTTGAACCAAGGCCTACTATGAAGCAAGTTAGTGGCAGCATTATGTATTGAATGGAAATGCATACCTATCGCTGTGTACCTAAACCTTGTCAAAAGCATGTCTCGAAGGGTCAGTGCATGCATTAAGGGCAAAGGTGGACCGACACTGTACTAATGTATGTCAATAAATGCTATGTTGTGTTTCTCTTCTAGGTGTCTGGTGACTTTTGTCAATATAGTGTATATCATTATCACCAACCATTATCATGCCATTGCTAGATGAAGAAAATCTTCCCGAGCCTCTTTGGCAATGTTATATTCTGAATAATTCTGACACTAGGTTCATGCTGTTATCAAGGCAAGAGGCGCTGTCACCCATTATTATGTAAATTCTGCCAGGGGTGACTAATGTTTTGTCCAGTGTGTTTACATTCTCTCAGAGGTATAATATGCTAAACACCTGTTACTAAAGCTCTACAACACATATTCCACTTAGCAAGATTTAAATGTTATTGTAAATAGATAAAAAAAACTGAGAAGCAATTATTTCATATGCATACTTTATTCGTTTTGCCACCTGTCTCCATGAGCGACCATCAGCAGGAGTATCTATGCTGCTGGAAGGAGTAGACTCAATACCATTGGGTTCCCTCTGGCTGGAGGTTGTAGGAGAAGTAACTACACTTGACGCTTGGGGCTATACGAGAAAGAAAAAACACATTTATATATAGCACATATATTTTTTTAACTTTTATTACTGTTGTTGACAGAAAAATGTTACTGAAGTTACAAGTGCAGTGGAAACTTCCCGAGATTTTATCATGATTTTTTGGTGTTTTAGATATATCTTTATATATTTTTTGTGCTGACAGAAGACAGAATTTTTTGTTACTCACAGCTTTCATGTAACAACCGTATTTTCATTATTTTTTTCTTTTTTTACAGATAAAATCGTGCCACTTTTTTCTTATGACTTTTGGAATGGTATTGGAATTGTCATAAAAAAGGAAAATAATTCTGGGGGTAAGAATATTCAGTCATAAAAGCTGGGGAACAATCACATGACAACTTTTAAAAAGTTGTCTATACGAGAAAGAAAAAACACATTTATATATAGCACATATATTTTTTTAACTTTTATTACTGTTGTTGACAGAAAAATGTTACTGAAGTTACAAGTGCAGTGGAAACTTCCCGAGATTTTATCATGATTTTTTGGTGTTTTAGATATATCTTTATATATTTTTTGTGCTGACAGAAGACAGAATTTTTTGTTACTCACAGCTTTCATGTAACAACCGTATTTTCATTATTTTTTTCTTTTTTTACAGATAAAATCGTGCCACTTTTTTCTTATGACTTTTGGAATGGTATTGGAATTGTCATAAAAAAGGAAAATAATTCTGGGGGTAAGAATATTCAGTCATAAAAGCTGGGGAACAATCACATGACAACTTTTAAAAAGTTGTCTATACGAGAAAGAAAAAACACATTTATATATAGCACATATATTTTTTTAACTTTTATTACTGTTGTTGACAGAAAAATGTTACTGAAGTTACAAGTGCAGTGGAAACTTCCCGAGATTTTATCATGATTTTTTGGTGTTTTAGATATATCTTTATATATTTTTTGTGCTGACAGAAGACAGAATTTTTTGTTACTCACAGCTTTCATGTAACAACCGTATTTTCATTATTTTTTTTCTTTTTTTACAGATAAAATCGTGCCACTTTTTTCTTATGACTTTTGGAATGGTATTGGAATTGTCATAAAAAAGGAAAATAATTCTGGGGGTAAGAATATTCAGTCATAAAAGCTGGGGAACAATCACATGACAACTTTTAAAAAGTTGTCATGTAACTTTTAAAAAGTTGTCTATACGAGAAAGAAAAAACACATTTATATATAGCACATATATTTTTTTAACTTTTATTACTGTTGTTGACAGAAAAATGTTACTGAAGTTACAAGTGCAGTGGAAACTTCCCGAGATTTTATCATGATTTTTGGGTGTTTTAGATATATCTTTATATATTTTTTGTGCTGACAGAAGACAGAATTTTTTGTTGCTCACAGCTTTCATGTAACAACCGTATTTTCATTATTATTTTTCTTTTTTTACAGATAAAATCGTACCACTTTTTTCTTATGACTTTTGGAATGGTATTGGAATTGTCATAAAAAAGGAAAATAATTCTGGGGGTAAGAATATTCAGTCATAAAAGCTGGGGAACAATCACATGACAACTTTTAAAAAAAGAATTAATTCTTCATTTGGTGCTTTTTTTCCTCCCCTTCCCTTAGTACACATGAACTGTGGCAAAGTCCATTATATATAGCAAGGAAATTGTAAATTTTATTTTGATTGAGATGGGAAAAACCTCAATCACAGAACAAACTGTCATTAGATCGTTCTCTTTTCACAGCAAATGAAAATGCTTTAGAGGGGATCAACTGACCTATTTGCATTAGCCAATCTAACAAATTCTTTGCTCAGAAAGGTTGTTAATAAATGGAATAATTGCCACAGCCTTTCTCGGTTTGACTGACAAATGAGTTTGGTATTTGTTAATGGTTCAAGAGGGGGCAAAGGAACCTTGCCCGGTTCCTTTGCCCCCTCTTGAACCAAACCTCCCTCCAAAATGAGTGTTGTTTAAACACCTATGTCTTTGTTTAAACACCTTTTCTACTGGTGAATTTAATAAAATCAACTTACATTTAGAAAAAATTCTTTAATTTTCTCATTAACTTTTATTTGATCCTCGTGGATTTCAAAAACTCTCATTTTTTGTGCACCCCCCCCCCCACACCTGAAAAAACTCTCTTTATATACCCTGATGATTCATATCAGAATATGAGCATGTCAGTCATCTGAACAGTTTCTACTACATAGGTGGGGAAGTAACATTTTAATACTGAAATAAAATTTAACTTCACTTGTGCAGAAAGCTGTCATGAGGGTCATTTCAAAAGTTTTGCACACAAGGGGTTATCTCTTAAAAAAAAGAATTCATTTCACGACATACCTTTACAGGCCTTTGAAGTAATCTCCATGTTTCTTTATGACAAAGGCCCAACGTTATTCTTCAAGTACAAGGATCATTTCAAATGTTTTGCACACTGTGGGTTATCTCTTAAAAAAAGAATTCATTTCACGACGACATACCTTTACAGGCCTTCGAAGTAATCTCCATGTTTCTTTATGACAAAGGCCCAACGTTATTCTTTAAGTACAAGGATCATTTCAAATGTTTTGCACACTGTGGGTTCTTTCTTAAAAAAGGAATTTATTTCACAACAAACGTTTACAGGCCTTCGAAGTAATCTCCATGTTTCTTTATCACAGCGGCCCAACGTTATTCTTCAAGTACAAGGATCATTTCAAATGTTTTGCACACTGTGGGTTCTCTCTTAAAAAAGGAATCTATTTCACAACATACGTTTACAGGCCTTCGAAGTAATCTCCATGTTTCTTTATGACAGCGACCCAACGTTATTCTTCAAGTACAAGGATCATTTCAAATGTTTTGCACACTGTGTGTTCTCTCTTAAAAAAGGAATTTATTTCACAACATACCTTTACAGGCCTTTGAAGTAATCTCTATGTTTCTTTATGACAGTGGCCCAACGTTAGGGGAAGTCTTGTATTACAGTCAGGACACTTCCATTGCTGAGGCGTCAGATTAGTTGGCTCACCTCATTAGAAACATCCTGAATCAAAATGAATCGTTTCCCGTGGTGTGGTTTCTTCAAATTTGGGAACAAGTCATAGTCTGGTGGGCTCGTGTAAAGACTGTATGGCGTATGGGGAGGGAATTCCCATCCATACTTTACCAGAATGTCCTTTACTGTAGAGGCAACATACGACCGCTTGTTGTAGTGCAAAATGATGACACCAGCTTCTTTGGCAATCTTTGGGAGCAAAACTTATGCAGAAACTTTCTGTAGAATTCCGCTCTTACAGTGGTCCGTCCACTCAGACGGTCTGTCTGTTGCTATCACTCCAACCTTGTCATAGGCCATAATCATCGTCAGCTTAATTTCCGATTGTTGGCGGCAGAATTTTTTCTGGTGGGGTGATTCTGGAAGTTTTCACTGAGCGGACTGAGATTTCAGTTCTGGTTCAAAATCTCAACAAGAAGCCCACCGTGACACTGTGCTAAGATCCACTATGCTACCACCACAAATTTCACACGAAGCTTTATTAATTTCGGCACAGGAATTTTACTCACAAAGTTTCAATGTTAATGTAGGATCGTTAGTCGATACATGAGATCTGATCTGACTCACTTTCTTCCTCCATTTCTAGGCAGATTTTTTTGGAACAGAAACAAATTAGCAAGCAGACGTAGACACAACTTTGTATACTGAAGTCTGATTCACAACTGGCGAAAAGATTGCATCATCCACGGGCAGCCTCTGCGCAGTGTGAAAAACTTTTGAAATGATTGGAGCGATAGCATCATTCTACGGGCAGCGACTGTGCAGTGTGCAAAACTTTTGAAATGAGTGGAGTGATAGCATTATCCTATGTGCAGTGCCTGGGCAGTGTGCAAAACTTTTGAAATGATTGGAGCAACAGCATCATCCTATGGGCAGCACCTGGGCAGTGTGCAAAACTTTTGAAATGATTGGAGCAATTGCATCATCCCATGGGCAGCGCCTGTGCAATGTACAAAACTTTTGAAATGATTGGAGCGATTGTATCATCCTATGGACAGCGCCTGTGCAGTGTGCAAAACTTTTGAAATGATTGGAGCGATTGCATCATTATATGGGCAGTGCCTGTGCAGTGTGCAAAACTTTTGAAATGATTGGAGCGATAGCATCATTCTACGGGCAGCACCTGAGCAGTGTGCAAAACTTTTGAAATGATTGGAGCGATTGCATCATTCTACGGGCAGCACCTGTGCAGTGTGCAAAACTTTTGAAACGATTGGAATGATAGCGAAATCCTACGGGCAGCGCCTGTGCAGTGTGAAAACTTTTGAAACGATTGAAGTGATAGCATCATTCTACGGGCAGCGCCTGGGCAGTGTGCAAAACTTTTAAAATGATTGGAGTGATAGCATCATCCTACGGGCAGCACCTGTGCAGTGTGCAAAACTTTTGAAATGATTGAAGTGATAGCATCATTCTACGGGCAGCACCTGGGCAGTGTGCAAAACTTTTGAAATGATTGGAGTGATAGCATCATCCTACGGACAGCGCCTGTGCAGTGTGCAAAACTTTTGAAATTATTGGAGCGATAGCATCATCCTATGAACAGCGCCTGGGCAGTGTGCAAAAATTTTGAAATGATTGGAGTGATAGCATTATTCTACGGGCAGCACCTGTGCAGTGTGCAAAACTTTTGAAATGATTGGAGTGATAGCATCATCCTATGAGTAGCGCCTGGGCAGTGTGCAAAACTTTTGAAATGATTAGAGCAATAGCATCATTCTACGGGCAGCACCTGTGCAGTGTGCAAAACTTATGAAATGATTAGAGTGATTGCATCATTCTACGGGCAACGCCTGTGCAGTGTGTAAAGCTTTTGAAATGATTGGAGCAATAGCATCATTCTACAGGCAGCGCCTGTGTAGTGTGCAAAACTTTTGAAATGATTCGAGCGATTGCATCATCCTATGGGCAGCGCCTGTGCAGTGTGCAAAACTTTTGAAATGATTGGAGCGATTGCATCATTCTACGGGCAGCACCTGTGCAGTGTGCAAAACTTTTGAAATGATTAGAGCGATAGCATCATTCTACAGGCAGCGCCTGTGCAGTGTGCAAAACTTTTGAAATGATTGGAGTGATAGCATCATCCTATGGGCAGCACCTGGGCAGTGTGCAAAACGTTTGAAATGATTAGAGCAATAGCATCATTCTACGGGCAGCACCTGTGCAGTGTGCAAAACTTTTGAAATGATTACAGCGATAGCATCATTCTACAGGCAGCGCCTTTGCAGTGTGCAAAACTTTTGAAATGATTGGAGCGATAGCATTCTATGGGCAGCGCCTGTGCAGTGTGCAAAACTTTTGAAATGATTGGAGCGATATCATCATTTTACGAGCAGCACCTGTGCAGTGTGCAAAACTTTTGAAATGATTGGAGTGATAGCATCATTCTACAGGCAGCGCCTGTGCAGTGTGCAAAACTTTTGAAATGATTGGAGAGATAGCATTATTCTACGGGCAGCACCTGTGCAGTGTGCAAAACTTTTGAAATGATTGAAGCGATAGCATTATTCTACGGGCAGCACCTGTGCAGTGTGCAAAACTTTTGAAATGATTGGAGTGATAGCATCATTCTACAGGCAGCGCCTGTGCAGTGTGCAAATCTTTTGAAATGATTGGAGCGATAGCATTATTCTACGGGCAGCACCTGTGCAGCGTGCAAAACGTTTGAAATGATTGGAGTGATAGCATCATTCTACGGGCAGCACCTGTGCAGTGTGCAAAACTTTTGAAATGATTGAAGTGATAGCATCATTCTACGGGCAGCGCCTGGGCAGTGTACAAAACTTTAAAACTTTTGAAATGATTGGAGTGATAGCATCATTCTACGGGCAGCGCCTGGGCAGTGTGCAAAACTTTAAAACTTTTGAAATGATTGGAGTGATAGCATCATCCTACGGGCAGCGCCTGTGCAGTGTGCAAAACTTTTGAAATGATTGGAGCGATAGCATCATTCTACGGGCAGCGCCTGTGCAGTGTGCAAAACTTTTGAAATGATTGGAGCGATAGCATCATTCCACGGGCACTGTACACTGAAGTCTTGTGCAGTATTCTGTTGATTAGCTGTAACAACTCTCCTGAGGCTTCGACATTCTCAATCACTGATTTTCTTTGGTCTGCCGGTACATTTTGCTGCTGAAGGCACACCATGTGTCTTCCACTTATTCAGTGCATCCAAAACAGTTTACTTGAGTATGTTTAAGCGCCTCTCGGTTTCTCTTGTGGACAACCCACTAATATAACACCCAACGATCTTTCCTTTCTCAAAGTCAGTTCTCTCCCGCCGCAACATTTTCACTCAACCTCACGATGCGATGTGATCGCAATCAGCTGCAGGCTTTTTTATACTACTGTTTGCAACTGTACCTCCCATCTTAACAAATGCAGCAGATCTGTTCATTTGCTTTTGAAGGGGTGTCTGGTGACTTTTGTCAGTATAGTGTATATTGATGTTACTTGTAAACAACTGTTTGGTAGTGCTCCCATCTGATGATGGCCTTATTGTAAGGCCGAAAGACCTCATGGTTTTTACTTCTAAATATGCTTTTTAACCTGCAATTTTAATAAATTTAGTGATTTATTTGTTGTCATCGGTAACTTTCATCTACTGTATATCTATCGTGCAGGTACGTCTTACTTTGATTACTTCAGTTACTGCGTGCACGAGGATTAAACTCAAGATCAATATTGCATAAGTTTAATAGTTCACTGGCTTTTGTGAGACCAGAAGTGGATGGTTCAGCCAGGTTAGGCTTAACTTCCGGTGATTTAGGAACGCCAGTGCTTCTGGAAGTAGACTGCTGCAGAAACTTTTCAAACATTGACTGTTTAACAGCTCTTCCTGTTTTTTTGGGTGGTTTTTTTGTTTTTTCTTTTTACGAAATCCAGAATCGCATTTATTACAAAACTTGTCTTGATCTCTAGGTATTGCTAATATACGCACAAACTTCTATAACTACACAAACTGTTTACACTCACAATTTACAAACGCCGAGCTTTTTAACACAGACACAAGTGCACAATATAAAAATACAGTGATGGGACGTTTACTGGCGGGTTGCGGTGGAAGGTGTGCAGGTGCACATCATCAGTTGTTTGTGACCTTCACTCTCACTGTTGCTGTAAAGACACACCCAAGCAAAAAATATACCTGTGCAGCACAACTTTTCGATAACTATCAGTGCACTGTGCACGTTGAAAGATATATGGCTTCAATAGTGATGTTTACTCACAATTTACAAACGCCGAGCTTTTTAACACAGACACAAGTGCACAATATGAAAATACAGCGATGGGACGTTTACTGGTGGGTTGCGATGGAAGGTGTGCAGGTGCACATCGTCAGTTGTTTGTGACCTTCACTCTCGCTGTTACTGTAAAGACGCACCCAAGCAAAAAATATACCTACGCAGCACAACTTTTTCGATAACTATCAGTGCACTGTGCACATTGAAAGATATATGGCTTCAATAGTGATGTTTACTCACAATTTACAAACGCCAAGCATTTTAACACAGACACAAGAGCACAATATGAAAATACAGCGACGGGACGTTTACTGGTGGGTTGCGGTGGAAGGTGTGCAGGTGCACGTCGTCAGTTGTTTGTGACCTTCACTCTCACTGTTGCTGCAAAGACGCACCCAAGCAAAAGAAATACCTACGCAGCAAAACTTTTTTGATAACTATCAATGCACTGTGCACGTTGAAAGATATATGGCTTCAATAGTGATGTTTCACTAGACGTAATATTGTAGTTTGCTGCAGATATCTGGGTAAATATAAAGTCAGCAATCGATATTAAAAAAAATAATAATGATTAAATGAGACGGAGTTTAAAAAGAAAGTTAGAATAATTGAAAATAAGAAATCCATCCCCCCCCCCCCCCATCCTCTCTCTCTCTCTCTCTCATTTTTTCTATCAGAGTGTGAGCTTGGGGCCCTGTGCAACCATACTTGTTGCAGACCCCTAAGCGCAGCATTGCATTCAGACACATTTACATGTATCTTTTGCACTATTTGAATTTTATAAGCATGAAACTTTAATTTCTTGTGCAAGATATCGTGAACTGTCGATTTCGGAATTCACAGTTCTTTGCCTGCTTTATGAACGGATTTCCTGGGGCTTCGTCGAAAACTTTCATTAACTTGGTCAACTGTCTCACCGCTGGACGCTAGGCCCACCGGCTCCTCCACGATGTTTCATGTTGCCAGTTTCTTTAAACTGTTTCATCCGCCGCTTAACTGAATTCGTTGACGGAGGATTACAACCATACTCTAAACGGTACCGTCTTTTAACTGTAATGACAGACTTTAATTCTGTAAGCCATAACACACACATTGCCTTCTGCTGTACAAATGGCATACTGATTACGCATTTCTCATACATTCCTCATCAGGCCACACTTAGCGCCATCTATCGGATTCTGGGAATAACAATTCTGCAAAACAAAAATATAGAAACCGTGTTAGTAATATGTGACATAGAAAAACAGACAATGCTCATAGTTTTTTTTTTGTACATAATTTTGTAATGTGTCCAATATTTCTCAGATACCCTGTACACTGGCTATAGTTTTGCAGAGCGTTTGGTTCGGCATCAACAGGACAAATGGCTCACATATGGCCCAATCGTTCTGATGATGCCGAGCCAAACGCTCTGCGAAACTATAGTCGATGTATAATAAACCTTTTATTGTGGTAAACGTTGGTATTTTCATTCTAATTCAATTGCTTCCCATCGTTTCAGAACTACTAGCATTATATTCACCAGTCTATGCTCTTCTAATGTCTTTGATTTTGACATATTTATAAGAATGAAAAGACTTATAAAGAGAAAAGAAAGTAAACTTACAGGAGAACTTACTGCAGAACCTACAGAGGACCCTAATGAAGGACGCTGTATTCCATACTTTGCTAGTAACTCTTGTCGTCTCCTTTCTCTCCTCTCCGCTATGCTCTCTGCTGTTAGTGGTGGCTTTTCTACTGATTTATTAGCCTGTGCATTGCCTAAGATGGATAATAAACATAACATCTGAAATCACACAATTTAAGAATGAATTCCACTTCTTCACACAAAAATATCAATAAAAACATGCATACATATACGAGATGGGTCAGAAATCACATCACGGTTACTTTGTCACCATTGTGACCAGCAACAAAAGGTAATAGTTCAAATTTTGAAAATGACAATCCATTTTTTGGTGTTAATATGACAAGGATGGTAAGTCAGATACTATCCAAAAACATGAAAATTTCGTCGTCCTGGAGCGCGAATCGAACCCACGTCTCCCAGATAGCGCCTAGGTATGCTAACCACTACACCACCCAGGACGACTGAGTCTTAAGTTTCCGATTAATTTTAATATAACCATCACAGGATTCGTTAGTCGAAGCAACCGGCATTCATGTTTAGCGAATCTGGAGGTTAAGAATCTTATCCCGTGATTGCCATGAAAATAATACGGGATTGCACCATATAATACAAATTTTGAAGATGACATCCATTTTTTGGTGCAAATATGACAAGGATGGTAAGTCAGATAATATCCGAAAACTTGAAAATTTCGTCGTCCTGGAGCGGGAATCGAACCCTGGAGTAGGAATCAAGTGAAATGGTGATTTGTAGTTCTGTGACAGTTATATTCAAATTAATCAGTAACTTGAGACTTGGGCGTTCTGGGCGGTGTAGTGGTTAGCATACCCGGGCACTATCTGGGAGACGCAGGTTCCATTCCCACACCAGGCCGACGAAATTTTCAAGTTTTCAGATATTACCTGACTTACCATCCTTGTCATATTTACACCAAAAAATGGATTATCATCTTCAAAATTTGTATTATATGGTGTGATCCCGTATTTCATTCATGGTATTAGTTCAAATTCACAGATAATAATGCTACCATTAGCCATGCCCACACAATGCTTGGGGTCCAAAATTACTGTCACAGTTTTGAATACCATATCTAAATAATTTATTTCCTTTTCTGTTAAAACATTATAAAGGTCACTAGTACTGTGCGCTTCCTTTCTGCTTTCCCTCTTTCCCACACTTTTTGTTTTGCTTTTCGCTGTGTGTTCACTCTTAAACAATGAATTCAATGTGAGCCGATTGTTACAGTGATTTTGTTACTGTTACGAGTGAGATAGTGGCTCACAGTTCCAGCTTATTTACAGCTTCATCACTCCAGTCATAAACCTTGATTTTGTCACTGTTACAAGTAAGAGAGTGACTCGAAGTTCCAGATTCTTAACAGCTCCATCACTCATCATAAACATTGATTTTGTCAGTCACAAATAAGATGGTTATTCGTAGCTACAGCTTCTTTACAGCTGTCACCATGTCATAAACATTGATTTTGTCAGTCACAAATAAGATGGTGATTCATAGCTACAGCTTCTTTACAGCTCTGTCACCATGTCATAAACATTGATTTTGTCAGTCACAAATAAGATGGTGATTCATAGCTACAGCTTCTTTACAGCTCTGTCACCATGTCATAAATATTGATTTTGTCAGTCACAAATAATATGGTGATTCATAGCTACAGCTTCTTTACAGCTCTGTCACCATGTCATAAACCTTGATTTTGTCACTGTTACAAGTAAGAGAGTGACTCGAAGTTCCAGCTTCTTAACAGCTCCATCACTCATCATAAACATTGATTTTGTCAGTCACAAATAAGATGGTGATTCGTAGCTACAGCTTCTTTACAGCTCTGTCACCATGTCATAAATATTGATTTTGTCAGTCACAAATAATATGGTGATTCATAGCTACAGCTTCTTTACAGCTCTGTCACCATGTCATAAACCTTGATTTTGTCACTGTTACAAGTAAGAGAGTGACTCGAAGTTCCAGCTTCTTAACAGCTCCATCACTCATCATAAACATTGATTTTGTCAGTCACAAATAAGATGGTGATTCGTAGCTACAGCTTCTTTACAGCTCTGTCACTATGTCATAAACATTGATTTTGTCAGTCACAAATAAGATGGTGATTCGCAGCTACAGCTTCTTTACAGCTCTGTCACCATGTCATAAACCTTGATTTTGTCACTGTTACAAGTAAGAGAGTGACTCGAAGTTCCAGCTTCTTAACAGCTCCATCACTCATCATAAACATTGATTTTGTCAGTCACAAATAAGATGGTGATTCGTAGCTACAGCTTCTTTACAGCTCTGTCACCATGTCATAAATATTGATTTTGTCAGTCACAAATAATATGGTGATTCATAGCTACAGCTTCTTTACAGCTCTGTCACCATGTCATAAACCTTGATTTTGTCACTGTTACAAGTAAGAGAGTGACTCGAAGTTCCAGCTTCTTAACAGCTCCATCACTCATCATAAACATTGATTTTGTCAGTCACAAATAAGATGGTGATTCGTAGCTACAGCTTCTTTACAGCTCTGTCACCATGTCATAAACATTGATTTTGTCAGTCACAAATAAGATGGTGATTCGCAGCTACAGCTTCTTTACAGCTCTGTCACCATGTCATAAACATTGATTTTGTCAGTCACAAATAAGATGGTGATTCGTAGCTACAGCTTCCTTACAAATCTGTCACCATGTCATAAATATTGATTTTGTTAGTCACAAATAAGATGGTGATTCGTAGCTACAGCTTCTTCACAGCTCTGTCACCATGTCATAAACATTGATTTTGTCACTGTCACAAGAGAGATGGTGATTTGTAGCTTCAGGTTTGTTACAGCTCTGTTTCCCCCGTCAATAAACATTGATTTTGTCACTGTCACAAGAGAGGTGGTAACTCGTAGTTCCACCTTCTTTACAGCTCCGTCACCCATCATAAACATTGATTTTGTCAGTCACAAGTGAGATGGTGATTTGTAGTTCTAGCTTCTTCACAGCACTTGGCATAAACATTGATTTTGTCAGTGTCACAAGTGCGATGGTGACTCATGGTTACAGCTTCTTTACAGCTCCATCACCCTTGTCATAAACATTCATTTTATCACTGTCACAAGTGAGAGGGTGGCTCGTAGTTCCAGATCCTTTACAGCTCCATCACCCCTGTCATAAACATTGATTTTGTCATGTTTACAGGTAAGACAGTGACTTGTAGTTCCAGCTTCCTTACAGCTCTGTCACCCATCTTGAACATTGATTTTGTAACTATTACAAGTAAAATGGTGCCTCGCAGTTTTGGCTTCTTTATAGCTCCATCACCTTCATTGTAAATGGCGATTTTCTCACTGTTTAAAGGCACCATTACTTCATTGGAGCTGCCACCATTGTCACTGTGATAGAAAACTCACTGTTAAGCCCACCTCTAATCATCATCATCATTGTCAACCATTATCAATCCAGTCTAGAATTTTGGCTATCCATTGATGGTCTGTCCTTCTGGTCTGTCTATGATTTGTCCATGATTTTAGTACATAAATGTCCCTTTGTACTTCCAATGTACATGGTTCTTATGACTTCTGAGCTGTAATGTACATTTTTAGTCAATGGCACCAAGTAGATACCTGCAGATGTAAGAATACTTGGAGGGTCTCTATCTTTCCAATGCACATGGTTCTTATGACTTCTAAGCTGGAATGTATATTTTTAGTTAATGGCACCAAGTAGATACCTGCAGATGTAAGAATACTTGGAGAGTCTGTATCTTTTCTGATGTACGAAAAGATGTTCCTTGTGTTTAAACCAAGACTCAGTGAATGTCTTTGACAAGTATATTGCAATAAATTGATGACTGCTGGTATATATTGCATTGAACCGATAAACCCTTTAGGTTTCTTTAGAGATTTTAAAGATGTTTTGAAAAACATGGATTGTTTGGCACATAATGTATCGACCAAGTTGGGATCATAACCATTGTCATATGCTAATGTCCTAATTCGTTCTATTTCTTCCTCCCGAGAAGTGTCATTAGATGTACAGATATATGCTCTTTTGATCTTTTACTTTTATGCTCTTTTACTTTTTGTGAACTGACGAAGAAATCTTAACAAAAACTATAACGTGTTGCTATGGTAAATATCTCATCTTCATCAAAAACCGCAACTGCTCTTTATAGCTTTGATATTTAAATCAAACAAGCACCTCAGTGTTCCTAATCATAACCATTAAGTAAATATATTACTTGCTGTTGTAACCTCAAGGAGTATTTTGAATAGTGTGTATTTGAAAGGATCTGTATCTTATTTTGTACACCTGATGATGAAACGCTATAATAGTTTCGAAAGTGCTAGTGTGTTTTAGTGAAAAATAAAATATTTATAACATGCCTAGACGGTATGAACTTTATTCTATAAACATAAACGGGTACGTAACCAATCTCACCGAGTGTCTGACTTCATAAAATCATCATATATTACAGAATGCATCACTTGGGATATTTAATACTCTGCAACTCGCTTTTGCTTTCTGCCAACAGAACTATGTCATCAGCATACAACAATCTGTTCATACAGATATACAGGGTGTGTCTAAAGTCTTTCCCTGATTACGACACATCGTATAAAATGAACCCTGGTTGTTAGACACACGCGATTTTCCAGTATAGCTTACCTGAAATCCAGAGGTGGGTTTTTTCGGGTCATCAGTATACCTCAACATGGGATCCTTTTGTTACACCGAGGACATCCAGTTGGAACTCTATCTCTTTCCATGTCTACTGCAACATGTCGTCTGTGATGATCGCAAACGCTTCAGTTATTCTTCCCTTAAAGTGTTTTAATATCTGCAATTGGTGTTGCATACACTTGATCCTTCATGTAGCCCCATAAAAAGAAGTCAAGGGGCGTAATGTCTGGGGATCTTGGTGGCCAGGGTATGGGAATCTCTGCCTATTCATCTGTTAGGGAATTTGTCATCTAAGAATTGACAAACAGGTACACCCAAGTGCTGGGGCGCACCGTCCTGCTGGAACATTACCCATGGTTGCAGCTCTTCCAATTGAGGTGCAACATACAGCTGCATCATGTAGAGGTAAATACTCAATATAATGATGGGCTCAATAAAAAAAGAATGGTTCAATTACTTTGCTGTGCATTAGTCCTCACCAAACATTGATTTTAGGGCTATCCCTCTGTTTCTCCAAAACCAGATGTGGGTTCTCTGAATCCCAGATACGGGCATTAGACATGTTTACTTTACCCGAGATATGGAAAGTTGATTCGCCTGAAAAACAAATCCGCTTTAAATAATCATTATCTTCGTTTGTTCATTCAAGAATACCCATCGCGAATGTCACACGTCTAGGCCCATCATTAGGTTCCAAGGCTTGAACAATTTGCAATTCGTAGGCAAAAAAACGAAGCGGCTTTCTTAAAATGCAGTGCACTGTCTTCATAGATATCCCAGTTCACTAGAGGCATGATGAATTAATTTCCTCGGGCTTCATACGAATGCATCATGCACAGCGTCGACAGTTTCCTCACTAATAGGTCTTCTACTTCTTGTACAGTCACCGACACTGCTCGCCTGTTTAAACTTTTGATACCAGTTCCTAATGCTCTTCACATCAGGTGGAGCTCTACCATACTCATGCCTAAACTACCACTGCACTGAAACTGAAGATTTGGGTTCATGAAACCAGAGAACACAATTAGCCTTCCCCTGCATAAATGCCAATTCGCAGACTGACACTTTCCAATACAAATTACACTGCAGACGTGCAGCACCAGCTATTGTTCCAAAAGTACAATGAACAAAAAACTTGAGAATATGACCCAATCAATGCAACAAACCACGTACGTCTAACTAGCTTGGTTTATTTTATACGACTTATCGTAATCAGGGAAAGACTTTAAACACACCCTGTACTACCCTGACATAAACCAGTATTGTGTCCATTTTAGCATCACATATGCATGAGTGACATCAGACAACCGTGTCTGACCATAATTTAGTGAACTTTATAGAATATCTCATTCCCGACAAGTTGTTGTAGCTCTACAGTTAGCCTCTTAGATGAGCAATGTGGGTTATTTTTCCACTGAGCTGGAATATCTCCCCTTTTGAGAAATCAGTCTGTTTACAAAATGGTCACTCCAGTCACGACAGGCACTTACAATAAGCCCTTTATTGAACTCAAAAAAGATCCATATCATGAAGGTCATTAATTTCAAAAACCTCATGTTAAATGTACCGTAATTTTCGGACTCAGAGCAGCAAGTGAGAAATTTTGCAATCTTGGAAGCAAAAGTTGCCATAAGGGCCGCACCTGTGAAGTCGTGGTGCTGCTCAGAAAGCTAAATCATCTTCCTTATTTTAATGAATTAACTCACGCCCAACGTGATTATATGTATACTTCAAAGGCTAATTCTGCAACTCAGTGTCGATCTGCTTGATACATTTATTTTTTCATACTGGCAAAAAATTTTATTTATACATTTTTTATTAATTATGCTAATGATGTTATTTGTTTGCCTTTATTAAATGCTCAAAACCATGTATGTAATCAATATAAATCACAGTTAATCTTAAGACTCCCGTTAGAATATCGCATTGCTCGTAAAACCGCACAATTGTCTAAATTCCATTCAATGTGGATGTCTGCTACAGGATGTTTCTCTGTTCACCGCAATAGAATCCGTCTTAGAAGTAACTAACTTATAAATTATCGCTTGTAATGCTTTTGATTAATGTTTTCTTTAATAATATGTTCCTTCTATGTTATGCTTTTTTTTTTTTCTCATCTAGAGATGTTTTTGTTAGAATGAAGTTGTGCTTCCTTTTACCAGCTGCCTTGCACGTGTTCGCGGATCTGGCCGCCAACACTTCGAAACAGCGGTGCGCTTTCTCTCTTTCAAGTGGTTTGACCTACTTTCATTTACTGCGCACTGAGAATTCATGTTGAGCTCTGCTTTCACACGTGCAAAAGCCGTCTTTGTGCGGATAATTGAAAGTAAAATAAAACTCGGCTTAGCTTAAATCAAATTAACTCATATTATGAGACATCAATTTAATAAAACCTTATGATATTTTAAAAACAGATTAAAAGACATTCCGTTTCTTGATATTATGATTACCCGTCACCCAAACCAGGTTTCACCATTGCACTTTGCTGTTTATAGAAAACCGTACTCTTCACCAACTATGATCCCATACTCCTCTCTAAACACCCGCAAAACCAAAAGTTAACGTCTCTTCACTTTTTTATTCGTAGAGCCTACACACATTCCTCAACTCGTACTGCACGCGTTGCAGAACTACAATGGGTCTCGTCGTTCGCCTCCCAATTTGGATATCCTGAATACGTTTTTAACCGGATTCATTCACGAGTTAAAAGTAAACTTGCTACTACATTACAACTATTTTTGCCCACACCATTTCGTTTCATTGCTTCCATCGATTACATCCCTTCAATTACTGAACCTCTCCGTAACATTTGCCGGAAATTTGGATTGGATTTCGGCACTCGCTCCCTTCATATACTACCGCTTGTTAGGAAGGACAGGACCCCAGCGGATATTTTACAAAGATGGGGTGTCTATTGTGTTCCATTGAAAGATGTTTTCGGAACTACTCAATCTGTCTATATAGGATCGACCGGATGGAATTTGTCTTGCAGGGTTAAGGAACATAAATATAATATCCAGACAGGAGGTACCAACACTGCACTTGCTAGGGAAGTTACAAAAGGGATTTTATATCCGGACTGGGAAAATTTTAAAATTGTGGTTACCCCTAAAAATCGCAGCACGCTGTTTCTTACTGAGAGCATGTTCCATTTTTCACTCACAAAATATTTGTTGTAATGACTATATGCCGTATGAGCTCCCTAATGTCTATAAGGTATTAATTAACTCTAATCCTAGGGGCTTTGAATTACCTATAACCGTGGGATAATGTGCCGGGAGTAATTTCTTCCTCCGGGAGGAATTTCTTTCATTAAAATATCATCCTTCTTTGCATATATGTACAACAACAGACTTTGCGCGTTCATGTGTGTCTATATATTATGCGGATCTTGCCAATTTGGCTGTTCCATCTGAAGATGGGCCATGCGATGGCCCGAAAGTACTCGATGTCTTTAATTTGTTTTTAAAATATCATAAGGTTTTTATTAAATTGATGTCTCATAATATGAGTTAATTTGATTTAAGCTAAGCCGAGTTTTATTTTACTTTCAATTATCCGCACAAAGACGGCTTTTACACGTGAGATATAGTTTGTGCGACTCATCAGTATTGAGCTCTGCTTTCATATGAATGGGAAAGCTCTCCCTTCTTTTTTTCTTTTTCCAGCCGAAGCCTTCAATTTCCACTATCTTCAGTCAATAAAAAAAAAAAAAAATCGGAGCGAAACTTAGGAACACAGAGCCAATAAATACCTGTATCACATGCCAGATTAACCAAGAAGAGTGAACAGAATTTGTCTTTCCGTCCCGCCAGTATTGTTTGGAATAGGTCACTGCTAATGGAATCATCCTGGGGCAGGCTTTTGCATTGTTCATGTTCTTAAGCTTTTGTTCAGGGAAGTGCCCATCGAACCGGTCTCCCCACCCCAGTGAAAATCAACGTTCCTTCCCTTGGTTGCATTGCACCTTCCTGGAAACAGATACACTGGGCGTGCTATCCACAGAAGCCTCGGACGTCACGCTACTCGTCTGTGTGCTTATGTCCCCATTCCATCCCCCATGCAAAGGGCATTTGAGTCAAGGCATTCCTGTTCTCCCCCACTTTCCCTCCTAAACCAACATCAGGACAGCAGAGTTATCATTTAAATAGATGTGTCTAACATATGAGTAGAAAGGAGAGAAAACATGATCACAGTAGAGTTTGTAAAAAAAAAAAAGACTTGGTTTGAAAACATTTACTAAGCATCTGCAGGGGGAAAAAGGGAGGGAAGAAACAGTCTTATCGAAAACAAATTCGGCATAAGAGCCGCTTCAGCATAAGGGCCGCACACCTGAAAAATTTCACTTTTAGTAACGTAAGAGCCGCAGCTCTTAGCCCCAAAATTACGGTACTTTTATGGTTATTATTCAAATTTGATGTAATAAATCTTACCTGCAAATCATTAACATATGTTTTTGTATGTTACCAGCTCTGCAAAATGTGCTCCTATCACAATGGAGGCCTAAAACCATGTGGTTATTTATTATTAAAACTATATATTTACAAGTTAAAATAAACTATTATGAATTATTACTTACATACTTAGATAATCGTATTATTAAAACTATATATTTACAAGTTAAAATAAACCATTATAAATTATTGCTTACATAGTTAATTTTAACTAAGTATGTAACTAATAATTTATAATATTTTATTTTAACTTGTAGATATATAGTTTTAATAACAAGTAACCACGTGGCTTTAGGCCTTCACTGTGATAGGAGTGTGTTTTGTAAAGCTGGAAACGTATAGCATATGCTAATGAGGTAGTTGCCTTAGATGCACAATCTAGATAAGAAGAATCACATTACAATACGAATTCAAATTCATGGGCTGAATTTAAAGATTTTATTGTATATACATGTATAAGAACTTACAGGTTTCCCTAGAACCCATCATCAGATACACAAACAGATGGAATATGTTTAAATAGAATTTTACATGACATGATATAGACATCAGTGTGTGTAATTCCTTTTATTTTTATAATCTTCTGATGTCTATATCATGTCACGTGCCATTCTATTTAAACGTATTCCTTCTTCTGTTTATGTATCTGACGATGGGTTCTAGCGAAACCTGAAAGTTCTAATACATGTATATACAATAAAATCTTTAAAATTCAGCCCATGAATTTGAATTTATATTGTGATGTGATTCTTCTTATAAAGATCGTGCATCTAAGGCAACTACCTCGATTCATCATCATCATCCATTATAAATCCGCTGCTGGATGAAGGTTTCCTCAAATTTCTTCCACAATTGTCTGTCTTGGGCATGTCTCCTCCATGTCACTCTAGCATACTTTAGAATTTCATCCTTCCATCTCCCATGGGGTCTTCTTCTGGGTCTTTTCCTGTCCCTCGGAATCCAGTCTAAAATTTCGGTTGTCCATTGGTGGTCCATTATTCTGGCAACATGTCCAGCCCATTGCCATTTCAGTGATTTCACTCTGGTCATGATGTCGTCCACTCCTTTCATTTTCCTTATCCACAAGTTCCTCTTCTTATCTTTCCTGATTGCACCAAGCATGCATCTCTCTATGCTACTTTGAGTTGTCTGCAGTCTTTGTATGTCTTTTTTAGTTTTGTACCTGTTCCATACGTAAGCAATGGCAGGATGCATTGATTAAACACTTTTCTTTTAAGACATAATGGCATACTGCTCTTAAAAACTGTACTGTTTCTTCCAAAAGCCCTCCATACAAGTTTTATACGCCGATTAATTTCTTCATTAATGTGACCCTCACTCGATATCTGATGCCCAAGATAAATGTAGGAATCGGTTGTCTCAAGCTTTTCTTCCATCAAAAGCTAAATCTTCGTTTCTTGTAAAAGCATTGTACAGCAGTTTTGTCTTCTGAAAGTTCATTTTTAATCCCACTTCTTTACTCTTGTCAGCAAGTTTTTGGATCATACTCTGCAGCTCTGAAGGGGTAGTTGCAAAGATGACTATGTCATCAGCAAAATGAAGGTGAGTTAAGTAATCCCGATTAATCTTTATCCTTTTGTTTTCCCAGTTCAATGATTGAAAGACATTTTGCAATGTGGCGTTAAAGAGCTTGGGAGATATGGTGTCACCTTGTCTCACTCCCTTTCCAATTCTTATTTGTGCTGTATTCTCAAATAGCTGAACCTTCTCACTTGCCTCGATTATTTTTGACTATTTCTGCACGAATTTGAATCTTCTAATATGTTAATGATTTCAAGGTAAGATTTATTACCTAAAATTTGAATAATAATAAAAAACGATCTTTTGTTTTCCCATTGTGATCAATACTACTGACAAACAGCAGTTTTAAATAGTTGTCTAGATCAGCAGTTGCAAACCTTTCGGACCTCATGGACCACTAAATTCAAAATTTTAAATCCTGCGAACCACTAATATGAATTTTTTTTAAAAAATAAATACCTTTGTAAAATAATAATCAGAGAACTTCCATTTTATTAATATGAAATGCACCTATTTAATATAACAAAATTATAAATGCTTATTTAATTATAACAAAATTATAAATGCTTATTTAATCACAGCAAAATCTTTAAAAGGTTGTTTAATTGTAAAAAAATTATTAAAGTTAGTTTAATCATTACAAAATAATTGAAGCTTATTTAAGTATTATACATTTTTAGTGTGATATTTGTTCCTGCTTGTTTGAAAGAAGTTTATGGATTTTTGGCTCCAATGACGTTACTGCAAGATGGAGAGCCGTATTTATTTCAAGCAGAGACCGGTACCGAGTTTTAATTGCTGAGACATATGAAAATGTCTCTTCGCACAAATATGTTGTTGAAAATTGAATCAAAATTTTCACTACTTTTTCACTCAGCAATGGGACAGCACTGTTTTGCTCAGTGGAAGATCAGAATGCAGCACATGGAAGGAGAGCCTACTCGCCGGATTGCGACTTTTTTCTTTTCCCAGAAGTCAAATCTGTACTCGAGTGGACCCATTTTGAGTCAGTTACTGTGATCAAGATAATGACCAGGCTTCTCAAAGAGATCACACCAGATGAGCTACAGCACAGTTTTGCCCAGTGGAAAATCAGAATGAGCAGCGTGTTGATGTGGATGGAGCCCCTATTCACCATAATGCAGCTTTTTCTTTTCCCCAAAGTCAAATCTGTACTCAAGTGGACCAATTTTGAGTCAGTTACTGTGATTAAGATAATGACCAGGCTTCTCAAAGAGATCACACCAGATGAGCTACAGCACAGTTTTGCCCAGTGGAAAATCAGAATGAGCAGCGTGTTGATGTGGATGAAGCCCCTATTCACCATA
Source organism: Macrothele yani (assembly GCA_039090855.1). NCBI lineage: Eukaryota > Metazoa > Arthropoda > Arachnida > Araneae > Macrothelidae > Macrothele > Macrothele yani. The sequence goes on along the minus strand of CM077031.1, from coordinate 16,029,788 downwards.
ATGCAGCTTTTTCTTTTCCCCAAAGTCAAATCTGTACTCAAGTGGACCCATTTTGAGTCAGTTACTGTGATTAAGATAATGACCAGGCTTCTCAAAGAGATCACACCAGATGAGCTACAGCACAGTTTTGCCCAGTGGAAAATCAGAATGAGCAGCGTGTTGATGTGGATGGAGCCACCTATTCACCATAATGCAGCTTTTTCTTTTCCCCAAAGTCAAATCTGTACTCAAGTGGACCCATTTTGAGTCAGTTACTATGATTAAGATAATGACCAGGCTTCTCAAAGAGATCACACCAGATGAGCTACAGCACAGTTTTGCACAGTGGAAAATCAGAATGAGCAGTGTGGTGTGGATGGAGCACCTATTCACCATAATGCAGCTTTTTATTTTTCCCCAAAGTCAAATCTGTACTCAAGTGGACCCATTTTGAGTCAGTTACTGTGATCAAGATAATGACCAGGCTTCTCAAAGAGATCACACCAGATGAGCTACAGCACAGTTTTGCCCAGTGGAAAATCAGAATGAGCAGCGTGTTGATGTGGATGGAGCCCCTATTCACCATAATGCAGCTTTTTCTTTTCCCCAAAGTCAAATCTGTACTCAAGTGGACCAATTTTGAGTCAGTTACTGTGATTAAGATAATGACCAGGCTTCTCAAAGAGATCACACCAGATGAGCTACAGCACAGTTTTGCCCAGTGGAAAATCAGAATGAGCAGCGTGTTGATGTGGATGGAGCCCCTATTCACCATAATGCAGCTTTTTCTTTTCCCCAAAGTCAAATCTGTACTCAAGTGGACCCATTTTGAGTCAGTTACTGTGATTAAGATAATGACCAGGCTTCTCAAAGAGATCACACCAGATGAGCTACAGCACAGTTTTGCCCAGTGGAAAATCAGAATGAGCAGCGTGTTGATGTGGATGGAGCCCCTATTCACCATAATGCAGCTTTTTCTTTCCCCAAAGTCAAATCTGTACTCAAGTGGACCCATTTTGAGTCAGTTACTATGATTAAGATAATGACCAGGCTTCTCAAAGAGATCACACCAGATGAGCTACAGCACAGTTTTGCACAGTGGAAAATCAGAATGAGCAGTGTGGTGTGGATGGAGCACCTATTCACCATAATGCAGCTTTTTATTTTTCCCCAAAGTCAAATCTGTACTCAAGTGGACCCATTTTGAGTCAGTTACTGTGATCAAGATAATGACCAGGCTTCTCAAAGAGATCACACCAGATGAGCTACAGCACAGTTTTGCCCAGTGGAAAATCAGAATGAGCAGTGTGGTGTGGATGGAGAACCTATTTACCATAATGCAGCTTTTTATTTTCCCCAAAGTCAAATCTGTACTCAAGTGGACCCATTTTGAGTCAGTTACTGTGATCAAGATAATGACCAGGCTTCTCAAAGAGATCACACCAGATGAGCTACAGCACAGTTTTGCACAGTGGAAAATCAGAATGAGCAGCGTGTTGATGTGGATGGAGCACCTATTCACCATAATGCAGCTTTTTCTTTTCCCCAAAGTCAAATCTGTACTCAAGTGGACCCATTTTGAGTCAGTTACTGTGATCAAGATAATGACCAGGCTTCTCAAAGAGATCACACCAGATGTGCTACAGCACAGTTTTGCCCAGTGGAAAATCAGAAGGAGCAGCGTGTTGATGTGGATGGAGCACCTATTCACCATAATGCAGCTTTTTCTTTTCCCCAAAGTCAAATCTGTACTCAAGTGGACCCATTTTGAGTCAGTTACTGTAATCAAGATAATGACCAGGCTTCTCAAAGAGATCACACCAGATGAGCTACAGCACAGTTTTGCCCAGTGGAAAATCAGAATGAGCAGCGTGTTGATGTGAATGGAGCACCTATTCACAATAATGCAGCTTTTTCTTTTCCCCAAAGTCAAATCTGTACTCAAGTGGACCCATTTTGAGTCAGTTACTGTGATCAAGATAATGACCAGGCTTCTCAAAGAGATCACACCAGATGAGCTACAGCACAGTTTTGCCCAGTGGAAAATCAGAATGAGCAGTGTGGTGTGGATGGAGCACCTATTCACCATAATGCAGCTTTTTATTTTCCCCAAAGTCAAATCTGTACTCAAGTGGACCCATTTTGAGTCAGTTACTGTGATCAAGATAATGACCAGGCTTCTCAAAGAGATCACACCATATGAGCTACCCCACAGTTTTGCCCAGTGGAAAATCAGAATGAGCAGTGTGTTGATGTGGATGGAGCACCTATTCACCATAATGCAGCTTTTTCTTTTCCCCAAAGTCAAATCTGTACTCAAGTGGACCCATTTTGAGTCAGTTACTGTGATCAAGATAATGACCAGGCTTCTCAAAGAGATCACACCAGATGAGCTACAGCACAGTTTTGCCCAGTGGAAAATCAGAATGAGCAGTGTGTTGATGTGGATGGAGCACCTATTCACCATAATGCAGCTTTTTCTTTTCCCCAAAGTCAAATCTGTACTCAAGTGGACCCATGTGGATGGAGCACCTATTCACCATAAAGCAGCTTTTTCTTTTCCCCAAAGTCAAATCTGTACTCAAGTGGACCCATTTTGAGTCAGTTACTGTGATCAAGATAATGACCAGGCTTCTCAAAGAGATCACACCAGATGAGCTACAGCACAGTTTTGCCCAGTGGAAAATCAGAATGAGCAGCGTGTTGATGTGGATGGAGCCACCTATTCACCATAATGCAGCTTTTTCTTTTCCCCAAAGTCAAATCTGTACTCAAGTGGACCCATTTTGAGTCAGTTACTGTGATTAAGATAATGACCAGGCTTCTCAAAGAGATCACACCAGATGAGCTACAGCACAGTTTTGCCCAGTGGAAAATCAGAATGAGCAGCGTGTTGATGTGGATGGAGCCCCTATTCACCATAATGCAGCTTTTTCTTTTCCCCAAAGTCAAATCTGTACTCAAGTGGACCCATTTTGAGTCAGTTACTGTGATCAAGATAATGACCAGGCTTCTCAAAGAGATCACACCAGATGAGCTACAGCACAGTTTTGCCCAGTGGAAAATCAGAATGAGCAGCGTGTTGATGTGGATGGAGCCCCTATTCACCATAATGCAGCTTTTTCTTTTCCCCAAAGTCAAATCTGTACTCAAGTGGACCCATTTTGAGTCAGTTACTGTGATTAAGATAATGACCAGGCTTCTCAAAGAGATCACACCAGATGAGCTACAGCACAGTTTTGCCCAGTGGAAAATCAGAATGAGCAGCGTGTTGGTGTGGATGGAGCACCTATTCACCATAATGCAGCTTTTTATCTTTTCCCCAAAGTCAAATCTGTACTCAAGTGGACCCATTTTGAGTCAGTTACTGTGATCAAGATAATGACCAGGCTTCTCAAAGAGATCACACCAGATGAGCTACAGCACAGTTTTGCCCAGTGGAAAATCAGAATGAGCAGTGTGGTGTGGATGGAGCACCTATTCACCATAATGCAGCTTTTTATTTTCCCCAAAGTCAAATCTGTACTCAAGTGGACCCATTTTGAGTCAGTTACTGTGATCAAGATAATGACCAGGCTTCTCAAAGAGATCACACCAGATGAGCTACAGCACAGTTTTGCCCAGTGGAAAATCAGAATGAGCAGCGTGTTGATGTGGATGGAGCACCTATTCACCATAATGCAGCTTTTTCTTTTCCCCAAAGTCAAATCTGTACTCAAGTGGACCCATTTTGAGTCAGTTACTGTGATCAAGATAATGACCAGGCTTCTCAAAGAGATCACACCAGATGAGCTACAGCACAGTTTTGCACAGTGGAAAATCAGAATGAGCAGCGTGTTGATGTGGATGGAGCACCTATTCACCATAATGCAGCTTTTTCTTTTCCCCAAAGTCAAATCTGTACTCAAGTGGACCCATTTTGAGTCAGTTACTGTGATCAAGATAATGACCAGGCTTCTCAAAGAGATCACACCAGATGAGCTACAGCACAGTTTTGCCCAGTGGAAAATCAGAATGAGCAGCGTGTTGATGTGGATGGAGCACCTATTCACCATAATGCAGCTTTTTCTTTTCCCCAAAGTCAAATCTGTACTCAAGTGGACCCATTTTGAGTCAGTTACTGTGATCAAGATAATGACCAGGCTTCTCAAAGAGATCACACCAGATGAGCTACAGCACAGTTTTGCCCAGTGGAAAATCAGAATGAGCAGCGTGTTGATGTGGATGGAGCACCTATTCACCATAATGCAGCTTTTTCTTTTCCCCAAAGTCAAATCTGTACTCAAGTGGACCCATTTTGAGTCAGTTACTGTGATCAAGATAATGACCAGGCTTCTCAAAGAGATCACACCAGATGAGCTACAGCACAGTTTTGCCCAGTGGAAAATCAGAATGAGCAGCGTGTTGATGTGGATGGAGCACCTATTCACCATAATGCAGCTTTTTCTTTTCCCCAAAGTCAAATCTGTACTCAAGTGGACCCATTTTGAGTCAGTTACTGTGATCAAGATAATGACCAGGCTTCTCAAAGAGATCACACCAGATGAGCTACAGCACAGTTTTGCCCAGTGGAAAATCAGAATGAGCAGCGTGTTGATGTGGATGGAGCACCTATTCACCATAATGCAGCTTTTTCTTTTCCCCAAAGTCAAATCTGTACTCAAGTGGACCCATTTTGAGTCAGTTACTGTGATCAAGATAATGACCAGGCTTCTCAAAGAGATCACACCAGATGAGCTACAGCACAGTTTTGCCCAGTGGAAAATCAGAATGAGCAGCGTGTTGATGTGGATGGAGCACCTATTCACCATAATGCAGCTTTTTCTTTTCCCCAAAGTCAAATCTGTACTCAAGTGGACCCATTTTGAGTCAGTTACTGTGATCAAGATAATGACCAGGCTTCTCAAAGAGATCACACCAGATGAGCTACAGCACAGTTTTGCCCAGTGGAAAATCAGAATGAGCAGCGTGTTGATGTGGATGGAGCACCTATTCACCATAATGCAGCTTTTTATTTTCCCCAAAGTCAAATCTGTACTCAAGTGGACCCATTTTGAGTCAGTTACTGTGATCAAGATAATGACCAGGCTTCTCAAAGAGATCACACCAGATGAGCTACAGCACAGTTTTGCCCAGTGGAAAATCAGAATGAGCAGTGTGTTGATGTGGATGGAGCACCTATTCACCATAATGCAGCTTTTTCTTTTCCCCAAAGTCAAATCTGTACTCAAGTGGACCCATTTTGAGTCAGTTACTGTGATCAAGATAATGACCAGGCTTCTCAAAGAGATCACACCAGATGAGCTACAGCACAGTTTTGCCCAGTGGAAAATCAGAATGAGCAGTGTGTTGATGTGGATGGAGCACCTATTCACCATAATGCAGCTTTTTCTTTTCCCCAAAGTCAAATCTGTACTCAAGTGGACCCATGTGGATGGAGCACCTATTCACCATAATGCAGCTTTTTCTTTTCCCCAAAGTCAAATCTGTACTCAAGTGGACCCATTTTGAGTCAGTTACTGTGATCAAGATAATGACCAGGCTTCTCAAAGAGATCACACCAGATGAGCTACAGCACAGTTTTGCCCAGTGGAAAATCAGAATGAGCAGCGTGTTGATGTGGATGGAGCACCTATTCACCATAATGCAGCTTTTTCTTTTCCCCAAAGTCAAATCTGTACTCAAGTGGACCCATTTTGAGTCAGTTACTGTGATCAAGATAATGACCAGGCTTCTCAAAGAGATCACACCAGATGAGCTACAGCACAGTTTTGCCCAGTGGAAAATCAGAATGAGCAGCGTGTTGATGTGGATGGAGCACCTATTCACCATAATGCAGCTTTTTCTTTTCCCCAAAGTCAAATCTGTACTCAAGTGGACCCATTTTGAGTCAGTTACTGTGATCAAGATAATGACCAGGCTTCTCAAAGAGATCACACCAGATGAGCTACAGCACAGTTTTGCCCAGTGGAAAATCAGAATGAGCAGCGTGTTGATGTGGATGGAGCACCTATTCACCATAATGCAGCTTTTTCTTTTCCCCAAAGTCAAATCTGTACTCAAGTGGACCCATTTTGAGTCAGTTACTGTGATCAAGATAATGACCAGGCTTCTCAAAGAGATCACACCAGATGAGCTACAGCACAGTTTTGCCCAGTGGAAAATCAGAATGAGCAGTGTTGATGTGGATGGAGCACCTATTCACCATAATGCAGCTTTTTCTTTTCCCCAAAGTCAAATCTGTACTCAAGTGGACCCATTTTGAGTCAGTTACTGTGATCAAGATAATGACCAGGCTTCTCAAAGAGATCACACCAGATGAGCTACAGCACAGTTTTGCCCAGTGGAAAATCAGAATGAGCAGCGTGTTGATGTGGATGGAGCACCTATTCACCATAATGCAGCTTTTTCTTTTCCCCAAAGTCAAATCTGTACTCAAGTGGACCCATTTTGAGTCAGTTACTGTGATCAAGATAATGACCAGGCTTCTCAAAGAGATCACACCAGATGAGCTACAGCACAGTTTTGCCCAGTGGAAAATCAGAATGAGCAGCGTGTTGATGTGGATGGAGCACCTATTCACCATAATGCAGCTTTTTCTTTTCCCCAAAGTCAAATCTGTACTCAAGTGGACCCATTTTGAGTCAGTTACTGTGATCAAGATAATGACCAGGCTTCTCAAAGAGATCACACCAGATGAGCTACAGCACAGTTTTGCCCAGTGGAAAATCAGAATGAGCAGCGTGTTGATGTGGATGGAGCACCTATTCACCATAATGCAGCTTTTTCTTTTCCCCAAAGTCAAATCTGTACTCAAGTGGACCCATTTTGAGTCAGTTACTGTGATCAAGATAATGACCAGGCTTCTCAAAGAGATCACACCAGATGAGCTACAGCACAGTTTTGCCCAGTGGAAAATCAGAATGAGCAGCGTGTTGATGTGGATGGAGCACCTATTCACCATAATGCAGCTTTTTCTTTTCCCCAAAGTCAAATCTGTACTCAAGTGGACCCATTTTGAGTCAGTTACTGTGATCAAGATAATGACCAGGCTTCTCAAAGAGATCACACCAGATGAGCTACAGCACAGTTTTGCCCAGTGGAAAATCAGAATGAGCAGCGTGTTGATGTGGATGGAGCACCTATTCACCATAATGCAGCTTTTTCTTTTCCCCAAAGTCAAATCTGTACTCAAGTGGACCCATTTTGAGTCAGTTACTGTGATCAAGATAATGACCAGGCTTCTCAAAGAGATCACACCAGATGAGCTACAGCACAGTTTTGCCCAGTGGAAAATCAGAATGAGCAGTGTGTTGATGTGGATGGAGCACCTATTCACCATAATGCAGCTTTTTCTTTTCCCCAAAGTCAAATCTGTACTCAAGTGGACCCATTTTGAGTCAGTTACTGTGATCAAGATAATGACCAGGCTTCTCAAAGAGATCACACCAGATGAGCTACAGCACAGTTTTGCCCAGTGGAAAATCAGAATGAGCAGTGTGTTGATGTGGATGGAGCACCTATTCACCATAATGCAGCTTTTTCTTTTCCCCAAAGTCAAATCTGTACTCAAGTGGACCCATGTGGATGGAGCACCTATTCACCATAAAGCAGCTTTTTCTTTTCCCCAAAGTCAAATCTGTACTCAAGTGGACCCATTTTGAGTCAGTTACTGTGATCAAGATAATGACCAGGCTTCTCAAAGAGATCACACCAGATGAGCTACAGCACAGTTTTGCCCAGTGGAAAATCAGAATGAGCAGCGTGTTGATGTGGATGGAGCACCTATTCACCATAATGCAGCTTTTTCTTTTCCCCAAAGTCAAATCTGTACTCAAGTGGACCCATTTTGAGTCAGTTACTGTGATCAAGATAATGACCAGGCTTCTCAAAGAGATCACACCAGATGAGCTACAGCACAGTTTTGCCCAGTGGAAAATCAGAATGAGCAGCGTGTTGATGTGGATGGAGCACCTATTCACCATAATGCAGCTTTTTCTTTTCCCCAAAGTCAAATCTGTACTCAAGTGGACCCATTTTGAGTCAGTTACTGTGATCAAGATAATGACCAGGCTTCTCAAAGAGATCACACCAGATGAGCTACAGCACAGTTTTGCCCAGTGGAAAATCAGAATGAGCAGCGTGTTGATGTGGATGGAGCACCTATTCACCATAATGCAGCTTTTTCTTTTCCCCAAAGTCAAATCTGTACTCAAGTGGACCCATTTTGAGTCAGTTACTGTGATCAAGATAATGACCAGGCTTCTCAAAGAGATCACACCAGATGAGCTACAGCACAGTTTTGCCCAGTGGAAAATCAGAATGAGCAGCGTGTTGATGTGGATGGAGCACCTATTCACCATAATGCAGCTTTTTCTTTTCCCCAAAGTCAAATCTGTACTCAAGTGGACCCATTTTGAGTCAGTTACTGTGATCAAGATAATGACCAGGCTTCTCAAAGAGATCACACCAGATGAGCTACAGCACAGTTTTGCCCAGTGGAAAATCAGAATGAGCAGCGTGTTGATGTGGATGGAGCACCTATTCACCATAATGCAGCTTTTTCTTTTCCCCAAAGTCAAATCTGTACTCAAGTGGACCCATTTTGAGTCAGTTACTGTGATCAAGATAATGACCAGGCTTCTCAAAGAGATCACACCAGATGAGCTACAGCACAGTTTTGCCCAGTGGAAAATCAGAATGAGCAGCGTGTTGATGTGGATGGAGCACCTATTCACCATAATGCAGCTTTTTCTTTTCCCCAAAGTCAAATCTGTACTCAAGTGGACCCATTTTGAGTCAGTTACTGTGATCAAGATAATGACCAGGCTTCTCAAAGAGATCACACCAGATGAGCTACAGCACAGTTTTGCCCAGTGGAAAATCAGAATGAGCAGCGTGTTGATGTGGATGGAGCACCTATTCACCATAATGCAGCTTTTTCTTTTCCCCAAAGTCAAATCTGTACTCAAGTGGACCCATTTTGAGTCAGTTACTGTGATCAAGATAATGACCAGGCTTCTCAAAGAGATCACACCAGATGAGCTACAGCACAGTTTTGCCCAGTGGAAAATCAGAATGAGCAGCGTGTTGATGTGGATGGAGCACCTATTCACCATAATGCAGCTTTTTCTTTTCCCCAAAGTCAAATCTGTACTCAAGTGGACCCATTTTGAGTCAGTTACTGTGATCAAGATAATGAACAGGCTTCTCAAAGATATCACACCAGATGAGCTACAGCACAGTTTTGCCCAGTGGAAAATCAGAATGAGCAGCGTGTTGATGTGGATGGAGCACCTATTCACCATAATGCAGCTTTTTCTTTTCCCCAAAGTCAAATCTGTACTCAAGTGGACCCATTTTGAGTCAGTTACTGTGATCAAGATAATGACCAGGCTTCTCAAAGAGATCACACCAGATGAGCTACAGCACAGTTTTGCCCAGTGGAAAATCAGAATGAGCAGCGTGTTGATGTGGATGGAGCACCTATTCACCATAATGCAGCTTTTTCTTTTCCCCAAAGTCAAATCTGTACTCAAGTGGACCCATTTTGAGTCAGTTACTGTGATCAAGATAATGACCAGGCTTCTCAAAGAGATCACACCAGATGTGCTACAGCACAGTTTTGCCCAGTGGAAAATCAGAATGAGCAGCGTGTTGATGTGGATGCAGCACCTATTCACCATAATGCAGCTTTTTCTTTTCCCCAAAGTCAAATCTGTACTCAAGTGGACCCATTTTGAGTCAGTTACTGTGATCAAGATAATGACCAGGCTTCTCAAAGAGATCACACCAGATGAGCTACAGCACAGTTTTGCCCAGTGGAAAATCAGAATGAGCAGCGTGTTGATGTGGATGGAGCACCTATTCACCATAATGCAGCTTTTTCTTTTCCCCAAAGTCAAATCTGTACTCAAGTGGACCCATTTTGAGTCAGTTACTGTGATCAAGATAATGACCAGGCTTCTCAAAGAGATCACACCAGATGAGCTACAGCACAGTTTTGCCCAGTGGAAAATCAGAATGAGCAGCGTGTTGATGTGGATGGAGCACCTATTCACCATAATGCAGCTTTTTCTTTTCCCCAAAGTCAAATCTGTACTCAAGTGGACCCATTTTGAGTCAGTTACTGTGATCAAGATAATGACCAGGCTTCTCAAAGAGATCACACCAGATGCGCTACAGCACAGTTTTGCCCAGTGGAAAATCAGAATGAGCAGCGTGTTGATGTGGATGGAGCACCTATTCACCATAATGCAGCTTTTTCTTTTCCCCAAAGTCAAATCTGTACTCAAGTGGACCCATTTTGAGTCAGTTACTGTGATCAAGATAATGACCAGGCTTCTCAAAGAGATCACACCAGATGCGCTACAGCACAGTTTTGCCCAGTGGAAAATCAGAATGAGCAGCGTGTTGATGTGGATGGAGCACCTATTCACCATAATGCAGCTTTTTCTTTTCCCCAAAGTCAAATCTGTACTCAAGTGGACCCATTTTGAGTCAGTTACTGTGATCAAGATAATGACCAGGCTTCTCAAAGAGATCACACCAGATGAGCTACAGCACAGTTTTGCCCAGTGGAAAATCAGAATGAGCAGCGTGTTGATGTGGATGGAGCACCTATTCACCATAATGCAGCTTTTTCTTTTCCCCAAAGTCAAATCTGTACTCAAGTGGACCCATTTTGAGTCAGTTACTGTGATCAAGATAATGACCAGGCTTCTCAAAGAGATCACACCAGATGAGCTACAGCACAGTTTTGCCCAGTGGAAAATCAGAATGAGCAGCGTGTTGATGTGGATGGAGCACCTATTCACCATAATGCAGCTTTTTCTTTTCCCCAAAGTCAAATCTGTACTCAAGTGGACCCATTTTGAGTCAGTTACTGTGATCAAGATAATGACCAGGCTTCTCAAAGAGATCACACCAGATGAGCTACATCACAGTTTTGCCCAGTGGAAAATCAGAATGAGCAGCGTGTTGATGTGGATGGAGCACCTATTCACCATAATGCAGCTTTTTCTTTTCCCCAAAGTCAAATCTGTACTCAAGTGGACCCATTTTGAGTCAGTTACTGTGATCAAGATAATGACCAGGCTTCTCAAAGAGATCACACCAGATGAGCTACAGCACAGTTTTGCCCAGTGGAAAATCAGAATGAGCGGCGTGTTGATGTGGATGGAGCACCTATTCACCATAATGCAGCTTTTTCTTTTCCCCAAAGTCAAATCGGTACTCAAGTGGACCCATTTTGAGTCAGTTACTGTGATCAAGATAATGACCAGGCTTCTCAAAGAGATCACACCAGATGAGCTACAGCACAGTTTTGCCCAGTGGAAAATCAGAATGAGCAGCGTGTTGATGTGGATGGAGCACCTATTCACCATAATGCAGCTTTTTCTTTTCCCCAAAGTCAAATCTGTACTCAAGTGGACCCATTTTGAGTCAGTTACTGTGATCAAGATAATGACCAGGCTTCTCAAAGAGATCACACCAGATGAGCTACAGCACAGTTTTGCCCAGTGGAAAATCAGAATGAGCAGCGTGTTGATGTGGATGGAGCACCTATTCACCATAATGCAGCTTTTGCTTTTCCCCAAAGTCAAATCTGTACTCAAGTGGACCCATTTTGAGTCAGTTACTGTGATCAAGATAATGACCAGGCTTCTCAAAGAGATCACACCAGATGTGCTACAGCACAGTTTTGCCCAGTGGAAGATCAGAATGCAGCAGTATGCTCACACAGTAAAGGAGTATGTTGAAGATAATATAAGTAAAAAACGTAAGTTTCTGATTTAACTAAAGTTATGGTGTCAGTCTCACTATTTGATGGATGTACCTTGCACACTACTTCTGATACAAATACAGATACCCTTGAGATATTACAATTTACTCACAAATAAACACCTTGCAAAAGAAATATACCTAATTTTTCAAAAACGTTGTGCAATATTTTACACAAATGAGTCTGAAAATTTTACCCACTGTCTCGTGGAACAGGAAAAAAATATATATATTTTGCAACACCAATAAACAATAAAAACAATAATCACAGCTAAAAAAAAGTCTTACCAAATTTGGCATAGTTTTCAGGTACTTCAAAACAATTTGTGTCGATTTCACAAGCAAGGCAACCATCGATCTTGTACGGAGAAACACCAGAAACTGGAGAGTCTAGAGCAAATATGTTGCTGAAGGTAACTCTAGCAAGTAGCACCCTAAATAAAGGAATTTCTGAAAAGAAGGCAAAAATGCTGCTGACAATCCATTAAGTATATTTGTTAAACATTTTCTCATACAGCATATCAAAACAACTATCTGAAAATTCCAAGAAATCTGCAGCAGGAACATGAACGAGTTACCATAAATACAGACTTTGAGTACATAAATTAAAAAAGCTACAAGTTTTTTTGTTGTTGTTTACTTTTAATGAAGTAGAATTTTTCTTTCATGATCAAATGAGTAGTGAAACACTATGCAAATGTTCTGATGCAGCACTGTAGTGGCATCAGGTCATTATGAGCATCCAGGGATAAGCCCCACATAAAAATTACAAGAAAATTGTTTCTTCTTTTAATATGAAAAATTTCAGGGGGGGGAGAGGGATTGGTATTACACTGGTGTGCAAAAATTAAGGACGAAGAAGAGAAATTATCATAACAGCGGAACAGACCGAAAGACCACTCAGAAGATAGACTACGGTCCGGTACGGTAGGGCATGCGCATATATGCAGCATGACGTGGGGGGGGAGTGTCGAAAGGGTATAAAGCACACGGGCAGTGTACGCTCAGCAATTCGGTGAACGCATTGCATGGTGTACATCGGTTTGAACGTTGTCCAGTTGCTGCCACCGTGCGATATGGCCAACAAGCAATCCAGTAGACGACATCTGGATGACTTTACCCAAGGTCGCGTCATTGGGAAGTTGGAAGAAGGTCGAAGGGTGTGACTAGTGTGGCCGAGGAGTTCAGGATCGCTCACAGCATCGTTTCATGAGCTTGGAGAGCATTTCAAACGACAGGAACAGCTGCCCGAGAGTTTAGCAGTGGCCGTCCACGAGCAACCACGGCGGCGGACGACCGGTATAGTGTCCTACAGGCGAGAAGAGACAGCGGGAGAAATCGCAAGGCACATGCAACAGACAACTGGACGTCCGTTATCACGTTTTACCGAGGCCAGGAGGCTGCACAAAGGTGGTCTATTTGCACGATGACCGGTACGGTGTGTGCCATTAACGCCTGCTCGTTGGAGACAGCGGTTTCTGTGGTGCCAGGAACACAAGAACTGGACACATCAGCAATGGGGTCGAGTTCTCTTTACGGATGAGAGCCGATTTAGTCTGACGAGCTATTCTGGACGTATACACATCTGGAAAGAGCAGGGAACACGCAATCACACCTCCATCATTGAAAGGGACCGGTTTGGAGGTGGCGGAGTTCTCGTTTGGGGCGGTATCATGCTTGGTAGCCGTACTGACCTCCACATCTTGCAAGGAGGTTCAGTCACTGGTGTCTGCTATTGTACCGAGGTTCTCCTGCCTCACGTGCATCTGTTTAGAGGTGCTGTGAGTCCTGAGTTCCTCTTCATGGTCGACAATGCTACACTTCATCGTACAGTGGCTGTCGCAGAGCTGTTGGAGAGTGAAGATATTCAACGCATGGATTGGCCCGCAAGGTCCCCGGACCTAAATCCAATTGAACACATGTGGGACCTTCTCGATAGACACTTGGCAGCACGTCACCAGCCGCCAGCAACGATTCCGCAGCTGTGATTGGCGCTACAAGAGGAATGGGCTGCGATGCCTCAACAGCTCCTTGACAACCTCGTCCTCAGCATGGACAGACGTTGTAAATCCTGCAACGCAGTCAGGGGTGATCATATCCCCTACTAAAGACTGAATTTTTCTTGGCAGCCGCCCGCCTGTCACATGAACGTTTCTGACTTCTGTCCAGTTGTGCTCGAAGCTACCTTTTCAATAAAGTGCCTTTGTATTCCTTGTTTGGACGGTTTTGCTCACTTGTCCCATATTCTTACATCTTGGGGATCTTATGGTATGATTTAAGGCGATGTCGAGCACTTCTGCATGACGTTACATTCGAAAAACCGTCTCGTCCTTAATTTTTGCACGGCAGTGTAGTAGCCAGTCCCCAAATTTTCTGAATGCAAATTTGAGCCATAGCTAATTGAATAATTGGAAAACACATTAAAGCCTTCCATATCCATTTACTAAAGAGTGCTGTATTGTGGCCACAGCTGAATACCACATGTGAGATGGAGACTAATCAACTCGTCGCCTTGTCGAAACTTCAGAGAACAGTAACGAATGAGTAGATAAGCGCTGAACTGCACATGCATAAAACTGTCTTTCAGGGCTGGTCGCCTTTTTGTTTAACAGCAGCAATTTCACTTTTGCATCGTCCCAAATGAGCAGCTGATTTTCATTTGTGGAGTTAAGCTGTTGGATTCTCTCGTGTTAGTAAAATGAACAAAGTGGACTTTTCATTGGAATACCTTTTTAGTTTATTGGGGAATGAAGAAAAAAAAAAAATATTCAAAGACTTGGGGTCCACAACGACCAAATATTTGCTTGGTGCGAAAACATAAGAAAGTGCTGACTGCATCGACCGGAACAAATGGTAATCTGATGGCGCAATATCTGGCAAATATGGCGGGCGGGGTAGAACTTCCCAGTCGGATCCTTCTAAGTACTTTTTCACAGGTCGAGAAACATGTGGTCTTGCGTTGTCATGCTGTAAGATGACTTTGTTGTGTCTATTCTCCCATTCTGGCCGTTTTTGCGTGAGTGCTCGTTTTAAACGCATTAATTGGGTTCGATACTGATCACCAGTTTCTGACGGTTTTAGCAGTTCATAGTGGATCACACCCTTCTGGTCCCACCAGATACACAGCATTACCTCTGAACCATGGATATTGCGTTTTGGTGTTGAAGAACCTGGTTCACCTGGCTTCACCCATGCTTTCTGCCGTTTAGGGTTATCGTACCATATCCATTTCTCGTCGGCAGTAATAATACGAAGCAAAAAAAACTTTCTTTTGCCTTTGAAGCAGCAATTTGCAAATGGTTTTTCGACGTTCAAGGTCTCTTTCCCGAAAAGCATGTGGAACCCAATTCCCTTCTTTTTGCACCATTCCCATGGCAGCTAAACGTTGTGAAATGCATGGTTGACTAACATTTAATGTTGCTGCTAGTTCTTTTTGGGTCTGGCACGGATCCTCGTCGAATAAAGCTTCCAATTCGGCATCTTTTTTTTTTGGGGTGGTCCAGAACATTCTTTATCACTCACATCGAAATCGTTCCTTTTGAATCGTCTAAACCAATACTCACATGTTTTTATGGATGGGGAATGTTCACCATAGATTTCTGACATTAAGCGATAGCTGTCGGCAGCACTTTTCTTGACAATAAAGTAATGCACTAACACTTCCTGCAAATGCTGTTTTGTCGGGACAAAAGTTGCCATTTTCCATTGAGTAAAACAATACGTCTTTGCACCTCAATCGAACGTCGTATACTGACTCTGACAGCTTGCGTTTCTTACTGCGATATCGTAGTGTTACCACCTTAAAATACATGGGAGCAGTAATAAGTACGACACCAAATGAAAATCCCTCAAAACTTATTTATATACCCAATACAATGGGACAAAAATGGTTAAATGCCTTAACTGTTTTATCTGTTGAGGAAAAGTTCATTTCAGAAATTGACACTTTAAAAACAAAAGTTATCCAGAAGTTCGCTGAGCAAAAAAACAGAGATCAGTTCCTTCATAAGTGAAGTAAGGAAAAAACCTGAACTTTAATTTTATGTTATACAGCACTGCATATGTACACTATATTGACAAAAGTCACTGGACACCGTTTCAAAAGAAAATGAATGGATCCGCTACGTTGTTAAGATGAGCGATACAGCTGCAAACAATATAAAAACAAGCCTGCAGCTGACCGCGATCACATTGCACTGTGAGGTTGAGTGAAAATGTTTCGGCAAGAGAGAACTGACTTTGAGAAAGAAAAGATTAGTGCGTTGTCCATAGGAGAAACCGAGAGGTGTTTAAACATACCCAAGCCAACTGTTTTGGATGTACTACATACGTGGAAGACACATGGCATGCCTAAAGCAGCAAAACGTACCAGCAGATCAAAGAAAATCAGTGATAGAGGACGTTGAAGCCTCACGAGAGTTGTTACAGCTAGTGTACAGGTGAGTAAAAATACTGGAACCTCAGTATTTACACATACCATTTGCAGAGAACTTCATTCCATGGGTTACCGTGGTCGTGTGGCTGCTCATAAGCCTTTCATCTTCACTGGGAGTGCTACTAGGCATGCGTTTAGCATGGTGTAAAGAATTTTTATCGTGGACCGTAGATGAATGGAAACGGGTCTTATGGACTGATGAATCCATATACACGATTGATCAGTCTGATGGCCATGTGTGGGTACGCAGCAGCCGGGGGAATGCTGTTTACTACAGTTTACTGTTCCTACGGTCAAGTTTGGAGCTGACAGTGTACTCGTGTGGGAGTGTTTTTCATGGTATGGTCCCGGCCCATTGGTTATCGTGGACAAACCTGTTAACCAGCCCTACCAACTATACCAATTATGCCCTACCAATTATACCAATTATGCCCTACCAACTATACTAATTATGCCTACCAACTATATACCAATTATGCCCTACCAACTATACCAATTATGCCCTACCAACTATACCAATTATGCCCTACCAACTATACCAATTATGCTCTACCAACTACACCAATTATGCCCTACCAACTATATACCAATTATGCCCTACCAACTATACCAATTATGCCCTACCAACTATACCAATTATGCCCTACCAACTATACCAATTATGCCCTACCAATTATACCAATTATGCCCTACCAACTATACCAATTATGCCCTACCAATTATACCAATTATGCCCTACCAACTATACCAATTATGCCCTACCAACTATACCAATTATGCCCTACCAATTATACCAATTATGCCCTACCAACTATACTAATTATGCCTACCAACTATATACCAATTATGCCCTACCAATTATACCAATTATGCCCTATCAACTATACTAATTATGCCTACCAACTATATACCAATTATGCCCTACCAACTATACCAATTATGCCCTACCAACTATACCAATTATGCCCTACCAACTATACCAATTATGCCCTACCAACTATACCAATTATGCTCTACCAACTACACCAATTATGCCCTACCAACTATATACCAATTATGCCCTACCAACTATACCAATTATGCCCTACCAACTATACCAATTATGCCCGACCAACTATACCAATTATGCCCTACCAACTATACCAATTATGCCCTACCAACTATACCAATTATGCCCTACCAATTATACCAATTATGCCCTACCAACTATACCAATTATGCCCTACCAACTATACCAATTATGCCCTACCAACTATACCAATTATGCCCTACCAATTATACCAATTATGCCCTACCAACTATACCAATTATGCCTACCAACTACACCAATTATGCTCTACCAACTACACCAATTATGCCCTACCAACTATATACCAATTATGCCCTACCAACTATACCAATTATGCCCTACCAACTATACCAATTATGCCCGACCAACTATATACCAATTATGCTCGACCAACTATACCAATTATGCCATACCAATTATGCCCTACCAACTACACCAATTATGCCCTACCAACTATATACCAATTATAACCTACCAACTATACCAATTATGCCCCACCAACTACACCAATTATGCCCTACCAACTATATACCAATTATGCCCTACCAACTATACCAATTATGCCCGACCTACTATACCAATCATGCCGTACCAACTATACCAATTATGCCCTACCAACTATACCCAGCAAAAACACAAGTGCTGGGAAACTTCTGGCCACCAGCTGGCAGTGATGGGTCACTGCAGGCTGAAATCTGCCGCTCACGGCTCGGTAGTGGTCCGTTGGTGGCAGCGCTATCAGTTGGGGAGCCATTGATGGCCCTGCAGCATCGCCGTGATTGTTAGGCCTCCAAGCATGTGCCACTAGGGGCCCGTTGCTGGCAACCAATGCAACCCCCAACAGCAGGTGGAAGCAACGGGACTGCGCATGCGCAGAAGCAACACTTGCTGTGTCTCTCATGGTACCAGTTAGTTGAAGACGATGCTATCGCCATCGTGTTATTTTAGTGGATGTTAAGAAAAAAACTCCATAGGTGAAGAGGCGAATTAATTTCCTAATGAAATTTTATGTCGACAAAGATATCAGATTAAGCCGTGAAATACTAGATTACAGCCATGAAATACACCCACTCCATTCCCATGAATAACAATTCATGGAATGGAGTGGATGAATAACAAGGAAAAATTTGAAACCGCTTGAAACAAATATTCTGGAAAACCATTAAAACAACGCTTGTTGAAAAAATAAAAAAAGAATTATACGCGTACAAAATTTATTAATTATTTGAAAGAAAAAAAAAGCAACGCTATGTGGTGTACTCATCCATGGGTTCAATACACAAGACTGGAAGGAATTCGCTTCTAAAAATAACAAGAAGTAAAATAAAATATCTTTTACTCTTTAAAACAAATGTAGCTTCGGACAACGGAAAGGAAAGACATAACGTTAAAAATGTAACAGAATGTGACATGAACCCGGGTAAATATATATTTATTCAACAATCTCTTTTCAAGATGGCAAGGACAGTTCAAAACTTTGGAAAGTGACTCTAAATATGTACACGCCTTGAAAATGAATGAAGTTCCCTTAAGGTAAAAAAAAAAAACTATCGTTACGTTGAAAAAATTAATTTATCAATTATATGAAACTGACTTTTTATGAAAAATACCTCGCAATATTGTAAAATGAAAGAGGGAAGCATTCGATTACAAATTGCATACCAAACAGATAGCTTTAAGCATATGCTCGAGCGTGGCAAATTAGTCCAGTCGGTAGAGAGCTCAGCTGCTATGCCAACGGCCCTGGTTCAAATCTAGTCAGATGCAAACGGGCATTTTCCCGGTCTGTTCATAAACTTTCCGCAGCGCAGAGTGTTAATTCACAAGCTTCGTAAGGGTAGAAAAAAAAAAAAATGTAGCTTTGGGAAACTGCGGTTATCCTTGCTTTTTTTTTTTATAATCATTATTATGGCTACTACTGGAAAATTGGCGGACAAGATTCGGCAAGCCATCAGCGGACCATATTAGGCTAGCCATCATTTCTGGCACGTGCTTGCAGGGCCACTGAAGGGCCACTTGTGGCAGCTACTGCCTGTGATGGACCACTGATGGCCCTGTTGTGGCATATGACAACTGATGGGGTGCCAACTGTTGGCCAGCTGTTGGCCTGAACTGCTGACCCTTTTGTTGGCTGCCCGGACATTTTATTGACGGTTCGGTAGCGGCAACATAGTGCTGGGCCAGTAAGACTGTTTTTGCTGGGCACCAATTATGCCCTACCAACTACACCAATTATGCCCTACCAACTACACCAATTGTGCCCTACCAACTATACCAATTATGCCCTACCAACTATACATTACATAATATAATGCTCATGAGCAAGGCTTTAGTGGCTCCCCCTGTTGTCCATAGCAGCTTAAAGTTTGAATATAAACATATCTCATGATCATCTATCTAAACAACATACAAACAACATATCTAAACAACATAGTACTTTGGTTTTGCAATCAGTGACAACCACAGGTCGGTTCCCTTGTGAGTAGTATCTGAGTGTAGTGACAGTGTGTTCGAACAGTAATCGGTAGATGCAGGTTTGATTCTTGTTCCAGGGCAATTGAACTTTCAAGTTTTCTGATGTGATTGATAGTAGATGCAGGGATCATAGCATACTTCTGGAAAATTTTAGGTAGGAATTTTAGGAATTTTTGGAAAAATTTTAGGAAAATTTTAGGAGTGTATTTCAATAAAAACTAGGTGTATATTTGTATACATCTAGTAAAACAACTTCGTATACATTGTAAAGAGTTTGCTTCACACCCTTCAACCATATATACTGATAGACTGCGCATGACATCAAAATTTCTGGCTCCAACATAAAATCACATGACATCAGTCATAAAGATGGGTTACGCCTGCTGTGCTTATGGTTGCTCTGAGTGATATAGTAAAGGAAGTTCTATGATTTTTCATGGGTAAGAAACGAATTAAATACCTAAGTCAATAAAGTTCAATTACTTAACCAGAAACTTGCAGCTATTGATATAAAAATATAGTAACTTAAGAAAAAAAAAATGGAATGCATGTTCCAAATTCTTCGCAAATGTTCATCACATTATAAATCACGAAATGTAAACAACCCGATCATGCATGTATATAGCTCATAAGTAAACTTACCTGAAGAGTTTTCATTATATATGAAGCGCATTCACATAATACACCGAAAACACTGAAGTTCTGCAGCGTAAATTAGTAATCATAACAGCATTTTTACACGAAATTTGGGGTCTGATGATGACGTGCCCAATGTTGGAGCCATGGCGGCTTTGATGCAGCTATTGCCAATGCGCAGTCCATTAGTATATATGGTCGAAGTTCACACCCAAAATTTTTGCATAACGTCTAATGTCTAAAGTTTAAGTATGATTTACTTCTAATGTTCAGTTCTTATCTTTTCACGTGTTATTATCATATTCAAGTACATTTACCACATTCAAGTTTCACTTTGAACATTAATATGCTGTTGAACCAGAAGCAATTCACGATTTTCACAGTAAAGTTTTCAGGTTTCACATTAAATTATAATATCCTAAAAAGGTAATTAAAAACCAAGAACTATGTACAATTATTAACTGAATTACTTTTTTCATATTATTGTTTCAACCTTTTCCTGATAAGCCTATCTTTTTCTGCTTTCACCACAACTAATTTCTTTTCAGTTTTCTTTATTTCAGCTGAACCTTGTATGATCAAGTTAGAGGCAACTGCTATTTCAACAGTATTTTGTTTTTCTACAGCTTTTCTCATTATTTCTGTTCCCTCTTGAATTACTGCTAGGGAGCCTTCTTTATCTTTTTTAAGCCTATTTATTTCTGCATCATTTTCTTTTATTTTGTCATCAAACTCAGCTTTTCTTTTTTTCTCTAGCTGCTTTTCCTTATTTTCCTTCTCTTTCTGCTTTCTTTCTTTTACCTTTTTTGATTCTTCTTCCTTCAGCTTATCAACATACTCTTTATAAAATTTATGAGAATCACGAACACTATTTAACAAATTTCTTGTTATGGGAACTTTACTTACACATCCATAGTGTTTAATGGCCCCTTTAACTATTCTTAATGATGTTATAGTTGAGTCTTTTAAGTTAGCCTTGTCCTTCCTTAACAGAGCAGTGTTAACCAAAAATCCCCTTTCTGCATCAGCATTACCATGAGGTAAAACTAAAATTGACTTGATGAGTTTAGCAAGATTTGAGTATTTTTCTTTTCCGCTAGAGTCTTTAATACTAAATATATTACGCCAGTAATGATCAATCCGCACTGGAATATGCCCTTAATCTGAAAATTTCACTAGTTCATCTAGAGTTGGCTTATCAGAATTTAAAAGTTTCCACTCTTCTCTTACTCTATCAATTTGTTCCTCAGAAAGA
Organism: Macrothele yani; assembly: GCA_039090855.1. Classification (NCBI taxonomy): domain Eukaryota; kingdom Metazoa; phylum Arthropoda; class Arachnida; order Araneae; family Macrothelidae; genus Macrothele; species Macrothele yani. The sequence goes on along the minus strand of CM077031.1, from coordinate 16,008,155 downwards.
TGCAAAACACTTGAAATTCTGGTTATTTCCGAAAGTCCTTCAGTGACTGAAAGTTGAGTGGACTCTTTCTTTGGTTCTTTTACCTTTAAAACTTCTATGTCTCTTAGCTTTTGATTGCAGAATGGCAAATTTGACTTTAAATATTTTGTGGTTGCAATTAGTGATGATCTTACATCTAAGAGAAATAATTTCTGCCTGGTCTCCTGAACATTCCTGAGGAGATTTTTTGTCTTCATACCAACTTCTAACCTCCCCTAGTTTTTTCCATGAATTTTTGTTTTCAAAATCTACATTCTTTAGGTCTTCTCCAAATTTCCCTGCAATAACGTCATAAACTGAGCCATAACATTCCTCATTAAAGTATTTAAATCAGAATATAAGTGGTGTATTTTTGGTTCTTCACTCTGATAACATAATGAAAACTTTTCAAAATTTTGGTGTGAAAATGAAATTAATGCTAAATAGCAAGGAGTTAGCTCATTTTTCAGGAAACAGTGAATTCTTTTATACCTTGCTGAATTGCGTAGTTGTTTTTCAAATATTTTTTGAGATGGCAAGAAGTTTAAAAAATATTCTGTAATATTTAGCCATTGATCCAAGAGCCTCTGGGCTACAGAACCAATGGTTAACCATCTGTTGCTGACATGATGCAAAAGAAATTTGGCTGTGACCAATGTTATATCCTTGACAGATTTATAATCCTCTCATCTTGCAGCACTACTCTTTAAAAAGTAATGCACATCAGTAGCAAATTCGTCAAAATCTATATTTAAGCTTGTCAAAAATTTTTTAAATGCATTACTAACAACACGCAGGTTGCAAAAACCTAGTTCCAAAGATTTCTGGCCTGTTTCTTGTTTTACAACTTCATTGAATTTGCGTAAAAGCACTTATTTACATTTGGGCTGTCCATGGATACACAAATAATTCTGTTCAACGAAATATTGAAGGATGATAACACATCAAGAATTTCTTTTAGCAAAATATCTGCTGTTGCATGACCCAGAAAAACGCTTGTTAGGTATCGGCAAGAAACTGAATTTATTTCTGAAGACGTCAGTACCTGAGATACACATCCAACTGCCGTTTCACTTGTGCATTTGTAGTTTCATCAAATGCTATAGTAACCTTTCCTGGGCTACTAGATGCAATGTCTTTTTTCAAATCCTCTTCAAAATATTTTGACAATCCATGTGATATCACATAAGCAACTTTTTTTTTTCTTTAAGTTGCATTTTGGCTGCAATAGCAGAATCAGGAAACATTTCTTTGAAAAGTTCAACTGTTTCAGTGCATGAAACAAAAGACATATTGTCCTTAGCAACTTTCATGGCCCATAATGCTTCGGCTTTAGCCAACTGTAAATCATGACTCAGTACTTCACTAATATTTGTTTTGGGCTGAAGATCCCGTCCTCCAAAGGCTTTCACAGGATGGACTTATTTTGAAATTTACTTTGAAATTTCTGCAAATGTTTTTTTCCTTTATGATGCGCTTTTACTTGTGAAAAGCCACTATTAGAAATGTTGAAAATTTCTGAACACAATATACACTTAGCAGAAAATATTGTTTCAGTTGCAGAACACCATTCTTTCAACTTCACTCCGTCCAATTCTTTGGCGAGCCACGCATCTTGAAATTTCGTTTTGGATTTCGGCATCTTAAACACTTGTATTACTAACCAGAAAATGAAAGGGAAGTACAAAAACACGTTCCAATATTGCAAAACCAGACAACTTCCTGAAGTTTGGCTGCGAGGATGTCAGAAGACAGAAAAAAAAAAGCAAGTCACCACTAGAGAACTGAACCTGCACACAGCACAGAGAACACCATAAAAGACGCAAGAGCAGAAACTATCATACGCATCTCACGCAAGTTCAGTCAAAGCGAGTCGGAGCCGAGATATATTGCGTATCGAAGGTCGCTATCGCCGACGCACGATGGAAGGTTAATGATCACGTGCTCTACTGCCTGCCACGATAACACTCAGCTACCATCCCATCGTCATTACCGGAGGTTACGGAAGGAGACCACATGTTTCCTCTTTGCTTCCACCCACCTGCGGTTTACAATAACAAAACATCAGCAGAAAGAGGAGGTTCCACGAGGCATGTCCAAAAATTAAGTACGATCTTCTGCATGCCACTGAGTTCGTCTGCAAAGCGCAAACCAGGGGTGAAAATTACCCCTCCCCTTTTTCCTTAGATCTCTTGTTACTCTCGAAAACTGTCCGAAGGCACAAAAGTGGAGCGCCCGCCCCGAAGCAAGCGCATCTCGATGGCGTCATTTTCCCTCCCTTCAGCAGCACAGCATATAGGCTGTGTTTCTACAATAACAGGTCTTTTTACCTTACCATAATGGTAAATTTATTGGCGTTAATAACGGTTGTATTTTTAAAAAATAAGCTTACGAAAATTTTAGGAAGAATAGCAAATTTTAGTTATAATTTTAGGAATTTAAGGAGGGTCACAAAATATTAGGAATTTTAGGAGAAATGCGATCCCTGTAGATGAGAAACAGTAAATACAGTCAATTCAGAGATGCCCGATTGCTGTGTTAATCATCATGATATTGTGCTATCGCTGCTCTTTTCATGCTGAGCAAAGGTCATCTTCATGATTGAAACCATAGAAAAAGCCTCCTGATGGGTGTTCTTCAAACTAACAAATATGGCCTGGAGAACTGAGGGACATCTAAGCACCTGATCATTTTCTTGATTGTTTAAACACAACTAAAACCTTTCAATAGCTTTCTTTCATTTTGTGTCTGCTCTTAAGACATGTTAAGCAAATGGATCTTTCACAATAGCAATGTACACTCATGGACAATGAAATGTACACACCTAGAAGAAAACATGCTACAACCGCAAAACTTTGCAAATACACTATCTACCAACAAGTAATTGGACACCTGTGATTTGGTGGAGCCTCCACGAGCGGCAGTTGCAGCTGCGACCCTCCGGGGCATACTCTCAACCAGGCGTTGTACGACGGCTAGCGGTATTTTCTTCCACTCGGCTTGGAGAAGACAGGTCAGTTCCTTCACCGATTTCGGACGGTGGGGGGCACCCCTTAAGTCGACGCTCCAACTCATCCCAGAGGTGCTCGATAGGGTTAAGGTCCGGGCTCTGCGCAGGCCAGTCGATTCGATTAACCCCATTATCACCATGGCTTCCTCGCAACATGACAGGTGGCATTGTCATCCTGAAAGTAACATGGGTCCACCCCGTAAAACTGCCACAACGTAGGAAGCGCATGGTCATCCAAAATGGTGCAGTATGACGATGACGATGATGGGCAAAACACGTAACAATATTAACAAATAAAGGTAACTTGATCACGCTAGTTACGTTAACTGAAAACTTTTACAAAAAGTTCGTAAGTTGGAAGCTTTCGACCTTATCTTAGGTCTTCATCACGCCAATGGAGGACTAAGATCGTTGCCAGATTCTACATTTGAATTTTTCCTATTTTTGTTGCCAAAACTTAGAATTGATATCCAGATCATCGGAATGTAGAGAGGAGATTCGGAATTGCAAGTCCTTGAGTTGAAAATAATTTCCAGGCTTTCACGGTAACGGAGGGCAAAACGATTGTCAAAAGAAGCAATTCGTTTTGCTTCGTTCCAGTGGGGAACTGCAGATGTGTCTTCCATTGTCAAAATAGACAAGGCAGTATTAGGATTGGCTTTCGAAACATCTTTTCTATGTTCTAAAATTCTATGGCTAATGCTCCTGTATGTGCTTCCAATGTATAAGTTATCCCCAGTAGAAGAAGAGATAGGAATGCAGTAAACTCCTGGGAGGTTCAGGCTTTCAACTTTGTCCCTATCCCTTTGTAGAAGTTTCAAGATGTTTGGGGTAGATTTAATGGCAAGATGGTAACCAAAACTTCTAAAAAGAATCTGTAACTTATAAGCATAGGAAGGATGGTAAGGAACAGAACCACAGAATTTCAGGTCTTCTTTCTTGTGAGGAAGGAGGCATTCGATTTTCGAATGGTTTTCATATTTCTTTATGAGGGAGTTGACTGTAACAGCAGGGAAACCATGGGAGAGGGCTATTGTAAAAATTTTGGAAAGTTCTTCTTGAAGAGAGAGTTGGTTGTTGCAAATGATATGAGCCCTGTGGATGTAGGACTTCAATGCTGCAAGCTTGTAGAGATGCAGGGTGCAAGATTTGTAGGGAATGATGTTAGTGGCTGCAGAAGGTTTTCGATAGGCGGAACGAGTAATGGAGAGATCAGCGTTTCTGCAGATAGATACATCCAGGAAATCAATTTTGTGATTTACTTCCTCAGATATAGTGAGCTTAATGGAAGGAAATTTTTCCGTAATGGAGTTGATCAGTATCTGTAGTTCAGACTCGGAATGTGGCCAGCTAATGAAAATGTCGTCTACATATCTTAACCATAGGGAAGGTTGAAAAGGGTATAGAGGAATGATGGAAACTTCAATATGTTGCATGTAGATTTCAGCAAGCAGAGGGGAAAGAGGCGAGCCCATGGGGAGACCAGATTGTTGCCTATACACAATTTTGTTGAAAACAAAACAACTGTGTTGATGAATAGTGTGGAAACAATCATAAAGATCTTTGATAAGAGGACCGGGGGGTTCAAAATGAAGAATCAATTTCTTCATGAGGAGCATGTAGGAATCAAAATATGGTACAGAGGGAAACAAAGATTCTACATCAAGAGTATACAGATTATCACAAGGAGAAAAGGAATTAGGAAGTTTGTGGATGAAGTTTGAAGTAGAGACAACAGTATGAGGATGGTTGGCTGCCAGGGATTTGCATTTGAGGACCAATCTCTTTTCAAGGTTTACTGCTGGAGAAAAAGAATATTCCACTAAAGGTCTGATGGGGTTACCAGCTTTATGCAGTTTCACTTGCAGGAAGAGCCTGGGAGTTCTAAAGTAAGGAGGGGGTGATATATCACCAAGGAAGGATTGAAGAGTTTCTTTCTTAGCTAATCTGTCTACTGGGGATAACTTATACATTGGAAGCACATACAGGAGCATTAGCCATAGAATTTTAGAACATAGAAAAGATGTTTCGAAAGCCAATCCTAATACTGCCTTGTCTATTTTGACAATGGAAGACACATCTGCAGTTCCCCACTGGAACGAAGCAAAACGAATTGCTTCTTTTGACAATCGTTTTGCCCTCCATTACCGTGAAAGCCTGGAAATTATTTTCAATTCAATGACTTGCAATTCCGAATCTCCTCTCTACATTCCGTTGATTTGGAGATCAATTCTAAGTTTTGGCAACAAAAATAGGAAAAATTCAAATGTAGAATCTGGCAACAATCTTAGTCTTCCATTGGCGTGATGAAGACCTAAGATAAGGTCGAAAGCTTCCAACTTACGAACTTTTTGTAAAAGTTTTCAGTTAACGTAACTAGCGTGATCAAGTTACCTTTATTTGTTAATGGTGCAGTAGGTCTCGGCGTTGAGTCTACCAGGAATTGAGACCAAGGGTTCCGCACCATACCAGGAGAAACACCCCCATAGCATAATTCCACCACCGCCGAACTTCACAGTTGGCACAATACATTCCGGCAGGAGGCGTTCTCCAGGCAGACGCCAAACCCAGATCCTGCCATCCAAACGGTACAGGGTGAACCTTGATTCGTTGCTCCAGAGAACCTGTTTCCACTGTTCAACGGTCCACTGTCGACGTCCTTTGCACCATATTAGCTGAGCAGCGCTATTGGACTTGGTGATCAAAGGCTTGTGGGCGGCAGCACGTCCATGATAACCGAGCAGATGGGATTCCTTACGGATGGTATTCATCGTAAGAACACCTCCGGATGCCTGTTGAAACTCCTCACGGATGTGGCCCATCGATTTGGTGCGGTTCTTCCGAATTTCTCTGGCCAGCACCCGTCGGTCTCTAACTCCCAGTTTTGTGGGTCTGCCGGGTCGGGGCACATTCCGACAGTCACCTCTCATCTTCCACTTGCCAATCACATAGGCCACTGTAAATTTTGGGTACTTCAACTCGCTGGATATGTCACGTATGGATCGGCCATTTCTGTGATACCCGACGATTACACCTTTCTCGAAATCAGAGAGCTCCGAACGGCATGGCATCTTGTATGCGACTGGTTGCGTTGTTGTTTCCCACACGATATTTAACTGCGGCGGCAGTGACGTGTATCAGGACCGCAGATATCATCGATTGCAGGGGTGTCCCATTACTTGTTGATTGATAGAGTAGTATTATTGCGCGGCATACATGGACGCAGGAGAGTGGAAACATCGCGGGAGGGGAGGGGAGCGATTACGGGAGAAATATTTGCTCCGTCCGACTTCCGATTTTGGATTTTTCACCCCCTATTTTTAAGATGAAATACTTACGCAGTAAAATGTTATTTAAGAATAATAAGGGACGGAGGTAACCGCGAGAAAAAAGATATTATGATTACGGAAAAAATCTGAACTCCGTCGACCTTTCGTTTTTGGAAGTTTCGTAAAGATGGCATTCAGTCCTCCGACCCCCACCCCAGTCCCCACCAGCCCCCTCCATTTCTGTTCACCTGGGCGTCGATCGATGCGATCGCTTGAATGACCAAAATAATAATGAAAAAGGCGGAATTCCTTGAATTCGCGGAAGAATCTTATGCCCGAAGATTACGGGGAAATTTTCGCGCCGTCTAACTTACGTTTTCACAAACTGTAGCCTACAGTTTCAAGCGGAAATACAAACATTTATACAATAAAATTATATTTAACAAGAATATTTGACACAAAGGCAACATCGGGAGAGAAAAAAATTACGATTACGACAAAAATGTTTACTCAGTTTAACAACCGTTTTCGAAAGTTTTCAAACATGAAATACCATCCCCAGACGGAAAACGAACGAACGACACACACACATACACCCTCAACCACCACCAATTCTCTTCAGCTTTGCCTTGATCTTGAGAATGATCCACATGATGACAAAAAAAATGGAATTCCGCGAATCCGTTTAGGAATCTCACGTATATCATAAAATAATAGCAAAAAAAAAAAAAAAAAAAAAAAAATTAAAATGATAATTCGTAGAATCTGTAGTTTTGACGGTGAGTTCCGTTGTTCTGTAGTCAGACAACTAAATCCGTAGGAACTACAGACATTCCGTAGGAACTACGGACATTCCGTAGTAGTTGGCAGGTATGCACGTGCATTGTTCTGACCATACCGTGCGACTGTGTTAGCAACAGTGGACACGTGACAGCACTGTCACAAGGCGGAGTGAGTGGCTCTGGACGGACCAGGAGGACCACAGGTAGAGAGGATCGACGGATAGCGTGCCAGGCACGAACGGATCCCACGGTGACCCGGTCCGCTATACAGGCAGATGTAGTGGCTCCTGTGTGCCCACGAACCATTTTCCGACTCCTCGCGGAAGCAACACTCCTCACATGTGCTGCCATTAACATCGGAACATCGCTGGCTCCATTTGCAGTGATGCCAGGCCAGAGCGACATGGAGTGCCACATACTGGCCATGTGTGGTGTTTAGCGATGAGCGCCACTTTGTTTTGGGGACAGATCATCATCGTGTCCAGGTCAACGGCACAATCCCAACCTCACTATCGAGTGTTACACCTCCCCATTGCAGGCATTATGGTTTGGGGAGCCATTGCCGATCAGCTCCGGTAGTGGTATGTGGCAGAGTTTAAGTTGGCTCAAAAAATGCTGTAGCAAAAATGCTAAAATGAAGGAAAAAGTTGTAGCAAAATGCTAAAGAAATTTAGCCTCTTTTGTCGACGAACTGACGCGAGACGAATCGTCGTAGTGGACGAACCGACGCGAGACGAATCGTCGTAGTGGACGAACCGACGCGAGACGAATCGTCGTAGTGGACGAACCGACGCGAGACGAATCGTCGTAGTGGACGAACCGACGCGAGACGAATCGTCGTAGTGGACGAACCGACGCGAGACGAATCGTCGTAGTGGACGAACCGACGCGAGACGAATCGTCGTAGTGGACGAACCGACGCGAGACGAATCGTCGTAGTGGACGAACCGACGCGAGACGAATCGTCGTAGTGGACGAACCGACGCGAGACGAATCGTCGTAGTGGACGAACTGACGCGAGACGAATCGTCTTAGTGGACGAACCGACGCGAGACGAATCGTCGTGGTGGACGAACCGACGCGAGACGAATCGTCGTGGTGGACGAACTGACGCGAGACGAATCGTCGTGGTGGACGAACTGACGCGCGACACCGTCAGACAAAACAATGGATGACGAAGATTCCGTCGAATGACAGAGTACTTTTACCCACGAATTAGGGGCGGAATTTTTATTTTCCCCCTGGACTATGGGAGTTCAAATTTTCGGAAATTACGGAACGCAATCACTTCTGTGATATTTAAATGTCTGGCGCCATTTTGTGATGGGATGCTAATTTTCTCGCGCGTTTTAGATTAATTCATCGCATTTTGTGGAAATAGCGATCGCAGCTTAACCTCTGGTATGTGGATCATTGATGGGCCAGCGGTATGCGGATGGGATCCCATGGCCCCATGTGCTCCCCTTCGTAGTCGGGATTCCAGGTGCACTATACCAGCAGGATAATGGCTGCTCGCGTACAGCTCGGGTTGCCCAGGACTGCCTACGTCATTTCCAGACACTTCCATGGACAGGTCCCCTATCGAGCATGTGTGGGACCGGTTGAAACGCCAGCTGCCGCCGCGCGGCACTAACCGGGATTTGGAGCACACCGTCCGACACGTGTGGGCCTGCCTGCCGCAAGACAACATCAGGCGTGTGTTCGCCTCCATTCCGGACCATATGGCAGCATGTATCACCACACGAGGTGGCGCATTGCTCTTTTGAAGATGACCGGACTGCGTGCCACAGATCCCTCTGTAATCGTCCTGCAGCTCTGTTTTTGCCATCATGTGTATCCTTCATCTGTATCATTACGTCCATAAAATTTCAGTTCAAATCTGATGCTTCCTTTTTGGTGCACACATTTTATTGTCCGTGAGTGTACCACTTAAGTTTAAAATAAAAAGGATAGTACTGAAATATGCCATTGGTAAAATTGTGTCAAGATATTATGAGTGTCTGATTTCCATATTCTTGGGTTTCACAGTGTGAGTTTTTTTACATTTTGCATTGCCTGCATGCATGATGAATCTTTAAGAAATCTATATTCATTAGTTTGTTTTTATCCATATCTTTTAGAGATCTATGCTTAACTTTTGCCAAGGTAAGTTTATGAATTAAAAACAACACAATGCAAATTTGAAGTTGTGATTCCGTCTATTGATAAACTTATGACGAGAGTGAATTATTTATTGAAAGTCATAGCTGCCTTGAGAGGTTTTCACAGGAATGATGGGTTCTCAAGAGAGTCCCACATGGCTGTGTATTAAAGTGTAATTGTCCCTACTCTGATGTATGGCAGTGAAACCTGGGTATTACAGAAGAAATATTGGAGTTGTCTGTGTGCTGGAGAAATGCGTTACTTATGAGGTAAGACATGTTCTGGTTGTGTGAGGAATGAAGATGTGTTGCAGTTGTGTAATGTGAAGCAAAATGTTGTTAACAAGGTGGAGACTAATATGCTTCTATGGTTTGGCCATGTTGAAAGAATGAGTGAGGAGATGCTTACTGAGAAAATCTTTTCACCCCAAGTGGCAGGAAAGAAAGGCAGAGGAAGGCCAAGGAAGTTGTGGAAGGATGAGATTCAGGAGTGTCTGCATGAGAAAAAGATTATGAGTATGAAGTATAAAAGATCTTGTGTATGGCGTGTAATGGATATCCGTGAAGTCCGAGTTGTATGTCAAGATCGCTGTAAATGGAGAAGTTTGATACGACAACAGTAAGTAAATAATCAGTTAAAAAAAGTTTCTGGTAGTTTGTTTTTCTTTGTGGAGCTAACCTCTGAATCTCAGAGAACAGCTTAGTGATATATATGTATGTATGTGGTAAGTCAAATAATATCTGAAAACTTGAAAATTTCATCATCCTGGAGTGAGAATCGAACTTACGTCTCCCTGTTTACACCCCAGTAGCAGACTCAGGCCTAAATTGGGAGACGTGGGTTCGATTCCCACTCCAGGACGATGAAATTTTTAAGTTTTCAGATATTATTTGACTTACCCACTCTCATCATAATTTACACCAATAGACGGAACCACAGCTTTAAATTTGTATTGTATACTGATGTAATCCTGTATTTCATGGTTCAAAACAACACATTGTTGAGTAATAAAATTTAATGGGTAGCAATAAAAAGCACACAAGAAATGGAATAATTTTTGTGTTTATACCTCACCCATTTTTATTGGAAATCCAGCAGGAAGTTGATGCATGATAAAATTTCTTAATTTTGCAAAGTGACGATTACTAATTGCCATGAGATCAATTATAGGGATCAGCTGCAAGAGAAAGAAAGAACTTGCCGTGTTATATGAAACAAACAGTTAATACGTATATATGTATACCTGCAATGTTTTGAAGGGCACAATTCATCATGAAAAACATGAACAAGTGCAAAATAATCTTATAACAAATTCACAAATAAAAATATGTGCTTGCATAACATTCTATAAAAGATAATGTTTTAAACATGCTAACATAAAATACATACATACTGTACTGTATGCACTCTGTACTATGTTGTTAACAGGGCATGAAAAATCTCGGACATTTTACCCGTCCTCGAGGACGGTTTGTCGAAAAATGTACCCGTCCTCCTTTGAAAGTAACCTGTCAGACTTGTATAAATACAATAATTACGTAGAATTTAAATATTGTCACTCTTTTTCAGTTAAACCCATTCAATAGTGGTTTAACTGTTGGAACTTTATACATGTTATAGTTCTTTTGTGTGAAATGCAAGTTCTCAGTTGGAAATTATTAGTATTTACTGCGAACAAATACCTCGGTAATCAAATGTAATTCAAGGAAAAACGTACCTCATAGTTGTAAGTGGTCGATGACTCGATGTTTGAATCTTTGTATGGCTGTTCTCACCAGGCTCTTAAGTTTAGACTTTTAAGAATTTAGTCGGCACATTTTCTTCATATACATATAATCAAATCATACCTCACTAACAGAACATTCTGTGTAAAAAACAATGGAAAAAAATTGTTAAAAAAAATAATCGAAGCTGGTGTACCGCAAGGCAGTGTATTCGCGCCAACGCTGTACTCTATCTTTATGTCAGACTTTCCCAACTATAATAACAGGAATCTGACTACAGCTCTCTATGCTGATGACACTTCACTCGCCTATACTTCCAAAAATAAAAATCAAGCAACTATCATGTTGCAACATTATGTTGAACAACTTGAGAAGTATTTCTTAGATTGGAAAATCAAAATCAAAATCAATACTGAAAAAACTCAAGCAATTCTATTTTCTAGGATTAAACGCAATCACAATCCAGACTTTGAAATAGAAATGTATAAAAAAAAAATACCTTGGGTAAATGATGTTAAATATTTAGGACTTTTTATGGACCACAACCTAAACTGGAACAAGCATATTAAAGAAACTCTGACCAAATCTCTTAAGATCAGAGGAAGTCTCCAGCCAATAATAAAAAATAAAAGGCTTAGCAGGAAAAACAAAACTTTGATATGGAAAGCCTGTATCAGCCCTGTTATTACTTATGCCTGTCCTATCTGGGGTAACTGCAACAAACAGCTGAAAAATAAGATTACCTCATTTCAAAATAAAACCCTACGTTATATGGTTGGACTTGATGGAAGAACTTCAAACCATGCTATCCGAAGCATGCTAAATATTAATTCTATCCATTACACGATGTATGACTTAGCTAAAAGCTAAGATTCATCCTAATCCTCTAGTCAGAGAGGCCATTAACTATACTTTCAATGAAGCTGACAGTTATAAAAGGCCAAAAGCTATCTTGAATAAAGTTCCAGTAATGAAACCAATTCACAGCTACCCTAGCAAAAAAAAAAAAAAAAAACAATAACTGGGACTAGTGTTCAGAGGGTATTCTTCACATTAGAAGAATTTTTTGTTAAAAAGAAAAAAAAAAGGCTCTTTTAAGGGCCGTACTCTGTTTTGCAAAAATACTTCACACATGTGAAAAAATCTTGTTAAAAAAAAAAAAAAAAGGCTCTTTTAGGGGCCGAACTTGTTTTGCAAAAATAATTATTACAGTCCACATTTATGAGACTGGCCCAGAAACAAGGTACTATGGTTTCAATTAAAAAAAAAAAAAAAAAAAGTATCAAACTCCCCTCCAGCCAGTGGAGAAAAAAAAATTCTCTGAGAAGCCCATGAGAAGGGAGGTGAAAAGCCGACTCCTACATGGGAACTGAGCAAACGACGACTGTGTGGTTTAAGGTGCCTTACTACACATGGTTTTGTGAGAAAACTGGGTGTTTATCTGTTGGATTTTTCTGGTCTGGTTCTTTTTTTTTTTTTTTTTAGGCATCCTTTCTCCCGGTCCTTTCCCTGATTCCCTGCGGCCTGGCGTTGTCTGCGGGATGACTTGCGTTGATTGATTTGTTGCAGGTAAGTACGTAGGGTAGCTTACAACTTCAATACTTAACGGGAAACCGTATACTCCTTTTGCTCTAATATTTCTGTACTTTTCTTTCATGCTGTTCTATCAGGGAAATCTGTCCCCAAATATCTTATCTTCTTTTTCACCTGACAAAAGGCGCCGAGCGCTGAGGTTCGGGTCTCTCAACCTCAGACAGGAAATCTCTCTCTCTCTCATTTTCTTCACGGGTCCCGAAAAATTGGATAGACAAATTCATCGAACAAATCAATTTGTCTATCCAATTTCGGGACCCGTGAAGAAAATGCGGCGACTAAATTCTCAAAAGTCTAAACTCAAGAGCCTGATGAGAACAGCCATACAAAGATTCGAACATCGAGTCATCGGCCACTTACAACTAACTAAGAGGTACGTTTTTCCTTGAATTACATTTGATTACCGAGGTATTTGTTCGCAGCAAATACTAATAATTTCCAACTGAGAAATTGCATTTCACACAAAGGAACTATAACGTGTAAAAAGTTCCAACAGTTAAACCACTATTGAATGGATTTAACTGAAAAAGAATAACGTATGTAAAACATGTTTTTTAATCTCGATACGTCGAGAAATACGTGCGTATTAAATATCGTTACTTTACTGAATTTTTTTTTTTTTTTTTATGTACATGCAGAAAATAAAATAAAATACATTTCTGCTTTCATAGCAAAAAGCTTCTTACATGGAATCCAGAATTTTCAACTGCAAAATGGCAAAAGATGAGAGAGTAGTGCATGTGCAGCATTAGGTACGATCGTCGTCAAGGACGCCAGGAAACATGCGGAAAACGGTAATGCACGGGAAGCCAATATTACGGCGGGCATAACATGTGCGAGATGTCAAGGTCACACGTGAAGGAAAGAAGCAACTGTTGTTTAGTTGCATTGGGGTTAATACTGGGTCACTGCACTATAAACAAATGAAACTAAACAAGATATGACTTGGGGGCGGAGATAGACGGGAGAGAAAGGAAGAAGAAAAAGACAACAACTGCGAAGTCGCTATCTCCTTACACACACACACACGCACACACACACACACACACGCTTCAGGCGTAAAATTTACACGGGAAAACTTTATGAGAGGGAATGAGAAAGCAGGACATTGGCTTAGTACGTTAAAATTTTGGAAGGGAGGGCGTTGCCGCAGAACTATTTCGCCAAAATAAAGAACGGCTAATCGCTTAAGAGAATGCGTAATTTCGTAAAATTGTGGCACTTGACATGCACAAATTTTAAATTGGCAAAAAAAAAAAAGTAAAATAAAAATGTTCTAATCACAATCATACTGCAAGCTTGTGGGGAAAAGGACCGTCCGCATGGACGTTGTTTTCGGGAAATTAATCGTCCGCAATGAATTCTTGAACGCCGCAGACGAGCGGTTTTGCGCGACCTGGTTGTTTCTAATTCCACCAGAACTAATCATGCTATCAAGTCCAAAAGACTATGTATCTTGTGTCAATCAAGAACCAAATTTGGTTGATGAAATACAGTTAATCTAGTTAAGCCAATGCACAAAAGAAGCTGACTGCGTGAGGCAGGAGTTTTACTGCAATTAAGACAAGATGGAAAGAACGTGTCGCACTGCTCAATTTTCAACGGTCCTAAATGACCACTTCTTAGTCTTGAAAAGGCAGTTTAGTCTTTTCTATTGCCAATGAACCCAAGAGCTGCTCCAGGCTGGAGTCCAGAAAACACATCCTGGGTAGACAGCTTCAACCAAGCCCATCTTCATTGGTTTCAAATGGCTGCTTCTTAGTCTTGATAAGGCAGTTTGGTCTTTCTTATTGCCAATGAACCCAAGAGTTGCTCCAGGCTGGAGTCCAGAAAACACATCCTGGGCAGACAGCTTCAACCAAGCCCATCTTCATTGGTTTCAAATGGCTGCTTCTCAGTCTTGATAAGGCAGTTTGGTCTTTCTTATTGCCAATGAACCCAAGAGTTGCTCCAGGCTGGAGTCCAGAAAACACATCCTGGGCAGACAGCTTCAACCAAGCCCATCTTCATTGGTTTCAAATGGCTGCTTCTTAGTCTTGATAAGGCAGTTTGGTCTTTCTTATTGCCAATGAACCCAAGAGTTGCTCCAGGCTGGAGTCCAGAAAACACATCCTGGGCAGACAGCTTCAACCAAGCCCATCTTCATTGGTTTCAAATGGCTGCTTCTTAGTCTTGATAAGGCAGTTTGGTCTTTCTTATTGCCAATGAACCCAAGAGTTGCTCCAGGCTGGAGTCCAGAAAACACATCCTGGGCAGACAGCTTCAACCAAGCCCATCTTCATTGGTTTCAAATGGCTGCTTCTCAGTCTTGATAAGGCAGTTTGGTCTTTCTTATTGCCAATGAACTCAGGGGCTGCTTCAGGTTGGAATCAAGAATACCAGTTGTGTGCAGGTGGCTTCATCCAAATCAATCTTTATCAGTCTCAAATGACTGCTTCTTAGGCTTGATAAGACAGTTTAGTTTTTCCTATTGCCAATGAGCTTAAGGGCTGTTCCAGGTTGGAATCAAAAATACCACTTGTGGCTTCATCCAAGTCAATCTTTATTTGTGTGAAATGACCACTTCTTAGTCCTGATAAGGCAATTTGATCTTTCCTGTTGCCGATGAACTCAAGGGCTGCTCCAGGTTGGGTTGGAGTTCAGAATACCAGTTGTGTGTATGTGGCTTCATCTAAGTCAAACTGTTGGTAACTCTGATTCATAATAGAATTTCATTGAAAGTTAAACTGTGAGAGGGTTATGATATCTTCTGATAACCTTCTTGAGCCAAAAAGTCAGCTGTGTCGTTGTCTTTGAGACTGAGATGGCAGCAAGTCCGTTCAGTCAAAATGAGATCAACACTTTAATTTATCAATAATTCTCCTGCTAGTTCCATTCATAAGATTTTGCCAATTGTTCAAGTATTCCATTGAGCTCTAGTTACCAGTCAAAATCCAAATTCTATGGTGTTTGTCGATTTGATGCGACTTCAAGCTACATCAGTAGTTATGAATTTGGATTGAAATACAGAGCAGTAGTCTGGATTTCTTTTGATTTTAAGTTACCATATTTAGGTTTGTTTGAAGTGTCTACGTGAGTAACGAAAGAACAGTAGCCTTTTAACTCGTGTAGCAAAGCAACTTGAACTTACTTGTTCTTGAAGGGAGAGTGGGTAATTTTCACACAGCCAAAGTGTTCCTTTGAACTTCTGTATTTTCGTTGTGACTTCCGCGGGCGACCAATGTCTCTTCCCTTCAGATCAATTCTCCCGTCGAAATATTCTTCTGGGGTAATCTGACATGGGTTCTGCACATTGCTTTCCTGCAAAAAAGAAAGAACTAGAGTTTAATATGGAGTCAGAGTTTAAGCTGGCTCAAAAATGCTGTAGCTAAAATGAAGAAAAAAAGTTGTAGCAAAATGCTAAAGAAAGTTATTCGTTTTTGACACTCAGTAAATCATAACATCAATCATGAAAGAAATACAGGATTACGCCATATAATACAAATTTTGAAGATGACAATCCGATTTTTGGCATAAATGTGCCAAGGATGGTAAGTCAGATAATATCCGAAAACTTGAAAAAAAAATTTTTTTCGTTGTCCTGGAGCGGGACTCAAACCTGCGCCTCCCAGAAAACGCCCGGGTATGCTAACCACTACACCACCCAGAACGACCAAGTTTCAAGTTTCTGATCAATTTGAATATAACCATCACAGGATTCATTAGTTGAAGCAACGGGCATTCATGTTTAGCGAATCTGGAGGTTAAGAATCTCATCCCGTGTTTGCCCGGAGAAGCAGATAAATCATGAAAGAAATACGGGATTACGCCATATAATACAAATTTTGAAGATGACAATCCGATTTTTGGTGTAAATGTGACAAGGATGGTAAGTCACATAATATCCAAAAGCTTGAAAATTTTTCAAGTTTTCGGATATTATCCCGTATTTCTTTCATGATTTACTGCTTCTCCGAGCAAACACGGGATAAGATTCTTAACCTTCAGATTCGCTAAACATGAATGCCGGTTGCTTCGACTGGCGAATCCTGTGATGGTTATATTCAAATTGATCGGAAACTTGAAACTTGGTCGCTCTGGGTGGTGTAGTGGTTAGCATACCCCGGGCGTTTTCTGGGAGACGCAGGTTCGATCCCGCTCCAGGACGACGAAAAAATTTCAAGTTTTCGGATATTATCCGACTTACCATCCTTGGCACATTTACGCCAAAAATTGGATTGTCATCTTCAAAATTTGTCATAACATCAATATAATTATTCACACCAACAACACTTTGGACATCAGTGGAAAACTAATTATTTTGGAAGATGCTAACACATTTAAAAGAGAACTATTGGGCAGTATAAGATGATGTACACCTAACATGTAAGGAACAGATTAGGACTCATTTCTAAAATCATGATTAAATAAGCTTAAAGTCCAAATCTTCATCTCCTTATCACGTTACAGGTAAATTGATAGGAGCATATGAGGAAATCTGAAGGCTTCGAGGCATTACCTTGGGAGCTTCGTCTTTGGTTCACTGTCCTTTCATGGGCATTTGCATATTTCTCGAATGTGATTGCCTGGACTCTTTGTTCAATGTGTATCTGCATGTTAATTGGAATGCGTAATTTTGAGTTCTTTGTTCTAGAGTGAGATAAAGGCATGGGGAATTGAGATTTAAAAGCGACTGTCTGTTATCACGAGAGCTGTTTGCTGCCTGTACATGTTGTCAGAGGCTATTGCTTCTGTCCTTATTTTTCCTCGGGACGATGGTTCAGTATGCTTGTTGATGAGATTGTCAATCTGAATTAGGACCCGCAGCCATAAACGTTTGAAGTTAATGCGATGATGTCAGAGTTGCCTGGTGTTCCAGTCTTGATTCTTCTATCTACCGGGGAACGCTAGTGCAGCGGAGGGGGTCTATGCTGTGCCCCTGCTGATAATGAAAATCACTGTGGGTAATGGATTAACCACATCGACAGCTTTGCCTGGACTATTGCCTGGAATCCCAGTCTTGATTCTTTTATCTGCCAGTGAATGTCAGTGCAAATGTACAATATTTCCCCAGAACACTTTTTTTTTTTGTCTGAAATTTCCCCCAAAACTGTAGCGGTTTTTCATACAAGTTTAAGCAATTATTAGAGTATATGTCGATGATCAAGAACTATCCTTAAAGCCTATTACTTAAAAACTCGGGGGAAAAAAATGCCAACTAATATTTATTCCAATGAATAACTAGTTGTTGTTTTTTTCACGAAAAAAATTGTCTTTTTTTTTTTTTAACGCACGAAAGATTTAGTGCTCCAGGTGAATCTCTCCCCTCTAGCAGGTGAAAGTTTTAGGTGAGACAGGAATAGGCGAATCAAGAGTTCTTTCCACGCCTGAAATGGCGGAACCCATTAACTTTCGACGTGAATCAAGAAGTAACCGGAGACAGAGAGGCTGAGAAATACACAGCTAAAAAATTCTGTAATTGACTATAATTTATTTAATTCTAGCATTCCAGGCATCTAATTGTGCCAGATAATTTTACTGAATGAAATTTAAATTCGACTGAAATCCTTTGAAAAATGCATGGGTCATTCACTTTAAAATGTCCGGAACTTCCAATAACTTTTCAAATCGGCGCCTATGACACATTTATTATTATTGTTTTTTTCTATTGGAGGTTTAACAATCACCTAGAGCAACTCAGTGGGCTAAGAGCAGTCACCCGTCCCTAATTTAGGGCCACTGGTTCCAGGGAAGGACGAGAATCAGCGCCATGAGACAAACACAACATCCATGCCTCACCAGGATTCGAACCTGCACCCACCTCGGACGAATGATCAGAAGCCATCGCTTAGACCACTGTGCCGCCGCAGCGGCACATTAGTTTCGGAAATGTTTATTAGCATGACTAGTGGTTGCGTCGTACTTGTTACTCACGCCATGCTCTCTTCGCCTTGGCATTAGTAAAGTAGTTTAGGCTCGGTGAACCGTTTGCGAGCGGCAGTTCGCAGTACGTCGCAGTCCTCATAACCTCTTGTATTCACAACGACACATTTCTCAAAATGATCACCTGATGACCGTGAAGTAAATTTCTCCTATTTTTCACGTTATATTCGTTGTTAATAAGTCAATTTTTCGTTTTATTATTACTATTATTATTTTACCCCTGGGCAGAACTTCCCCAGAGCTGCCTTAATCTCCCCCGAACCTTGTTCGCCCGTTCGGACATATTCTGCACCCCTGGTGCAGCGAAGAGGTGATGACTACGCTAAACTTCTGCTGCTTATGTGGATCTCAGTGTTTCTTGGATTAGCCTCATCAACAGACTTGGTGGGACTATGACCTAGTGTTACAGTCTTGATTTTTCTACCTGCTGGTGAACGTCGACCGGAGGAGTACCTACGCTGAATTCCTGATGATGATGTGGGGCACTGTGCTTATTGGATTAACCTCGTCAACGGACTCAGTTGAACTAGTGCTTGGTGTTCCAGTTTTGATTCCTCTACTTGCCTGTGAACTTAGGTGCAGCGGAGAGGTGTCCATGCTGTGCCCCAGCTGATAAGGCAAATCATTGTGGGTAATGGATTAACCACATCGACAGCTTTGCCTGGACTATTGCCTGGAATTCCAGTCTTGATTCTTTTTTCTGCCAGTGAATGTCAGTGCAGCAAAGGGGTGATGACTATGCTAAACTTCTGCTGCTTATGCTGATCTCAGTGTTTCTTGGATTAGCCTCATCAACAGACTTGGTGGACCTAGTGTTACAGTCCTGATTTTTCTACCTGCTGGTGAACGTCGACCGGAGGGGTACCTACGCTGAATTCCTGATGATGATGTGGAGCACTGTGCTTATTGGATTAACCTCGTCAACGGACTCAGTTGAACAAGTGCCTGGTGTTCCAGTTTTGATTCCTCTACTTGCCTGTGAACGTAGGTGCAGCGGAGGGGTGTCTATGGCAACTCCTGTGGATGATGTGGACCACAGGGTGTATTGATCTGCCTTCGTCGACAGTTCTCACTGGATGATGGCTTTATGTTCCACTTTGTGAATGTGTTATTGCAGGACGTTTATTCAAGGACTGGCATGTGGGAATTACAACTGTGTAGGAGTTGTGAACATTTCTTCTACATGATTGATCATCTCAAGGTAAATACATTCTTAACCTTTAAAGCAAAATTAGTGATAATTTGGAATTAATTATTTGAGATTTCATTAAACAGTTAAAACATGGATTTGTGTAGATCATCCCCCACCCCTCCCAAATTTGTAGGCAATCCACACCCCAATCTGAAGGCTTGCAGATCATGTTACGCTGCAAATAATACACTGACGGAAAACAAAATCCCAACACCACGAAAAAATAGTTGTAGAGGAATGAAATGGCGGCAATACATTTGTATAGGTTACATATTTAATCGATTAAGGTTTCAAGATCACAGCTTAATGTAAGCGCGAGAAGAGCCATTTTAAATATGAAATGCTGGAACATTAATAACCGGTGTAACCGCCAGAATGTTGAATGCAAGCAGGCAAACGTTCATGCATTGTGTCGTACAGGTGCTGGATGTCAGTTTGTGGGATGGAGTTCCATGCCTGTTGCACTTGGTCGGTCAATACAGGGACGGTTAATGCTGGTTCGGGGTTACGCTGGAGATGTCGTCCAATGATGTCCCATACGTGCTCGATTGGTGAAAGATCTGGTGATCTAGCAGGCCACGGCAACATGTCGACACTCTGTAGAGCATGTTGGGTTACAACAGCGGTATGCGGGCGAGCATTATCCTGTTGGAAAACACCCCGTGGAATGCTGTTCATGAATGGCAACACAACAGGTTGAATCACCAGACCGACGTACAACTGTGCCATCAGGGTGCGTGGGATAACCACGAGAGTGCTCCTGCTGTCATAGGAAATTGCTCCCCAGACCATAACTCCAGGTGTAGGTCTAGTGTGTCTCGGCCGCAGACAGGTTGGTTGCAGGCACTCACCTGGCCTCCTTCTAACCAACGCACGGCCATCACTGGCACCCAGGCAGAACCGGCTTTCATCAGAAAACACAACAGATCTCCACTCCGTCCTCCAATGAGCTCTAGCTTGACACCACTGACGTCGCAAATGGCAGTGGTTTGGAGTAAGTGGAATGCACGCTACAGGGAGTCTGGCTCGGAGCTGTCCTTCAAGTAACCGATTTGTAACAGTTCGTTGTGTCACTGTGGTGGCAACTGCAGCTCGAATTGCTGCCGCAGACGCGGTACGCTGCGCCATGGCCATACGCCGTACACGGCGGTCTTCCCTCTCAGTAGTGCCACGTGGCCGGCCGGAACCCGGTCTTCTTGAGGCAGTACCTTCCCTTGACCACCGCTGCCAACAATCATGCACAGTGGCTACATTCCTGCCAAGTCGTTCTGCAATATTGCGGAAAGAAAATCCACCTTCTCGTAGCCCTATTACACGACCTCGTTCAAACTCCGTGAGCTGTTGATAATGCCTTCTTCGTCTTCTTAAAGGCATTCTTGACTAACATCAACACCCTACGTCGAATCTCAACGATAACTAACGCTCACGAACGTTACAGCGCGTGTTTACAGCAAACCTGCTTTGCATGTTCCGAGGCGCTACTAGCGCCCCATGTATGCGCCGAGCGCGAAATTTGCATAGACGTCATCTTACAGATGTACTCTCACCGCCTACCAACTGTCGTTTATCTAACACAACCCCTACTTGATGTTGGGAGTTTTTTTTTTCCGTCAGTGTATGAAGGATTTTTTTTTTTTTTTTTGATCCTGAAGTTCACGGTCTGTGGATTATATGAAAATGAAGCTGTACAGATACGTCTGCGATATCTATAGAGCTTCATTTTCATATAATCATCAGACCGTGAATGGTTTTTTTTTTTTTTTTTTTTTGATTTGAGGTTTAATAACCACCGTGAGCAACTCAATGGGCTATAAGCAGTTGCCCGTCCCTAATTTAGGGTCACTGGTTCCACGGAAGGGAGAGAGCCAGTGCCGTAAGACAAACACAACATCCATGCCTCACCGGGATTCGAACCTGGACCCCTTACGGACGAATGATCAGAGGCCAGCGCCTTAGACCACTGCGCCACCGGGGCGGCAAACCATGAATGTTGGCAAAATGTTAAACGCATCGCTCCGTACAGCAATCGGAATGCCCTCAGGTACCGCGAAAGCACTGATATCTTCCTCACTCCTAACATCTGTAATACAGACGCACTTTTAACACACCTATCATTTTGAAAGCTATTTTGAAATCTGGCAACAACTTGTTTCATTCCATGGCTGATGAAGGTAGAAGTCACCACCAAAACGTCCCACCACTTGTAATTTTTAAGTAACTTATGCGTGATATGTGGACATCAAGAATTTTTATAATGTTTTGTGTGTTACATGTTTCACTGCCAATTGTTCTCCCTCTGTACAGATGATTCTGATTACAAACTTAGTGGTAATTTACAATTACCAATGAATTTGCAATATTATTCTTACTTCATTCCAATGACTTATTCAAGAAAATAGTGCCCAAAACTATAAGGGTCGCCCAAATGAAAGTGAGACTCGTGTAATAGCGTTGTTGTACAAGATGTTTAAAAAAGAATGACCCGATTTCAAAGTAGTGTATTTAATAAGGCAAATGTGAGATAGTTACAAAACAAAGAGCCAAGTGTGAAGGAAGGTCTAAAGTTTCACTCACCACAATTACAAATGCTGCCCTCCACCTGCTGCACGGACAACATCAAGCCGATAGCTGAATTCATCCCAAACGCGTCGGAGAGTGTCTTCAGTCACAGAATTTACCGCTGCCGTGATTCTCGTTCTGAACTCATCCAAGTCGGCGGACAAAGGGGGAACACAAACACGGTCTTTTACGTATCCCCATAAAAAAAAAGTCACATGGTGCGATGTCTGGAGATCTCTGAGGCCAAGCGTGTAGTGCCAAGTCATGGGGTCCCCTGCGTCCAATCCAACGCTGAGGCAACGTGACGTTTAGAAACCGACGAACTTGGAGGTTCCAATGAGCCGGTGCGCTGTCCTGCTGCAAAATGTAATCTCCAGAGCCGTCCTGCAGCTGTGGAAGTAGCCAGTCCTTCAGCCTCGTGAATCCGCCGCACATTCGTCGCTGAGGTGGTTGGTCGGCCAGGACTCTTTCCCCTACATAAACACCCCGTTTCTTCAAATTGTCGATACCAACGATGAATGTTTTTTGCCCACTGGTGGAGTACTGCCGTAACGCCATTTAAATGCACGCTGCACCATAATCACGGCCTTGGTCTCGCTAAATTCGAGCACACAAAATGCCTTCTGTTGCCTCGACGCCATCTTCTCACTCACTAAGCGTAGCGGCCGTTTGGGCACTCGTGCTGCCATCTAGCGGCAGTCATAAAAAAACTCTGGGCCATGCCCATAGACATGACGTGAGTCGCATTCATCGGTGGTTCGTGGTTGCCGAGATATCAACTTTTCAAATCGGGACGTTCTTTATGAAACACCCTGTATAATTACACAGAACCGTGCATTTGCGCCGGTAGATGGCGTGTCATGTCAGGAAGTACGCTGCTATCGGCGGCATGGGTCACTGTGCTGTTTGCATGTGCGGAGGAAAGTTGACTACGTAGGGTCGTGACATGGATTCGTCCGAACAGGCCCAGCGGGCAGTTATGCAATTTTTGATGGCAGAAGGTGTTAGTGGAGCCGAAATTTTTGTCATGCGAAGGAAGTGTATCGGAATAAGTGTCAGTCATGGTATACAGTATTTCACTGGTGTAGTGTGTTTGGTAAAGGACGTGTGAGCACAGAGGACATACAGAGACCAGAGCAAGCACACGTGGCCATCACCATGGAAACGATTGCTGCAGTGGACAACCTTGTGAAGAAGAATCACCAAATCGCCACCAGCGAGCTTGTGGCAATATTGTCCGTGAGTAGGGGAACTGTTAACACCATTCTCCATCGCTGATTGGGATACAGCAAGGTTTGCACACAATGGATCCCCAAGCATCTCCAGGAAGAGCAGAAGACTCGGCGAATGGGTGCTTGCCTGGAGCATCCCCAGGTAGCAATATTATGTTGGACCAACCGTGGGCTTTCAACGGTCAGCCCAGCGACGAGGTGGCCAACAATTGGATATGTGTTGGTTCAATGGTTGGACCCACATTGGAAAAGTGTTGCAAACAGTTTTCCAATGTGATCATGTGTTCTTGGACAACCATGGTTGGTCATGAGTTGTAGGACAACCATTGGACAACCGTTAAGTGGTCATTTGTGGTTTGAAAAACCGTTGGCCAATCTTCGATAAACAACGCAACCTTCACCCAACGCTGCCGACGCGAAAATATCATTGGGACAACCGTTGGCCAATGTCAGTGTGCTACTTGGGTTTGCATCAATACCATGCAGAGGGGGACAGTTTCTTTCCAAGATTGTGGCTGCACATGAAACTTGGTGCCATCACTTCGATCCGGCTACAAAATGGATAAGTATAGAATGGCAGCATTCCAACTCTCC
The DNA here is from genome assembly GCA_039090855.1 of Macrothele yani. NCBI lineage: Eukaryota > Metazoa > Arthropoda > Arachnida > Araneae > Macrothelidae > Macrothele > Macrothele yani. The sequence continues at coordinate 15,984,118 of CM077031.1, read as the reverse complement.
ATGCCCTAAAAAAGCTCAGTCCTTAAGAGCTGGAAAAGTGATGCTCACGGTTTTCTTCAATGAGAATGGCCCATTGCTGTTGGATTGGCTGGACACACGCAGTCTGGGCAAAGCAACCACACACTACGATATGTTACGCATCCTCAAAATGGACGTCAAGCGTAAGCAACCCAGTATGTTGTCAAATGGGGTTATTCTGCTGCACAACAACGCATGCCTGCGTGTGGTGACAGTGTGCCAAGATCTGCTGCGGAGTTTCCGCTGGGAGGCCTTCGACCATCCCCCATGTAGCCCCAATCTGTCACCCTGTGACTACCACATCTTCGGGCCACTGAAAAAGCTCTCAAGAGCCACCGGTTCGCTAATGACGCTGATGTCCGGGACGCTGTTGAAGACTGGTTCCACAGCCAATCACGAACATTCTTTGCTTAAGGTATCCACAATGTCACGCTGGGAAACTTTCTTGAGCCGACAGGGCAACTATGCGTAGCGGGTATGTCGCCCATGTATCACCGTTCTTTCTGTATGTTCACATATTCCAACCTATAAACACTTACGACAAAAAAAAGGACAGTCTCAGTTTCCTTTGAGCGACCCTTACAAATCGCATTGTTCATTATACAGGGTGTCTGAGAATTATTGGACACATTACAAAATTATGTAAAAAAAACCAAAAAACTATGAGCATTGTCTGTTTCTCTATGTCACGTAGTATTAACACGGTTTGTATATTTTTGTTTTGCAGAATTGTTGTTCCCAGAATTAGATAGATGGCGCTAGGTGTGGCCTTATGAGGAATGTATGAGAAATGCGCAATCAGTAGTCATGTCATCCGTACAGCAGAAGGCGATGTGTGTGTTATGGCTTGCGGAATTAAAGTCTGTCATTAAAGTTAAAAGACGGTACCGTTTAGAGTATGGTTGTAATCCTCCGTCAACGAATTCAATTAAGCGGTAGATGAAACAGTTTGGCAATGTGGAACATCGTGGAGGAGCCAGTAGGCCTAGCGTCAGCGGTGAGACGGTTGACCAAGTTAAGAAAAGTTTCTGACGAAGCCCCAGGATACCCGTTCGTAAAGCAAGCAGAGAACTGTGCATTCCCAAAATCGACAGTTCACGATATCTTGCACAAGAAATTAAAGTTTCATGCTTATAAAATTCAAATAGTGCAAAAGATGCATGTAAATGATCACGCTCTGCGATACGATTTTGCTGTGGATGTGCTGAATCGGGTGGAAAACGAAGAAAACTTTCTCGGTGCTGTAATTTTTAGTGATGAATTCACAATTCAATTATCACGTATTGTGAATAATCACAATTGTAGGATATGGGGCAGTGAACCGCCTCGTGCTGCTATTGAACTGGAACGTGATTCTCCGAAAGTTAATGTGTGGTGTGCCCTATCAAAAAATCAAAAAGAGAAGTGATTGGCCCTTTCTTCTTCTGCGAAAAAACCATCAATGGTGATATTTACTTGGATATGCTAGAAAATTTAGCTATACCCCAGATGAAAAGATACGACAACGCCGTTTTCCAACAAGACGGCACGCCCCTGCATTGGTCAACGTGCGTACGTAAGTGCCTAAATGAGCATTTCCCCAACAGATGGATTGGGTATGGTGGTCCCATTCTATGGCCTCCTCGCTCTCCAGATCTAACTCCATTGGATTATTTCATGTGGGGTTATGTGAAGGATCCTGTCTATCAGATGCCTTGTACTGATTTGCAGGAACTGAAGCAGTGTATCACAGCTGCTATTAATTCCTTAACTTTTCACATGCTTGCCAATACATGGCATCAAATCTAGTATCGCTTGGACGTACTACGAGGAACCAAGGGATCTCACATCGAAATTTATTAACTTGTGTGGTTACATTGTAAGTTAGTACAGTCAGTTTCTTTCTATCTGTTTAATGTTTTGTTTTATATAATTTTGTAATGTGTCCAATAATTCTTGGACACCCTGTATAATAAACATTTTATAATAACGCAATAACTTAAGATTTTATGAAAGACATCTCTCATACAGCAGTATTGCAATTTCAGAATAATATTTTGTGTTTCGAAACACTTAAACTTGCACAAATTACTGAATTATTCACAGACGAAATATTTTAAAGCCTACCCCAAAGACGGTCATGGTGTTGGTTTTCTCATCAACTTCCATTATTCCTAAAAACGACTGGAATGGTGACCTCGAGGCTTTATACTTTTTTTTGTCATTGTCTGACAAGTGCTCCGTTCGAGTTTTTGTTACCAACTCAACATTACTGGCAGCATAAACCTAGCAATCAATAGAAATACAAAGTACAGCATACTGGAAGAATAGTGTACAGTATTGGTCACAGCATGTAAGCCATTTACAGTAAAAGAGCATTTAATTTAAATATTCACAAACATTGTGATATTAATGTAGCAAAATTGGGTTATTAGATTAAAAATCCTCAAAAACAAAAAATACACTATAAGAAAACTACACTGGTATGCATAAATTAAGGAAGTAGGACATAAACTGAAATATTTCAATGAAACTTACATAGAATTTAATACACTGCTGGACAATTGCTAAGGACGGATCATAAATGGCTATATAGCGCATAAAAAAGTAAGTGTGGTTGGATGCCAAGTGAAATAAAATAATGTCAGAATGCCAGGACATTATAAGAAAGACAATTTATTGTGCTCTGAAATCCAGAAGGCTTTGGAACGTGTTCAAGGGACAAACAGGCCATTTTGTGCAGAATACGTAAACGTGAAAAAAATGCAATTACCGTCCGCAGGCGTTCCGGCGTAAGATGTCAATACGGGATATGGCCACCATGGAGGGTGATGTAAGATTCCACACGTCGTGTCATGCTTTGCACAACATTATCAAGCAGCTGTTGGGGTAATTTATCCCATTCCTCTGTCAGTGCACGGATGAAGGTGTCCTTGTTTATTGGAGGGCATTGGTGACCAGCAAGACTCCTCCCCAAAGCATCCGACACATTTTCAATGGGATTCTGATCTGGAGAACGTGCTGGCCATATGAGGCGTTGAATATCCTCGCTCTCAAGACACTCCTGGACAGCGACTGTTCGATGACATGTTGCGTTGTCGTCCATGAAAATGAATCTATCACCGACAGCACCACGGAACATGCGAACATGAGGTAGCAGAACATCATTGATGTATCGTTGGCCAGTCATAGTCCCAGTTGGAAGCACATAGAGGGACGTGCGGCCATTGATCATGATGCCAGCCCATACCATGACACTACATGTTGGATATTGGTCCCTTTCCTGTATGTTTGCTGGACAATATGCAGTACCACTATCACGCCAGATCAGTTCTCGTCGACAATCAGACGATAGACTGTATCTACTCTCACCTGAGAAGAGGAGAGCCGACCAGTCGTTATCAGTCCAATTGCGATGTTGATGGCACCATTGCAAACGGGCGGTACGGTGACGTCTGGACAATGGGATGCACACAGCAGGATGGCGGGCGTATAGTCCTCCTTCATGCAAACGTCTGGCGGCAGTTTTTCGGGAGATCCGCTTGCCAGTAGCAGCCATAAACTGATTTGCTACTTCAGTAGCTGTGCTGCGCCGGTGTGTTTTTGTTGATAGCACTATGTACCGATCGTCTGCAGGTGTCGTACTGCGAACACGACCTCCCCCGTGACATTTGCTACACTCTCCATTTGTTTGAAATGATTTCCAAAGCCTTGAAACAACACTGTGGCTGACGTCGAACTCCCTGGCAACATCTGTTATTTTTCGCCCTTCTTCAATTTTGCCAATAATACGGCCACACGTAAAATCATCTAGGTGATGTCGGGAAGACATACTGAAAATTGCAAGTTCGTCAATTGATTCTTTCCCTTTCAACTTTGTGTTTGAACAACAACGGTCAATACGCGTCAAATCCTTTATATCTCTTATCAGCACTATGACGTCACGAACAAGTTCGGCAATCCAAAATTGGCATAGGCACAACACGTCTTACTGTATCCCGCACTTATGCTAATTTCCACATTTTCCTGCCTTCCATTTTATGGTTGCTATCGTTGCTATTGTCATCCGTCCTTAGCAATTGTCCGGCAGTGTAAAACTTACTATAGACATACTTCATTTTTGGAGAATTAATAGAGCAGTTCCATTTATCTTGTTGGTTTGCCATTAGAAATAACACCACATCCAGTTTAAGTAGCAGCAGGTTAACATACCATAAAGGAATGAAACACATTGCTGGCCACCCAAAATGCAACACCAAGAAGGAAGCATCCCATTGGCCTGAAATTCGCAGCATGCGTCGCCCGCGAGAGGATGTGCAAACGATTAGCATTGCAGGGCATATGCAAATCATGTGCGCCCGGCACGCCGCCGAGAAGAACTATAAGAAGGGTGCACAGAAGGCTGGGTGTAAGTAGTGGAAGTGTGTTGTGCTGCCGGACCTGTGCATGGGAAGCTTCCTGATGCCTCGTCGCAGAATACGGCAGTCATTCCAGCACGTTTCGGAGTTCGACAGAGGACGATTAGTGGCTTATCGCGACAGCGGTTCATCGTACCAAGACATTGGCGCCCGTATCGGACGACATCCAGCCACAGTGAGGCGAGTATGGATTTGGTGGGTTCAGGAGGAACGGACGGACCGACATGAGCGATTTCCGCAGCCTCGGCACACCACCGAACGAGAAGACCGGCATGTTGTGCGGCGGGCATTGACGGCTCCCACTGCCACATCACGAACGTTAGCACAGGAATTAAGAGTGTGTTGTGCAACAACCTGTGTCAGCACGTACCGTTCGATGTCGTCTGCAGGACCAGGACTCGTCGCACGGCTCCCATTGCTCCGATTACCATTGACGTTACACCACCGGCGAGTGCGGCGGCAGTGGGCCGTTGAACGCCGCACCTGGACTACGGAATGGCACGACATTGTCTTCTCCAACGAATCCCGCTTCTGCCTGCAACACCACAATGGTCGGATCCGCGTGTGGTGGCACCGCGGCGATAGACTGTATGACGCCTGCACTGTGCTTCACCATACCAGTCCATCGCCTAGAGTTACGGTTTGGGGCACAATTGTATATGACACCCACACCCCTCTGGTACGAATCGCCGGTACACTCAACAGCCACCGCTACATCTTCGACGTTTTGGAGCCTGTAGTCCTCCCTTACCTGCAGGTCCTGCCAGCGGCCACGTTTCAACAGCACAATGCGCGCCCGCACGTGGCACGCATCGTGCAAAAATTCTTCACGGCCCACCAGGTGTCACTGCTGCCGTGGTCAGCCTGTTCTCCCGATATGTTGCCCGTCGAACACGTTTGGTCGCTGATCGGCAACTGGGTGGCCTGGCAAGCACCACCCGCGGCTATGCCTGATGAACTGTGGCAACGTGTGGAAGCAGCCTGGACCGACATACCCCAAGCCCACATCCATAGCCACTTTCGTTCGATGCCGCGGCGTGTAGCAGCCGTTATTGCCAGCCATGGGGGCCACACGAACTATTGATGTCTGCGTGTTCCGCAAGTCGCACGGGCCTGTAAGCTCAATTGTTTCATCTTTGTATCTGTTGTTATGTGTCCAGTAAATCTGGCTTTGCTATCTCGTGTCCTTCTTGGTGTTGTATTTTGGGTGGCCAGCAGTGTATTTGATAATCATTCCCTTCTCAGTCTCGCCAATATGGCAGTAGGGTATCTTGTATGACTTTCATTGAAGATAAATAATGCAATGAAGGGAGGTATTAAGAAAACTGTTTATTTATTTTTAATACACTTGAAATCACCTGTGCAACTCACATCAAATAACATTGAAGGCTGATGTGGTAGAAAAATGCACTGCACGACTTTTATCTAAGATAAATGACTCAATGAAGGAAGGCATTAGGAAAACTGTTTACTAAATATCAAATAATATTGAAGGCTGATGTAGCAGCAGAGAACATAGTATGACTTTCATAGAAGATAAATTACACAATGAAGGGAGGTGTTAGGAAATCTGTTTATTTTATTTATACCTTTTACATCACCTTGCACAAATCAGACATCAAATAGCATGGGAGGTGAAAACGCTGTAGACCAAGGGTCCCGAAACTATGGTCCGGCCTACAGGAAGCCATGATATGGCCCACAGTGAATTTGAATTTTTAAAAATTTGTTTTACGTATTTTAATTTTTCTTTTTCTTACTGAGAAAAGAAGTTGTTTTTGTGGAATAACTTTTTTATGGGTCTTATAGAGGTTATTTTTCATGAAAGTTGGTTGTCAAATTTTCGAACTAAAGCCTAGTTCGTCATCAGGACTATGTCACTGGAGTAGTTGCTGCCACTCAGTTGGAAGAGTCCATCTGCAATTATCGTTAATTGTGGTACTTCTTCTTCTTGCTATTTTGATCCCTTCTTCTAGTTTCCTCTTTACTAAGTTTGACAGGTGGAGCAAGAAAAAAAGAAGCAGGAAAAAACCAACTTCAAATTCACCAGCAAAATTACGTACCACAAGGGACTTTTCGAGAAACTGAAAAGGATCGGAGCAAAATATAATATCAGGCTAGCTCCAGATCTTAATAACAAAATAAAGAAATTCCTGCCAGCTTTAAAGCAGAAAGAATTGGACATCCAATTGCAGGAAGGAGTAATTTATTGCATCGACTGTAACTGCTGACTCGGCTATATTGGAGAAACAGGGAGAAGTATTAAGGTGTGAATGAAAGAACACCAAGCAGCTATTAGGAACATTGGGAACAAAACAGGGCTAGACAGACATATACAAGCAAGTGGACACTCTATAAATTGGGACTCAGTGAAAATAATCGCCCATCAGTCAAATTTAGTAAAGAGGAAACTATAACCACAATTAACGATAATTGCTGATGGACTCTTCCAACTGAGTGGCAGCAACTACTCTAGTGACATAGTCCTGATGACAAACTAGGCTTTAGTTCGAAAATTTGACAACCAACTTTCATGAAAAATAACCTCTATAAGACCCGTAAAAAAGTTATTCCACAATCACTATGAATAGGGGTACCATAAAAAGAAGTTGTTGTTTGCCATAGCATGGCCAGACATCACAGCAACGTTTGATTGGCACTTCGCTTCATCCAACCTGAAATCAAATATCGAAAATGTAGCTAAATCATTCTTCTCATTGATTTTTTTTTTTTCAGTTTTAGATTTTGTTTATGTCATGAAGTCACCTTATTAAAGACTAAACTTTAGTCAACTTCTTTTTATGGTACTAAAGACTAAACTTTAGTCTTTAGTAAGTTTAGTTTTGTATTTGTTTTAGGTACATGTATAAATATTTATTTTGAAAACTTTCATGTTAGAGACCATATTAATTAGTTCATCATCATCATCATCATTGTCAACCATTATCAATCCACTGCTGGACGATGGTCTCCCCAAGTTTCCTCCACAACGGTCTGTCTTGTGCCAGTCTCTTCCATGTCACTCCCGCATACTTTCGAATTTCATCCACCCATCTTCCATGTGGTCTTCTTCTGGGTCTTTTCCTGTCCCTTGGAATCCAATCTAAAATTTCGGCTGTCCATCGACGGTCTGTTCTTCTGGCAGTATGTCCAGCCCATTGCCATTTCAGGGATTTAACTCTGATCATGATGTCTTCCACTCTTGTCATTTTTCGGATCCACGTGTTCCTCTTCTTATCTCTCCTGGTTACACCAAGCATGCACCTCTCCATGCTCCTTTGAGTTGTCTGTAGCCTTTGTATGTCTCTTTTAGCTAAGGTCCACGTCTCTGCACCATACGTAAGCACTGGAAGGATGCATTGATCAAACACTTTTCTTTTAAAACATAATGGCATATTGCTCTTGAAAATTATGCTGTTTCTTCCAAAAACTCTCCAGGCAAGTTTTGTACGTTGATTAATTTCTTCACCAATGTGACCCTCACTTGATATCTGCTGTCCAAGATAAACGTACATGTCTGTTATCTCCAGCTTTTCTCCATCAATCGATAAATCTTCATTTCTAGTAAAAGCATTGAACAACACTTTTGTCTTCTGAAAGTTCATTTTTAATCCCACTTCTTTACTCTTGTCAGCAAGTTCCTGGATCATACTCTGTAGCTCTGATGGGGTAGTTGCAAAAATGACTATGTCATCAGCAAAACGAAGGTGGGTTAGATAATCTCCATTAATCTTTATCCCTTTGTTTTCCCAGTTCAGTGATTGAAAGACATTTTCCAATGTGGCATTAAAGAGCTTCGGAGATATGGTGTCACCTTGTCTCACTCCTTTTCCAATTTTTATGTGTGTTGTATTTTCAAACAGCCGAATCTTTGCACTTGCATTTTCATAGATGTTATTAATAATATTAATGTATGCATCTTCAATACCGCAGGATTTCAGAGCCATTGCAACTGCTGATGGTTTCACCGAATCAAAGGCTTTTTCATAATCGATAAAAGCCATGCACAATGGAAGTTCATATTCCCTCGCTCTTTCAATTAGTTCTCTCAGTACGTGGATATGATCTATTGTGCTGTAGCCACTCCTGAATCCAGCTTGTTCTCTCGGTTGAGCCATGTCCAGTGTCACCTTCAAGCGGTGTGAAAGAACTTTAGTGAAGATTTTATAAACCACTGATAGGAGGCTGATAGGTCTGTAGTTCCTGAGATCCTCAATGTAATCTTTCTTATGTAGCAAGATCATTGTAGCGTTGTTCCAATCCTCAGAAATTTTCCCTTCATTAAGGCATCAAGTGAAAATTTGGGCAAGTACTGTTTCTATTTCTCCACTTGCTTCTTGTATGATGTCTACAGTAATTCCATCTTCTCCTGGAGCTTTTCCTCGCTTCATGTTCTTGATTGCATGTGCAACTTCTGCTGGGAGGACTGGAAGAACTCTGGTACTGGTACCTTTCATGATGTCTGGAGTACATGTATCATCCCTTTCATATAATTTGGAGTAGAAATCTTTCACTCTTGTCAAAATTTCGCCTCTATTTCTTGTTACAGAACCATCTTCTTTTCTCAGAGCCATAATCTGTTTTTTTCCCTTACTGAGATGTCCCTTTGCTATCTTTAGGCTTTGGTTGTTTTCTATTGCTTTCCTTACTAGTTCACAGTTGAATTTCCTTACGTCTTCAGTGATACTTTTTCGTACTGTCTTGCATAGCTCTATATATTCCACTTTGGAAGTCACATCTTCTTTAGTTGTCCTCATCACTCTTCTTTTTTGCATCAACATTTTGGTTTTTCCTGATAATTTGTTCACATGCAATTTGTTCTTAGACCCAGCTAATTTTGTTGCTGTTTCCATAAGAGCTTTGGTTACTTTTCTGTTAACTTCAGAAATATCCACTTCTTCCGATGTTAGGCCTTCTAAAGCAGAGAATCTGTTCTTCAGTTCCAATTTGAAGGTATTATGGTGTTTTTTAAGGTTGGTTATGTCAATACATTTTGTTTGTCTTATGAGCTTGCTACGTTCGAGTTTAGTGTTGAGGTGCATCTTACATCTCACCAATCTATGGTCACTGCCTGTGTTGAACTTGTTTAGCACACTGCAGTCTTCTATGACGAATTTTTTGTTACACATAATAAAATCAATTTCACTTGTCGTCCCATTTGGATGTCTCCATGTCCATTTCCTGTGTGGCTTTTTCTTGAAAAAGGAGTTCAAGATGAAAAACCCTTCTGCCTCTGCAAACTCTACGAGAGTATTTCCACGGGATGTAAGGTCAGGTGATGCGTAACATCACAGCCTCTCCTTGACAAATGTCAACCCCGCCTTCTCGTGGTACATCCTGTTCCTACTAAAGGGGCTCTGACGACCGCCAATAGCTGTATAACTATACCCTCGGGATTAGAGGAAATGCTATCCCACACTCACCAACCCGCTTGGCTAGCGTGGTGAGTTATGGCCAAACCCCTCCAAAATGACTCCACAACTTAAATTAATTAGTTAGACCTTCATAAATATTAGTTCATTGAAAATTTGCAATATCTACAAAGGCTATTCCATAAGAACTGAGAGTATTTTTTTTTTTTTTTTGAGTTGGCAACAGTGTGAAGAAGAAGACTAACCACACAGACGACTATCTGGATTAACATGTTTGCCGTCGCTGTGTTATTTCAACGGCAAGCCCCCTATGCCGGTAAGAAACACGAGCAAACCTCCCGAGACGTCACATGACACCATGGATGAGCTTCTATGCATTTTCATCAACCTAGCGGTGTTCAGATCTCATAGCTTTGCACAACTCTGCTATTCTAAAATATGAGAAAATTTATCCGTAATTGATATTTGTAATTATAACTTTCAGTAACTCCAGGGATATAAACACATCTACAGCATATGCATTGCTTTGCAATGTATATGATATAGACTTGCATATCCTGTAGACGGTAACTAATAAATTGTAAAATTCTTCAGTTGCAAAAAGATTGAAAAATTCAATTGGTTCAATACTTGTCATATTAATTTTCAGTCTTAGTACTAGTGCCGGATCTTGGGTCCGAGACCTGGGCTATCCTCACCCGAAAACTTTATTTGTACATGAACTCTGTTCTTTTTCTGAATACTTTATTTGTACATGGACTCCATTCTTCTTCTGAACACTTTATTTGTAAATGGATTCCATTCTTCTTCTGAATGCTTTATTTGTAAATGGATTCCATTCTTCTTCTGAATACTTTATTTGTACAGGAACTCCATTCTCCTTCTGAATACTTTATTTGTACATGAATTCCCTTCTTCTGAATACTTTATTCGTACATGAACTCCATTATTCTTCTGAATACTTTATTTGTACACAAACTCCATTCTTCTTTCCTTTTGTGTGAACTTGAGTGTTATGTTTTCATAAAATGTTTCTTCTGAGTACCGTATATACTCGCGTATAAGTCGAGAAATTTGGGACAAAATGAGAGCTTCAAAGTAATGGGGTCGACTTATACGCGGGGTCTAAAAAAATCGTAAGCCCAAAAGTTCTTCCCGTGAGGCAAAAGGCAATCCATCCCAAAAGAAATAAAAATGCCAATGAGGTATTAATTATGAAATTGCAACCGTCCGAAAGAAAAAGAAAGAAAGAAAAAACACTGATGTGGTAGAATTACGAAATCGCGACCCTCCGAATTTCTCTCTCCGTGCTTTGAAAAGTCTCCTCTCTCCTGGCTTTGCGTATCCACAGCGCAGTCACAGCCGCTCCTAAGAAAGCTCCACCCTTCCGACTACCAGTTGATTGCGCTGACCTTCGACGTAACGGAGCCATGCGACAGCCAGTGTTAGGTGTTGCTTGTTCTTAATCGCACGTGTCTCGCTTCTCCTATTATGGGTGACATGGATTGTGTAAAGAAACGGATGTCCTATAACGCAGGATTCAAGTTGAAAGTGGTTTCTTTTGCAGAAAATACTAACAACTGTGCTGTTTCACGTCAATTTGGCATTAACGAAAAACTGATTCAAGATTGCCGTAAAAAAAAACCGGACTTGGTGAAAATCCCAAAAGCCCAAAAGGCGCTGCGCCATGGAACGACATCTTTCCCAGAGCTGGAAAGTGTCTTGAATGATTGGATTGTGGGCTGCAGACAAAATGGTTACATTGTAACGCGAACTGGTATACGTTTGCGAGCAATGAAGCTCGCAAAAGTTTAAAAGTTTGCAGCCGCAAATAACACTTTTCGTGCCTCACCAGGTTGGTGCACAAGGTTCATGAACCGCTATGGGTTGTGTCTACACCAGCGCACCAAAATTGCACAAAAGTTACCTCGTGACCTCGAAGCAAAGATAATGGAATTTCAAAAGTATGTAATTCAAAAGAGAAAAGAGACTGCTTTTGAACTTTCCCAAATAGGGAACATGGATGAAACCGCCATGTGTTTCGACCTTCCTGGAAATAAGATGGTGAACCAAAAGGGCGAAAAAAATATCTTGATCAAAACGACTGGCCATGAAAAATCCAGTTTCACGGTTGTTCTTTCCTGTTTGGCCGACGGCAGTAAGCTACCTCCGGTAATTACTTTCAAACGCAAAACTCTGCCGAAAAGCGTTGTCTTTCCGTCTGGTGTGCTCGTTCGTGCCCATGAAAAAGGATGGATGAACGAATCCGGAACAATTGACTGGTTGAAGAATGTGTGGAACAAAAGGCCAGGTGCACTTTTGAGGAAACCTTCTCTTTTGGTGTGGGATATGTTTGTTGCACACCGTTGTGCAGAAGTGAAAAAAACTGCAGAAAATTCAAAAACAACTCTTGCTGTCATCCCAGGTGGGTTGACATCTGTTCTTCAACCACTAGATGTCTGCCTTAATAAACCCTTCAAGGACAATGTGCGGAGGTATTGGTTAGATTGGATAAGTTCCGATTTGCCGACTGAAACCAAGGGCGGAAATCTAAAGAAGCCGGATATCGTTTTGATTGCGCGATGGGTCAAGGATGCTTGGGATGCGATACCTGTGGAAATGGTCGTGAAATCATTCAAGAAATGTTGCATTAGTAACAAACTTGATGACACAGAGGATGATGAGATTTTTATGAGTGATGATGACAGTGATTCTTATGACACAGGCATAGATGGGAATACTGATGTTTATGATGACGCGCCGATGACGGAGAAAGACTTTTTTTAACTGTTTGGCGAGTCTGACTCGGAATCGGATTTTGAAGGGTTCTGATCAAGTTTTTGGGTATGCAATTTAAATTTAGTATTATATATATAATTTTTTTCGTTTTCAAATGTTTTTGAATAAATTCATTGACTTGTACAGAAAACTAGCGGATAATGCTTACCTTGGCATTCCTTTCTAGCAGCGGGGACATTTCACGCACGTGTTTTCCGGTCTTTGTTGAGGTTATTGTCCTAAAGTCCGTTGTATGCGATGACTGGCTTTACTTCTCACACTTTTCGCTGGGTATACTCATTGGATCTTTGCTTTAGGATTCCAAACATCAATTTTTACCGTTCTTTATACTCGAAATTTTCGCCCATACTCTGGGCATCTTCAGGAGCGCGGCGACTTTACCACCGATGTTCGTGGCTAACTTCGCGCTAATGGAGTCCGATACTCCTTGTTGCCATTCGTCGGAAAAACTTTCCTGGATATATTTCGTTAACAAGCCCGGCTGGCGCCATCTATGCGTAGTTAAGACCACTTCCCCCCCCCCCCCCCCGTATTTTTTTTTTTTTTAATTTTTTTAATTTCTTTTTTCTTCTCCTATCCTGGTTTTCTTGTCTTTTTTGCCTGTTTTTCTTTTGTTGTTGTTTTTCTTGTCTTATTAGTTCTTTCCACAGGCCCGATAATGTGCTAGGGTCGTTCTGGTTACATACCCTTGCTTTATTTTTGTAGATTAATATTGCTTCTTCCCTCCTCATTTGCCTTTCCGATTTTTTATTCTTTTTTAGCATTTTAATTTCATCGAACTTTGGGAATGTCCGGTTTTCCAAGCAGAATTGCACTAAAGCCGTTTTGGCTTCTTTTTTTTGCCAGTTAGATATGTGTTGTTTAAGTCTTTTTTTTTTAATCTGTTTTTCGTACTTCCAATGTACGATATTGGGGGTATGTGTGCTATTGGAATTTCGTAGGTTCCTGATTCTTCTAGCATTTTTTCCTCTGTTTTTTTGTTGACAGTCATACTTTTCACGGTGTGCACTGAGCTTCCTAGTTGTAAGTCATATTTAGCACAGTGCCTATTGATTTCTTTACTCACTCCTTCCAGGTATGGGAAAGCTCCAATGTATTTCAATTTTTTATTTCTCATCTTCCTTTGGTTGTGCACTTCTTGGCCTTCTTTCCTCTGAGTCATATGCTTTTTACTCTCATGTATCCATTTATTAATTAGCTTGCTCGGGTACCCATACTCTTGTGATATTTTCGAGATAAACTCTAGCTCTTGATTTTTTAGCCTGTTGTTAGATGTGTGTGTGTACGCTCGCCGTATCAAGTTTACTATGCTGTTTTTTATGTATCACTGGATGGTGCGACAGTATGGTATCAGTACAGGTATGTAAGTTGCTTTTCTGAACACAGAGTATTCAAAACTATTTTTGTTTTTCTTTAGTTGAATGTCCAGGAAGGATAGGCAATTATCCTCTTCAAACTCAATAGTTAGCTCTATGGTGTTACATTTTCCGACGAATGGCAACAAGGAGTATCGGACTCCATTAGCGCGAAGTTAGCCACGAACATCGGTGGTAAAGTCGCCACGCTCCTGAAGATGGCCAGAGTATGGGCGAAAATTTCGAGTATAAAGAACGGTAAAAATTGATGTTTGGAATCCTAAAGCAAAGATCCAATGAGTATACCCAGCGAAAAGTGTGAGAAGTAAAGCCAGTCATCGCATACAACGGACTTTAGGACAATAACCTCAACAAAGACCGGAAAACACGTGCGTGAAATGTCCCCGTCGCTAGAAAGGAATGCCAAGGTAAGCATTATCCGCTAGTTTTCTGTACAAGTTACTTTGAAATATCGCACGTAAAAGAGAATAGTACAGTAATTAGAGCTATATAATAGTCAGAATTAGAACGACTAAGTGGAATAAATTCATTGACATTTTTTTTTTCTCATTCCGGGATCGACTTATATGTGAGTTTCCAATTTCTTACGATTATTTCCTCTGAAAGTGGGGGGGGGGTCGACTTATACGCGAGTATATACGGTAGTCAGTGGGACAAATACCTCAGTGCTGGTGGTGTCTTATTTTGACATAAAGGTAATCCTTTCCAACATAATTGCCTTGGCTTTCTGTCATTTGACTCACCCTTATATTTTGATATAACTCATCAAAATTCTGTAAAATTCAAAATAATGTGCATTTTGCTTGCAACAAATGTTGTAAGCATGTAAATGGCTAATTTTAAATGTTAGAGTTTTGGAGTCCACTAGGGCTAAATAAGGTGTGGTCACCTGCAGCTGTAATAAAAGTCTTACAACAATCCCTCATGCTTCTAACAAGGTGAGTCAGGAGCTCAGCAGGGATACCTTCCCAATCCTCTGTGAGAGAAGTTTTCAGCTCACAGGATGTTATCAGAAAGGGTTGACAACTTGGAATCTTAAAACATACAAAATATTCGCTAACTTCTATTTTCAAAAGTTTTAAAAGATGGAATCTAACCGCAAATGGAAAACAGTCCCTGTTCCCCAAAATTTTCTCTTCAGTTCCGTGTTACTCTCAAGAATGGCCTAAATGATGACGAAAAAAAAATGAATTCCATGAATCTGCAGAAGAATCCCATACCTACTATGAGAAAACAATCGTACACAAAAAATACATACGAGGTACGAAGAAAAAGTTCCGAGACTAGGCCGATACACAACAAAGTACTTGCGTTACTTAAGTCTGGCTATGATCTCCCTCAAAGTAGGCAGCGATAAACCACTGCCAGCGTTTTTGCCACTGTTGGAATGCTTCCAAGAAGTCCTGTTCGCGAATCATGTCAAGCACCGTCTGCAATTCGCGCTGGATCTCGTCCACGGTTTCAAAACGGCGACCCTTCAGCTTCAGCTCCGGGTGAAGAAAAGAAGTCGCAGGGGGCCAAATCCGGTGAGTAAGGCGGCTGCAAAATTGACGTGCTGCTAACACTCTGTGAGCTGCTGCATCGTCGCGATGGAGCAGGAAATCGCCCATGCGCCACATTTCAGGTCGTTTGCAGCGACTGTCCTCCCTACGATGCCGCAGAACATTGCAGTAAAAAAGGGCGGTGACGGTCTCACCCTGGGGGACGAACTTACGATGCACAACCCCAGGAATGTGGAAGAACACGATGAGCATGCTTTCAGTTGCACTCCGGACCCGTCGTGCCTTTTTCGGTCGTGGAGATGATTGGGCCTCTTCCACTGCAACGGCTGTTGTTTGGTAACCGTAGACCCAAGTCTTGTCCCCAGTGATGACTCGTGACAGGAACATTGGTTCATTCACCACCTGCTGACGAAGATTTTGACAGAGTTCGACACGGAGCGCCTTCTTTTCAGGGTTCAGAATTTTCGGCAGAAACTTTGCAGCAACGCAATGCATGTTCGAAACCGATGTCAGAATTTCTTGCACTGTTCCGTATGACACAGTGATGACGGTAGCAACGTCTTAAATGGTTCTCCGAAGATCCTCATGCAGCAGTTCCCTAATTTTGTCCACATTTTCGGGGGTTTTTTTCTCATGGACGGTCGCCCTGACCTCTCGTCGTCTTCCAGTGCCGTTCTGTGGCTCTTGAAGCACGAGTGCCACTCAAAACACCTCGCACGACTCATTGCCACAAGCCTGCCGCAATATTTCACGCGTCTCCGTTCCCCATTTGCAGAGTTTGACGCAGAATTTGATGTTCGCTCGCCGCTCTGGTTTGCAGTCCATACCGAAACCGCAGCTGTGTTCTGCACGTGGTCACCAAATATTGTGTAGCACAGCTGTTCTACACAATATTTGGTGACCACATGCAATATTTTGTGACCCGATGTTCACAGAACGACGCCACTCAGCACAATGACTCATTAAGGGCACTGCGCTCGACCGCCATATTTAGTGTGCTACGTACCTAGTCTCGGAACTTTCTGATCGCACTACGCATACATATTTTGCATACCTGCCAACTTTCAGAAACCAAAAATCGTAAAAAAAAATATCGATATATTCGATGAAACTTTTAATCGATATATCCAATGAAATCACCTGTCGTGCATATTGATTACATGTACTGAATATATCGATTAAAAAACGATATGTTACCTAACTCAAGTATCAACTTTTAATTGATATGACTACAGATGTTTTATATATATCGGCATGTTTATTTCGATTATCCACACAGAATTTCTCATTACCATGCTATATCATTATGATCTATAAAGAGATAAAAACACCAAAATCCAATAGACACCCAAATCCAATAGGATTGTATCCCATGCCGTCACGAAACAAACTAAAATGTTTTCAAAAACAAATCATTTTCATGCTAGGATTATCTTATGGACAGACGGTCGATGAGTCAGTCAAATAAAAAAAAATGAAATAAATGAGTGACACTAATTGGTAAATTCTGCTCAACTAAAGATGAAGTGAACACACATTTTACACGAATCGCATCCAGTTCATTAAAACTTTTAACAAAGGAAGTTAATTTCGTATTTTCTTTTTTTCCATGCAGTCAACATTAGATTTGTGCTGGGCACTAGAAATATGATTAGTAATATCATTCCTTCCACCACGCGAAATGCTGAAATTACGTGACATGCAGTGCAAAACGCATATTTTTCATTTTTTGAAGATTTTGCAATACTAGGGAATTCTGCAGAATACGCATCATGGAATGTTTGATAGAACTCCCCCCCATTCATATTGCTGTTCATAGCGAATCACTAATACTAAATTTACTGACATTTAAAAAAAAAAAATGCGAGTAAAATGTAACAGCTTAAAGAGATGCAATTGCAGAGGAAAAAAATAGTACCCCAACATATTTATTTCGTTGAATCAAGCCAAGACATTTTTATGCACCTTATCAAGCGACAAACAAAAAAAGGACGGTTGAAAAGCGTAAAAAACTTACTGACTAATGGACCAGCAAGATAAATCATTGCTGGAGAAGCACAGGCTCAAATGAACATTAGACTTTTTTTTTTCTTTTTTTTTTCTTCTTTTTTTCAACTTCCTCTTACAGTAGCATTCTTTTGTTAGGTCAAATTTACTGCCACAGAAGAAGTTACGAAACCATGCCTAACGCATTTTTAATTTCACAAAACTGGCAGCTTTTGCTTAATTTCGTTGTGTTGGGCATCGATCTGGGCTTAGAAATGTCACATATTTAAAATCCGTTTGAATTTCTTTTCTACGATAACTGCGTTCTGAAATAGCATTTCGAACTGGGAGTGCTGGAACGCAAGACACACCCACGCTGGCCTCTGAGAAGCTGCGACCCTGGGGACGAACAATGCGTTATCTGAAAAGGAGAACGGGTGTGGTGGTGGGGTAACAGCAAGAGAGAGAGAGAGAGAGAGAGCGTGATGGTAACCTTACGTTACGCTGCTGCATGGCCCGACGGGAATTGTCGCCAGCGTGATGCCACTTGCGCAGGGGAAGGTACTCGGATCCATCCAAAAGTCCACATGTAAGCAGAAAACCGTGCGGCCTTAAGGATTTTTTGAAGTGGAATAAAGAGTTTTTTTTTTTTGCTCTTGAAACGGGGAGAAAAAAATAGGGATTTTTGGTATGAGAATGAAAAATCGGAAGAAATCACTTTCCGATCGGAATATCGGAAAGACGCCCCAAAATCGGAAGCTTTCCGGGTAAATCGGAAGGATTGGCAGCTATGGTGTTGGTATGATAAACTTTGGAAATCAAAACAGCACTGGGACATATAAACAGCTTATACAAGGTTCGTAATCTTCCAAGCAAAATAAATTCAAGCACTTTTCAAGGACTTTTTAAACCCAAATTATCATATGTGTGTACTGTCTGTCAGTCAGTAAGTAGGTAGGTATTTTAGTAAGTTCAGATTATTAATCTTAGTTGGGACGGACATACCTTCAATGACCAACCTGTTACCTCCTGCCTCTACCCTGTTGGTTTATTTTATTAACTTTGGATTGCCCCTGTGTTTTGGTGTTTTTCTGAAATTTTATTTTGTGGAATATTTCGAAAAGGTACATTATTTTCGTATTCATCTGCTGGTATGACGCATATTGTTTGCTTTAACTTTTTATTTTTGACGCAGCCAAGAGATGAAGGGTTCACATGCGTGAAGCACAAGCAAATTCCTGGAAGTTCCATTCTCCGGCAAGAAAGTGTCTCTAACCCGGCAGTAAATAAGAGTCCATCGTAATTTGCGAATACATCGTTCCACTTATTTTGCTCACATGGCTGACGCTTTATTCTTTAGTGATATCATAGCCAAGGCACCAGCTGTCCATACCCTCCCCTGGATTGAACACAAGTTCTTCACTATTTGATCAGCTTGGTGTTTTTATCAGAACTACACAGTAATCTCCTATACAGCTAGTTATCGGGAGTTCCGTGGTTCAGTTCCATGGCGGCGGCTGAAAAACAATTTTTCGGTTGCTATGTGTTTCTGGAACGCGGAAAGAGCGATGTATTTATTTATTTACTGATGCCAGCCACATATTTGGAGGATTTTCACCTTGGATCTCGCCCTTTCTATTTAACTGCTATAATATATATAGCCAGTGCCGTTAATGCCCACCGGATGGAGACGTCTCAGTAGCTGAACCCAACTTACCGATTTATGATGTCAGAAGCTGACTTAAAAATACACATAGCACAGTGGATTGTTGGCCACCGTGGTGGAAAGTTAACGCGCTCGGCTAGTTATTGAGAGTTCCGTGGGTCAATTCCACGGCGGAGGCTGAAAAACTATTTTTCGGTTGCTATGTGTTTCTAGAACGCGGAAAGAGCAATATATTTATTTTTTTACTGATGCCACGTATTTGGAGGATTTTCACCTTGGATCTCGCCCTTTGGATTTAACTGCTATAATATACACTGACGGAAAAAAAAATCCCAACACTTTATTCCTTTACAACTATACGAAAAAATAGTTGTAAAGGAATGAAATGGCGGCAATACATTTGTATAGGTAACATATTTAATCGATTAAGGTTTCAAGATCACAGCTTATTGTAAGCACGAGAAGAGCCATTTTAAATGTGAAATGCTGGTGCATTAATAACCAGTGTAACCGCCAGAATGTTGAATGCAAGCACACAAACGTTCATGCATTGTGTTGTACAGGTGCTGGATGTCAGTTTGTGGGATGGAGTTCCATGCCTGTTGTACTTGGTCGGTCAATACAGGGACGGTTAATGCTGGTTGGGGGTGACGCGGGAGTTGTCGTCCAATGATGTCTCATACGTGCTCGATTGGTGAAAGATCTGGTGATCTAGCAGGCCACAGCAACATGTCGATACTCTGCAGAGCATGTTGGGTTACAACAGCGGTATGCGGGCGGCGTTATCCTGTTGGAAAGCACCCTCTGGAATGCTGTTCATGAATGGCAGCACAACAGGTTGAATCACCAGACCGACGTACAACTGTGCCATCTGGGTGCGTGGGATAACCACGAGAGTGCTCCTGCTGTCATAGGAAATTGCTCCCCAGACCATAACTCCAGGTGTAGGTCCAGTGTGTCTCGGCCGCAGACAGGTTGGTTGCAGGCACTCACCTGGCCTCCTTCTAACCAACACACGGCCATCACTGGCACCCAGGCAGAACTGGCTTTCATCAGAAAACACAACAGATCTCCACTCCGTCCTCCAATAAGCTCTAGCTCGACACCACTTACATCGCAAACGGCAGTGGTTTGGAGTAAGTGGAATGCACGCTACAGGCAGGGTTCGTACTCTTTTTGGGGGAAAAAATTCAAGGACTTTCCAGGCCTTTTCCAGGCCATATACAAAAAATTCCAGGATGATTACTACGCTTTACAGTATCATGCTCAAATTAGTTTTTAAAAGCAATTTCAGTTTTAAGTAATAAAAATGATGAAAGATGCAAATGGATGAGTGTGCTTTTTTACCCATTACATTTCTTTTTAAAGTTTTTAATTGGCGAATTACCCAATAATGCTAAATTGAATCATGATGCAATTACCACAAGGCTATTCAGAAAATCCTTTCCCTCAATCAGAAAATGATTAATTTAATCAGTCATTTTAGCTGCATCACTATTCTGCACTATCTTCCATGTAATCAGACTATTATTGATAACAACTGAAATTATTATAAAATAAAGTGAGGGCAGATTCAGAATTTAAGAATGGGGAGGGCGCACGTCTAACAGAGGACTGGTAAAAAAATCTGAGATTTATTTCCTCCAAAAAAACACGGTGGTAAAACATGGAGGACCCATAAGGGGGAGATGGGGTGCTTGCCTGTCAGAGTACATCACAAACAGCAGTTCTGAAGTACTGCTGTGTGGATCACTGAAAAGTTCGGGCCAATGTAAGACAAAACGTGGAGTTGCAAATCCATAAGTGAAAAAGTGTGATGTCTGAAAACAAGAAATGTGAGACAAAGCAAAGCACTTATCTACTTACTCAACCCCCCCCCCCCTTTTTTTTTTTTTTGAAATGGGGCATGTGCCTGTTATGCCCACAGGTGGATTCTAGCTCTGATGAAAAGTGTTTCCATACATGGGAATGATTTTTTTTTTCTTTTTAACATTCCCAATAACTGCCACTGGTGGCTGCATATTGGGATGTGACTTTTGAAGGCAATGAAAATCTTATTACTAGACAGAATATGTTCCAGACTTGAGGAAAATTTCCCCCAATTGTAGTACAGTTATGTTAAATCAAAAAGCATAAGCCACGGAATCACTATGCACCTCAAGAAATGATTTGGGAGTGGACGATCATAGAAAGGTGAACCAATAGAGTTTAAAACAGAAAGTGTAATTTTAGGAACATGGCAACAAATTTCAAATAAGTTTCATCATAGAAGTCAGAAAGTCCTGGCCCACCACCCAACCCAAAAGAATCTAACCACCTTTATATGTCTACCAGTACACTTGCCTCATATTACTTTCCAAAAATTATTTTTCATATCAAACAAGATTGCCTCAATTTACTTTTATTTTTTTAAATCAAAATCACTGCTAAACTAAATTTATGAAGTGCTACCCCAAAATGTGGAACTAGCTAAACTATTTATAAAAACCTTAAACATAAAACAATCAGTTTTTTATTGGTATAAATTAGGATATTCTTAAGTATTTTACATAAATGAAAAATGATGAGCATAAGGAATCTCTACCTCCAGTTAAGCTTCAATCATAACCAGAATCAGAATAACCACTTTTGGTTCAACTCCCAAAACATAAGACAATTATATGAATTAAGTTTTTAAAAGCTTTTTTTAAAAAAATTGGAAGTTTGTCAGTTATATAAACCAAAATCTGATCAATGCATTAAGGACAATTGATTGAATTGTTTTGGCCACAAATTCATAGTAAAATGTACAGCAAAAATATGTTTTAGGAGCCCATGAGTATTTACTGTACAAGTATATATAAGGTTTTATATTACTTACCAAAGTTTTAGTCCAATAAGAAGCCCAATTGTGGAAGTTAGTTGCAGAAAGTTATAAGTTTTTGGAACAGAAGAGTTCATTAGTCTATTTACATGAACTTCATATGAAAAACACTAAATAATTATGAAGATAAAAGATCAAAACTGGTTTGAAGTTCAACATGCTTCAAAGAAAGAAAAAAAAGTTCATTTCTATTGTAAATTGTACAAATATAAAATTTTTATGTTTTAGTATTAATTCTCTATATGCTTGGAAGATACCACAAATATGGAGTATCAATGGATGGTTATACAGATTTAAGATTGCTGACTTTGGTTTCAAGTTCCATATCCATTTTTTTAAGTACTGCTCTTTTCTCATGAGCAGTTTTTCTAAAGCTATTAGATTTTACAATGTATGTATTGTTATTTGTAGTTTCAGCTTTTAAAGCTAAATCATCAGCAGATTTAAGTAATTCTTTGACTTCTCCTTCAATGAGTTTCCTTTTCTTTTTTATGCTATCAATTTCATCTAAAATAGCTTTCCTTTTTCCACATATGGCTGCTTTTTCCTTTTCTTTGGACTTATCATCCAAATAATGTATGTATTTTTGCCTTGCAGCTCCAACTGATAACAGAAGGGATTTTGAGATATTTACCTTATCAATACCACCTACATAGGATATATGATCATAAATAATTCTCTGTGCTACAATTGACTCCTCTCTCATGTTTTCTACAATGAGCTCCTTATTGACTGAAAAACCCCTCTCAACAGAAGATTGCCCATGTGACAACAGTAAAAGAAGTTTCACAACTTTCCACAGTTCACTAAAAGCTTTAGTAGAAGACATGTACTCATACAATAATGTGTCTACTCTTTGTTGTTTATCTTCTGGATCAAAGTTTATGAATGAAGATTTTACTGCTGCAACACTGGTCACAAATTCCTTAAACTGCCATATTACACTATCACATAATTCTGGTTGTATTCTATGAGCATCAACAAGAAGTGTGAGAATGAATGTTAGATTCTTAATACAAGTCTCACTATTTTTTGACATCAACCGAGGATCTAAACACTTCATGTGGCGAACAAGGGAGTACTTAAGTGGATTTTTTCCAATAGCTTCACAACTAGCTTTTGCAAAAATATTCGGCATTCCATTCTAAACTCCGTAAGTTTGCGTTCACTAATGTTCTTAGCACTTAATTCTTTCAATACCTTCTCTGTTTGAAACCCAACATCAATTTCTTTATAGTGACAACACTGAGATGCATCTGTAAGGTCTACTTGTAACAGCTTTAAGGCAGAGTTAGCTTCTGCCATTACGGTTCTTTTAACAAAGCGATTCATCATATTTCTTAGCATCTTTTCAAGATCTGTGGCCATAAAGAGCATCATTGGCTTATCTGACTGATATGCCTTGAGAAATGGTACCAGCTGTTTTGAAACTGAATTGAAGAAATGCAGTTTAGCCAAAACAAAAGGATCTTTAGTGAAAGTTTTGATAGCATCAAATGATACAGTGTGGGGATTCTTGATGCACTTCTTTTCAACTTGGTTAACATAATTTTCAATGTCTGCCCAAATTTCTAATGCTCGCTCGCAGGCAGGAGTATTTTCTAGCCACCTGTGTGGGCAGAATTTTAATGGCATCTTACTGGCTAAAATTATTTTAGAAAAATCTTCCCTCCTTGCAGGTGAATCTTTAAAAAGCCTAAATAATGATGAAAGCAACTTTTGAATTTCCCACCCTGTTGCTGAGGCTCCATGTCGAAAGGCATTGTTTACAATGTGAAGTCCACAGCTCCCTGTGTTTAGGAGTTGGACATTTGAGTCAGCACTAAGTGTTGATTGCAGCATATCAAAAAACTTCCAATTAACATTGGGTCCATCCATTGATAACTGCACAATGTTACACAGTGGGAGGCACGCCATGCATTCAAGAAATTTTTCCATCATTATGTCTGCACTAGCATGACCCAAAAAAAACTGATGACAAATATCTGGTTGAAACTGTTCCTTTTTCCCATAAACGAACATGTATATCCATTTGTTTTGACTGACTAAACTTGTTTAAACTTTCGTCAAACAAAATCACAAAATTTTCATTTTCGACTTCCTGAACCAACACTGATTTAAAGTGAGGTGCCAAACCAAAGCAACAAATGTAGGAACATTTTTTTCACCACAGCTGAAGTTTCCAGCAATTCTGCTGTCAGAAAACATTAGGCTGAATAAAACATCATTACCTGCACAAGACCTGTAAGAGTAATGGGATTTAACCACTTTTAAACACCACAATGCTTCTGCTTTAATGGTTGCATTTTTTTCAAGAGGAATATGCAGAGGATTAGATGTGGATGCAATAGGCTGTACTTGTTTATCACTTGATACACATAGCAATTTATCAACAGTTAGTGGAACATTTTTACAGCTTTCTGTCAACATACTATGTTTTTTTCCTTTCATGTGGCTTCTTAAAGCCAGATTCCCCATATTCGAAACATCTATTATTTTAATGGATAAAAATGCATTTTGCAACATGGCAATTGCTTTCATCTTTTTAATCCATCCAGCATATTTAGGATTTATTAGCCAAAGATCACTAAAGGAGTACACTTACCCATATTTAATGGGGAGGGGGGTGAAAAAAATGGGTAAATCCACTGAAACAGTAAATGAAAACCAAAAAAATATCGAAGATCAGGAACCACACAACTAAAAATTGAGAATTTCCCCTGAGTAAGGGGCTACACATGTGACCAATTACTATAGGCCAGATTTTAAGTAATTAAAGAAAAAGGGGTCTTACTGCTATGTTCTTTCCTGCTCCCCAGCTTTGTCCTTTAGGCAGCCTGGGTTGCAAATGCTTTGGCATTGATTTAGTCTTCATTCAAAACAAGGAAACAACACTTAGTGAAGTTACTGTTTTATGACCTGTATGCCAATCAGTAGACAGAGTGTTGTGCTAAAAGACTGTTACAAAGCATCACCTCTTACAGCTGGGCTCCAAACCAGAGGAAAGGAAATGTTAACAAACACTTAGTGCCTGAGGGAAGCAAAACTTTGTACTGGGTCTCCTCCAAGTCTCAAATCTTTCATACTTACCCAGCTGGAGTGGACGTAGGGCTTCAAGCTTGGAGAATGAATACTGCTCTTATATCTATGCCTTTGAATTTAATTTCGACCATTTTCAACAGGGTAGGTTCCTAGGTTGTACCTAACAGCATACTAAAATTTCGCCAACATCCAACCCCTTTTACGTGAATTATCGTACGGACAAATGGAAAAAACCGAAGCATAAACGTTTCTGCAACCTACAGTTCGAAAGGGTTAGTAATTTCTAAAATAAAAACATAACGAACAGCGTGAAAACTAGCTCATACACAGAATATTTGAAACTACAGTATGCGCTTTCAATTATTAGGGATGATAGGGGGAAGGGAATAGAACTGTCCATAATTAGCATGTTCTCGTTGCGCTAGGCGCTTAAGCACTGCTGAATTCCGTCAGACCCCCAATGGTCAAATGATTGAAATGCGCTGATGTTCATGGAATGAAATGGTTGATCAGCTATGATAACCGCATAAAAGTTCGAAGGGGGAGGAGGGGGGCGATTTTTTTTTTTACTTTATGCAACATTCTACATTACTTCAGTATTTATCTTGTCATCATCAACAATAGCAATGTAACTACCACTTACGATCGCGGATATCGGCCGACTGAAAATCTGCCATACAACTAAGGGATACAACACACAGGTATCCTGTTACAATGTATTGTAATTGAAAAAAAAAAAAAAAAAAAGATTTCAGAAATTAAAATCGAAAAAAAAAACCTTTCAGAAATTAATATCAAGTCATGGTGTTTCAAAAATCCGCTTTCCTTTATAATGTTTAAAAACATGTAATGTTTTTTCTTTTTTACCTGTCGTGTATAATAAAATGGGTTGATTTTTTTATGGAATCAGACGTCCACATGTCTGATTGTCTTCGTCTGAGTTCACACGTTAGCTACTGTGTACAAGTAGACATATTTTTTCAGCTCAAAAATATGTAGTTTTGTATGTATTCACAGTATAACTCATTCCGTATTCCCACAGAACAAAATTCAGCAGATACAAATGAAGAACATCAAGACCCACCCAACACCATGTTTCCGATTGTCTGCTGTTTATATTCAAGAAATGCGAATATGGATCAATGGTGAATGCAGCAACTATGGTTTTTATTTATTACCAAGAAAAAAAAAGGAGCCTGAAAGCTGTAAAGCTGAAACGGATATTTCTCCCCCTCCCGAAAACATTCCGATTAAGTTCAAACAGCAGGAGCACGCGTCCACGCACACTCAACCTCTGGAATGTCCTGATGGAACGGCTTCTTTTCATTTGGCACATCGCCATAAATCACCACCTGCAGCTCACTGAAGTGTCTTCCTCCTTCACCCTAACTATAGGAGAAAACGTAAAAAAAAAAAAATGCTGCCCAATTTTCGACAAAATGACCAAATTTACGTCATAACGTTGCAATTTACTAAAATACGTTTATCTGCTGAATTTCGCCTAAATCCATTGAAAACTTTTTAATTATAGATTTTTTTATTAAAACAGTAATAAAAATGTATGTAATTAAAATAGAGTCCATATCATCACAGAAACAAAATTTAAGGATCACTCTGTTTAAATAAACCATGGCATCTAAAAAAAATTATTTGCTTGCTTTTCCCGTAATTTATAATTGCCGTTTCTTTTTTTTGAATCCGATTTTGCAACGGAAGATTTTTTTTTGCATCTGCTAAAGTTTCAAACGGAATTCAGCGAAATTTGCACTAGAACTTTATTGTGATGTATTTTAACCACTGTAAAAATTTTACTGTGTTATTTTCAAAATTCCGGAAAATGGATTTCTGAAAATATCTCTTAGTCCTTTTGAGCCGTGGAAGTGATAAACAGGTGTTTGCTTTCTTCCCAACCAAGGGCTTAGGATCAGTGCTCCCAGCTGTCAATCAACTGTTGCTATGGTAACACACTTTCTGCTCAAGGCTCACTGTCTAAAGAGGCACACATAATAAAAATTTCCAATGCTAACTTTTTAAGTTTTAAACCGATTCAAATGGAATTTTGGGAGTGAGCTTCTGTAATCCAATTATAGTAAATGTAAAAATTTCAGTCACTTTTGTGAAAAATTCGCAAAGATAGTTTTCTTATTTTTTATCATAAGTAGCCGAAGTCTCTTGAGGAATGGGCCGGAAGCAAGCGTCTTAATGCAATAAACAAGGAGGAGATGAATGTGTTGTTCAGGCATACTCTTCACTGGTGGATGCCAGCTGACTTGGTAAACACGCGACCCCTTGCAAAATGCTAAATGTCTCTTCTTTCCCCTTCTGTTGTTCTCAGTAGTTGTCGGACGGACATCAAGCTCAGGGCTAGAGAATGCATCAAGCTCCCCTTCCCTAACAGACCTGCTAGTAATCATCCAATTTTATTGCACTGGAAGTAGTGCCCCCCCCCCCCAGGCCAAATTAGGATTTGGGCACATCCGAAACACCACTGTAGCCGGCGGTTTCTTTGAGAACAGAGGAGAGGAACTTAAAAATTAAGGGGTAACAGTCAGTAACACGATTTCCTAAAAGGGCATTTTTTTTTAAGCACTAATTTCAAATTTCAAGGCTTTTCAAGACAGCATTAAAAAAATACCATTTTTCCAGGATATTCCAGGCCTTGAAAACGTAATCATGATTTTCCAGGACTTTCCAGGTTTTCAAGCACGCGTGCGCACCCTGTACAGGGCGTCTGGCTCGGAGCTGTCCTTCAAGTAACCGATTTGTAACAGTTCGTTGTGTCACTGTGGTGGCAACTGCAGCTCGAATTGCTGCCACAGACGCGGTACGATGCGCCATGGCCATACGCCGTACACGGCGGTCTTCCCTCTCAGTAGTGCCACGTGGCCGGCCGGAACCCGGTCTTCTTGAGGCAGTACCTTCCCTTGACCACCGCTGCCAACAGTCATGCACAGTGGCTACATTCCTGCCAAGTCGTTCTGCAATATTGCGGAAAGAAAATCCACCTTCTCGTAGCCCTATTACACGACCTCGTTCAAACTCCATGAGCTGTTGATAATGGCTTCTTCGTCTTCTTAAAGGCATTCTTGACTAACATCAACACCCTACGTCAAATCTCAACAATAACTAACACTCACGAACGTTACAGCGCGTATTTACAGCAAACCTGCTTTGCATGTTTCGAGGCGCTACTAGCGCCACACGTATGCGCCGAGCGCGAGATTTGCATAGACGTCATCTTACAGATGTACTCTCACCGCCTACCAACTGTCGTTTATCTAACACAACCCATTCTTGGTGTTGGGATTTTTTTTCCGTCAGTGTATATAGCCAGTGCCATTAATGCCCACCAGATGGAGACGTCTCAGTAGCTGAGCCCATCTTACGGATTTATGATATCAGAAGCTGACTTAAAAATACACATAGCACCGTGGATTGTTGGCCACCGTGGTGTAAAGTTAACGCGCTCGGCTGGTTATCGAGAGTTCCGTGGTTCAATTCCACGGCGGCTTTTGAAAAACAATTTTTCGGTTGCTATATGTTTCTAGAACGTGGAAAGAGACATGTATTTATTTATTTACTGACGCCACGTATTTGGAGGATTTTCATCCTATACATCTTTTTAGCACACACAATTATTTAGCACATGCTCTTTCATATCATTACTTAAAAAAAAAAAAAAAACACAGCCTTAAACTTTTTCAGGTACTTTCAAGGACTTGAAAATTAACTTTTTCATTCAAGGACTTTTCAAGGTTTTCAAGAAGCGTACGAACAAAATTAGTTCAAATAAGATTCTTAAATGCTAGATTTACAAATTAAATAATACATACCCTACATTCACATCCATTCACTAACATTTGCTTTGAATTTTTTCTTTGAAATATTCCAGATCGCAACCTGTAAAGAAATGAAACACAACATCAGATATTTACAGAACACTGATAAAAAATATCTTTCCATTGTAATATTAAGTGCCAAATCCCTTAGCACAGCTAGGGGTGACAATCTTTTTTCTTTTTTTCAGGACATGATTTATTTTTAATTAATTTCAGGACATACAATAATGGGTTGCACATGTTCATTAATGCAGAAATTTTGCACACAAAGAATTATCAGATCATATTTTTCCCTACTGCCACAAGTATGAGAATAGACCAAGCTAAAAAAAAAAAAACACTTTATTTTTAAAGAACACTTCCAAACTGTCTCATTACTTTTTGAACGACCCTTGTACAATCTTCAATCAAATTTCTCCAACTGTTTGCAGATCTCCATCTTTATATTGCACTATATTTTCCTGTTATTAACACATTTCTGGTAATTTTCGAAATATACGACCTGCCCTGACAATTAAGATACAGATTTTTTTAAAAATCACCATGCTGGAAAAAGTTATTAATTTTTTTTAAAAACGCTGTATTATCCACATCGGCTTATACGAGCCCGAAAGCCCGAAGCAGAGCCCGGGCCCGAATCGGGCTCGGGCTGTAGAATATTTACTGCGGTTCGGGCTCGGGCTCTTGGAGAGAGGGAGAGCGGGACAATTTTTTTATGTATAAATGGGATTTTATATCATTTAGCAACTGAGACACTTTATAGTTGGTAAAGGGAATTCTCCGGCAACTGGTTCTGGTTGAGGAGCAGGCATTCGAGATGGCTATTTATTCTGGGCTTGGGTAGAAAATGCCATAGGCCGACATTAGTGTGTTTCTGCAGAGAAGAAGGTTTTCCAAGAACTACAGATATTAGTTGATAGCTTGCCGATGGTAATTTACCCCCTATCTTAACGTACAAGGAGTGTTCAAATGAAAAGGTACGAAACGACACTGTGGGTATAAATGAAGACGTTATTCAAAGTATACACCATAGGCCGTAGCACAACGATCCCATTGATTAACGAGCCGAAGGATTCCTTGTTCCCAGAATTCCTGTGGCCGTGACGAGACTCAGTGCTGCACAGCGTCCTTGAGTTCGTCGTCCGAGTGAAAGCGCTTCCCTTTCAGATGTTTTTCAGGGGACCAAACACGTGGAATTCGCAGGGCGACATGTCCGCGCTGTAGGGCGGATGGTCAAGCTGCTCCCACTGGAACTTGGCCAGTTCCGCGTGTGTGACCCTGGAGACGTGTGGAAGCGCGTTATCATGGAGCAGAACCACACCCTCCGCGATGAATAGCGGCCGGTTTAAAGCCTTCCGATGTCAGAAATCGGATAACGCCTCGCTGCTCCTCAATCGTCGAATTTTGCAATGTGAACGCCATCCTGTCCTCACACGCACTGCCGCGTCAATTGGACGGCGCTCTTTATAAGAGCCTCTGTTCTCTCCTGCGCATGCGGGCGCCCGCGCATGCTCCGATCCACGCCGGTGACTCCAATCGCATCCCTAGATGTGTCGCTACGATCTCCCATAGCGGCATAGGCAAATATGTTAACGGTTATGTTCTTATGACGTTTCGTACCTTTTCATTTGAACACCCCTAGTAGTAGCTTCCTGCTAATTCTATTTCATCATCATCATTGTCAACCATTATCAATCCAGTGCTGGACGAAGGTCTCCCCAAGTTTCCTCCACAACGGTCTGTCTTGTGCCAGTCTCCTCCATGTCACTCCCGCATATTTACGAATTTCATCCACCCATCTCCCATGTGGTCTTTTTCTGGGTCTTTTCCTGTCCCTTGGAATCCAATCTAAAATTTCGGCTGTCCATCTATGGTCTGTCCTTCTGGCAGTATGTCCAGCCCATTGCCATTTCAGGGATTTAACTCTGATCATGATGTCTTCCACTCTCGTCATTTTTCGGATCCACGAGTTCCTCTTCTTATCTCTCCTGGTTATACCAAGCATGCACCTCTCCATGCTTCTTTGAGTTGTCTGCAGCCTTTGTATGTCTCTTTTAGTCAAGGTCCACGTCTCTGCACCATACGTAAGCACTGGAAGGATGCATTGATCAAACACTTTTCTTTTAAGACATAATGGCATATTGCTCTTGAAAATTATGCTGTTTCTTCCAAAAGCTCTCCAGGCAAGTTTTGTACGCCGATTAATTTCTTCATCAATGTGACCCTCACTTGATATCTGCTGTCCAAGATAAACATATGTATCTGTTATCTCCAGCTTTTCTCCATCAATCGATAAATCTTCATTTCTTGTAAAAGCATTGTACATCACTTTTGTCTTCTGAAAGTTCATTTTTAATCCCACTTCTTTACTCTTGTCAGCAAGTTCCTGGATCATACTCTGCAGCTCTGATGGGGTAGTTGCAAAAATGACTATGTCATCAGCAAAACGAAGGTGGGTTAGATAATCTCCATTAATCTTTATCCCTTTGTTTTCCCAGTTCAGTGATTGAAAGACATTTTCTAATGTGGCATTAAAGAGCTTCGGAGATATGGTGTCACCTTGTCTCACTCCTTTTCCAATTTTTATGTGTGTTGTATTTTCAAACAGCCGAATCTTTGCACTTGCATTTTCATAGATGTTATTAATAATATTAATGTATGCATCTTCAATACCGCAGGATTTCAGAGCCATTGCAACTGCTGATGGTTTCACCGAATCAAAGGCTTTTTCATAATCGATAAAAGCCATGCACAATGGAAGTTCATATTCCCTCGCTCTTTCAATTAGTTCTCTCAGTACGTGGATATGATCTATAGTGCTGTAGCCACTCCTGAATCCAGCTTGTTCTCTCGGTTGAGCCATGTCCATTCTATTTAGATATGTACATATTTCAGCGCATTATGGAGCGATAATATTAGCATTACTTGAGCAACATACAATTGCAGCACCGCGTAATCATTTTGGACGGCCGGCCGCCCGAAGCACTCGGATGGAAACGAACGGTCAAAAATTGCACAGTTACACTGCAAAAATAGATAGAAGTCCCTTCCCCACTCCTTATTTGAGAAATACATTGTTTAATTGCAGGAGGAGGAGAGAATGCAAGTGTGGAAGAGAAGATTTTTTTATTAATGGTTGAACAGGTTAGACAGTGCTCGGGCTCGTTCGGGCCCGGGCTCTATCTTTCAACATGAAATTCGGGCTCGGGCGGACTCTCGGGCTGATGTAACCACGGGCTCGCGCTCCGAAAATTGAGCCCGAACTCAGCTCTAGCGCGCACGCACGTTTCACGTTCTTCTAATTGGACAATGTGGGAGCGCGTCGCTCGCTTAATAGTACAGCTTGGGATTGGATTTTATAGTGCTTTTTCTTTCTTTATGAACCAAGTGAGTCTGCTTGCTTTC
The DNA here is from genome assembly GCA_039090855.1 of Macrothele yani. NCBI lineage: Eukaryota > Metazoa > Arthropoda > Arachnida > Araneae > Macrothelidae > Macrothele > Macrothele yani. The sequence goes on along the minus strand of CM077031.1, from coordinate 15,951,853 downwards.
CACGTGCTTTCGCGACTCGTGAACACATTTAGCGATTACACGTTTTAATATGGCTGAAAAAGCAAGAAAGAAGTTAAAGATTGCAGATCAGAAATTTAAGTCATCGTATTGGGAAAAAATGGCCGTGTTTGCGTGCGTCATTGAATGATGCATTTTCCACTGTGTGTAACAGCAATTTCTCTGTTAAACATGGTGGTTTCTATTATTGCACCCGTCATATCGCATCAAAGAAGCATCAATCTATAAGTAAAATTATAACTCAGACAAAACCTTTGGCTACTTTCTTGGTGAAAACTGACTTGGAACTAAGGACAACGAACGCAGAAATGCTTTTACTGCGTTTCTGGTTGAGCACAATTTGCCACTGAGTGCAGCAGATCATGCTGCACCGTTATTCAAAAATATGTTTACAGAATCAGAAATCGCAAAAGCTTATTCACGTGAGCATACAAAATCTACAGCTGTGCTAAAATGTATGGCTGACAAAACTGTTTGAGAAATTATGTTATCATTAAGGAGTTCACCATTTTTCAATGGCTACTGATGGCAGCAGTGATCAGAATTCTACTAAAATATATCCTGTTGTTGTAAGATATTTTGATGTAAATAAGCAAAAAAATAGTTTCTGCAATATTGTCTCTCTTGGAATGCAGTGATAATACTGGTTATGGTATGTTTTGTATTCTGGATAAAGAAATAGAGAAGAAAAAAATTCCATGGAAAAATTGTACTTCATTTGGTTGTGACAATGCAAGCACCGTGTTAAGGCATTTGAATGGTGTAGCTGCACATATAAAAATAGTTAACTCTGCACATATAAAAATAGTTAACTCTGCACATATAAAAATAGTTAACTCTGCACATATAAAATAGTTAACTCTGCACATATAAAAATAGTTAACTCTGCACATATAAAAATAGTAGCTGCACATATAAAAATAGTTAACTCTGCACATATAAAAATAGTTAACTCTGCACATATAAAAATAGTTAACTCTGCACATATAAAAATAGTTAACTCTGCACATATAAAAATAGTTAACTCTGCACATATAAAAATAGTTAACTCTGCACATATAAAAATAGTAGCTGCACATATAAAAATAGTTAACTCTAACACTTATGTCCAAAGTTGCATCTGCCATTTTGCTTCACATTGTGAAGTTGAATCACTGCTGTTGGACATTTAGTTTTATACTGACGAAAGTTCAAAGAGAAAGAAAAAGGTTATTGGACTGTCAAGAAATGTGTGGGCTTAAATTGTATAAATTTTTAAAATGCCTCAACAATCTATATTTTGAGGTTACTCACCTTTATTCCCTAAATCTTTTAGGAGGTTTTTGTCTCTACACATTTCCAACACGTATTTTCTTTTATTTACATCGTGGTTCAAGGCCGAAAAAAAAAACAAAAAAAAAACATAATTTTCAACTCACGCAAACTTCATTCCCTTCCCCCCATCTTTTCCCTATGACCAAATTCGGATTCAAAATAATCTACCACAAATATACACAATTGAATTCCCTAAAACACTTTAATCTAATTAAAACTTCAATCAATAAAAACCTATATTACACATTTCTTAAAACGTCAAAGTTAAAAAACTGTAACCCATAATTATTTACAATTGCACATCAGTGCCCAATTAAAACAAACCTAAATACCTGACACAACCACTATATTCAACAATCACAGACCTCTCTCCCCTCAGAAATAAGCATAATATCCAAGCATTATTTCTGAGGGGAGAGAGGTCCGTGATTGTTGAGTACAGTGGTTGTGTCAGGTATTTAGGTTTGTTTCAATTGGGCACTGATGTGCAATTATAAATAATTACGGGTTATAGTTTTTTAACTTTGATGTTTTAGGAAATGTGTAATATAGGTTTTTATTGATTGAAGTTTTAATTAGATTAAAGTGTTTTAGGAGTTCAGTTGTGTATATTTGTGGTAGATTTTTTTTTTTTTTTTTTATTGGAGGTTTAACGACCACCGTGAGCAACTCAATGGGCTATAAGCAGTCGCCCGTCCCTAATGTAGGGTCACTGGTTCCAGGGAAGGGAGAGAGCCAGTGCCGTAAGACAAACACAACATCCATGCCTCACCGGGATTCGAACCCGGACCCCATACGGACGAATGATCAGAGGCCAACGCCTTAGACCACTGCGCCACCGGGGCGGCATTAGAGTAGATTATTCTGAATCCGAATTTGGTCATAGGGAAAAGAAGGTAAGGGTACGAAGTTGCGTGAGTTGAAAAAGATGTATGTTTTTTTTTTTGAGGGGGGAGGGGGTTGCGGTCTTGAACCACGATGTAAATAAGAAAAATATGTGATGGAAATGTGTAGAGGCCAAAACCTCCTAAATGATTTAAAGAATAAAGGTGAGTAACCTCAAAATATAGATTGTCTAACTAGCACGTGAATAATTAAGCAGCTAGATGACATTTGCAATGCTGTATGAATATATGTCTCAACAAGGTGGCTGCCATTGTTAGATGCTGTAAATACACCATCTACCAACAAGTAATTGGACACCTGTAATAGCAAAGGAAAGCAAAGTTTATTCGCCTTCAATAGTTAGTGGAGCCTCCACGAGCGGCGATTACAGCTGCGACCCTCCGGGGCATAAACCAGGCGTTGTACGACGGCTAGCGGTATTTTCTTCCACTCGGCTTGGAGAAGACAGGTCAGTTCCTTCACCGATTTCAGACGGTGGGGGCACACCTTAAGTCGACGCTCCAACTCGTCCCAGAGGTGCTCGATAGGGTTAAGGTCCGGGGCCAGTCCATTCGATTAACCCCATTGTCACCATACCAAGCCATGGTGGACCTCGCAACATGACAGGTGGCATCGTCATCCTGAAAGTAACATGGTTCCACCCCGTAAAACTGCCACAACGTAGGAAGCGCATGGTCATCCAAAATGGTGCAGTAGGTCTGGGCATTGAGTCTACCAGGAATTGCGACCAAGGGTCCCGTGCCATACCAGGAGAAACACTTCCATAGCATAATTCCACCGCCACCGAACTTCACAGTTGGCACAATACATTCCGGTAGGAGGCGTTCTCCAGGCAGACGCCAAACCCAGACCCTGCCATCCGAACGGTAGAGGGTGAACCTTGATTCAAATGTCGCTCCAGAGAAACTGTTTTCGCTGTTCAACGGTCCACTGTCGACGTTCTTTGCACCACGTTAGCCAAGCAGCGCTATTGGACTTGGTGATCAAAGGCTTGTGGGCAGCAGCACGTCCATGATAACCGAGCAGATGGGCTTCCTTATGGATGGCATTCATCAAAAGAACACTCCCGGATGCCTGTTGAAACTCCTCGTGGATGTGGCCCATCGATTTTGTGCAGTTCTTCCGAACTTCTCTGGCCAGCACCCGTCGGTCTCTAACTCCCAGTTTTGTGGGTCTGCCGGGTCGGGGCACATTCCGACAGTCACCTCTCATCTTCCACTTGCCAATCACGTAGGCCACTTCCGATTTTGGGTACTTCAACTCGCTGGATATGTCACGTATGGATCGGCCATTTCTGTGATACCCGACGATTACACCTTTCTCGAAATCAGAGAGCTCCGAACTGCGTGGCATCTTGCATGCGACTGGTTGCGTTGTTGTTTCCCACACGATATTTAACGGCGGCGGCCGTGACGTGTATCAGGACCGTAGATATCGTCGATTGCAGGGGTGTCCAATTACTTGTTGGTAGATAGTGTAGAATGTTATCTCAATGGGCTGCTATAATAGAGTTTTTTTGCTCAAAGTCTTGAAAGATAATGACCGGGTCAGAAATGTGAAAAAAATGCTTCTGCCCCCAGATACAAAGTTGTATCTGTTATTTCTGCAAGCAATGTTACCTGTGTTAACATCATTAAATGTTAAACTACAAAGTAAAGCACCAATAATCCATCTTGTTAGAAGAATCCTTTATTCTTTCCTTACTGATTTATTGGTAAAATTTATCAAACCTTCTGCCATACCTGACTTTTCAAGTGATTTAACTAAACTAAAATTTCTGAAACTGAGCTATCAGAAAGCAAACGAAGATATAGTTATTGGTGTTAAAACCAGAGAATATCTAATTGAAAATAAAATTAGTGAAACAGAAGCAAAGAACTTTTATTGTTGTGTAAGAAAGTTTTATGAAGCTGCATGTACATATACAATCAAAAAGTTCCCCTTGTGTGGTGAATTTTTGAAACATGCTGAAGTAGTAGTTAATCTGAATTTAAGGAAATGAGTCTCTTTCTCTTCAGTCAAGTATTTTGTTGATACTTTCACTGGAATTGTAGCTAATGATGACTTGGACAGTCTGGAAATGGAATTTTCCAGGTATCAAGCAGATCAGTTTCACAGTGATGTTCTATCTTCAAATGCGGATATAGCTTGGGATAAAATTTCAGAATTGAAAGATGGAAATGGGGCAACAAAGTACATTTTTCTTCCGAAAATAATGCTAACGATTTTAGTTGTGCCGCACAGTAATGCTGGGGCTGAAAGAAATTCAAAATGCAAAGCATGCAACTGTTCAGCAACTGAAACAGGCAAAATAAACATGTTCATATATTATTCTCGTTGATTCAGGCCATGCTGACCGATAGATGGCAGACTTCTAATTGTGGCTTTTTTTTTTTTTTTTCTCTAGTAAAAAGAGAGGGTCAATCAATTCGAAGTTGTGAAACGAGCATGGTGAATCATTTAGTCTATTATAAATAATTTGTGTACAACCATGAGATCTTATATTAAACTGTGTGTTCATGCCTACACCTTTGGGTTTTCTATTTGTGTGGATCCTGTCACTTATTCTAGCAGGAATAGGGTTAAGTAAAACCCTTTTTAGTTTTCTCCACTGTCAATGCTTCATAAGTCGCTAATTGTTTAAATCAAAACCTCAAATCCGCACGTACAGTTCTCAATATTGATATTTTTCTGGTTATCTTTATAACTGTCTAGTCTGTAGTAAATTTAAAAACATCTTAAAATACTTTTTCGTAATATTTCTTGTATCTACACATGAAAGCTCAAAACTACACATTTTTATGGCTTGGACTACACATGAATGCTGTAAGAGGTTGGCATGACACCTTGTATTGCAACCAATATGATCAAACTATCAGACACCTTGATCAAATTATGATCAAATTATCGGACACCAGGACACCTTGTATTGCAACCAATATGATCAAATTATCGCATCATTTGTATCTGTAATAAATTTTTAAACAGACTTTGTGGACATCCTGTATTATTATTACTTTTTCTTTTTAAGGCCAATTTGCTCAAAAATGATCAAATATGATCAAATTATTGAACACCAGGACACCTTGTATTGCAACCAATATGATCAAATTATATTTGATCATATTAAAAAAATCATCGGACACCAGGACACCTTGTATTGCAACCAATATGATCAAATATCGAACACCAGGGCACCTTGTATTGCAACCAATATGATCAAATATCGAACACCAGGACACCTTGTATTGCAACCAATATGATCAAATATCGAACACCAGGACACCTTGTATTGCAACCAATATGATCAAATATCGAACACCAGGACACCTTGTATTGCAACCAATATGATCAAATATCGAACACCAGGACACCTTGTATTGCAACCAATATGATCAAATATCGAACACCAGGACACCTTGTATTGCAACCAATATGATCAAATATCGAACACCAGGACACCTTGTATTGCAACCAATATGATCAAATATCGAACACCAGGACACCTTGTATTGCAACCAATATGATCAAATATCGAACACCAGGACATCTTGTATTGCAACCAATATGATCAAATATCGAACACCAGAACACCTTGTATTGCAACCAATATGGACACCACGACACCCAGGAAAAAATTATCCCCTTTCTTTCTTTCTAATAAAGAGATCAATTAGAAACTTGTGAAACCAATATTGGAAACCAGGAACTTGTGAAACCAATAAATTGTTATATATTGACACCAGGAAACTTGTGAAACCAATATCGGACACCAGGAAACTTGTGAAACCAATATCGGACACCAGGAAACTTGTAAAACCAATATCGGACACCAGGACACCTTGTATTGCAACCAATATGATCAAATTATCACATCATTTGTATGTGTAATAAATTTTTAAACAGACTTTGCGGACATCCTATATTATTATTACTTTTTCTTTTACGGCAAATTTGCATTTGAAACAGCCTCAATAACCCAGCAACCATGGGTTTCGATTTCATAATTTAAAATATCAAACCTCAGGATTACTGAACCCAGCGTTATTTGGCACACATTTTAAATTTAGCATTTTTTCTGGAACACTGCTGGTTTTCAGAACATTACAATTATTGGAATGTCGGATAAAAGATCCCCTACTGTATTGATAATTATTTTCATGAGCAACACTATTTCATCTTAATTTTCAGAGACTGTGGAGTCATTACCTTTCAAACCTAATTTTCTCTGTGTCCACGTAAGTTGTGACAATAGGAGCTTGGAAACGGGTAGCAATGGCTTCAGGGGATGGTGAAAGAGCCACCATAACATCCATCATGTGAGCAGGAAGAATTTTCATCTGTTCAATGTACACTTTTCTAGAATCGTGATTTACTTCCATAATCACAGCACCATCATCTGAAAAGAATAATGAATAGTGAATTAATGAATACCCCAAAGGAAAACAGCATGTTCAGGATCAAGTTCATAATACATTGAAACCAACTTCAACCAGGCACTGTATAAAAATAGAAACCTGTTCAACATAGTAACCTTGCACTTTATAATAGTAACTTGGGGCTGTTTACTGCCCAAACTATCACTAAATTCACATGCATAAATACCATAGTAATAAATATCAGCTTACCTTTCAAGGCTAGCTTCTGTTGAACATTTTCTTGCACATCAGGATTCTAGGTTTCCTGCTGGTTCCAGCTGGGTATGGTTATCTCATTTCCACATTGCTGTACTTTACACATGCAAACGAGCAAATTAAGTGACACGAAGCAGTTTTATTTGAGATGTTAATCCGAAGCAGGAAGCATTAGTGATGTTAATCCGAAGGAGAAAGCATTAGCAATCCGAAGCAGGAAGCATTAGTGATGTTAATCCGAAGCAGGAAGCATTAGCGATGTTAATCCGAAGCAGGAAGCATTAGCGATGTTAATCAGAAGGAGGCATTAGCAAAGCAGGAAGCATTAGTGATGTTCATGTGAAGGAGGAAGCATTAGCAAAGCAAGAAGCATTGGAAGCAGCAAGCATTAGCAATCCCAAGCAAGAAGCATTAGCGATATTAATCTGAAGCAGGAAGCATTAGCGATGTTAATCAGAAGGAGGCATTAGCAAAGCATTGGAAGCATTAGCGATGTTCATGTGAAGGAGGAAGCATTAGCAAAGCAAGAAGCATTGGAAGCAGCAAGCATTAGCAATCCCAAGCAAGAAGAATTAGCGATATTAATCTGAAGCAGGAAGCATTAGCGATGTTCATGTGAAGGAGGAAGCATTAGCAAAGCAAGAAGCATTGGAAGCAGCAAGCATTAGCAATCCCAAGCAAGAAGCATTGGAAGCAGCAAGCATTAGCAATCCCAAGCAAGAAGAATTAGCGATATTAATCTGAAGCAGGAAGCATTAGCGATGTTAATCAGAAGGAGGCATTAGCAAAGCAGGAAGCATTAGCAAAGCAAGAAGCATTGGAAGCAGCAAGCATTAGGAATCCCAAGCAAGAAGCATCAGCGATGTTAATCTGAAGCAGGAAGCATTAGCGATGTTAATCCGTCTGCTGCCTCAGATGGATTAACATCGCTAATACTTCCTGAGGAGGGCCATGGGATGGCAGAAAGCCCTTGAGGCGATCTATGTGGGGAAAGCAGGGGTGTGGTAGAAGAATTAGCCAGCACATGTTGTGAGCATTGAGTTCGAGCAAAGTGTACAAAATGACAGGATGGCATAAATAGCAATAGTGGCCAGTTTCTTGTATATAGTGTAAATATGTTTTTAGAGTTTACCTAGAATCTGCCTGTGTCTTTTGGTAGTTGGTTTTGATGTGTGTGTGTGCGAATTTGGTTGTATGTTATAGTTTTGTGAAGCGCACATATGTTAATACGTTCTCCTGAGTTGCCTAAGTTTGGATTTATGTGTTAGTAAAAGAATTCAAAGGTGTGTAAAATATTTTTAAAGTCATGGTGAACTACGGGCTATTGGAAAAACTGCTTTGTGTCACTTAATTTGCTCATTTGCATGTGTGAAGTACAGCAACGTGGAAATGAGATAACCATACCCAGCTGGAACCAACAGGAAACCCAGAATCCTGACATGCAAGAAAATGTTCAACAGAAGCTAACCTTGAAAGGTAAGCTGATATTTATTACTATAGTAAACTTGGTAATAATTGATGTCATGGCTATTCCTGGACTTGATATATTATAAATTTCACTAAATTATGGGTTTTACACAGGAATAAAGGAAATTACTTACAGTCAAATTTTTGGGTAGCACCCCTACCCTTTCCTCATGACTACACTATAGTAGGTGTTGCCATTCTCTACCTAAATTCCAAGATTTCACATCATTTAATGGTGTACTTCTTCTTCTCTCAACTTCCAGTCCTTCTGACAATTTTCTCTTGAAAAAGTGCTGTTGATGTGTCAGAACTCCTACAGAGTTCCAAAGCACTTTATGTCCTGTATTTTGAACATGTCTGTCCAAACCTGTTTTTTTTTTCATCTGTTATCGGCTAGTCGATAACAGATGCAATGCAGCCCGCGAGAACCACCAAAATGCCCCACTGACACGGTCCATGTTAGTCGGAGCAAACGTCCCCTAGATGACGGTAATCTAGGGGACGTTTGCTCCGACTAAATACGTTTTTACCCGAGTGCTTTCGGGATGTTACCGAAAGCACTCGGGTAAAAACGTATAGAAGTACATGTGGAGGCGGCAAAGGAAAAAACTCATTTAGTGACGAGGCTAATGAAAACCAACGGGGAGAGAAAAAAAAAAAAACTGAAGAGGACCCGCAACTGAATGAAAAACCCCCATGCCGCATCTACATAACGGAAATACGAAATAAAGCCAAGATCCACGTGCGGTAAGTGTTAATCGAACTATACCAACATTAAGTTTTAGTTCAAAAATGCAATTGCATTAATGCACGTCGAAAATTAACGTCCAATATTGGAAGTACTTGAAAAATTCAGTTTTGGGACTTCTGCTTCTTTTCTTTTTTATTAAAAATTTTGTTGACTACTAGAGAAGGGTAATTATTATCTTCCAAAACTTTTTTAGTCCCTCCTTTTGAGCATGTTTTTAACAATTCTGAAGAATTTAGAAAGTTGATTTTTTTCAAATTTTCAGTCCAATTTTCGGGTAAGGGTGCTACCCGAAAATTTGACTGTAAGTAATTTCCTTTATTCCTGTGTTAAATTCATAGTTTAGAGAAATTTATAGTAAACTTCTTGAACCCGGCAAAATGTATAGGAAGTTAACTTTGCAAGTAAATTCATGTATGAAATACACATATACTCACCCTACATTCATTGTGCAGGGCGATTCGAAAGTCCCCGAACTCTGAATTCAAATATTTCTACCACGAACGGAACATAGCGATGTATAACTATTTTTACATACTGTTATATTGACACTCATACTTACAAGGTAATGAAAAGTACTTTACTGCTGGAATTGTCCACCATTCTGTTGAAGGCACAAATTCACCCGACGACACATGTTGGCGGACACTCTTTTCAGTGTGTTGGCTGGTATGTCCCTCACGGCTGTAATGAGGTTGTTTTACAGGTCCAGTACCGTCTTAGGGTTGTTGTGGTAAACTGTGTCTTTCAGATAGCCCCACAAATAAAAGTCCGGAGGACTCAAGTCTGGTGAGTGAGGCGGCCAAAGTTTTTTCTGAGACTAATCGATCGTGAAAGAACTCACGGAGCATCTCCATTGTGTCGTTTCGTGTGCGGCGCGTTGCTCCATCTTGTTGAAACGAACAGTGACGTTCGTGTTCTTCCAGCGTCGCTGCAAATCGATGGATGATGTCTGCATACACAGCGGAATTTACAGTTGTGTCAAAAAAAAAAAAATGGCCCTACAATTCGCCATTTAGACACGGCGCACCACACTCCAACTTTCTGACAGTGAAGTCCAACCTCACGCAACGCGTGTGGATTCTCCGCAGCCCATATGCGAGTGGTTTGGCTATTGACATATCCATTCAAATGAAACCATGCTTCGTCACTGAAAAAAGTGTTAAGCTGGTTAGTCACATTGTTGGGCGTGAAACTGTTAAAACTATTGGCAGTAGGCAATGCTCTTTTCCGAGTCAGAAGGACGTATCTCTTGCACGACTCGAATTCTGTACGGCCGTAGCTTTAGACGTTTAGTAGCCCTCCGGCAGGCTGAATACGATGCCCCTAACTCTTGCGACAGCCGCCAAAGTGACTTCTGGGAAGAGCGCTGCAGGAAAACTTGAATTTTCTCCAGGAAAGTGGTCGTCAACACGGGCGGATGGCCGCTTTTAGGCTTATCCTGAACACCGCCTGTCTTCCGAAACCGGTTCCCAAGGTCATACAGAGTTGTTTTCCCTGGTATAGGAGCATCAGGAAACTTCCTTTGAAAGAGCTGGATGCTCTTTCAACTTCATGACTTCCTTTGAAAGAGCCGCTTTTAGGCTTAACCTGAACACTGCCTGTCTAGGTCATACACAGTTGTTTCCTGATGCTCTTCATACCCCAGGACTATTCGAAACTTTCTTTGAAAGAGCTGGATGGTCTTTTAACTTCAGGACTTCCTTTGAAAGAGCTGAAAGACTTCCTTTGAAAGAGCTGAAAGAGCCGCTTTTAGGCTTAACCTGAACGCTGCCTGTCTAGGTCATACACAGTTGTTTCCTGATGCTCTCCATACCCCAGGACTCTATTCGAAACTTTCTTTGAAAGAGCTGGATGCTCTTTCAACTTCATGACTTCCTTTGAAAGAGCTGAAAGACTTCCTTTGAAAGAGCTGAAAGAGCCACTTTTAGGCTTAACCTGAACACTGCCTGTCTAGGTTATACACAGTTGTTTCCTGATGCTCTCCATACCCCAGGACTCAATTCGAAACTTTCTTTGAAAGAGCTGGATGCTCTTTCAACTTCTTGACTTCCTTTGAAAGAGCTGAAAGACTTCCTTTGAAAGAGCTGAAAGACTTCCTTTGAAAGAGCTGAAAGAGCCACTTTTAGGCTTAACCTGAACACTGCCCGTCTAGGTCATACACAGTTGTTTCCTGATGCTCTCCATACCCCAGGACTCTATTCGAAACTTTCTTTGAAAGAGCTGGATGCTCTTTCAACTTCTTGACTTCCTTTGAAAGAGCTGAAAGAGCCGCTTTTAGGCTTAACCTGAACACTGCCTGTCTAGGTCATACACAGTTGTTTCCTGATGCTCCTAGCATATGAGCATCAGGAAACTTCCTTTGAAAGAGCTGGATGCAACGTTGGTAAGATTTTTCCGCAAAATAAATTTCTAACAAAGCAACTCTGTTCTTGCTTGAGACTCATGGCTGACTGAATGTTACTGCTCGCCAGCACCCGCGTAAGCGTAGTGTCAAGTGGTGCTATCAAGTGGCGCAGCTTGTTCCCCAAGGTCCCACACAACAGTCACAAGCAGCAATACTCGGATATCTTTTATGGTTTTACAGCAAAAACATTTTTAAAATAAAGTTTGGGGACTTTTGAATCACCCTGTAGAACTATAACACTATTTTTATAGCACATTTTTTTTTTTTTTTGCCAATTTGTGATCTGAACCACGTGTAACTTGACAACAGTATCAAAAGTACAGGAAGTTCTGCGTTAGATACTCTTTACAAAATAAAGATTGTCTCATCGGGTCAGGAGATGTCTCACACGTGGTTCATTGGTTCATTGTTTGGCGAGCGCTTTCTGCGGTATGTTACCGCCGTCTTCGGGCCATTATTTCTACACGAGGGTTCTTCACGTGTGTGGTTTTAGAGTCGCCTGTCGGAAATCGATGGGAAGGTTTGCTGCCTGTATGTGTTAGGTGATTTGTTTCTAATGTGTTGCCATCTACTGGATGAGTTGTTAGGTATCAGTCGTAAGTATAGTGTGTCTATGTGTGTTAGGTGATTTGTTTCTAATGTGTCGCCATCTACTGGATGAGTTGGTAGATATCAGTCGTAAGTATAGTGTGGGGTCTCCATGTGTTAGGTGATTTGTTTCTAATGTGTCGCCATCTACTGGATGAGTCGTTAGGTATCAGTCGTAAGTATAGTGTGTGTCTCCATGTGTTAGGTGATTTGTTTCTAATGTGTCGCCATCTACTGGATGAGTTGTTAGGTATCAGTCGTAAGTATAGTGTGTGTCTCCGTGTGTTAGGTGATTTGTTTCTAATGTGTCGCCATCTACAGGATGAGTTGTTAGGTATCAGTCGTAAGTATAGTGTGTGTCTCCGTGTGTTAGGTGATTTGTTTCTAATGTGTCGCCATCTACTGGATGAGTTGTTAGGTAACAGTCGTAAGTATAGTGTGTGTCTCCGTGTGTTAGGTGATTTGTTTCTAATGTGTCGCCATCTACTGGATGAGTTGTTAGGTATCAGTCGTAAGTATAGTGTGTGTCTCCGTGTGTTAGGTGATTTGTTTCTAATGTGTCGCCATCTACAGGATGAGTTGTTAGGTATCAGTCGTAAGTATAGTGTGTGTCTCCATGTGTTAGGTTATTTGTTTCTAATGTGTCGCCATCTACTGGATGAGTTGTTAGGTATCAGTCGTAAGTATAGTGTGTGTCTCCGTGTGTTAGGTGATTTGTTTCTAATGTGTCGCCATCTACAGGATGAGTTGTTAGGTATCAGTCGTAAGTATAGTGTGTGTCTCCGTGTGTTAGGTGATTTGTTTCTAATGTGTCGCCATCTACTGGATGAGTTGTTAGGTAACAGTCGTAAGTATAGTGTGTGTCTCCGTGTGTTAGGTGATTTGTTTCTAATGTGTCGCCATCTACTGGATGAGTTGTTAGGTATCAGTCGTAAGTATAGTGTGTGTCTCCGTGTGTTAGGTGATTTGTTTCTAATGTGTCGCCATCTACTGGATGAGTTGTTAGGTATCAGTCGTAAGTATAGTGTGTGTCTCCGTGTGTTAGGTGATTTGTTTCTAATGTGTCGCCATCTACTGGATGAGTTGTTAGGTATCAGTCGTAAGTATAGTGTGTGTCTCCATGTGTTAGGTGATTTGTTTCTAATGTGTCGCCATCTACTGGATGAGTTGTTAGGTATCAGTCGTAAGTATAGTGTGTGTCTCCGTGTGTTAGGTGATTTGTTTCTAATGTGTCGCCATCTACAGGATGAGTTGTTAGGTATCAGTCGTAAGTATAGTGTGTGTCTCCGTGTGTTAGGTGATTTGTTTCTAATGTGTCGCCATCTACAGGATGAGTTGTTAGGTATCAGTCGTAAGTATAGTGTGTGTCTCCGTGTGATAGGTGATTTGTTTCTAATGTGTCGCCATCTACTGGATGAGTTGTTAGGTATCAGTCGTAAGTATAGTGTGTGTCTCCGTGTGTTAGGTGATTTGTTTCTAATGTGTCGCCATCTACTGGATGAGTTGTTAGATATCAGTCGTAAGTATATGTGTGTCTCCCTGTGTTAGGTGATTTGTTTCTAATGTGTCGCCATCTACTGGATGAGTTGTTAGGTATCAGTCGTAAGTATAGTGTGTGTCTCCGTGTGTTAGGTGATTTGTTTCTAATGTGTCGCCATCTACTGGATGAGTTGTTAGGTATCAGTCGTAAGTATAGTGTGTGTCTCCGTGTGTTAGGTGATTTGTTTCTAATGTGTCGCCATCTACAGGATGAGTTGTTAGGTATCAGTCGTAAGTATAGTGTGTGTCTCCCTGTGTTAGGTGATTTGTTTCTAATGTGTCGCCATCTACTGGATGAGTTGTTAGGTATCAGTCGTAAGTATAGTGTGTGTCTCCGTGTGTTAGGTGATTTGTTTCTAATGTGTCGCCATCTACTGGATGAGTTGTTAGGTATCAGTCGTAAGTATAGTGTGTGTCTCCGTGTGTTAGGTGATTTGTTTCTAATGTGTCGCCATCTACAGGATGAGTTGTTAGGTATCAGTCGTAAGTATAGTGTGTGTCTCCGTGTGTTAGGTGATTTGTTTCTAATGTGTCGCCATCTACTGGATGAGTTGTTAGGTATCAGTCGTAAGTATAGTGTGTGTCTCCGTGTGTTAGGTGATTTGTTTCTAATGTGTCGCCATCTACAGGATGAGTTGTTAGGTATCAGTCGTAAGTATAGTGTGTGTCTCCGTGTGTTAGGTGATTTGTTTCTAATGTGTCGCCATCTACTGGATGAGTTGTTAGGTATCAGTCGTAAGTATAGTGTGTGTCTCCGTGTGTTAGGTGATTTGTTTCTAATGTGTCGCCATCTACTGGATGAGTTGTTAGGTATCAGTCGTAAGTATAGTGTGTGTCTCCGTGTGTTAGGTGATTTGTTTCTAATGTGTCGCCATCTACTGGATGAGTTGTTAGGTATCAGTCGTAAGTATAGTGTGTGTCTCCGTGTGTTAGGTGATTTGTTTCTAATGTGTCGCCATCTACTGGATGAGTTGTTAGGTATCAGTCGTAAGTATAGTGTGTCTATGTGTGTTAGGTGATTTGTTTCTAATGTGTCGCCATCTACTGGATGAGTTGTTAGGTATCAGTCGTAAGTATAGTGTGTGTCTCCGTGTGTTAGGTGATTTGTTTCTAATGTGTCCCCACCTATTGGATGAGTTGGTAGGTATCAGTCATAAGTATAATTCTTTTGTGTAAATATTTTTGGGCTATTATTATTTGTTCATAGAAACAGGTGTATGTTTTTTTTTGGTTTTTTTGGGGTTTTTTTTTTCCTTTCCTCTTTTTTTTTTTTTTTTTTTTTTTTTTTAATATGCATATGATCCCTTTACAAAGAAACACTCTTTGCACTCATCAGGTGCAGCATGAAGAAAATTATTCTACAGTTTGCAATGTCCAGAAAATGGCTTTTCTGCTCTTTGGTGCACCTGAAGATGACACGGTAGGAGTTCCAAAGGGAGCATCACCCATAGGGAGAACAAAATTTGTCTCATGAGTTCTCTTTTAAGGTTAGAAAAGTATGATAACCCACAGTGCACATATGTAACTACTGTATCTTTTTTACTTTGGAGTTACAAGAAAAGAATAATCCGTTCAAGATCATGTTACAATCATGTAGAAGGAGGTGCATACTTCACACTTATCTAGCAGCACACTGACATCACATTACACAATGATGATGGAACCTGGTGTTTTCCTCTGTAATACGAGGATAGATAGATAAAAAAAAAAAAAATTACAAGCAGCAGCATTGGAAAAGTAATTAGTGTGGAGGGTACATTTGTTGCCCAGAATGGAGACAAATGGCGCTGGTTGTCTGACAGCGGTTGTTTGGGAAGTTAGTGCAAGTTCGCAGACGCGGGAGAGCGATTGAAATGGCAAGACGTTTAGAAAAGTGGTCCCGCTAGGAGGTGCGAGCCGTAATCCGGTTCTTATGGGCAAAGAATGTGTCCGCATCTGCAATTCACAGTCAAATAGTGGAAGTTTATGGTGAAGAAGCAATCGGCCGACAACATGTAGCGAAATGGTGTCGCTCTTTTCAACCGGGCAGAGAGGATGTGGAAAACCGCAACAGGGCTGCGAGCGGCCGTCCAAGTTCGTCAACGATAGAAATCAACACGGGACGAGTTGACGAAATGATTCGAAATGATCGACGAGTAACTGTGCGTGCAATGGTGTCAGAGCTGGGACTCAGCTATGGTACCGTTCAGCGTATCGTTTCTGATGTTTGGGGATATTACAAGGTTTGTGCCCGCTGGGCACCACGTGCGTTATCCGAGGAGCAGAAAGCCACACGAATGATGTGCAGCCTCACGTTTCTGCACCATTACCATGCCGACGGCTAGCAGTTCATTGATCACATCTTTACTGGGGACAAAACTTGGCTTCATCACTTCGTCCCCACAACCAAAAGAGCCAGTATGGAGTGGAAACACGCTGGATCACCAACGAAAAAGAAGTTTAAGGTTACACCCTCTGCCGGTAAAGTTATGGCAACCATATTTTGGGATGCATGCAGTGTTATCCTTATCGAGTATCTGGAGCGTGGCCATACCGTTAATGCCGATCGTTATTGTGCCACTTTGACAAGGTTACGTGAAGCCATCCGACGCAAACGGCCTGGCATGTTGAGTGACGGTGTCATCTTCCTGCATGACAATGCCAGGCCGCATACTGCACGCAAAACTCAAGAACTGCTGCAAAAGTTCAAGTGGGAAGTCTGGAGCCACCCCCCCCATACAGCCCAGATTTGGCACCCAGTGACTACTTCCTTTTTCCGAAATTCAAGGAACACTTACCTGGAAGAAGGTTCTCTTCCGACAGAGATGTGAAAACAGCTGCCGAGAACTGGATCAATGGGCAGGGACGTGATTTCTACCGAGCCGGGTTAAACAAGTTGGTCATGCGTTCCGATAAATGCCTGAACAGATTTGGCGATTATGTGGAAAAGTGATTGGCAATTATGCCTCATAATTCCCTTTTGAATTTTTTGTCTATTATTAATCAATCATTTTTATGACCCTTGTAACCTTTTTTTTGGGATCTATCCTCGTACTTCTATGCAACATGTGCAACAGGAAGTCAGAGTAGCAAAATGTAGATGTATGCGAGTATGCTGTACGCATATAGTTTCCAAATATTAGCAGATTTTGCAGATAGTTTTTGCTTGTAGATTAAAAAGTAAGTAACAATACAATTTACAGCAATTACAATCAGTTACTCAAAACTTTACTCAGATTAATATACTTAATTCCATTTTAACTTGAAGAACTTTCACTTATTCTTCACGTCTTCTAAGATCAATGAAAGAAGAAATATTCTTCATAATACACTGGCGTGCAAAAATCAAGGACGAGACGGTTTTTCGAATGTAACGTCGTGCAGAAGTGCTCCACATCGACTCAAATCATACCACAAGATCCCCAAGATGTTAGAATATGGGACAAGTGAGCAAAACCATCCAAACAAGGAATCCAAAGGAAACAAAGGCACTTTATTGCAAAAGTAGCTTTGAGCACAACTGGACAGAAGACAGAAACGCCCATGTGACAGGCGGCTGCCAAGAAAAATCCAGTCTTCAGTAGAGGATATGATCACCCCTGACTGCGTTGCAGGATTTACAACGTCTGTCCATGCTGAGGACGAGGTTGTCAAGGAGCTTTTGAGAAATCAAGGCCCATTCCTCTTGTAGCGCCAATTGCAGCTGCGGAATCGTTGCTGGTGGCTGGTGATGTGCTGCCAAGTGTCTCCCGAGAAGGTCCCACATGTGTTCGATTGGATTTAGGTCCGGGGACCTTGCGGGCCAATCCATGCGTTGAATATCTTCACTCTCCAACAGCTCTGCGGCAGCCACTGTACGATGAGGTGTAGCGTTGTCGTCCACAAAGAGGAACTCAGGACCCACAGCACCTCTAAACAGACGCACGTGAGGCAGGAGAACCTCGGAACAATAGCGGACACCAGTGACTGAACCTCCTTGGAAGATGTGGAGGTCAGTACGGCTACCAAGCATGATACCGCCCCAAACGAGAACTCCGCCACCTCCAAACTTGTCCCTTTCGATGACGTTGGAGGTGTGATTGCGTGTTCCCTGCTCTCTCCAGATGTGTATACATCCAGAATCGCTCGTCAGACTAGAGAACTCGACCCCATTGCTGATGTGTCCAGTTCTTGTGTTCCTGGCACCACAGAAACCACACTCTCCGAAGAGCAGGCGTTAATGGCACACACCGTACTGGTCGTCGTGCAAATAGACCACCTTTGTGCAGCCTCCTGGCCACGGTAAAATGCGATAACGGACGTCCAGTTGTCTGTTGCATGTGCGTTGCAATTTCTCCCGCTGTCTCTTCTCGCCTGTAGGACAATACGCCGGTCATCCGCCGCCGTGGTTGCTCGTGGATGACCACTGCTAAACTCTCGGACAGCTGTTCCTGTCGTTTGAAATGCTCTGCAAGCTCCTGAAACGATGTTTTGAGCGATCCCAAACTCCTCGGCCACACTAGTCCCACTGCGACCTTCTTTCAACTTCCCAATGACACGACCTTGGGTAAAGTCATCCAGATGTCGTCTACTGGATTGCCTGTTGGCCATATCACACGGTGGCAGCAAGTCGACGTCGTTCAAACCGATGTACACCGTGCAATAGGTTTCACCGAATAGCTGAGCGTACACCGCCATGTGCTTTATACCCTTCCGACACTCCCCCCCCCCATGTCATGCTGCATGTATGCGCATGTCCTACCGCACCGGACCCTAGTCTATCTCCTGAGTGGTCTTTCGGTCCGTTCTGCCTGCTCGTTCCGCTGTTATGCTAATTTCTCCTCTTCGTCCTTAATTTTTGCACACCAGTGTACATGGTAAATTGAGAGAATATTCAAGCAAAGCAAACTGAATTTGCTTGTACCACTTATTGGTCATCCATGTAACATTTCTCAGAAAACATGAAAATTTCATCGTCCTGGAGCGGGAACCGAACCCCGCATCTCCCGATAACCAATCGACAAGTGTCACATGGACGGCTAGTAAGTGGTACAAGCAAATTCAGTTTGCTTTGCTTGAATAATCTAAGTTCTTTTGTTTTTACAGACGTTTCTGGCCTCTAGATTTTATCAAGGCCTGTTCTCAATATATAGGAACAGCATCAAAAGTTTCGTTTACCTAGGAAGGATTAAAATTTTATTGCCAGTTTCCTCTGGCAACCGCCCGTTATTAAATTAAAATCTTTTGCTTACGTATTTTATCATTTTTTAAATAAGTTGCTGAAAATGCTATATTTATAATTTTTGAAGGTTCATTAATGGAACTGCTTTTCTGGATATAAATTTGTTTCTAATTAGCTCTTGTTTATATGAGGTTCATTGTCGAATATTTTAATATTTTACCAAACAGGTTCATTTCACACACACTGGTACACATTCTATTTTAATGTACTTATTTTGTCATCATTGGAATGTGTAATATTCTAATAATTACGAGGGTTGTACTGAAAGTAATGCAAAAGTGGGTATAACTTTTTTATTATCTGACAGAGGTCATTCAAATTACCCGTGTTGGTAGAGTAACTCTTCCTCCATACAAAGGTACTACTCAACATGGTCTCCATCACAAGCTATGCACTTGCACCGTCGTTGAGCCCAACTCTCGAAGCCTCTTTGAAAAATTCAGGTATGTGTACCCACTTTCACCTCGTCTGTGTCATCAGATCCTTGTCCTCGGAGACTGTCCTTCATTGGACCGAACAGGTGGAAGTCTGAAGGCGCCAGATCTGGGCTGTACTGTGGATGGGGACAACCGACTAGCCTAATTTGCTGATCAGCTGATTTGTTGCAAAAAAATGTGAGTGGTCTCGCATTGTCATGGTGAATGCGAATCTTTTTAAATTCTTCTTTCGTCTCTTCCTCCTTATTGCTTCTCTATGCTTTTTTTAGTGTCTCAATGTACCGCTTGCTGGTCACAGTACTGCCACGTTCCGGAAAATCAAGGAGAATGACACCCCTGTCATCCCAAAACACAGTCACACCATGACTTTCTGTACTGATCGCTGGCTCTTGAACTTTTTAGCTTGATGAAGAGGTGTGCCAACATTCCATGGATTGATTCTTCATTTCCAGATTGTACAGATACACCCATGTTTCATCCCCTGTCACCAGATCTGAAAAAAAATGTGTCTTCGTTGGCTTCAAACACTTCCAGCAGATCAGAGGATCACCTTTCAGTGGCCGGTAGGCCCTCAACGCAGCACTCGCACACTCAGCATTGCAGTAGAACAATTTCACCAAGAACGCTTTGTCCGGTAATGACAGCATACTGACACGGACCGCTGTGACTTGTGGGTGCTTCCCGGCTGCTGCTTTTATACCCACTATCCCAGACCTGTACGCCTACGGCACCATCTGGCGATGAAAAATGTAAGTAAAATGAGTAAAAATTTATGTGATTTCATAAATAACCCGATGTCATTCTGATCATTTCTACGCAAACCGTGTTGCCCTACTCTCAAAACTCCGCGAGCTTTTACGTTTTCAAAACGTGCAAGACTTTTGGATCACCCAATACTTCAATTTTATGAAGTGCATGAAAAACGTTATTGTAAGAGCAAATGTGTCGTCACGTGACCTAGTGCCGCCTCCTACTTAAGGATCCGAGGCGTCCGCGCTACGTAGGCTCTCACAACAGCCTGAGACGTTGTATGTTTCCCTGAAACACTCTCTTTCTCTCTCTCACTCTGTTCAAGCGAACAAACGAAGCCTCCCCCACTTTAATATGTAAATCTGTGAATCAGAGAGGCGGAGTGACAACAGCCGATCATACGGAAATAAATTCACCTTCAGAAATAATAATTTGAAGAAAACTCTTGGTTAAAACACATACAAAACATTTATTTCCGCATCAATTGGAATTTTGATGGCGGCGGATTACTCGTTCTTGAACGTTAGGCCTCAGTATGACTGGACCTGGCAAGGATCGTAGAACGCGCAAGTTAAGATGGCCGAATTCTGCAGAAATCTCACTCTGCGTTGAAGTCCTAACTTGGAGTCTCCTTGACACTAGGTAGACCTATATCTCGTCGACGCTTAAGTAATAGTCTTCCAGCTATCCTTCTCTAATCGATGTTTCAGTAGACTGTACTAAGTCCATAATTCAGTAGTATAACATCAACTACTCTACCAAAATCCCTGACACGGGCTGATTCCTTCTGCAGAGGCTACCTATCTCTTCCAGGATAGGAGCTCGCTCGCTTCCCGTAGACTTCGGGAGTTCTCAATCCTAGAGCCTCCCGGGTCCGCCGTACAATAAAGGCAAATGCGGCGCGCTTCCCTTTCTCTCGGAGAACTATCCCCTCCGCTTACCGAAGACAGACTGGCGAACAGATCCTCCCGGAGTGACCTCTTCGCCTCCCCCTTCACGCTGCACCTGCTTCAAGGGCGATGGCGCTGACCTTCAACTCGACTGACTGGTTCATGCTGCTCTCCTCTCTGGTCACGTGGTTCACCTCTCGCGCCCTTCACCTGCCCCACCCCTAGTCGTTTTCTGAGAATCTGGTTACTGGACCTTTAATTCTACCTTGCGCGTTCTCGTTTTCTCCTCAGGTCATTCATTCACGAGTGCCTCCTTCCAAAAAGCAATCCTACCATCGTAGTACATCCGTAGCAATACAATGCACATTGTCATAATGATCATCATCATCATCATTGTCAACCATTATCAATCCACTGCTGGACGAAGGTCTCCCCAAGTTTCCTCCACAACGGTCTGT
This sequence comes from Macrothele yani, assembly GCA_039090855.1. Lineage (NCBI taxonomy): Eukaryota > Metazoa > Arthropoda > Arachnida > Araneae > Macrothelidae > Macrothele > Macrothele yani. The sequence continues at coordinate 15,930,497 of CM077031.1, read as the reverse complement.
CTTGTGCCAGTCTCCTCCATGTCACTCCCGCATATTTACGAATTTCATCCACCCATCTCCCATGTGGTCTTTTTCTGGGTCTTTTCCTGTCCCTTGGAATCCAATCTAAAATTTCAGCTGTCCATCTATGGTCTGTCCTTCTGGCAGTATGTCCAGCCCATTGCCATTTCAGGGATTTAACTCTGATCATGATGTCTTCCACTCTCGTCATTTTTCGGATCCACGAGTTCCTCTTCTTATCTCTCCTGGTTATACCAAGCATGCACCTCTCCATGCTGCTTTGAGTTGTCTGCAGCCTTTGTATGTCTCTTTTAGTTAAGGTCCACGTCTCTGCAGCATACGTAAGCACTGGAAGGATGCATTGATCAAACGCTTTTCTTTTAAGACATAATGGCATATTGCTCTTGAAAATTATGCTGTTTCTTCCAAAAGCTCTCCAGGCAAGTTTTGTACGCCGATTAATTTCTTCATCAATGTGACCCTCACTTGATATCTGCTGTCCAAGATAAACATACGTATCTGTTATCTCCAGTTTTTCTCCATCAATCGATAAATCTTCATTTCTTGTAAAAGCATTGAACATCACTTTTGTCTTCTGAAAGTTCATTTTTAATCCCACTTCTTTACTCTTGTCAGCAAGTTCCTGGATCATACTCTGCAGCTCTGATGGGGTAGTTGCAAAAATGACTACGTCATCAGCAAAACGAAGGTGGGTTAGATAATCTCCATTAATCTTTATCCCTTTGTTTTCCCAGTTCAGTGATTGAAAGACATTTTCCAATGTGGCATTAAAGAGCTTCGGAGATATGGTGTCACCTTGTCTCACTCCCTTTCCAATTTTTATGTGTGTTGTATTTTCAAACAGCCGAATCTTTGCACTTGCATTTTCATAGATGTTATTAATAATATTAATGTATGCATCTTCAATACCGCAGGATTTCAGAGCCGTGGTAACTGCTGATGGTTTCACCGAATCAAAGGCTTTTTCATAATCGATAAAAGCCATGCACAATGGAAGTTCATATTCCCTCGCTCTTTCAATTAGTTCTCTCAGTACGTGGATATGATCTATTGTGCTGTAGCCACTCCTGAATCCAGCTTGTTCTCTTGGTTGAGCCATGTCCAGTGTTACCTTCAAGCGGTGTGAAAGAACTTTAGTGAAGATTTTATAAACCACTGATAGGAGGCTGATAGGTCTGTAGTTCCTGAGATCCTCAATGTCACCTTTTTTATGTAGCAGGATCATTGTAGCATTGTTCCAATCCTCAGGAATCTTCCCTTCATTAAGGCATCGAGTGAAAATTTGGGCGAGTACTGTTTCAATTTCTCCACTTGCTTCTTGTATGATGTCTATAGTAATTCCATCTTCTCCTGGAGCTTTCCCCCGCTTCATGTTCTTGATTGCATGAGCAACTTCTGCTGGGAGGACTGGAAGAACTCTGGTACCTTTCATGATGTCTGGAGTACATGTATCATCCCTTTCATATAATTTGGAGTAGAAATCTTTCACTCTTGTCAAAATTTCGCCTCTATTTCTTGTTATAGAACCATCTTCTTTTCTCAGAGCCATAATCTGTTTTCTTCCCTTACTGAGATGTCCCTTTGCTATCTTAAGGCTTTGGTTGTTTTCAATTGCTTTCCTCACTAGCTCACAGTTGAATTTCCTTACGTCTTCAGTGATACTTTTTCGTGTTGTCTTGCATAGCTCTATATATTCCACTTTGGAAGTCACATCTTCTTTAGTTGTCCTCATCTCTCTTCTTTTTTGCATCAACATTTTGGTTTTTCCTGATAATTTGTTCACATGCAACTTGTTCTTAGACCCAGCTAATTTTGTTGCTGTTTCCATTAGAGCTTTGGTTACTTTTCTGTTAACTTCCGAAATATCCACTTCTTCCGATGTTAGGCCTTCTAAAGCAGAGAATCTGTTCTTCAGTTCCAACTTGAAAGTATTATGGTGTTTTTTAAGGATGGTTATGTCAATACATTTTGTTTGTCTTATGAGTTTGCCACGTTCCAGTTTAGTGTTGAGGTGCATCTTACATCTCACCAATCTATGGTCACTACCTGTGTTGAACTTGTTCAGCACACTGCAGTCTTCGATGACGAATTTTTTGTTACACATAATAAAATCAATTTCACTTGTCATCCCAATTGGATGTCTCCATGTCCATTTCCTGTGTGGCTTTTTCTTGAAAAAGGAGTTCAAGATGAAAAATCCTTCTGCCTCTGCAAACTCAACTAGAGTATTTCCACGCTGGTTTCTGTTGCCGTGACCGAATTTACCTACTGAAGTTTCATTCTGTTGCCGTTGCCCTATTTTTGCATTGAAATCTGCCATAATTATCTTTAAGTGCTGCTTACCTTTATTATTTAGATGACGAATTTCCTCATAAAATTCTTCAATTTCTTCTTCAGGATGACTTGTGGTGGGTGCATAAGTTTGAATAATCTGAGCCTGGTATCTTCTCGAGAGTTGGATAACGAGTCGTGCAGCTCTGTCAGAGGAACTTTCAACTTCTACCACTTTATCCTTCAGTTTCTTGTTTATTATAAATCCAACACCACTAGTTCTGCCAGTATCTGTCCCACGATAATAGAAGAGATGTCCACTTTTCAGTTCAATGAGATCTTCTCCTTTTCTCCTTACCTCACTTAGCCCGACGATGTCCCACTTGATCCTTTGTAGTTCCTCTTCCAATTCAAGAAGCCTTGAATCAGAAGATAGAGAGCGTCCGTTATAGGTAGCCAAGGTCAGCATCAAATGGCAGCCTAGTCCGGTCCTCCGGGGATTCTTAGCACCCTCTGCCTTCATGTCGCACTGGCCGCTGCCTTGGCCAGGTACATTCCAGCTGCCGGAGACTGAGGGCCAAGATTTAAGTTGTAGAGTCATTTTGGAGGTGTTTGGCCATAACTCACCACGCTGGCCAAGCGGGTTGGTGAGTGTGGGATAGCATTTCCTCTGATCCCGATGGTATAGTTATACCGCTATTGGCGGTCGTCAGAGCCCCTTTAGTGGGAACAGGATGCACCACGAGAAGGCGGGGTTGACATTTGTCAAGGAGAGGCTGTGATGTTACGCATCACCTGACCTTACATCCTCATAATGATACAAAAGAGTATGTCTGCATTTCAGACTCGTAGGCGCCAGATCGAAATGAACAATGTATCTGTGAAAGTCACAGCGTCCTTGACGATACTCTCAGTTCGTAGAAAAAGGCCTTGCCCTTTCTAAGGCATGAGAACCTGAAGTCTTTTGCTATACCTCTCGACTTCACACAAGAAAAAAAATTAAACATATTTGCAAACTTTCTGTCGCCATTTTGAGAAGTTGCGATGTTTCTTTCGTCAAAAAACAAACAAACCACTTAATGTTTATCATTGAAATGAATTAACATCGTTAATGTGCCCATTCTTACAGTCATCATTACTATCGAAGTGCATCAAGTAGTTTTTAATGCATTCTATACTGACAGCAGGATCACTAAAGCAGCTAGCTTTCAGTTCTGCTTCATTTTTTTCAACAGAATCTGGGGCATTTAGTCCCATCTGTTCATCCAAAACGTCATCAAGGGATTGCATTTGTTGGCAGGTGTGCACATTTGCGTCACAATCAACATAATCGGAAAACAAAATACCCGATGAGGCAATTTCACTCCATTCTGCAAGATCGTCATCTGCAAAATTATCAGCAGGATTTTCGGTATTGGACCCACTTCTTTCTTGTTTACAAGTTGAGAAGCCTGCTTTCTTAAAGTAGTTTTTAAAGGTATCTGTCGTAACTGCGTTCCACGACTGTCGCACGAAATTCATTCAATCAAGAATGTTAACTTTAGATGCATCATCCTTTGCATCGAAAAAAAAAAAGAAAAAAAAAGAAAGTACTTTCCGCATGAGAAACTTTCAATAATGGACTTTAAAAGACCTAACGACACCCAGATCCAGCAGTTGCAGTTCACTATAGTACAATTTGTTGATGACGAGCATTTTTCAGATTGTTTACCTGAGGATGTGCAGCACACCAATTATGAATAAGAGGATTTTTCTCTTTTTTTGCCAAGTTTCTGGCTGTAGGGCCAGACATATCAATTCTTAGATAATACCTTTTGTTTCCCGCCGTATAGCGAGCTACCGCCTCGCCTTTACTATACGATCTGGCTATCAAGGCGGCTGAAGGCGTCCTTGTGTAGAACAATAATTACCTCGACAAAACTCAGTCGAGTACATGGAAATAAAAAAACAGCAAGATTTTATTATTCCGACAACATTTGCTTCACGGGTTTCCAATGATTCCCGCTCAGGGTCCCCGTGCTACTTTTCCACAATTCATTCCACGATACCTGGCGGAGGAAGGAATCCTCCTTCCGTTCACCACGCTGCACTTCTGCGATACCCGCAGCACTTCCGTCGAAAACCGGTGTCCAAACTAGGACCCTCTCTCCTTGACGACCGAAGCTCAACTGTCTCACTCAATTCTCATGGCCCTTCCGGTCCTCTACCACGCATGCGCAAGAAAAACTCGTTACCCCGGTCAGCACGGGGGAATATCTGAGCTCCGGAATGTCGTCGGATACCCGCAGGCGATTACAAACTTGCCCGTATACAAAAGCGGCATGACAACTTGTTTATCAGAAGCACTCGAGCAGTCGACTCTTCAAGGTCAGGTGCCCCAGGTGTTCATGCACCACTCCCTTAATCCTCACATGGGATTGAAATTGCACCAAGTGGGTGGCGAAGAAGGTCAGTTCTTAGTCGAAACAACAAAATGGCGGAATGAAGCGTCCATCCGCAGGTGTTCATCACAACATTAAAATTAAATAAATTCATAATTGACAGTTTGATTGCGGGCGACCCTTACAAGCAGGATTTTCGGTATTGGACCCACTTTTTTCTTGTTTACAACTTGAGAAGCCCGCTTTCTTAAAGTAGTTTTTAAAGGCATCTGTCATAACTGCATTCCACGACTGTCACACGAAATTCATTGCATCAAGAATGTTAACTTTAACTTTAGATGCATCATCATCATCCTTTGCATCGACAAAAAAAAAAAAAAAAAGAAAGTACTTTTTGCATGAGAAACCTTCAATAATGAACTTTAAAAGACCTAATGACACCCAGATCCAGCAGTTGCAGTTCACTATAGTACAATTTGTTGGGGGGAGGGGATGACATGAGCATTTTTTAGATTGTTTACCTGAGGATGTACAGCACACTCATTAATGAAAATGAGGATTTTTCTCTCTTTTTGCCTGCGTCTGAGTATCCAACGCTTCTACGCAATTTTTGAATAAAGCTGTGCTAACCCATGACCTTTTTTTTTGCTTCATGTTTGGTGGGCAAAGATCTTGTATTTTTGAAGCAAGGTGGTTTAGCAGATTCGCCTATAACTAATGGCGGCAATTTTTCTGACCCATCTGCATTGGCAGCCAGAATAACAGTGATTCTGTTTTTTGATTTCTTTCCTCTATGGCAAGTGTCATTTCGAAAACACAGTGCTTTATCTGGCTGCAGGTTATGAAACAGTCCAGTTTCATCAGCATTAAATGCGTCACATAGCATGTACCTTTCAATAATTTGTGGCAGGTGTTCATTTTTCCACATTTGTGCCATCATGGGATCAACACATTTGCTTTTGCCGGATACAGCTCCATACACTATGTTATGTCTCTGCTTAAAATGATCAATCCATCCATTTGATATGATGAATTTCTTATTTGAAGTCACTGGGCAAGATGATCTGCTTTTCCTTCAGAAGCGATCCACTAATAGGCAAATTACTAGTTCGTGTTTGTTGGAACCAAGTGACAAGAGCATTTGCCAACTCACTCAGGAGCGATTCTGTGATCCTGTGTTCGCATCAAGCAGCAACAAAATGTCCATTTTTTTCTCTGACTGAAAATCCTTTCCGCTTTTTTTTTTTTTTTTTTGCTGCAGTCATTCATTTTATTTTTAAATGCTCTCACGAAATGCACTTATGCAAACTACACCGCTCAGTCAATTTCACTTCTAACTTTTCTAGTGATGCCTACAGTACGTTCATCAAAACTTTATTCATAAACGAGCTATGTTGTTTAATTTGACTTGCAGATTTAACACTGTGAAGAAAAGAAAAAGATGCACAATTTGGGGAAGAATTCCAGAGGTTCGGGAAATACACTACTGGCCACCCAAAATGCAACACCAAGAAGGACACGAGACAGCAAAGCCAGATTTACTGGACACATAACAACAGATACAAAGATGAAACGATTGAGCTTACAGGCCCGTGCGACTTGCGGAACACGCAGACATCAATAGTTCGTGTGGCCCCCATGGCTGGCAATAACGGCCGCTACACGCCGCGGCATCGAACGAAAGAGGCTTTGGACGTGGGCTTGGGGTATGTCGGTCCAGACTGCTTCCACACGTTGCCACAGTTCATCACGGGCGGTGCTTGCCGGGTCACTCGGTTGCCGATCAGCGACCAGACGTGTTCGATGGGCAACATATCGGGACAACAGGCGGGCCACGGGACAAGTGACACCTGGTGGGCCGTGAAGAATTGTCGCACGATACGTGCCACGTGTGGGGGCGCATTGTCCTGTTGAAACGTGGCCGCTGGCAGGTCCTGCAGGTAAGGGAGGACTACAGGCTCCAAAACGTCGGAGATGGTGCGGTGGCTGTTGAGTGTACTGGTGATGCGTACCAGAGGGGTGCGGGTGTCATATCCAATTGCTCCCTAAACCGTAACGCCAGGCGACGGACCGGTATGGCGATGCATAATGCAGGCGTCATACAGTCTCTTGCCGCTGTGCCGCCACACGCGGATCCGACCATCGTGGTGTTGCAGGCAGAAGCGGGATTCGTCGGAGAAGATAATGTCGTGCCGTTCCGTAGTCCAGGTGCGGCGTTCAACGGCTCACTGCCGCAGCACTCGCCTGTGGTGTAACGTCAATGGTAATCAAAGCAATGGCCGTTGTGCGACAAGTCCCCGCTCCTGCAGACGACGTCGAACGGTACGTGCTGACACAGGTTGTTGCGCAACCCACCCTAATTGCTGCGCTAACATTCGTGATGTGGCGGTGCGAGCCGTCAATGCCCGCCGCACAACATGCCATTCCTCTCGTTCGGTGGTGTGCCGCAAGCTGCGGCAATCACTCACGTCGGTCCGTCCGTCCCTCCTGCACCCACCGAATCCATACTCGCCTCACTGTGGCTGGATGTCGTCCCACACGGGCGCCGATGTCTCGGTACGATAAACCGCTGCTGCGATAAGCCACTATTCGAACTCCGAAACGTGCTGGAATGACTGCCGTATTCTGCGACGAGGCATCACGAAGCTTCCCACGCACGGGTCCGGCAGCACAACACACTTGCACGACTTACACCCCGCCTTCTGTGCACCCTTCTTGTAGTGCTTCTCGGTGGCGTGCCGGGCGCACATGATTTGCATATGCCCTGCAATGCTAATCGTTTGCATGTCCTCTCGCGGGCGACGCATGCTGCGAATTTCAGGCGAATCGGATGCTTCCTTCTTGGTGTTGCATTTTGGGTGGCCAGCAGTGTAGGTACATACAATGTGTGTTCCCTGACCTCACGGAAAGCTATTGTTCTGTTTGTAGCTAAAAACAAGAATCTCCCAGGGTATCCTAGATTTCCTCGCTCATACCGCCTTTCTTTTCCTGCTTCCCACCCATGCAAGAAAACGTTACTGCTCCTTTGGAATGTGTTGGTCATTTGCTTCCCCCTGTAAGAAGCTTAAGCTTGGTAGTCGGAGGAAAGGCGAACTGATTTATGGTTCCGTCAAGCTGTGTCACAGATGGTGTTCTTTGAAACGCTGGTTAAGTGCATGCGTAAAATTTTCCTGTTATAAAAAAATGTTCACAAATTTGAGGAAATGTGTTCATTAAACCGGAAAACGCCAAGCATTCATTTCAATGCGGTTCATCCGTACCGTGAGAAATGTATGTAAAAATGTGGAATTTGTTAAATCACATTTTTTAAAATAGGGGTTCTACTGTATTACCTAACAGATATTAATATATAAATACTCAGTACATATGTTACCATAGTCTGATGGTACAGACAGAGTATGATGCAAAACTAAATTACAAAGTGAAAATATTTCTGCTGAAATCACAAAAGCAACCTTCCCACACATTTTTTTTTTTTTTTGTGTGTGTGTTACACAACTAACAAAACTTATGAAATACACATTTTTAAAATCAAGTAAATATGTTTTAAACATAAGAGAATTACCTTGGCCTTTGAATATATAACTTCTGTTTCCTCTTTGCCATTTTGATTGGTAGAACCCTAAGAGTGTTGTATCTATTCTGACGCTTGATCCTGTGGTGGAATCAACAAATCTAGATGAAATTATAATTTTCAAATATACCTTAAATAGTACACGACATACAAAATAAAAATTTCAAAATAAACAAAACTTCGGCATTGTTGTGCTTCAAAAAAAGGAGAAACAAATAAACAAACAAAAAACACGAAAATGCACTCTTAGAATTAAAATGGGCTGCACACCAAGTAAAAGTACCTTTTTCAAATAGTTATCACTCACTGGAGAAAAACGTTTTTTAAATAGTTACCACTCACTGAAATATAACTTTTTAATAGCTACCTATTGCAGCAAAGTAACTTTTTTCATTAGTTACCTATCGCAGCAGAGTAACTTTTTCATTAGTTACCACTCAATGGAGAATAATGTTTTTTAAATAGTTACAACTCACTGAAATATAACTTTTTAATAGTTACCTATTGCAGCAGAGTAACTTTTTCCATTAGTTACCATTCACTGGAGAATAACGTTTTTTTAAGTAGTTACCACTCACTGAAGTATATCTTTTTTAATAGTTACCTCTTGCAGCAGAGCAACTTTTTTCATTAGTTACCATTCAGTGGAGAATAACATTTTTTAAATAGTTACAACTCACTGAAATGTAACTTTTTAATAGTTACCTCTTGCAGCAGAGTAACTTTTTCCATTAGTTACCATTCACTGGAGAATAATGTTTTTTAAGTAGTTACCACTCACTAAAGTATATCTTTTTTAACAGTTTCCTCTTGCAGCAGAATAACTTTTTGTTCTCACTAAAGCATAACTTTTTTAATAGTTACCTCTCACAGAAGAGTAACTTTTATCACTATTTACCACTCGCTGGAGAATAACTTTTTAAATTGTTAACACACACTTACCGAACAACTTTTTTTCTGTAATAGAAAATACTGATTCATAAATTTTAAAGATGGCAATCCATTTTTTGGTGTAAATATGACCAGGATGGTAAGACAAAATATTATATTTATAATACACTATCTACCAACAAATAGTTGGACACCTGCGATAGCAAAGGAAAACGAAGTTTATTCACCTTCAATAGTTGGTGGAGCCTCCACGAGCGGCGATTACAGCTGCGCATACTCTCAACCAGGCGTTGTACGACGGCTAGCGGTATTTTCTTCCACTCGGCTTGGAGAAGACAGGTCAGTTCCTTCACCGATTTCGGACGGTGGGGGCACCCCTTAAGTCGACGCTCCAACTCATCCCAGAGGTGCTCAATAGGGTTAACGTCCAGGCTCTGCGCTGGCCAGTCCATTCGATTAACCCCATTGTCTAATTGGGGGGACTGGTTATATATTGCTGCGCTTCCGAGTGCTCCGTGGCACTGTTGGGTACCTGAGGACGGGTGCTATTGTAGCCCCGAAAGATCTTGCCCTTTTAAATATTTTAAAATCATATCTTTTACTGTAAATAAAGTTTTTATTGTGCAATTAGGGATGGTGGTTTGATGAAATATTTAACTGGAGCAGTCATGTTCAGCTTGTTTTAAAAAAAAAAAAATTCCTTACAGCTTGGCTTACTTAGTAAAATTAAGCATCTCTTCCCTATCGACATTTTACCATAATTTCGGGTAGATAAGCCATGGCATGGCGCACACAGGCTTTTTTTTTTTTTTTTTGGCAGAGCAAAATTCTGTAACCAAAAACGTTTTGGCTTGATCCATTCTTTCTTCCGCGGGAAGATATCTCAATAGAGAGAGGGAATGGAATAACGATGTTACAGCCACGTGCAATAAATTCCACCCACCCCCTCTTAAAACAAGACATGAAAATAAAAAGGTTATAGGATTGCGGTGGGACAGCAGGGTTCCCGCTTAAAAGTAATAAAAAACATTCCCTGACTTTTCCAGGTTCTCCAGGTGGTTTTTAAAAGTTTTCCTGAATGGCATGTTGCAAAGGATTGTTACATTTCATTCCATTCCATTCATTTTTCTCACAAAAGCACACACTTGTAAATTCTTTACGTAATTTGTTTTTATAAAAAAGTAATAAAAAAATTCCCTGACTTTTCCAGGTTCTGCAGGTGGTTTTTTAAGTTTTCCTGAGTGGCATGCTGCAAAGAATTGTTACATTTCATTCCATTCCATTCATTTTTCTCACCAAAGCACACAGTTGTCAATTCTTTACGTAATTTGTTTTTCTAAAAAAGTAATAAAAAAATTCCCTGACTTTTCCAGGTTCTGCAGGTGGTTTTTTAAGTTTTCCTGAGTGGCATGCTGCAAAGAATTGTTACATTTCATTCCATTCCATTCATTTTTCTCACCAAAGCACACAGTTGTCAATTCTTTACGTAATTTGTTTTTATAAAAAAGTAATAAAAAAATTCCCTGACTTTTCCAGGTTCTCCAGGTGTCTTTTTAAGTTTTCCTGAGTGGCATGCTGCAAAGAATTGTTACATTTCATTCCATTCCATTCATTTTTCTCACCAAAGCACACAGTTGTCAATTCTTTACGTAATTTGTTTTTATAAAAAAGTAATAAAAAAATTCCCTGACTTTTCCAGGTTCTCCAGGTGGTTTTTTAAGTTTTCCAGAGTGGCATGTTGCAAAGAATTGTTACATTTCATTCCATTCCATTCATTTTTCTCACCAAAGCACACAGTTGTCAATTCTTTACGTAATTTGTTTTTATAAAAAAGTAATAAAAAAATTCCCTGACTTTTCCAGGTTCTCCAGGTGTCTTTTTAAGTTTTCCTGAGTGGCATGTTGCAAAGGATTGTTACATTTCATTCCATTCCATTCATTTTTCTCACAAAAGCACACACTTGTAAATTCTTTACGTAATTTGTTTTTATAAAAAAGTAATAAAAAAATTCCCTGACTTTTCCAGGTTCTCCAGGTGTCTTTTTAAGTTTTCCTGAGTGGCATGCTGCAAAGAATTGTTACATTTCATTCCATTCCATTCATTTTTCTCACCAAAGCACACAGTTTTCAATTCTTTACGTAATTTGTTTTTATAAAAAAGTAATAAAAAAATTCCCTGACTTTTTCAGGTTCTCCAGGTGGTTTTTTAAGTTTTCCAGAGTGGCATGTTGCAAAGGATTGTTACATTTCATTCCATTCCATTCATTTTTCTCACCAAAGCACACAGTTGTCAATTCTTTACGTAATTTGTTTTTATAAAAAAGTAATAAAAAAATTCCCTGACTTTTCCAGGTTCTCCAGGTGATTTTTAAAAAGTTTTCCAGAGTGGCATGTTGCAAAGGATTGTTACATTTCATTCCATTCCATTCATTTTTCTCACAAAAGCACACACTTGTAAATTCTTTACGTAATTTGTTTTTATAAAATTACCTGCTTTTCATTAATAACAACTAACTGTGCACATTATTTTCTGTACCAAAGTTCCTTGAACTTTTGTGAATACTACCCACACGGAATTTATAAATACGTTCCCATAGAAACAGGTCATATGTAAGAAAAAATCTGTCAGTTGAATAGTTTCAGTTTTTCTATAACACAATGCAGCTAAGCTTAATGATGGAATGGCTCTGTTCAAAGAAACATGTTTCAAGAGAACCAACAGACAAAGGACTTTGATCCATCATTTGGTTAATTCTCTTGTGAAGTGTTTCTTCAAGCAGGACCCATTGTGCCTAATTGTTCTATTTTTTTTTAAACTGCCTGCCTGCAGAAATTGAACAAAAGCTTAATATAACTGGCAATTTTAAAAATACAATTTTGCAGCTTTTTTTAGAGAATAAAGGAAATATTTAATATAACTGAAAGTAAGATCCACCAAATTCTAGGCAGGCAGTAATTGCAAGCAAAAGTTTGAAATCTTGAAAAAAAAAATTTTTTGGCAAAATAATGTATCCATTGATTTTTACAAAAAAAAAAGTGAGGAGGGGGGGCAATTTCCCCTGAGTTTTCCCTGACTTTTACAAAAAAGGGTAATTTTCCCTGAGTTTTCCCTGATTTTTGGAACCATTTTCAAATTCCCCGAGAATTCCAGGTTTTCCCTGTTTTCCAGATTTTTTTTTTTTTTTTTTTTTTTTATGACTGAGGGTTTAACGACCACTGTGAGCAACTCAATGTGCAGTCGTCCGTCCCTAATTTAGGGCCACTGACTGCAGGGAAGGGAGAGAGCCAGTGCCCTAAAACAAACACAACATCCATGCCTTACCGGGATTCGAACCCGGACCCATCTCGGACGAGAGATCAGAAGCCATCGCTTAGACCACTGCGCCACAGGGGCGGCGTTTTCCAGATTGAGTGGGAACCCTGTTCACAAGAGAGAGGTGACTCTGATAAAACTCGAAAAAATCCATGGCTGGGGCATACTTCGCAGGGAAACGATCTTGTTAGCAAGGATTGCCCTTGTTTCATGCTCTTAGCAACTAACTCTCTTTGAACTCATGACGTCATCAGCTTCGCTTCAAGGCTAACGCTTTTTTTAGATGATGAGCTTTTAAAACTTCTTAATTCGGACAGTTAAGTTTCCGATGTTGATGGATTTGATTGAAAAAGTATGTGTACGAGATATTTTCGGAATGTTGTGCGTGTATTTTTTTAAATTCTGAGGCATAAATGTTTCATAATTGGTTTAAGCACCTTATGAATTCGTCGAGTAAATTTTTATAAAATAGGTAGTAGGGTAAGTGTTATCCTTAAGATTGAATCTTGTTTAATTGATATTTTTATTTATTATTTGAAAGATCAGGTACTATATTTTTATCCACGTAATGTTTTCAAGACTCCGCCAGGGTACTAACCCCCACCTTACTGTTAAGGTGCGGTGTATACAGAGGTGCGTCATTTCTGGCGATTTTTTTTTTCATTCCGTCCCGTTTTTTTATCGCTGTGGCATATACCCCAGTGTGGCTTATTTGCCCAAAATTACGGTACTATGCTTTTATTTATACCCATCTCTCCTATTGTCTGGAATCCTGGTCTTCAAATATTAGTGCAAACAATAAGTTATGCTTGCTCAAATTACAGAAGAAATCTGTTCGCTATATGCTGAACACAGATTACACGTCTCATTCAAAACCATCATTTCTAAAATTAAATATTCTAAAAATTCATGAAATTTTTACCTTGAAACTAGGTATCATGTTTTTTAAAATAATGCATCTTAAACTGCCTATTTTTCAATCTGACATCAAATATCTCGATTATTCTATCTTCACCAGATCTGTTGCTAACAACAAATTATGTCAGCCGTGTGTTAGACTTAATTATGGTCTAAATAACATACTGTATAAAGCTATTATCCTATGGAATAATCTCCCAGAGAGCATCAGATCCCTGGAAAATATCAAAAAGTTTCCCTTGACTCTGCGAAACTACATTGTAAATCATCCTGATCTTTATCATGAATCCCAACACACTATCGTTAAATTGTAGTCCCAAGCTATGCTAACAGTGGCATTTCTCTTATAACCATCTTACTTGCCTTTATATATTTTACATACACTATATTGACAAAAGTCACCACAGACACCCCTTCAAAAGAAAATGAACGGATCCACTGCATTGCTAAGATAAGCAGTACGACTGCAAACAGTATAAAAACAAGCCTGCAGCTGACTGCGATCATATCGCACTGTGAGTTTGAGTGAAAATGTCGCGGCGGGAGAGAACTGACTTTGAGAAAGGAAAGATTGTTGGGTGTTATATTAGTGGGTTGTCCATAAGAGAAACCGAGAGGCGTTTAAACATACCCAAGTCAACTGTTTTGGATGTACTGAATAAGTGGAAGACACATACGTTTTGCTGCTTCAGGCACCCTATGTGTCTTCCAAGACCAAAAAAAATTAGTGATAGAGGACGTTGAAGCCTCAGCAGAGTCGTTATACCTAATCGACGGAGTACTGCACAAGACCTCAGTGTGCAGGTGAGTAAAAATGCTGGAACCTCGGTATGTACACGTACCATTCACAGAGAACTTCATTCCATGGGTTACCATGCGGCTGCTTATAAGCCTTTCATCTCCACTTGGAATGCTACTCGTCGTTTAGCATGGTGTGAAGAACATTTATCGTGGAAAGTAGATCAATGGAAACGGGTCCTATGGACTGATGAATCCAGATACACAATCCATCAGTTTGATGGCCGTGTGTGGGTATGGCGGCAGCCGGGAGAACGCTATTTACCACAGTGTACTGTTCCTACGGTCAAGTTTGGAGCTGGCAGTGTACTCGTGTAGGGGTGTTTTTCGTGGTATCGTGCAGGCCCATTGGTTATCGTGGACAAACCTACTAACCAGCACGTCTACCTCGATATTCTGGACAATTATGCCCTACCAACTCTGTGGCAATACTATGGAACCGAGCCTTGTTGGTACCAGCAGGATAATGCACCGAGCCATTAAGCAAGGACTGTTACAGCGTGGTTTGACGATAATTCCGTATTGTGTGTGGACTGGCCAGCATAGAGCCCTGATCTTAATCCCATAGAGCACCTATAAGATGAATTAGAGCACTGCATAAGAAATATGGAACCAATGCCTACTATTAATCAACAGTTAGCGGCAGCATTACGTACTGAATGGAAGTGCATACCTATCACTGTGTTCCAAAACCTTACTTTAGGGCATACATTAAGGCCACAGGTGGACAGACACCATACTAATGTAAATGTATGTCAATAAATGCTATGTTGTGTTTCTCTTCTAGGTGTCCAGTATGTATTTCTCTTCTAGGTGTCCCCCCAAAAAAATGCTTGTTAGGTATCAGCAAGAAACTAAATTTATTTCTGAAGACCAGTACCTGAGATACACATCCAACTAGTGTTAGCTGCAATGTCTTTTTGCAAATCCTCTTAAAAATATTTTGACAGTCTATGTGATATCACATAAGCAACTTTCTTTTCTTTAAGCTGCATTTCGGCTACGATAGCAGAATCGGGAAATAGTTCAACTGTTTCTGTCCATGAAACAAAAGACATATTGTTGTTAGAAACTTTCATGGGTCCATAATGCTTCAGGTTTAACCAGCTGTAAATCATGATTCAGTACTTCACCAGTATTTATTTTGGGCTGAAGATCCTGTTGTCCAAAAGCTTCTAAGATTGACCTATTTTGAAATCTACTTTGAAATTTTTGTAAATGTTTTTTCCCCTTTATGATGCAACTTCACTTGTGGAAAGTTGCTATTAAAAATATCAAAAGTTTCTGAACACAGAAACTTTCCGAAGATATTCTTTTGGTTGCAGCACATCATTCTTTCAACTTCACTCCATCCAGTTCTCTGTCGAGCTATGCATCTTGAAATTTTGTTTTGGATCCAGGCATCTTAAACACTAAAATTACCAATTAAAGAATTAAAATGGAACAGCAGTACAAATACATATTCCAATGTTCCATAAATAAACAAAGAACTGTGTGGAGCGTGCACTCACTATCTTCTTTTCCCAAAGTTTGGCTGCCAGGCCGTCGAAAGGTAAACAAAACAGAAGTCCCGACTAGAACTGAATATGAGCAAAGCATCTGAAAAACTTCAAGAGGCACAAAAAAAAAAAAAAAAAAAAACCCCAAAAAAATCAATCCTCACGAAAGTTCAGCCAAAGCGAGTCTGAGCTGAGCCTGCATGGAGCTATATCTCAAATTGAAAGTCACTGACAGAACTGCCAACTTTCAAGAACTGAAACCCGTAAAAAAATTTTAGTGAACATTTAATCGATATGTTCATAAATAAATAAATACATTGCTCTTTCCACGTTCCAGAAACACATAGCAACCGAAAAATTGTTTTCAGCCGCCGCCGTGGAATTGAACCACGGAACTCTCGACATCTAGCCGAGCGCGTTAACTTTCCACCACGGTGGCCTACAATCCACGGTGCTATGTGTATTTTTAAGATAGCTTCTGACATCATAAATCCGTAAGATGGGCTCAGCTACTGAGGCGTCTCCATCTGGTGGGCATTAACGGTACTGACTATATATATTATAGCAGTTAAATTCAAAGGGCGAGATCCAAGGTGAAAATCTTCCAAATATGTGGCGTCAGTAAATAAATAAATACATCGCTCTTTCCACGTTCCAGAAACACATAGCAACCGAAAAATTGTTTTCAGCCGCCGCCGTGGAATTGAATAACGGATCTCTCGATATCTAGCCGAGCGCGTTAGCTTTACACCACGGTGGCCAACAATCCACGGTGCTATGTGCATTTTTAAGTCAGCTTCTGACATCATAAATTCTTAAGATGGTCTCAGCTACTGAGACGTCTCCATCTGGTGGGCATTAACGGCACTGGCTATATATATATTATAGCAGTTAAATCCAAAGGGCGAGATCCAAGGTGAAAATCCTCCAAATACGTGGCATCAGTAAATAAATAAATACATCGCTCTTTCCACGTTCCAGAAACACATAGCAACCGAAAACGTGTTTTCCACGGCGACGGCTGAAAACAATTTTTCGGTTGCTATGTGTTTCTGGAACGTGGAAAGAGTGATGTATTTAATTATTTACTGACGCCACGTATTTGGAGAATTTTCACTTTGATATGTTCGATTGACTAATGTATCGAACATATCAATTAGAAGCCAGATTTATGTGAAAACGATTTGTCAACTTTAATCGATTTCTTATGTTACAATTAAAATATTTCGCACTATTCAACGCTTACGGTGATTAAAATCCAATTCATACGTAATTATCTCAGTAAATTACCGTTAGGCTACATATATTAATTCTATAAGGTTTTTTACTGGGAGTCCTATTTTGAGAAAACGGCTGAACGTAAAGATATGGTTCAGGTATCAAAATAAAGGTCTTACCGTGTAGATGTGCCAGTCAAAGAGAAAAATGAGATTGGGGCAACGGTTCAGGAGTGGTGGGGTGGAAAATTTTCCATGTAAAGTCGTTGGGATAAGCGTGAGGTTCACTCACGTGATGTTAAAGGTGGAGCATGGAGAGACTGAGATAGTCCGAAGTCTTATCTTTTCTGAACGAACCATTGCGCAAAGCAATGCTAGCAGGCATCGGTATCAAAGTTCTCATCAGTACAGCGAACACTCTCGAAGACCTGATTGCGTTATGCCGTTGAACTGCGTGATGTATATATAAAATTTAATATTCATTCGATCCGGTTTATTCACGTAGGTAAGACGTTTCCCATTATGTAAAGGTGTAAATAAACATTCCGTTGACTATTGTTAGTGAAAATATTTAGAATGTACATATTGAGTTGCGCCATCTATATCTTCATTCTATGAGGTTTCTTACTGTGAGACATATTTTGAGAGAACGGCTGAACGTAAAAATATGGTTGAGGTATCAAAGTGAAGGTCTTACTATGTAGATGTGCCAGTCGAAGAGAACACTGAGATTGGGGCAACGGTTCGGGAGAGGCGGGACGGCAAATTTCCCATGTAAAGTCTAAGGAAGAAGCGTGCGGCCCTTATATACACCAGGCGCTCTGTTCAGTGTCAGAGTTGGTGTGTGCATGGTGTTCTATGATCAGTCCTAAAGCACGTAAATACTTTAGTGCATACTTACTCTTAACAGAATGTCTCTCCTGCAGAAAAAAAAAATAAATAAATAAAACGTTAGAGCCTTACTGGAAGGCGTGAGCGATCGACGGGTCGCAACTACATTTTTATATGTCTCAGACAAGAGAGAGTGAAGAGTATTCGCAACTACATTTTTATATGTCTCAGACAAGAGAGAGTGAAGAGTATTCGCAATGCGAATCTCATTCCAACAACATTTAGAAACACAGTTCTGACTGAAGATGAGAGTGAAAGAGTGCGCTATCCAGTTGAATTTTTGCACACGATCGACATGAGTGGACTTCCGCCTCACATTCTACGACTGAAAAAGGGTGCAGTCGTGTTGCTCATCACAAACCTGGCCGCCCCGGTGGCGCAGTGGTCTAAGCGCTGTATAACGAAGTAAATTTCGCCGTCATTTCCAGTCTACGCCGGGATTCGAACCCGGGTCCCCTCATTCTGGAATAAGTCGCTCTACCAATTGAGCTACGCGGACGTTTGTTCTGACTACTATCTGCCTTTATGTCGTGTGCGTCCTGCTGGCAGGTACGTCACATCTCCCCCCCCCCCCGAAAGAGGATCGGGGGCATGGCCCACGGGTCAGCCGTGACCATGAATCGTTGCAGGCAGCCATCCACTGTAGAACGTGCACTTGAGAACTCCCAGTCAATCTGCTGTGTGGAATGCAACGTCACACACATTTATTTTTCGAAGCCCTGGAGAAGGTATTCTCTGATTTTTCCTATCTCGCGGTGTGGAAATAACATCACACCATTGCGAGATTTTGAACGGTCGGGTCATCCGGATAGTTCGGGCGCCATTATAACGAAGTAAATTTCTCCGTCATTTCTGGTCTACGCCGGGATTCGAACCCGGGTCCCCTCATTCCGGAATAAGTCGCTCTACCAATTGAGCTACGCGGACGTTTGTTCTGACTACTATCTGCCTTTATGTTGTGTGCGTCCTGCTGGCAGGAACGTCACAGCTGGCTTAAGATGATTCGTTCGTGAAGGGTCCGGGTTCGAATCCCGGTGAGGCATGGATGTTGTGTTTGCCTTACGGCACTGGTTCTCTCCCTTCCCTGGAACCAGTGACCCCAAATTAGGGACGAGTGACTGCTTATAGCCCATAGAGTTACTCACGGTGGTCGTTAAACCTTTAGTCAAAAAAAAAATCACGAACCTGGACTTATTGTCTTTACTCAAGTGGTTTAATGAATTTGTCAATCAAATAAAGTTTATATTTGTTGTTTCATATAAGTTTATTCTTTAAAAAAAAAAAAAAAAAAAAAAAACTAACCGTTGTGTCCAATGGGTTTCGTCTAGTAAAAATTTTATTTGAAATAGTGAAATTAATGTGATATATCGCAGCAACTTTTTACTTTAACTTAAAATATGGACGTTACCCTTCCTCTCCACACACACTGTGGCGTTTCTGGTTACATTTCACACCAGCAGCTGTCGGTCTTGATGCAACGTAAGTGAGGTTTTGACCTTAAATTTTTGTTGTAAATGAATTTATGGCACCTCTATTCATATTATACTAAGGAATTAACTTTTTTACGGGTCTTATAGAGGTTATTATTCAAAAAAGTCGGTGGTCAAATTTCCGAACTAAAGCCTAGTTCGTCATCAGGACTATGTCACTGGAGTAGTTGCTGCCACTCAGTTGGAAGAGTCCAACCGCAATTATCGTTATTTGTTGTGCTTCTTCTTCTTGCTATTTCGATCCCTTCTTCTAGTTTCCTCTTTACTAAGTTTGACTGGTGGATTATTATTCTTACTGAGTCCCAATTTATGGAGTGTCCACTTGCTTGTATATGTCTGTCTAGCCCTGTTTTGTTACTAATGTTCCTAATAGCTGCTTGGTGTTCTTTCATTCGGACTTCAATACTCCTCCCTGTTTCTCCTATATAGCTGAGTCATTAATTGTGGTACTTCTTCTTCTTGCTATTTCGATCCTTTCTTCTAGTTTCCTCTTTACTAAGTTTGACTGGTGGGCGATTATTCTTACTGAGTCCCAATTTATGGAGTGTCCACTTGCTTGTATATGTCTGTCTAGCCCTGTTTTGTTACTAATGTTCCTAATAGCTGCTTGGTGTTCTTTCATTCGGACTTTAATACTCCTCCCTGTTTCTCCTATATAGCAGAGTCATTAATTGTGGTACTTCTTCTTTCTATTTCGATCCCTTCTTCTAGTTTCCTCTTTACTAAGTTTGACTGGTGGGTGATTATTCTTACTGAGTCTCAATTTATGGAGTGTCCACTTGCTTGTATATGTCTGTCTAGCCCTGTTTTGTTACTAATGTTCCTAATAGCTGCTTGGTGTTCTTTCATTCGGACTTTAATACTCCTCCCTGTTTCTCCTATATAGCTGAGTCATTAATTGTAGTACTTCTTCTTCTTTCTATTTTGATCCCTTCTTCTAGTTTCCTCTTTACTAAGTTTGACTGGTGGGTGATTATTCTTACTGAGTCTCAATTTATGGAGTGTCCACTTGCTTGTATATGTCTGTCTATCCCTGTTTTGTTACTAATGTTCCTAATAGCTGCTTGGTGTTCTTTCATTCGGACTTTAATACTCCTCCCTGTTTCTCCTATATAGCTGAGTCATTAATTGTAGTACTTCTTCTTCTTTCTATTTCGATCCCTTTCTTCTAGTTTCCTCTTTACTAAGTTTGACTGGTGGGTGATTATTCTTACTGAGTCTCAATTTATGGAGTGTCCACTTGCTTGTATATGTCTGTCTATCCCTGTTTTGTTACTAATGTTCCTAATAGCTGCTTGGTGTTCTTTCATTCGGACTTTAATACTCCTCCCTGTTTCTCCTATATAGCTGAGTCATTAATTGTGGTACTTCTTCTTTCTATTTCGATCCCTTCTTCTAGTTTCCTCTTTACTAAGTTTGACTGGTGGGTGATTATTCTTACTGAGTCTCAATTTATGGAGTGTCCACTTGCTTGTATATGTCTGTCTAGCCCTGTTTTGTTACTAATGTTCCTAATAGCTGCTTGGTGTTCTTTCATTCGGACTTTAATACTCCTCCCTGTTTCTCCTATATAGCTGAGTCATTAATTGTAGTACTTCTTCTTCTTTCTATTTCGATCCCTTCTTCTAGTTTCCTCTTTACTAAGTTTGACTGGTGGATTATTATTCTTACTGAGTCCCAATTTATGGAGTGTCCACTTGCTTGTATATGTCTGTCTAGCCCTGTTTTGTTACTAATGTTCCTAATAGCTGCTTGGTGTTCTTTCATTCGGACTTTAATACTTCTCCCTGTTTCTCCTATATAGCTGAGTCATTAATTGTGGTACTTCTTCTTCTTTCTATTTCGATCCTTTCTTCTAGTTTCCTCTTTACTAAGTTTGACTGGTGGATTATTATTCTTACTGAGTCCCAATTTATGGAGTGTCCACTTGCTTGTATATGTCTGTCTAGCCCTGTTTTGTTACTAATGTTCCTAATAGCTGCTTGGTGTTCTTTCATTCGGACTTTAATACTCCTCCCTGTTTCTCCTATATAGCTGAGTCATTAATTGTAGTACTTCTTCTTCTTGCTATTTCGATCCCTTCTTCTAGTTTCCTCTTTACTAAGTTTGACTGGTGGATTATTATTCTTACTGAGTCCCAATTTATGGAGTGTCCACTTGCTTGTATATGTCTGTCTAGCCCTGTTTTGTTACTAATGTTCCTAATAGCTGCTTGGTGTTCTTTCATTCGGACTTCAATACTCCTCCCTGTTTCTCCTATATAGCTGAGTCATTAATTGTGGTACTTCTTCTTTCTATTTCGATCCCTTCTTCTAGTTTCCTCTTTACTAAGTTTGACTGGTGGGTGATTATTCTTACTGAGTCTCAATTTATGGAGTGTCCACTTGCTTGTATATGTCTGTCTAGCCCTGTTTTGTTACTAATGTTCCTAATAGCTGCTTGGTGTTCTTTCATTCGGACTTTAATACTCCTCCCTGTTTCTCCTATATAGCTGAGTCATTAATTGTAGTACTTCTTCTTCTTTCTATTTCGATCCCTTCTTCTAGTTTCCTCTTTACTAAGTTTGACTGGTGGGTGATTATTCTTACTGAGTCTCAATTTATGGAGTGTCCACTTGCTTGTATATGTCTGTCTAGCCCTGTTTTGTTACTAATGTTCCTAATAGCTGCTTGGTGTTCTTTCATTCGGACTTCAATACTCCTCCCTGTTTCTCCTATATAGCTGAGTCATTAATTGTGGTACTTCTTCTTTCTATTTCGATCCCTTCTTCTAGTTTCCTCTTTACTAAGTTTGACTGGTGGATTATTATTCTTACTGAGTCCCAATTTATGGAGTGTCCACTTGCTTGTATATGTCTGTCTAGCCCTGTTTTGTTACTAATGTTCCTAATAGCTGCTTGGTGTTCTTTCATTCGGACTTTAATACTTCTCCCTGTTTCTCCTATATAGCTGAGTCATTAATTGTGGTACTTCTTCTTCTTTCTATTTCGATCCTTTCTTCTAGTTTCCTCTTTACTAAGTTTGACTGGTGGATTATTATTCTTACTGAGTCCCAATTTATGGAGTGTCCACTTGCTTGTATATGTCTGTCTAGCCCTGTTTTGTTACTAATGTTCCTAATAGCTGCTTGGTGTTCTTTCATTCGGACTTTAATACTCCTCCCTGTTTCTCCTATATAGCTGAGTCATTAATTGTAGTACTTCTTCTTCTTGCTATTTCGATCCCTTCTTCTAGTTTCCTCTTTACTAAGTTTGACTGGTGGATTATTATTCTTACTGAGTCCCAATTTATGGAGTGTCCACTTGCTTGTATATGTCTGTCTAGCCCTGTTTTGTTACTAATGTTCCTAATAGCTGCTTGGTGTTCTTTCATTCGGACTTCAATACTCCTCCCTGTTTCTCCTATATAGCTGAGTCATTAATTGTAGTACTTCTTCTTCTTTCTATTTCGATCCTTTCTTCTAGTTTCCTCTTTACTAAGTTTGACTGGTGGGTGATTATTCTTACTGAGTCTCAATTTAAGGAGTGTCCACTTGCTTGTATATGTCTGTCTAGCCCTGTTTTGTTACTAATGTTCCTAATAGCTGCTTGGTGTTCTTTCATTCGGACTTTAATACTCCTCCCTGTTTCTCCTATATAGCTGAGTCATTAATTGTGGTACTTCTTCTTTCTATTTCGATCCCTTCTTCTAGTTTCCTCTTTACTAAGTTTGACTGGTGGGTGATTATTCTTACTGAGTCTCAATTTATGGAGTGTCCACTTGCTTGTATATGTCTGTCTAGCCCTGTTTTGTTACTAATGTTCCTAATAGCTGCTTGGTGTTCTTTCATTCGGACTTTAATACTCCTCCCTGTTTCTCCTATATAGCTGAGTCATTAATTGTAGTACTTCTTCTTCTTTCTATTTCGATCCCTTCTTCTAGTTTCCTCTTTACTAAGTTTGACTGGTGGGTGATTATTCTTACTGAGTCTCAATTTAAGGAGTGTCCACTTGCTTGTATATGTCTGTCTAGCCCTGTTTTGTTACTAATGTTCCTAATAGCTGCTTGGTGTTCTTTCATTCGGACTTTAATACTCCTCCCTGTTTCTCGTATATAGCTGAGTCATTAATTGTAGTACTTCTTCTTCTTTCTATTTCGATCCCTTCTTCTAGTTTCCTCTTTACTAAGTTTGACTGGTGGGTGATTATTCTTACTGAGTCTCAATTTATGGAGTGTCCACTTGCTTGTATATGTCTGTCTAGCCCTGTTTTGTTACTAATGTTCCTAATAGCTGCTTGGTGTTCTTTCATTCGGACTTTAATACTCCTCCCTGTTTCTCCTATATAGCTGAGTCATTAATTGTAGTACTTCTTCTTCTTTCTATTTCGATCCCTTCTTCTAGTTTCCTCTTTACTAAGTTTGACTGGTGGATTATTATTCTTACTGAGTCCCAATTTATGGAGTGTGCACTTGCTTGTATATGTCTGTCTAGCCCTGTTTTGTTACTAATGTTCCTAATAGCTGCTTGGTGTTCTTTCATTCGGACTTTAATACTCCTCCCTGTTTCTCCTATATAGCTGAGTCATTAATTGTAGTACTTCTTCTTCTTTCTATTTCGATCCCTTCTTCTAGTTTCCTCTTTACTAAGTTTGACTGGTGGGTGATTATTCTTACTGAGTCTCAATTTATGGAGTGTCCACTTGCTTGTATATGTCTGTCTAGCCCTGTTTTGTTACTAATGTTCCTAATAGCTGCTTGGTGTTCTTTCATTCGGACTTTAATACTCCTCCCTGTTTCTCCTATATAGCTGAGTCATTAATTGTGGTACTTCTTCTTTCTATTTCGATCCCTTCTTCTAGTTTCCTCTTTACTAAGTTTGACTGGTGGGTGATTATTCTTACTGAGTCTCAATTTATGGAGTGTCCACTTGCTTGTATATGTCTGTCTAGCCCTGTTTTGTTACTAATGTTCCTAATAGCTGCTTGGTGTTCTTTCATTCGGACTTTAATACTCCTCCCTGTTTCTCCTATATAGCTGAGTCATTAATTGTAGTACTTCTTCTTCTTGCTATTTCGATCCTTTCTTCTAGTTTCCTCTTTACTAAGTTTGACTGGTGGGTGATTATTCTTACTGAGTCTCAATTTATGGAGTGTCCACTTGCTTGTATATGTCTGTCTAGCCCTGTTTTGTTACTAATGTTCCTAATAGCTGCTTGGTGTTCTTTCATTCGGACTTTAATACTCCTCCCTGTTTCTCCTATATAGCTGAGTCATTAATTGTGGTACTTCTTCTTTCTATTTCGATCCCTTCTTCTAGTTTCCTCTTTACTAAGTTTGACTGGTGGGTGATTATTCTTACTGAGTCTCAATTTATGGAGTGTCCACTTGCTTGTATATGTCTGTCTAGCCCTGTTTTGTTACTAATGTTCCTAATAGCTGCTTGGTGTTCTTTCATTCGGACTTTAATACTCCTCCCTGTTTCTCCTATATAGCTGAGTCATTAATTGTAGTACTTCTTCTTCTTTCTATTTCGATCCTTTTTTCTAGTTTCCTCTTTACTAAATTTGACTGGTGGGTGATTATTCTTACTGAGTCTCAATTTATGGAGTGTCCACTTGCTTGTATATGTCTGTCTAGCCCTGTTTTGCTACTAATGTTCCTAATAGCTGCTTGGTGTTCTTTCATTCGGACTTTAATACTCCTCCCTGTTTCTCCTATATAGCTGAGTCATTAATTGTAGTACTTCTTCTTCTTTCTATTTCGATCCTTTTTTCTAGTTTCCTCTTTACTAAATTTGACTGGTGGGTGATTATTCTTACTGAGTCTCAATTTATGGAGTGTCCACTTGCTTGTATATGTCTGTCTAGCCCTGTTTTGTTACTAATGTTCCTAATAGCTGCTTGGTGTTCTTTCATTCGGACTTTAATACTTCTTCCTGTTTCTCCTATATAGCTGAGTCCGCAGTTACAGTCGATGCAATACATTACTCCTTTTTGCAATTGGATGTCCACTTCTTTCTGCTTTAAAGCTGGCAGGAATTTCTTTAATTTGTTACTTAGATCTGGCGCAAGCCTGATATTATATTTTGCTCCGATCCTTTTCAGTTTTTCGAAAAGTCCCTTGTGGTACGCAATTTTGCTTGTGAATTTGAAGTTGTTTATTTCCTGCTTCTTTTTTTGGCACTTGTCAAAATAATTCTCAACATAAGGGGAGGGGTAATTGTTTTCTGCCAATATTTCTTTTAATTCTTCTCTGTGACGATCTTTTTGAGCAACCGAAGAGACCAGGACTTCAATTTTTTCCAAAGATTATCTCGCAGTATTCGATTTTGTCCTAACTTATTAGAATATCTTTGAAAAACACAGTTTCAAGGCTGATACCAGAGACTTCTAATCTTCATTTCTCTCTTTTGCTCTCTCTCTCTCTCTCTCAGCAGCTGTAGCGAATTGTATTCTTACAGCGTTTTTACAGAGTACCTCTGGGCTGCGAGCTAACAGGGTAGAAGACGCAGAAGTGAGAGAAAATGTGATTAGGTAAATAAGAATACACGGGTGTCGTGATACTTGTGCGGAGCCACATATTCTTTTTCAATTACACCAATCCGAGATAAAAAACAAACGGAATTTCTAAAATGTGTCTTCCGTAAAATAACCATCATAGAGATAGAATTACTGTACATTTTGTGAATAAACCGTAAAACTTGGCAGGTATGCACTGATCATGAGCTCCTGCTACCTGCTGCAGTAACACCCACGTGACAACGATCATTACTGGTGGTTACAGGGAGGAGGAGATTACGTGTTTCCCCTTCCCTTCCACCTGGCATGCCATTTACAACAACAAAAAGCAGCAGAAGGAAAAGAGGAAAGTTTGCAGCACATGCCTAAAAATAAAGGAATATGATCTTCTGCGTGTTACGGGGTTAGTCTGCAAAGCGCAAACCAGTGGTGAAAACCAATTTTGATCCTGAGCTCAGTGTTCCCGAAGCCACTGAAGTCGAACCCCAGCGTGTGCAGCTCAATGATGCCATTTTACCTTGTTTCTGCAAAAACAGCATTGGATAGGCTCTATGTAGAGCAGGCACGCAAACATTGCAATAAGCTTGCAGCTCTATAACACGTTTCTATATAGAGCAGGCACACAAATGTTGCAATAAAGCTTGCAGCTCTATGACACGTTTCTATAGAGAGCAGGCACGCAAACGTTGCAATAAAGCTTTCAGCTCTATAACACGTTTCTATAGAGAGCAGGCACGCAAACGTTGCAATAAAGCTTGCAGCTCTATGACACGTTTGTATTGTATATAGAGCAGGCACACAAACGTTTCAATCAAGCTCGCAGCTCTATGACACATTTGTACATAGAGCAGGCACACAAACGTTGCATTCAAGCTCGCAGCTCTATGACACGTTTGTACATAGAGCAGGCACGCAAACGTTGCAATGAAGCTCGCAACTCTATGACACGTTTCTATATAGAGTAGGCACGCAAACGTTGCAATCAAGCTTGCAGCTCTATGACACGTTTCTATATAGAGCAGGCACGCAAATGTTGCAATCAAGCTCGCAGCTCTATGACACTTTTCTATATAGAGCAGGCACGCAAACGTTGCAATCAAGCTCGCAGCTCTATGACACGTTTCTATATAGAGCAGGCACGCAAACGTTGAATTCAAGCTCGCAGCTCTATGACACGTTTCTATATAGAACAGGCACGCAAACGTTGCATTCAAGCTGGCAGCTCTATGACACGTTTCTATAGAGAGCAGGCACACAAACGTTGCAATCAAGCTTGCAGCTCTATGACACGTTTCTATACAGAGCATGCACGCAAACGTTGCAATCAAGCTTGCAGCTCTATGACACGTTTCTATATAGAGCAGGCACACAAACGTTGAATTCAAGCTCGCAGCTCTATGACACGTTTCTATATAGAACAGGCACGCATAAGCGTTGCATTCAAGCTGGCAGCTCTATGACACGTTTCTATAGAGAGCAGGCACACAAACGTTGCAATCAAGATTGCAGCTCTATGACACGTTTCTATACAGAGCATGCACGCAAACGTTGCAATCAAGCTTGCAGCTCTATGACACGTTTCTATACAGAGCATGCACGCAAACGTTGCAATAAAGCTTGCAGCTCTATGACACGTTTCTATATAGAGCAGGCATGCAAACGTTGCAATAAAGCTTGCAGCTCTATAACACGTTTCTATATAGAGCAGACACGCAGACGTTGCAATCAAGCTTGCAGTTCTATAGCACGTCTTTTTACCTTACGGCTGCTGAGCTGTGCTCATTATACAAAGGTAAATTTATTGGCATTAATAAATTCCGGAGTAATATAGGCTGTATTTTTAATAAATTCGCTTTTTATGAAAATTTTAGGAAGAATAGTAAATTTTAGGTATAATTTTAGGAATTATAGGTGGAATGCAATCCTTGAGAGTATGAACCCATCAAATATTACTATTTCCAAAACAAAGAAGAAAAATGGATGTCAACTGAAATACACAGCACATATTGAACATTCAGACATTCATAGCATACTCGAAGTTTCCAGTCGTCCCTAGCGGACCGACAATTTTCATCGCATACTCCATGTTTTCTGTCGTCTGTAGATGACCGACGAGTATCATAGCATACTCGTCGTTTTCCGTCGTCCGTAGAGGACTGACGATTTCCATAGTAACTATGTAAAATCCGCAGTACTTGGAGTCTCTGAATCTTTCTTCCCACCGCATGATCTTATTCGCTGTCAAGCAGAACGGTGTGCACTGAGAATTTACTGTGACGAAGTCCCGACGAAGACGACAGGCATAGGGGTTCTGGCACACAATGGCACAGAATTCCCATCTCTGTTACACACTGAGTGACCACTTTATTATGAACACCTGACAGTTTTAAGCAAATGAGCTATGGCTGCATGCTGTTGCTGCCAGAGGGCGAGGCTAGTATAAAATGGGATAGCTTAGTGCTTGCGACAGTAGAAGAAGTTATTTTTGGGTGACGAGATGGGTAAAAAATGCAATTTGACGGACCTTCAACGTGGGATGATTGTAGGAGCTCGGAGCCATGAATCGAGTATAACCGAAACCGCCGCATTCGTGAAATGTTCTAGAACAGCTGTTGTTAAAGTGTTTAAAGACTGATCTGTCAGCCAAAAAAACTGGGTCTCTACGTGCAACGTGTGGTCATCATCGACTAGTGACTGCTCGGGCGGAACGAAGTGTCCAGACTGGTAACAGGCAACAGAAGGGCAACAGTGCAGCAAATTACAGACCAACTTAATCAAAGATCCCCTCAAATGATCTCTGCATGCACTGTTCACCATACACTGCATCAGATGGAATATGGCAGCCGAAGGCCTGTTGGAACACCTTTGCTGTCTGCAGATAACAAGAGAAAACGTCTCCAGTTCACACAGGAGCACAAGGATTGGACAGTCGATAATTGGAAACAAATTATGTGGTCCGATAAATCACGTTTACAGTTGCACCATGCCAATGGCTGAGTGAGAATTTGGCGGAAACAGCACGAAAGCACGGACCCCAAATGCATTGCTACAACCCTTCGAGCTGGTGGAGGCAACGTTATGGTTTGGGGAATGTTTTCCTGGCATGCGTTGTGCTCTTTAATTCGTGTCTGACTGGCGCATCATATCTAAACATCGTTGCGGACCAAGTGCATCCTGTCATGTGGATGGTTTATCCCAATGGCGATGGCTACTTTCAACAAGATAATGCGTCCTGCCATAGTGCTCGTATTGTACAGGATTGGTTTCAGGAACATGCCGGTGAGTTTACTTTGCTTAGGTGGCCCCCACAATCTCCAGATCTCAACCCCCATTGAGAATTTGTGGGATGAAGTTGAACGAACCATCGGACAGCTGGATCCACAACCTTGCAATCTCACACTCCTGGAAAGTGCTATTCATCAAGCATGATCTCAGATTCCACAAACCACCTATCAACATCTCGCGGAGTCCATGCCACGAAGAATCGACGCAGTATTGAAGGCAAAAGGTGGCCCAATGAAGTACTGAAGGGGTGGTCATAATAAAGTTGCCACTCAGTGTATATTTTATTTATATGGATATTTTTAGCAAAAAATACAAATAATTTAAAAATCCGGAAGAAAAGTTCTTCTGGCCAGAAAACTGTATAAAAAATCGGTAAACTTCCGGAAAATCCAGAAGAGTTGGCAGGTGTGCATTACTATCCTCTTCTTCTTCTTCTTCTTCTTCAATGACTCAACAGCCCTGTGTGGGCCCTGGCCTTCTCAAAGAGGTTTTTCATGAGATTTCGTAATAAGATATTTTTGACGAGGTGGAGTAATTAGTCCCCCACCCAAACCCCAACCTGGAGGACCAAGGGACAAAGTGCATCCGGGGCCGACTTCACAGGAAACCATCAATGCATTCGAGTTCCCAAACACAGAGAGTCCGCGGAAAACCCCAGAAAAAAACAGCAGACTGGTTGGCCAGCAGGATCGGGATTCAAACACCCATCAGAAACGTCCACCTCCCACACAGTGCATAGCGACTTAACCAACTGTGTTATATCACATAAAAAAAATATGCAATGATGCTTTTTGCAAATATAGTTCTTTACACAGCTAAATAAGAAAAGTGCACCAGGAACATAAAAAAAAAAAATACTATGCACACTGTAACATGACAGGGTGTCTACTGATTTCCAATGAACCAAATTCATAACTTTTTCACGACCTCGACAATGCAGCACAATGACAACCATTTTCTTTGCACTTTGCTTATCTGGAGGAGTTTTTAACTATTATTTTGCACATTACTGTTTTCTGATTGTAGCTGTTTTAGAAGCAGATTTAGGAGAAATAATTATTTCTATAAAAACACTATCATCATTGCATCAACATTACCAAACCAAAAGAAATTTCTGAGAATGGCTTTTACAAGTCCTTCAAGTAAGCAAGCGAAAAGGAATGTTTCACACTTTTGCACACTTCTAGTCAATGACTTTATTGAAATAATCAGTCTAAAGTAAAACCATCTATGGAATTATTGTTTTTATGGGCAGAGTATATGAAAGAGAGACAAGAAGATCCAGCATTAAAAATATGCACCCAATGAAACTCAATATAAAGAATAACTGTGTGCCAAAACAAAATACAGAATTCTATTTTATTAAAATAAAGAAATAAAATTTCAATTAATCATGTAAATGATATCAACCTGACAAACTAAAACCATTTTGTTAATGCAATGATTTACAGAAATACTAAAAAAGTTATGGTGTTAGGTGCATCTTAATATTTCAGATCAGACAAGATACACTGCCGGACAATTGCTAAGGACGGATGGCAATAGCAACGATAGCAACCCTAAAATGGAAGGCAGGAAAATGTGGAAATTAGCATAAGTGCGGGATACAGTAAGACGTGTTGTGCGTATGCAAATTTTGGATTGCCGAACTTGTTCGTGACGTCATAGCGCTGATAAGAGATATAAAGGATTTGACGCATATTGACCGTTGTTGTTCAAACGCAAAGTTGAAAGGGAAAGAATCAATTGACGAACTTGCAATTTTCAGTATGTCTGCCCGACATCACCTAGATGATTTTACGCGTGGCCGTATTATTGGCAAGATTGAAGAAGGGCGAAAAATAACAGATGTTGCCAGGGAGTTCGACGTCAGCCACAGTGTTGTTTCAAGGCTTTGGAAATCATTTCAAACAAATGGAGAGTGTAGCAAACGTCACGGGGAGGTCGTGTTCGCAGTACGACACCTGCAGAAGATCGGTACATAGTGCTATCAACAAAAAGACACCGGTGCAGCACATCTAGTGAGGTAGCAAATCAGTTTATGGCTGCTACTGGAAAGCGGATCTCCCGAAAAACTGTCGCCAGACGTTTGCATGAAGGAGGACTATACGCCCGCCGTCCTGTTCTGTGCATCCCATTGTCCAGACGTCACTGTACAGCCCGTTTGCAATGGTGCCATCAACATCGCAATTGGACTGATAACGACTGGTCTGCTGTCCTCTTCTCAGATGAGAGTAGATACAGTCTATCGTCTCATTGTCGACGACAACTGATCTGGCGTGATAGTGGTACTGCATATTGTCCAGCAAACATACAGGAAAGGGACCGATATCCGACATGTAGTGTCATGGTATGGGCTGGCATCATGATCAATGGACGTACCTCCCTCTATCTGCTTCCAACTGGGACTATGACTGGCCAACGATACATTAATGATGTTCTGCTACCTCATGTTCGCATGTTCCGCGGCGCTGTCGGTGATAGATTCATTTTCATGGACGACAACGCAACATGTCATCGAACAGTCGCTGTCCAGGAGTGTCTTGAGAGCGAGAATATTCAACGCCTCGTATGGCCAGCACGTTCTCCAGATCTGAATCCCATTGAAAATGTGTGGGATGCTTTGGGGAGGAGTCTTGCTGGTCGCCAATGCCCTCCAATAAACAAGGACACCCTCATCCGTGCACTGACAGAGGAATGGGATAAATTACCCCAACAGCTGCTTGATAATGTTGTGCAAAGCATGACACGACGTGTGGAATCTTGCATCGCCCTCCATGGTGGCCATATCCCGTATTGACATCTTACGCCATAACGCCTGCGGACGGTAATTGCATTTTTTTCACGTTTACGTATTCTGCACAAAATGGCCTGTTTGTCCCTTGAACACGTTCCAAAGCCTTCTGGATTTCAGAGCACAATAAATTGTCTTTCTTGTAATGTCCTGGCATTCTGACATTATTTTATTTCACTTGGCATCCAACCACACTTACTTTTTTATGCCGCTATATAGTTGTATATGATCCGTCCTTAGCAATTGTCCAGCAGTGTAATACTTATGAAAATACTATTTTATGACAGGTTAATATCTTTTAATTCAAATGCAACATTTTTTTTTTGTTTTTTACGGTAGTGAATAATCGTGATGCTATGAATATGGATAGCTAGTCATAAGTTTTATATAACGAGATCATATACAAATTTATCATACTTGGAAAGACAATTATAACAACTATACACATTCACAGTGACAAGGATAATCCCTAAATCAAGAAAAAACAACAGAAAAAATAAAATAAAATGTACAACTTTCGTGAAATAAGACTTATTTTTATTGTTTTAAATCAAAATAAGTCTTATTTCACAAAATAAGACTTATTTTGATTTAAAATAATAAGTGGCATAAAAATGTGGCAAAACTATCAATAAATCAATATCTACTTACCGGAGTTTAACTGGTCTTCATTCAGGTGCTGATACACAAAAAAAAAAAAAAAAATCCATGACCACCCACTCAATTTCATTACTGTTTCATGACTTTCATGACCACCTGCTCAATTTGATGACTTTCATGACCAGTAGACACATTGCATGAAAATACAATGAAACAATGGAGCAAAGTTATTTCTTGAACATCTCACACATTTGAAAACTAATCTACTTACCACATTTGTACACTTTATATGTATCACTGGGGCACATTCTTGACACCAAAGGAACTGAAAAATAAAGGGAATAATCACAAAGATGCAGGCTAAACGTTAAATGTGTATTAAAAATAGCAATGCTGATGCAAAAAGAAACAACATGAAGAAGAATTACAGTAATAAAATCAGGGAGCGCAAAACCACCCGTCTGCGGCGGTCAAGAATTCATTGCGGACGATTCATTTCCCGACCACGACGTCCGCGCGGACCGCCCTTTTTTCCGCAAGCTTGCAGTATGATTGTGATTAGAACATTTTTATTTTACACTTTTTTTTTTTTTTTTTTTTTTTGCCAATATTTGGGTATGTCAAGTGCCACAGTTTTACGAAATTACGCATTTTCTTAAGCGATTAGCCGTTCTTTGTTTTGGCGAAATAGTTCCGCGGTGACACCCTCCCATAATTTTAACGTACTAAGCCAATGGTCCTGCTTCCTCATTCCCTCTCAAAGTTTTCCCGTGTGAATTTTATGCCTGAAGCGGGTCCGTCCCCTAGTCATCCCTTGTTTAGTTTCATTTGTTAATACTGGAGTGACCCAGTATTAACCAATGCAACTAAACAACGGTTGCTTCTTCCCTTCACGTGTGACCTTGACATCTCGCACGTGTGATGCCCGCCGTAATATTGGCTTCCCGTGCATTACCGTAGTTCATCTTCTTGAGGGCGTTTTTGAGTTTGTAAGACACAGTTGGAATATAGGGAATTGAGCCTAAATCACGTAGCTGCGGCACAGGAAGACTGGAATGTTTGGCTCTGGCTTTTCGGATAAAGCTACGTATCCGATTCAATGAATATCCTGCATCAGTGGCTAACTTGACGACGCTTTCAATTTCGTGTTGTCTAGAATGGGTATCAGAGGAAACGGCAAAGGCTCTTCGAAATCGAGTTTAACGGAAGATAGCCGTTTTGTATTCTGCGGGACAGAAAGAGCTGCGGAGCATCAGGTTGGGGACGGACGTGGGTTTATAGTAGACTTGTGTACCGAGGCGGTTGTCAGACGATTCCCTCAATAAAACATCCAGATAAGGTAAAGCGTTGTTGCTTTCAAGCTCCATCATGAAATTCGTCGTAGGATGTATATCATTGATTTTATCGAGGAAAACTGGAAGTCTCTTTTCCGTGGGGCCATACAAAAAATATGTCTTCTGCATAACGCAGCCAAGTGGTAGGCCGTGGGGTAATGCTGGAGAATATATTCCGCTCAATTGGGCGAAGTATTGCTTCTGCAAGGGCAGGTGAAAGTGAGGATCCCATCGGAGCGCCGTTATTCTGTTTATATACTTGTCCTTGGAAACTGTAGAAGCTAGTATTAGTGACCAAGCTAGTATTAGTGTCCTCGTTATAAATTCATTATGAAAACGTTTCCCTGGGTGACCTCAATTTGGGAAACAGATGAAAGTCACAGATACTCATGCAGGCATGCCACCTTCAAAATCTGAAAATCGGGAGATCTTTACAGCTCATAAAATCACATGAGTGCTATTTTTTATCGGCATTTTCTAGACACATAAGAGATCAAAAAACATTCGTGCTGAGCAAGACAAGGGATTGAAGTTCTCGAAAATGTTTTTGCACGAAAAAAAATGTTGTTAAAAGCTGATGATAGATTAAAAGACTTTACTAAGTACACATTAAAACATCACAATTAAAATACACATAAGACTTTTCGGGACCGCATCGGTCCCATCCTCAGATGTAACAAAATCACACAATACATGAAGGAACAATGATATAAATACACTGCCAGACAATTGCTAAGGACGGATGACAATAGCAACGATAGCCACCATAAAATGGAAGGCAGGAAAATGTGGAAATTAGAATAAGTGCGGGATACAGTAAGAAGTGTTGTGCGTATGTAAATTTTGGATTGCCGAACTTGTTCGTGACGTCATAGCGCTGATAGGAGATATAAAGGATTTGACGCGTATTGACAGTTGTTGTTCAAACGCAAAGTTGAAAGGAAAAGAATCATTTGACGAACTTGCAATTTTCAGTATGTCTTCCCGACATCACCTAGATGATTTTACGCGTGGCCGTATTATTGGCAAGATTGAAGAAGGGCGAAAAATAACAGATGTTGCCAGGGAGTTCGACGTCAGCCACAGTGTTGTTTCAAGGCTTTGGAAATCATTTCAAACAAATGGAGAGTGTAGCAAACGTCACGGGGAGGTCGTGTTCGCAGTACGACACCTGCAGAAGATCGGTACATAGTGCTATCAACAAAAAGACACCGGCGCAGCACAGCTAGTGAGGTAGCAAATCAGTTTATGGCTGCTACTGGCAAGCGGATCTCCCGAAAAACTGCCGCCAGACGTTTGCATGAAGGAGGACTATACGCCCGCCGTCCTGTTGTGTGCATCCCATTTTCCAGATGTCACCGTACCACCCGTTTGCAATGGTGCCATCAACATCGCAATTGGACTGATAACGACTTGTCTGCTGTCCTCTTCTCAGATCAGAGTAGAAAAAGTCTATCGTCTGATTGTCGACGACAACTGATCTGGCGTGATAGTGGTACTGCATATTGTCCAGCAAACATACAGGAAAGGGACCGATATCCGACATGTAGTGCCATGGTATGGGCTGGCATCATGATCAATGGACGTACCTCCCTCTATGTGCTTCCAACTGGGACTATGACTGGCCAACGATACATTAATGATGTTCTGCTACCTCATGTTCGCATGTTCCGTGGTGTTGTCGGTGATAGATTCATTTTCATGGACGACAACGCAACATGTCATCGAACAGTCGCTGTCCAGGAGTGTCTTGAGAGCGAGGATATTCAACGCCTCGTATGGCCAGCACGTTCTCCAGATCTGAATCCCATTGAAAATGTGTGGGAAGCTTTGGGGAGGAGTCTTGCTGGTCGCCAATGCCCTCCAATAAACAAGGACACCCTCATCCGTGCACTGACAGAGGAATGGGATAAATTACCCCAACAGCTGCTTGATAATGTTGTGCAAAGCATGACACGACGTGTGGAATCTTGCATCGCCCTCCATGGTGGCCATATCCCGTATTGACATCTTATGCCGGAACGCCTGCGGACGGTAATTGCATTTTTTTCACGTTTACGTATTCTGCACAAAATGGCCTGTTTGTCCCTTGAACACGTTCCAAAGCCTTCTGGATTTCAGAGCACAATAAATTGTCTTTCTTGTAATGTCCTGGCATTCTGACATTATTTTATTTCACTTGGCATCCAACCACACTTACTTTTTTATGCGCTATATAGCCGTTTATGATCCGTCCTTAGCAATTGTCTAGCAGTGTACATCAAGAAATTAGTCACGTGATTAGGTGGCGTAGTTTGTATGCACAGATGAACCGAGAAGAAAAAGGCTTAATTGATGTTACATACAAATGTTCAAGTTCAGAATGGAGTTGTTCCTGGCTGTCAATGCGAGTTTCCATGCACTAGGAATAATAGAAGGGTAATCATCATTACAGCACGCAGACCCAAATTCGTAAATAATTAAGCTTTCAGCAAACAGAGTATTAGGCTTCGAAGTTAGGGTGGTTAGAATGCATGTTTTGTCCCAGTAAGGCTGGTGAGACCCTTTCAAAGTAAGTCGAGATAGCGCAGTATTTTGGGAACCCATTTTTTGACTGTGTATTTGTGTTCTTTCAATCTGGTCTGTAACGAGCGAAAGAAAATTTTTCCAGAAGTAGTAATATTGATCCACTAAAAGTTCTGGTGAAAATAAAAACAGTGCAAAAATCAACACCCTTTACTGGTATTCATTTTCAGGTAGGTCGATTCTTCAAGATAATGAAAACGTCAAATAGCCCGCATGTTGTTGTTTTTTAGAAATAAAATAGCAGCCAACTGTTTTTTCGTTTCTTTTTTAGGTTTCACACAAAGGCAAAGACGACAAAGAGCATCGTATTAACATCGTCTTTCGTTACAAGACGAGGTCAACTGTAACTACTCCCTTTTGTCGTTAAGTGAATTCGTCGGAACTCAACTGTTTACCATCACTTAGAATGTGAATGGCTCTGTTGAGGCAAGGGGTTGAAAGACTGAACTGCAAGGAGAAGGCAGGGCAGCGCCCATTTGTCAATCAATTACTGACCCTCCCCAGCATTCTGGTGCCAGAGTATGGCTCTGTTGAGGTGAGGGATTGAAAGACTGAACTGCAAGGAGAAGGCAAGGCAGCTCGCATTTGTCAATCAAATACTGACCCTACCCAGCATTCTAGTGCCAGAGCATGGCTCTGTTGAGGTGAGGGATTGAAAGACTGAACTGCAAGGAGAAGGCAAGGCAGCTCCCATTTGTCAATCAAATACTGACCCTCCCTGGCATTCTAGTGGCAGAGCATGGCTCTGTTGAGGTGAGGGATTGAAAGACTGAACTGCAAGGAGAAGGCACGGCAGCTCCCATTTGTCAATCAAATACTGACCCTCCCTGGCAATTCTAGAGGCAGAGCATGGCTCTGTTGAGGTGAGGGATTGAAAGACTGAACTGCAAGGAGAAGGCAAGGCAGCTCGCATTTGTCAATCAAATACTGACCCTCCCTGGCATTCTAGTGCCAGAGCATGGCTCTGTTGAGGTGACGGAATTGAAAGACTGAACTGCAAAAAGGCAGGGCAGCTCCCATTTGTCAATCAATTACTGACCCTCCCCAGCATTCTAGTGCCAGAGCATGGCTCTGTTGTGGTGAGGATTGAAAGACTGAACTGCAAGGAAACAGGGCAGCTCCCATTTGTCAATCAATTACTGACCCTCCCTGGCATTCTAGTGGCAGAGCATGACTCTGTTGAGGTGAGGGATTGAAAGACTGAACTGCAAGGAGAAGGCAGGGCAGCTCCCATTTGTCAATCAATTACTGACCCTCCCTGGCATTCTAGTGGCAGAGTATGGCTCTGTTGAGGTGAGGGATTGAAAGACTGAACTGCAAGGAGAAGGCAAGGCAGCTCGCATTTGTCAATCAAATACTGACCCTACCCATCATTCTAGTGCCAGAGCATGGCTCTGTTGAGGTGAGGGATTGAAAGACTGAACTGCAAGGAGAAGGCAAGGCAGCTCCCATTTGTCAATCAAATACTGACCCTCCCTGGCATTCTAGTGGCAGAGCATGGCTCTGTTGAGGTGAGGGATTGAAAGACTGAACTGCAAGGAGAAGGCACGGCAGCTCCCATTTGTCAATCAAATACTGACCCTCCCTGGCAATTCTAGAGGCAGAGCATGGCTCTGTTGAGGTGAGGGATTGAAAGACTGAACTGCAAGGAGAAGGCAAGGCAGCTCGCATTTGTCAATCAAATACTGACCCTCCCTGGCATTCTAGTGCCAGAGCATGGCTCTGTTGAGGTGACGGAATTGAAAGACTGAACTGCAAAAAGGCAGGGCAGCTCCCATTTGTCAATCAATTACTGACCCTCCCCAGCATTCTAGTGCCAGAGCATGGCTCTGTTGTGGTGAGGGATTGAAAGACTGAACTGCAAGGAAACAGGGCAGCTCCCATTTGTCAATCAATTACTGACCCTCCCTGGCATTCTAGTGGCAGAGCATGACTCTGTTGAGGTGAGGGATTGAAAGACTGAACTGCAAGGAGAAGGCACGGCAGCTCCCATTTGTCAATCAATTACTGACCCTCCCTGGCATTCTAGTGGCAGAGCATGGCTCTGTTGAGGTGAGGGATTGAAAGACTGAACTGCAAGGAGAAGGCAGGGCAGCTCCCATTTGTCAATCAATTACTGACCCTCCCTGGCATTCTAGTGGCAGAGCATGGCTCTGTTGAAGTGAGGGATTGAAAGACTGAACTGCAAGGAGAAGGCAGGGCAGCTCCCATTTGTCAATCAATTACTGACCCTCCCTGGCATTCTAGTGGCAGAGAATGGCTCTGTTGAGGTGAGGGATTGAAAGACTGAACTGCAAGGAGAAGGCAGGGCAGCTCCCATTTGTCAATCAATTACTGACCCTCCCTGGCATTCTAGTGGCAGAGCATGGCTCTGTTGAGGTGAGGGATTGAAAGACTGAACTGCAAGGAAACAGGGCAGCTCCCATTTGTCAATCAATTACTGACCCTCCCTGGCATTCTAGTGGCAGAGCATGGCTCTGTTGAGGTGAGGGATTGAAAGACTGAACTGCAAGGAAACAGGGCAGCTCCCATTTGTCAATCAATTACTGACCCTCCCTGGCATTCTAGTGGCAGAGCATGGCTCTGTTGAGGTGAGGGATTGAAAGACTGAACTGCAAGGAGAAGGCAGGGCAGCTCCCATTTGTCAATCAATTACTGACCCTCCCTGGCATTCTAGTGGCAGAGCATGGCTCTGTTGAGGTGAGGGATTGAAAGACTGAACTGCAAGGAGAAGGCAGGGCAGCTCCCATTTGTCAATCAATTACTGACCCTCACCGTCATTCTAGTGGCAGAGGGGGTAAGCTCTATGCTGAAGGCGTCGTATGACAATCAAACAGGGAGAAATATTTTTTTAAAGGGAAATTTTTTCTGACCCATCTCGAACGAAATGTCAGAAACCAGCCCTTAGACCACTGCAACGCGGCTTTATTTTTTCAGATAGAGAAGTGGAAAAGTATGAAACTGATGACTGTAATGAAGCTTTGCATCGAGGCAGAAAGAAAAAGAGTTCACAAGCGGTTCGAAATCATGGTGGTTGATGGAATTTCGACCATCCTAACAGCTGATTCTCAGTGAAAATCGGAAGAACTTGACATTCATCCGGAGGGCGGGAGGAAGGACTGGAAATCCGGAGTCTCCCGCCTAAATCCGGAGAATTGGCATGTCTGCGGAATACGGTGCATGCTCCAAGGTTTCCCAACACCATTTTGTCAAAAGTTCCTGCGGCCGCCCCGGTGGCGCAGTGGTCTAAGCGATGGCCTCTGATCATTCGTCCGAATGGGGTCCGGGTTCGAATACCGGTGAGGCATGGATATTGTGTTTGTCTTACGGCACTGGTTCTCTCCCTTCCCTGGAACCAGTGACCCTAAATTAGGGACGGGCGACTGCTTATAGCCCATTGAGTTGCTCACGGTGGTCGTTAAACCTCCAATCAAAAAAAAAAAAAAAAAAAAAAAAGTTCCTGCACTGTTTTGGGCAAGACAACAACGAGCATTGTCGTGAATGAGTACTGGTGGATTGTCTTTAATGAAATAAGACCACTTCTTTCATAGTGCCAGACGTAGATGTTTCTCCAGAAACAGTCGATTGTACTCGGCATCCAGAGTTTGTTTCTCAAGAACAAAACCATGAACACCACCCATGTCACAGGCAACAAACGTCATTACGACATGATAATTAACACAGCAATCGGACATCACTGAATTGACTGTAATTACTGTTTCACACGTGAATTAACTCACATCAGAAAACTTGAAAATTTCATAGCCGTGGAGCGGGAAACGAACCAGCATCTCCCGATTTCCGTTTGATTGCCCTATCCGTTGCACCACCCACGACGGTGAATTCACAAGTATCTGTGTGTTAAGAGCGTCGGAATATTCTCCGACTGCGTTCAGATTCATGCAGATTCTGCTGCCATCTAGCGTTGTTAAGAAAATCTCCAGTTGTGTAGGTATTCAGAGTTGAAGAAATATTCTTCTCATAATACGTGGTACATACGTTATGATAATTAACCCAGCAATCGGACGTCGCTGAATTGAGTGTAATTACTGTTTCACACGTGGTTTGATTCACGTGTGAAACAGTAATTACAATCCCGTCTTGTCACGTTGGCGGTGTTCATCCAAACATTCGGATACAATTCGGGAGCTGCATTGTCTTGTTGCAGGATGAGGTCCCCAGTGGGATGTTGAAGACGCACAAACGAGAGCAAATGGTCGTCCAGGATATCCCGGTAACGTTGACCAGTGAGGGACGATGTCACACATAACAGGGGTCCCATTTCAGTCTACGTAAACAGTCCCCAGACGAGAATGCCACCCCCACCAGCTTGAAGAGTACCCTGCTGGCAAGAAGGATCCATCGCTTCATGTGGTTTGCGCCATACTCTTATCCTGCCATCCGCATGAACCAACATGAATCTCGACTCATCAGTACAGGCAACATTTTCCCACATGTCTAGGGTCCAGTGGCGATGTTCCCGCGCCCATGCTAATATTTGCATCCTGCGATGTGGGGTCAGCAGTGGTACCCTCGTGGGACGATGGCTTCTGTACCCAATAGCGAGGAGATGGTTCTGGATGGTGTGGCTGCTTACACATTTTTGTGCACCAGCGTTGAATTGCCGAGTGATTTCTTGCACTGTGGCCCGTCTATCCGCTGTTACAATGCGAGCTAGCGGACGGCGACCCCACTCATCCACACGCTGTTGTCCACAGCAGTTGGCCCTTGCAGGGATGGTTTTACCAGATTTGATGTACTCACTCACGGTGCACCCGTGACACAGTGGCTCGTGAAAATCCCAGTGCCTGCATGACTTCCGAGATGG
The DNA here is from genome assembly GCA_039090855.1 of Macrothele yani. Taxonomy (NCBI): domain Eukaryota; kingdom Metazoa; phylum Arthropoda; class Arachnida; order Araneae; family Macrothelidae; genus Macrothele; species Macrothele yani. The sequence continues at coordinate 15,889,333 of CM077031.1, read as the reverse complement.
AGTGACCCATTCGTCGGACCCCGACAATTTGCCCACGATCAAATGTGCTTAGATCCTTCATTTTACCCATACTGCATCCGACTCTTACTGATTTCCATCGCATCACTCCTTATATTGTCGGATCGCTGCATACATCATGTCGTTCCCGTTTACAGGGCCGCCCACAGCGCCACATTTGCATAACGCCAGCTGTCCCTAATTCAATTGCTCTTCAGTGTATGTCAGACTTTTTCGGGGAGCAGTTGGCCCTCAATTCTTTTAATTGGAGGATAACCCTCGCCCACACAAGTTTCAGCTTGTCAACAATTTCCTGAGGAAGGATATTCTAGTGTGGACTGGCAAACCACATCCCCAGATCTGAACCATATATAATGTGCCTGGAGATGCTCTGGAATGGCATGTAGCAGCTTGTCAGCCCCCTCCCAGGACACTTCCCGAGATATCCCCGCACTCGTAGAGGAATGGAATTCTTTGGCTCCAGAGCTCATCAATAACCTGTGATGAATAAGTATTGTCGTAGTGAGAGTTATCTGCCAGTACAGGGTCATCACATTCTTTTTTAAGACATTTTTAGGTTGAACTCTTACATCTCACCTTGATAACATTTGAGGATGCGAAACTATATATGCAAAATGTGCACATATTTTTCTGTTACAAAAAATGTTTATTACTGTTTTGATTGTGTCTTGTTACATGCTGAACATCTCTAACTGCTGTTACATGTTTCCCTTTTTCCCATGGGAATGCCTTCTGGACTTCAATTTTGGTCACAAATGTATATGTGTGCCGAGATCGCTGTAAATGGAGACTTTTGATACACCAACAGTAAGTAAATTCTAGTTCCATCAGTTAAATGTTTACTTGGCAGATGGTCTTTCTTTGAGGAGCTAACCTCTGAATCTCAGAGAACAGCTTAATGATGTGTGTGCATGTGTGTGCGCGCATGTGCATACATACATATGTATGTATGTACTGTTTATACACTATCTACCAACAAGTAATTGGACACCCCTGCAATCGACGATATCTGCGGTCCTGATACACGTCACGGTGGCCGCCGTTCAATATCGTGTGGGAAACAACAACGCAACCAGTCGCATGCAAGATGCCAATCAGTTCGGAGCTCTCTGATTTCGAGAAAGGTGTAATCGTCGGGTATCACAGAAATGGCCGATCCATACGTGACATATCCAGCGAGTTGAACTACCCAAAATCGGCAGTGGCCTACGCGATTGGCAAGTGGAAGATGAGAGGTGACTGTCGGAATGTGCCCCGACCCGGCAGACCCACAAAACTGGGAGTTAGAGACTGACAGGTGCTGGTCAGAGAAATTCGGAAGAATCGCACCAAATCGATGGGCCACATCCGTGAGGAGTTACAATGGGCATCCGGGAGTGTTCTTTGGATGAATACCATCCGTAAGGAAGCCCATCTGCTCGGTTATCATGGATGTGCTGCCACCCACAAGCCTTTGATCAACAAGTCCAATAGCACTGCTCGGCTAACGTGGTGCACAGAACGTCGACAGTGGACCGTTGAACAGTGGAAACAGGTTCTCTGGAGCGACAAATCAAGGTACACCCTCTACCGTTCGGATGGCAGGGTCTGGGTTTGGCGTCTGCCTGGAGAATGCCTCCTTCCAGAATGTATTGTGCCAACTGTGAAGTTCGGCGGTGGTGGAATTATGCTATGGGGGTGTTTCTCCTGGTATGGCACGGGACCCTTGGTCGCAATTCCTGGTAGACTCAACGCCGAGACCTACTGCACCATTTTGGATGACCATGCGCTTCCTACGTTGTGGCAGTTTTACGAGCTGGACCCATGTTATTTTCAGGATGACAATGCCACCTGTCATGTTGCGAGGTCCACCATGGCTTGGTATGGTGACAATGGGGTTAATCGAATGGATTGGCCTGCACAGAGCCCGCACCTTAGCACCTCTGGGACGAGTTGGAGCGTCGACTTAAGGGGTGCCCCCACCGTCCGAAATCGGTGAAGGAACTGACCTGTCTTCTCCAAGCCGAGTGGAAGAAAATACCGCTAGCCGTCGATATGTATACATCTTTCATGTATTTGGGAATAATTTTTTCTTCTGGGTCTCACTGCTCATTGATTTCTATCCAAAGAAATGCTTTATGGGCACTGTAATTGTTTGATTCTCTATCCATTGTATCCTGTCCCTTTCTCCTATCCTATCCTTCCTTTCCCTTTCTCCTATCCTATCCTTCCTTTCCCTTTCTCCTATCCTATCCTTCCTTTGCCTTTCTCCTATCCTATCCTTTCTTTCCCTTTCTCCTACCCTATCCTTCCTTTCCCTTTCTCCTATCCTATCCTTCTTTTCCCTTTCTCCTAGCCTTCCTTTCCCTTTCTCCTATCCTATCCTTCCTTTGCCTTTCCTTCATTTCAACACATGCCACATATGATACAGTTTAATCAAAACCTTGTGTTATTCAATAAAAGGTTAGACAAAGTGAAAAGACTACATGCTAATATTTCACCCAACAGAAAAAGTATGCACTCAATAGAATTTCATATGAATAACATTAAGTTCATACTTACCCCAACTTGTAAATTCCCAACGGATTTCCACATAGAAATCGGGAGTCTGTAAATTTTGAGAACAAAAAATTATTCTCTACAGATGATAAAATTATTACTATAATATTTAGTAAAGTGAGTTTTGCTTCACTGAATTACGTATGCATAGTAACTGTACTTCTTTTTATGCATTCTTGACAGAAATGAAAATCACTCACATAGAAAAAAATGCACAAACATTTTGCTGATTTAAACACCAAATTTCGTAATGATTAATTAACGGAAAACGCAAAGTTATAGTTTTTGAGTGTGGAACTGTTAGTAATGGACTAGTCTGGTATGCAATACTATTCAAATTCCACAGAGAGGAAGTAAGTGAATGAATTTGTATATTTAGGAAACATGTTTGACAGAGAAAACACATTAGATGGTGAAATTAGTTAGTGAGTGATTGAAACTGTTAGTACTGAATGCAAGATCAGTCTAAATAGAACAGAGATAGAATAGGTGAATGAATTTGTATATTTAGGAAGCATGTTTGAAAGAGAAAACAGATTAGATGGTGAAATTAGTTGGTGAGTGAGTGATTGAAACTGTAAGTACTGAATGCAAGATCAGTCTAAATAGAACAGAGATAGAATAGGTGAATGAATTTGTATATTTAGGAAGCATGTTTGACAGAGAAAACAGATTAGATGGTGAAATTAGTTAGTGAGTGATTGAAACTGTAAGTACTGAATGCAAGATCAGTCTAAGTGGAACAGATATAGAATAGGTGAATGAATTTGTATATTTAGGAAGCATGTTTGACAGAGAAAACAGATTAGATGGTGAAATTAGTTAGTGAGTGATTGAAACTGTTAGTACTGAATGCAAGATCAGTCTAAATACAACAGAGATAGAATAGGTGAATGAATTTGTATATTTAGGAAGCATGTTTGACAGAGAAAACAGATTAGATGGTGAAATTAGTTAGTGAGTGAGTGATTGAAACTGTAAGTACTGAATGCAAGATCAGTCTAAATAGAACAGAGATAGAATAGGTGAATGAATGTGTATATTTAGGAAGCATGTTTGACAGAGAAAACTAATAAGATGGTGAAATTAGTTGGTGAGTGATTGAAACTGTTAGTACTGAATGCAAGATCAGTCTAAATAGAACAGAGATAGAATAAGTGAATGAATCTGTATATTTAGAAAGCATGTTTGACAGAGAAAACACATTAGATGGTGAAATTAGTTGGTGAGTGATTGAAACTGTTAGTACTGAATGCAAGATCAGTCTAAGTGGAACAGATATAAAATAGGTGAATGAATTTGTATATTTAAGAAGCATGCTTGACAGAGAAAACAGATTAGATGGTGAAATTAGTTGGTGAGTGATTGAAACTGTTAGTACTGAATGCAAGATCAGTCTAAGTGGAACAGATATAGAATAGGTGAATGAATTTGTATATTTAGGAAGCATGTTTGACAGAGAAAACAGATTAGATGGTGAAATTAGTTAGTGAGTGATTGAAACTGTTAGTACTGAATGCAAGATCAGTCTAAATAGAACAGAGATAGAATAGGAGAATGAATTTGTATATTTAGGAAGCATGCTTGACAGAGAAAACAGATTAGATGGTGAAATTAGTTGGTGAGTGAATGGAACTGTTAGTACTGAATGCAAGATCAGTCTAAATGGAACAGATATAGAATACGTGAATGAATTTGTAAATTTAGAAAGCACGTTTGACAGAGAAAACAGATTAGATGGTGAAATTACACTGCTGACCACCCAAAATGCAACACCAAGAAGGACACGAGATAGCAAAGCCAGATTTACTGGACACATGACAACAGATACAAAGATGAAACGATTGAGCTTACAGGCCCGTGCGACTTGCAGAACATGCAGACATTAGTAGTTTGTGCGGCCCCCACCATGGCTGGCAATAACGGCCGCCACACGCCGCGGCGTCGAACGAAAGAGGCTTTGGATGTGGGCTCGAGGTATGTCGGTCCAGGCTGCTTCCACACGTTGCTACAGTTCATCGGGTGGTACTTGCCGGGACACTCGGTTGCCGATCAGCGACCAGACGTGTTTGATGGGCAACGTATCGGGAGAACAGGCGAGCCACGGCAGCAGTGAAACCTGGGTACCGCAGAAGAGATATATGAGTTGTTTGTGGGCTGGAGGGATGCATTACTTACGGCGGGCTTGTAGCAAGACACGTTCTGATCATGTGAAGAATAAAAGTATTTTACTGACTTGTAATGTGAAGCAAAATACTGTTAGTAAGGTGGAAACAAATATTCTTATGTGGTTTGGCCATGTTGAAAGAATGAGTGATGAGATGATTACTAAGAAAAGTTTTTGAGCCCAAGTAGCAGGGAAAAAAGGTAGACATGCATGTGATTGTCTGAGCATCCAATCAACTGAAAACACCAAAAGCTGTTCGGAGATACATATAAATAAAACAAACGTGACAAACGCAAAAATAAAAAATTATCGCTAATTTTATTATATGTGTGTGTGTGTGTGTGTGTGTGTGTGTGTGTTTAAGCAAGTAAAATTAAATGCAAAAATAACAACACTGAACTATTAAAGTGTTTTACTTACCTGTCTGCATTTTTAAGTGGGACTTTACTTGTTAACATTAAGATTTAATAGAAATATATATCATTTCCTATTTTTCCCCTCACAGAGTCCCACTTATTAAATCAACTTTTAAATTAATTGATAATATTTAGTAGTGACAAATGTACTTACTCTTTCAAGAAGGGGGGCTCATCTTGTGCTGTGCCTAGGGCCCCATTCTTGGTAAATCGGGCCCTGATCCCGGCCCCACGCCGTGCATTCTTTCTTCCACTTCGCTTTCAAACTAGCAAAACACATTCCTCCTCCTCGGAAAATAAAAACAGGAAAGAAACAAAGAGCCGCGTCATGAACGTTGTTCAGAGAATTCTGGCCGACATAATTCCGGGCCTGGTGCCTAGCTTTCTTTCTACTTAGCTTTCAAACAAGCCAAACAAATTCCTCCTCCTTGGAAAAAAAAAGAAAGAAAGAAAGAAAGAAACGAAGAGCTGCGTCACGAACTGTGTTCAGAGGCTTCCACCGACGTAATCCCGGCCCGGCGCCGTGCATTCCACGGTTCTCCTTGGTGCATTCTTTCCACTTAGCTTTCAAACAAGCCAAACAAATTCCTCCTCCTTGGAAAAAGAAAAAGAAAAAAGAAAGAAAGAAAGAAACGAAGAGCTGCGTCACGAACTGTGTTCAGAGGCTTCCAGCAGACGTAATCCCGGCCCGGCGCCGTGCATTCTTTCCACTTAGCTTTCAAACAAGCAAAACAAATTCCTCCTTCTAAGAAAAAAAGAAAGAAAGAAAGAAGAGAAGCAAAGAGCTGTGTCACGAACTTTGTTCAGAAGCTTCGGGCCAATGTAATCCCATGCCACGGCGAAAGAAGCACGCCGGGCTAACGTAATCCCGGTCCAATGCCTAGCTTTCTTTCCACTTAGCTTTCAAACAAGCCAAACAAATTCCTCCTCCTCCTTGGAAAAAGAAAAAAAAAAAGAAAGAAAGAAAGAAACGAAGAGCTGCGTCACGAACTGTGTTCAGAGGCTTCCAGCCGACGTAATCCCGGCCCGGCGCCGTGCGTTCCACGGTTCTCCTTGGTGCATTCTTTCCACTTAGCTTTCAAACAAGCCAAACAAATTCCTCCTCCTTGGAAAATAAAAGAAAAAGAAAAAAGAAAGAACGAAAGAAACGAAGAGCTGCATCACAAACTGTGTTCAGAGGCTTCCAGCCGAGGTAATCCCGGCCCGGCGCCGTGCATTCCACGGTTCTCCTTGGTGCATTCTTTCCACTTAGCTTTCAAACAAGCCAAACAAATTCCTCTCCTCCTTGAAAAAAAGAAAAAGAAAAAAGAAAAAAGAAAGTAACGAAGAGCTGCGTCACAAACTGTGTTCAGAGGCTTCCAGCCGACGTAATACCGGCCCGGCGCCATGCATTCCACGGTTCTCCTTGGTGCATTATTTCCACTTAGCTTTCAAACAAGCAAAACAAATTCCTCCTCCTTGGAAAAAAAAAAAGATAAAGAAAGAAAGAAAGAAAGAAAGAAACGAAGAGCTGCGTCACGAACTGTGTTCAGAGGCTTCCAGCCGACGTAATCCCGGCCCGGCGCCGTGCATTCCACGGTTCTCCTTGGTGCATTCTTTCCACTTAGCTTTCAAACAAGCAAAACAAATTTCTCCTCCTTGGAAAAAAAAAAAGAAAGAAAGAAAGAAAGAAAGAAAGAAGAGAAAGCAAAGTGCTGGGTCACGAACTTTGTTTAGAGGCTTTGGGCTGATGCAATCATGCCACAGCGAAAGAAACGTGCCAAGACGACGTAATCCCGACCCGGCCGGTGCTTTCTTTCTACTTAGTTTTCAAACAAGCAAAACAAACTCCTCCTCCTCAGAAAAAAAGAAATAAGCAGGTGCGTCACTAACTTTGTTCAGAGGTTTTTACACTGATTCATTACAAAACCAGTAAAACATACTTAATACCAGCAAAAATCTGAATTTCCGTAATTTTTCGTTAGTTATTCATAATTCCGTAATCTCAGAGGATTACGGAATTTTTCTAAAAACCAGTAAAACATTCTTAATATCAGCAAAAATCCGAATTTCCGCAATGTTTCTTTAGCCACCCGTAATTCCATGGGGAAATCCGCAATGGTTGGCATCTCTGGACGCCTATGACACTTCCGCCCGCCTGTGAGAGAGAAGGTTCGCGTAAAGTAAATGTCCAATCACATGTGAACAGAACTTTTCTTTTTCTTTGCGTACGACGGCTCGGGGCTCTGCCCAATCTCTCAACTGATTTTGCCCCCGGCCCAGCAAATAAATAAAACAAATAACAATGGAAAGGACGGAGGTGAACTGAAACAGCGGAGTGTTCCCGTAAAAAACCCGGTTTGGAGCAAACCAAGACGTCTGAAGTGGCATCACCCGCGGCTATCTCCTTGGCTGAGCAGCGTCAGCCACGCAGCAGCAGAAAGATTACGCCTTACGACTGAAATATTGCCACCAACCCAACGAATATTCCTCTTTCTTTTGCCCCGATTTTTTTTTCCAACATATCAACAATCACAAACTTTCGTCAAAAGCCTGAGATAGCAAATGACAAGTTTAGCGGATCATCAGGAAGACGCTTTGACGTCTGTAAGTTCTGTTTTACACGTTCTGTAAAGTGGATACAGTCTGTGGTGGTGCATTAACTTATTCAATTAAAATATAAATCAGTTAGAAGTCCTAAAGATGTTACTTACGGAAGTGCGTGTTCAGTCCAACGTCAGTAGTTATTGAGTTTCTTTGTCCAAAGTTGTATCTTGCTCCAATATGGTCAGTTGTTAGGGTTAGTTCCAGAGTCCTTTCGTTATAAGTTGTACCCTACTTCGGGTATGTCCAGATGTTAGGGTTAGCTTCGTTCTGGCTGTGTCGACATCATATTGAATGGTTGAAGGTTTCCAGATAATAATTAAAGATTCTTGAGTTAAGAGTTACTATTTACATACAACTTGAAGTTCCACGTCGTACTTGGCCTTTAGGGCTATCTCGTCAATGCTGCACTCTCTTGGAATTGCTGAGGAAGTCTTCAAAGTTTGGTCAGGTTCATAAAGAATTTAAAAGCTTTAAAAGGCTCCAGTTAAAATTGTTATATACATCAACTCATGAGATTGTGGACGGTATGAGGTGGTGTATATAACGATTTCAACTGGAACCTTTTAAAGCTTTTAAATTTTTTATGAACCTGACCAAACTTTGAAGAGTTCCTCAGCATTTCCAAGAGAGTGCAGCATTGACGAGATAGCCCTAAAGGCCAAGTACGACGTGGAACTTCAAGTTGTATGTAAATCATCATCATCATCATTGTCAACCATTATCAATCCACTGCTGGACGAAGGTCTCCCCAAGTTTCCTCCACAACGGTCTGTCTTGTGCCAGTCTCCTCCATGTCACTCCCGCATACTTTCGAATTTCATCCACCCATCTTCCATGTGGTCTTCTTTCTGGGTCTTTTCCTGTCCCTTGGAATCCAATCTAAAATTTCGGCTGTCCATCGATGGTCTGTTCTTCTGGCAGTATGTCCAGCCCATTGCCATTTCAGGGATTTAACTCTGATCATGATGTCTTCCACTCTCGTCATTTTTCGGATCCACGAGTTCCTCTTCTTATCTCTCCTGGTTACACCAAGCATGCACCTCTCCATGCTTCTTTGAGTTGTCTGCAGCCTTTGTATGTCTCTTTTAGTTAAGGTCCACGTCTCTGCACCATACGTAAGCACTGGAAGGATGCATTGATCAAACACTTTTCTTTTAAGACATAATGGCATATTGCTCTTGAAAATTATGCTGTTTCTTCCAAAAGCTCTCCAGGCAAGTTTTGTACGCCGATTAATTTCTTCACCAATGTGACCCTCACTTGATATCTGCTGTCCAAGATAAACGTACGTGTCTATTTATCTCCAGCTTTTCTCCATCAATCGATAAATCTTCATTTCTTGCAAAAGCATTGTACATCACTTTTTGTCTTCTGAAAGTTCATTTTTAATCACTTTCTTTACTCTTGTCAGCAAGTTCCTGGATCATACTCTGTAGCTCTGATGGGGTAGTTGCAAAAATGACTATGTCATCAGCAAAACGAAGGTGGGTTAGATAATCTCCATTAATCTTTATCCCTTTGTTTTCCCAGTTCAGTGATTGAAAGACATTTTCCAATGTGGCATTAAAGAGCTTCGGAGATATGGTGTCACCTTGTCTCACTCCTTTTCCAATTTTTATGTGTGTTGTATTTTCAAACAGCCGAATCTTTGCACTTGCATTTTCATAGATGTTATTAATAATATTAATGTATGCATCTTCAATACCGCAGGATTTCAGAGCCATTGCAACTGCTGATGGTTTCACCGAATCAAAGGCTTTTTCATAATCGATAAAAGCCATGCACAATGGAAGCTCATATTCCCTCGCTCTTTCAATTAATTCTCTCAGTACGTGGATATGATCTATTGTGCTGTAGCCACTCCTGAATCCAGCTTGTTCTCTCGGTTGAGCCATGTCCAGTGTCACCTTCAAGCGGTGTGAAAGAACTTTAGTGAAGATTTTATAAACCACTGATAGGAGGCTGATAGGTCTGTAGTTCCTGAGATCCTCAATGTCACCTTTTTTATGTAGCAAGATCATTGTAGCGTTGTTCCAATCCTCAGGAATTTTCCCTTCATTAAGGCATCGAGTGAAAATTTGGGCGAGTACTGTTTCGATTTCTCCACTTGCTTCTTGTATGATGTCTACAGTAATTCCATCTTCTCCTGGAGCTTTTCCCCGCTTCATGTTCTTGATTGCATGTGCAACTTCTGCTGGAAGGACTGGAAGAACTCTGGTACTGGTACCTTTCATGATGTCTGGAGTGCATGTATCATCCCTTTCATATAATTTGGAGTAGAAATCTTTCACTCTTGTCAAAATTTCGCCTCTATTTGTTGTTACAGAACCATCTTCTTTTCTCAGTGCCATAATCTGTTTTTTCCCCTTACTGAGATGTCCCTTTGCTATCTTTAGGCTTTGGTTGTTTTCAATTGCTTTCCTTACTAGTTCACAGTTGAATTTCCCTTACGTCTTCAGTGATACTTTTTCGTACTGTCTTGCATAGCTCTATATATTCCACTTTGGAAGTCACATCTTTAGTTGTCCTCATCACTCTTCTTTTTTGCATCAACATTTTGGTTTTTCCTGATAATTTGTTCACATGCAATGTGTTCTTAGACCCAGCTAATTTTGTTGCTGTTTCCATAAGAGCTTTGGTTACTTTTCTGTTAACTTCAGAAATATCCACTTCTTCCGATGTTAGGCCTTCTAAAGCAGAGAATCTGTTCTTCAGTTCCAATTTGAAGGTATTATGGTGTTTTTTAAGGTTGGTTATGTCAATACATTTTGTTTGTCTTATGAGCTTGCTACGTCTCGAGTTTAGTGTTGAGGTGCATCTTACATCTCACCAATCTATGGTCACTGCCTGTGTTGAACTTGTTTAGCACACTGCAGTCTTCTATGACGAATTTTTTTGTTACACATAATAAAATCAATTTCACTTGTCGTCCCATTTGGATGTCTCCATGTCCATTTCCTGTGTGGCTTTTTCTTGAAAAAGGAGTTCAAAATGAAAAACCCTTCTGCCTCTGCAAACTCTACGAGAGTATTTCCACGCTGGTTTCTGTTGCCGTGACCGAATTTACCTACTGAAGTTTCATTCTGTTGCAGTTGGCCTATTTTTTTGCATTGAAATCTCCCATAATTATCTTCAAGTGCTGCTTACCTTTATTATTTAGATCATGAATTTCCTCATAAAATTCTTCAATTTCTTCTTCAGCATGACTTGTGGTGGGTGCATAAGTTTGAATAATCTGAGCCTGGTATCTTCTCGAGAGTTGGATAACAAGCCGTGCAGCTCTGTCAGAGGAACTTTCAACTACCTACAACTTTATCCTTCAGTTTCTTGTTTATTATAAATCCAACACCACTAGTTCTGCCAGTATCTGTCCCACGATAGTAGAAGAGATGTCCACTTTTCAGTTCGATGAGATCTTCTCCTTTTCTCCTTACCTCACTTAGCCCGACGATGTCCCACTTGATCCTTTGTAGTTCCTCTTCCAATTCAAGAAGCCTTGAATCAGAAGATAGGGAGCGTCCGTTGTACGTAGCCAAGGTTAGCATCAGATGGCAGCCTAGTCCGGTCCTCCGGGGATTCTTAGCACCCTCTGCCTTCATGTCGCACTGGCCGCTGCCTTGGCCAGGTACATTCCAGCTGCCGGAGACTGAGGGCCAAGATTTAAGTTGTGGAGTCATTTTTGAGGGGTTTGGCCATAACTCACCACGCTGGCCAAGCGGGTTGGTGAGTGTGGGATAGCATTTCCTCTAATCCCGATGGTATAGTTATACCGCTATTGGCGGTCGTCAGAGCCCTTTAGTAGGAACAGGATGCACCACGAGAAGGCGGGGTTGACATTTGTCAAGGAGAGGCTGTGATGTTACGCATCACCTGTATGTAAATAGTAACTCTTAACTCAAGAATCTTTAATTATTATCTGGAAACCTTTAACCATTCAATATGATGTCGACACAGCCAGAACGGAGCTAACCCTAACATCTGGACATACCCGAAGTAGGGTACAACTTATAACGAAATGGCTCTGGAACTAACCCTAACAACTGACCATATTGAAGCAAGATACAACTTTGGACAAAGAAACTCAATAACTACTGACGTTGGACTGAACACGCACTTCCGTAAGTAACATCTTTAGGACTTCTAACCGATTTATATTTTAATTGAATAAGTTAATGCACCACCACAGACTGTATCCACTTTACAGAACGTGTAAAACAGAACTTACAGACGTCAAAGTGTCTTCCTGAAGAACCTTGTGGTCACGTAATTGTATGTGAACTTTATGATAGAATCACATGAGATATAAGTTTAGCGGATTTGCTTTTTTTCTAAACAGTGAATTAGCGGAAGAATCACATGCCTGGGTAGGGGAAGGCCAAGGAACTCATGGGAAGATCAGATTCATGAATATTAAGGTTTTGAAAAAATGGGCTGTGAAATACACCAAGAATATTTACAACACGAGCATGCAGATTGCCATTTAATTGGCGAAAGAGTACAAACTAAAAAACTAGAATGCTAGCTTTCACCGCAATAGATGGGCGGCTTCGTCGTCAGGCTAGTGTTTACAAGATTGAGTACACAATCATACTGAGGAAATTTAAACTAAAACAAACAGAAAAAAAACACGTAATAAGTACGTTATGAGCACGTGATATTAAACAATAGATGACAAGTGAGATGATCACATTTGTGGATGTATATCTAGGAGGGCACACCAGACAGCTGGTAGATCTGTGGAAAGATCAGAATTGCAAGCGCTTTCGAGTGTTAGTATTTCCACAGATTCCCTGAAGGCGGTGGTTCTTAGGTCTATATAGGGGGCTCATTTCTTGAGGTCATCCCATTGAGGAATGGCGCCGTGGTTTGCAACTTCCTACACTAGAGCGGTTGGTTGCAAGCTTTTGGTTCCTAATGTCCTGCTTGTGCTCGTTAATTCTCAATCTGAAGGCTCCATTTGTCGTGCAAATGTAATGTTTAATGGAGCGATCTTGGAGTACAGCACAGGGATGGAGTAGACTCCTGCGTCTGAGTGTAGCATGGTTGGATTTCTGTTCTGCCTTAGGATGGCTGACAAAGACCTTGGAGGCTTTAGACCAACATCGAAGCCGAACTTTCTGAAAGTGTTCGTAAGGAAAACAGCTAGGGCAGGGATGTATGTCATTTCTGCAGCCCAGGAATTGCCAGGTATTATCTCTTACGTGGACAGATGGGTTGTTTGCCTTTGTTGCTGCATTCTTGATATCTCTTCTACAGGGTGATCCATTTAAACCAGTACCATGTGATTTACTTATAACTTTTTTATAAATAACAACAAAATCATACAGTAAGTTGAGAATTATACATGTGGTCATGAAAGAAATACGGGATTACGCCATATAATATAAATTTTGAAGATGACAATCCGATTTCTGGCGTAAATGTGACAAGGATGGTAAGTCAGATAATATCCGAAAACTTGAAAATTTTCATCGTCCTGGAGCGGGACCCGAACCCGCGTCTCCCAGAAAACGCCAAGGTATGCTAACCACTACACCACCCAGAACGACCAAGTTTCAAGTTTCCGATCAATTTGAATATAACCATCACAGGATTCGCTAGTCGAACCGGCATTCATGTTTAGCGAATCTGGAGGTTAAGAATCTTATCCCGTGTTTGCCCGGAGAAGCAGATAAATCATGAAAGAAATACGGGATTACGCCATATAATACAAATTTTGAAGATGACAATCCAATTTTTGGCGTAAATGTGACAAGGATGGTAAGTCAGATAATATCCGAAAATTTTCAAGTTTTCAGATATTATCTGACTTACCCTCCTTGTCACATTTTTCAGCGTATAAAACTTGCCTGGAGAGCTTTTGGAAGAAACAGCATCATTTTCAAGAGCAATATGTCCTCCATTATGTCTTATAAGAAAAGTGTTTGATCAATGCATCCTTCCAGTGCTTACGTATGGTGCAGAGACGTGGACCTTAGCTAAAAGAGACATACAAAGGCTGCAGACAACTCAAAGCAGCATGGAGAGGTGCTTGCTTGGTGTAAACCGAAGAGATAAGAAGAGGAACTCGTGGATCAGAAAAATGATAAGAGTGGAAGACATCATGATCATAGTTAAATCCCTGAAATGGCGATGTGTGACACGCAGCGCCATCCTGCTGAAAGTAGCCCTCTGTCAATTCAATGTCATCAAGTTGTTCCACAAATTCATTGAATATGCGGCAATAAACGTTAGTGTTGACAGTCTCGGAGAAAAAAAATGGGGCCAATAATTTTCGAAGACGAAACCGCACACCATACACCAACCTTTTGTGAATGCATTGGTGTTTCACACATAACGTGTGGGTTTTCGGCAGCCCAGTATCTGCTGTTTTGCGAATTGACGTAGCCTGACAGATGAAACCAGGCTTCATCCGTAAACCATGTGACGGAGAGAATATCAGATCGCAAATTAAGAAAATTTTGAAACCATTTGCAGGAACTTACTCTCTTTCCCTTGTCCAGTTCCTGCAGCTGATTGATTACGTGCACTTTAAATGGTCGAATATTCGCTTTTTTTGCTGTCCTTTGACAAGTTCCGTATGAATATCCTGTCTGTTGGCTTAATCTGCGCAACGATTTCGTCGGAGATTGAAGTAAACGTTGCCGAACATCGTCCACACGCGTTTGGGGCATCGGAGGGTGATGTCTACTGCTACCGCTGAGAAGAGAACCGGTTTGCTCCAGTTTTTTTACCATTGACAGAATTGTTGACTTGCTTGGCACTTTTCGAACTCCAAACTCTCTTCGAAATGCTCGTTGCGTTTTGATGACAGAATTGGTTACCCAATACGATTTCACTAAGAAAACACGCTCTGGAACAGAGTACTGCATGTTTCCGAATGCACGCAAGAGAATGACAAAGCAAAAACAAACAAATAACGAGCTGAGTTACAGTTACGGTTAAGAATCTTCTTCACGGTGGCGGTTTTCATTCTCCAGGAGTTGCTGCTTCTATTGAAAAAAAAGTTCCTTGCACGATCCCTTGCAAAAATGTAAAGGGAACTGGTTTAAATGGATCATCTTCTATAATCTGCAAGTCGTGGCCTGTGGTAAGGTTATGCAATTCTGTGTCACGTGTAGTAGTGTTCAAATTTAGAGTGAAAGCTCTGGTGGCATGGTATCTGAAGAGGGCGTATTTGTGTGCATTTGGGCTAGCAGATAAAGGAAAAATAGGGCGCCAACATTTATTTGCAGCAGCCTCAGATCTGCCGTATGTTAAGAGGGTGATTTCTTCAAGTGATTTATTATAGTATTGGACAAAGCAATTACACATATTGTCAAATCTATTACTTAAAAAGTTTAAACTACAGGACTCTAGGTGCCACCATTACTTTTGCACACACACTTCCCCTGACTTCCTACAGCCTCACCCAACCATCACCACACACACACATCGCGAAAAATACATACCCCCTCGTGTTCGAAACGGGAGGGGTGCACGTTGTGTTAGTTTCGCCACTGTGTTGTACAAATGTTCTTCCTTTGTTGGGTCTCAAAGAAATTGTTGTTTCGTCACTCCAGATGACTGTACACCACTGAACCACAGTCCATTCTTTATGATCATGTGCTCACTGTAGATGCATTGCCCTCTGTTATTAATGAAAGGCTTCTTTCGTAGGGTTGTGGACTCCTAAACCATTTTCATTCAGTCTGTGGTTTCAGTTCATCTGGAAGCTCAATTTCTCACAGCTATCAAAGCAGTCTAGCAAACTCAATCGAATAAGACTGTGGTCATTTTGCATGGTACTTTTTCTTGGGTCTTCCCTTTCTGTGTCATGTCAATCTTCCAAACTGTTGGCCATACTGAAATGACTAATGCACCTGCTAACTGTCGAGTGGTGACAGCCACGTTTCATGGCAATTTGGCGACAGGACATTCCTTCATTATGCAGCACAATAATCTTGGCACGTGTAAGCACTTTGTCTGCACGCAACATACTCTAAACTAGCAAATAAACCTACACAATAATTACACAGCCTACATACACTGAAGAGCAATTGAATTAGAGACAGCTGGCATTATGCAAATGTGGCGCTGTGGGCGGCCCTATAAATGAAAAGGACATGACGTATGTAGCGATCCGACATTATAAGGAGTGATGTGACAGGAATCAGTAAGAGTCGGACACAGTATGGGCAAGACAAAGAATCTAAGCGCATTTGAACATGGGTAAATTGTCGGGGCCCGACAAATGGGTCACTCCATCTCGGAAGTCGTGCAGGCACTGGAATTTTCACGAGCCACTGTGTCACGGGTGCCCCGTGAGTACATCGAATCCGGTAAAACCATCCCTGCAAGGGCCAACTGCCGTGGACAACAGCGTGTGGATGAGCGGGGTCATCGTCGGCTAGCTTGCATTGTAACAGCGGATAGACGAGCCACAGTGCAAGAAATCACTCGGCAATTTAACGTTGGTGCACAAAAACGTGTAAGCAGCCACACCATCCAGAACCATCTCCTTGCTATGGGGTACAGAAGCCATCGTCCCACGAGCTACCGCTGCTGACCGCACATCATAGGGTGCAAAGATTAGCATGGGTGCGGGAACATCGCCACTGGATCCTAAACATGTGAAAAATGTTGCCTGGACTGACGAGTCGAGATTCACGTTGGTACATGCCGATGGCAGGATGCGAGTACGGCACAAACCACATGAAGCGATGGATCCTTCTTGCCAGCAGGGTACTCTTCAAGCTGATGGGGGTGGCATTCTCGTCTGGGGACTGTTTATGTGGACTGAAATGGGACCCGTGGTATGTGTGACATCATCCCTCACAGGTCAACATTACTGGGATATCCTGGACAACCATTTGCTCCCATTTGTGCGTCTTCAACATCCCACTGGGGACCTCATCCTGCAACAAGACAATGCACCGTGCCATCGCTCCTGAATTGCATCCAAATGGTTGGATGAACACTCCACTGATGTGACCTCGCTTCCTTGACCAGCTAAGTCACCTGACCTCAATCCCATCGAGCACATCTGGGATACCATCGAGAGAGATGTTTGAGGCTCTGAACCCCCTCCATCAAATCTTTGTGAACTGTGGGAGCTTGTTCAGGGGTCGTGGATCCGTAGGGCTTCCCAACGCTTCCGGTGTCTTGTTTAGTCCCTCCAGAGACAAATCGCCGCCATCATCAGGACAAAAGGTGGTGCTACACGTTACTAGACAGGTATCTCTAATTCAATTGCTCAGTGTACAGGGCTCTCAACTACAAAATGACAATAGCACTCATCAGACATTCATTACATACGTGGAAACTGGACATCAGAGATAGAGGTGTAGTGAATTGTGCTACAGATTTCACTTTTTGTTGGTCATTTGTCTTTCTCAAGAGTCATTCTTTTTGACATAACTGTAAAAGTAACGCAGATATGTTAAATCTGTAAAAAGTTTTGAATTTCTTACGACATTATCTGTACAACTAGATGAAAGCCCATCAATAATGATGGAGAAAAATAAAATTTATGATACAGAAATTATTGACATTTATTCATTGAGTTTTTGAGTTTCACGTCAATAGATGGGGATGTTGCCTCACAGCTTTCTGAAAATTTCCCGAGCAGTCGGTTATGGAATTTAATACGACAGGGTGTCTGTTTGTTATGTGTTTTGTAAAACCTTTAGTCCCTATTTCGTCAACACTTTCTTGTACACAACATTTTTTGTATACACTGACTGTGAACCCTGTATCAATTTCCTCCTGTTCTTTTCCGTGCACTATTTTTATCTTGACGTTGCCACATACAGATGGCTTAACACCGGTTCAGGTAGTAAACCAAAATTCCTGATGTAAAGTTTTCGTATCTCTAAAGAGTTGACTGTATGACATAACGCATCCCTAAAGTCATGTGAGAATGATTTGGATTAGATACGTCACACCAGCAGCTGTGTTCTTTGTTGCTGTGACAACAAAACAATATGATACACGCGTGGATTTGTGCGCATGTAGGGGATGACGTCACCTATAGGAAAACACGAAAAGCTAAGCGTGACGTCACAAACATTTGTTTCTTGGTTGTTGCTATGATGACTTGAAAAGTGGCACGGAGGAGGAAGGCTCTAGCAGATTCTATATTAGGATGATGTACTATATATTATGTTTGAAATTGGCATTACTTTTCAAAATGTAGTGAAATCATTAAAATACATATCTACATGAGGTGTTGCAGGACTTCTGCAACAAGCTGTATGTGCTAAACAAAATATACACTGAAAATATTTTTCACTTACATCTTGTATTTTTGAAAGTAGATCAGGGATGCCTATAGCCCTGGTGCTGTACCTCTGAAAATCTCTCTTCTCCAACACTTCTTGTAGTAGCTGTGCATTTTCTGTACTCACAGCTTCGTGGACCACTTGAAATAGACATGATAAAAACACCATTTTAGATCCCATAACAAGAAACAAGTAATAAAGAATAATGCAACAGTACACTACTTCAAGAAAGAATCACTTGGCAGCAAATTTCCAAATAACTGTTTCATATGAAAATGATGTCACAAATAATGTCATAAAAGCCAGCAATTTTATTGGGAGATCTGTTTCCCTGCAATGCGCATTCTACTGGGAAACACAGCTAAACATAACAGCAATGTAAACCTCTATGAACTGCAGAAACTGATATAATACTTATCTTTAATATGAATATTGCAGTGATCAAAAGTAGTGCTGCTACTGTAGCATGAAACTTTTACAGTAGTTTGTACAATATTCTAGAGGATAATGCTTACCTAGGGATTCCTTGCTAGCGATGCGGAACATTTCACACACGTGTTTTCCGGTCTTTGTTGATGTTATTGTCCTATAGTCCATTGTATGAGATGAATAGCTTTACTTCACACACTTTTCGCTGGGTATACTCATTGGATCTTCGCTTTAGGATTCAAACACATCAATTTTTACCGTTCTTTATACTCGAAATATTCGCCCAGTCTCTGGGCATCCTCAGGAGCATGGCGACTTCTCCGCCGATGTTCGTGGTTAACTTCGCGCTAATGGAGTCTCGGACTCCATTGATGTGTTTAAATTAACTTTGCGCTAATGGAGTCCGATACTCCATTAGCGTGAAGTTAACCTCGAACATCGGTGAAAAAGTCGCCACGCTCCTGAAGATGTCCAGAGACTGGGCAAAAATTTCGAGTATAAAGAACGGTAAAAATTGATGTGTTTGAATCCTAAAGCAAAGATCCAATGAGTATACCCAGCGAAAAGTGTGTGAAGTAAAGCTATTCATCGTGTACAACGGTCTTTAGGACAATAACATCAACAAAGACCGGAAAACACGTGTGTGAAATGTTCTCATCGCTAGCAAGGAATGCCAAGGTAAGCATTATCCTCTAGAATATTGTACAAATTACTTTGAAATATTGCACGTAAAAGGGAATAATAGAATGATTAGAGCTATCTAATAATCAGAATTAGAACTACTAATAGGAATTTTACAGTAGTGCATCATGTAGCATTGCTATTAACATAAAAATGCAATTGTAACAAAAATATGCACTACAACTCCTGTTACTTTAAAAAAAATGATGAAAAATATTCATCATATCACATGATATTTCCAGATTTCTTGAAGCATTATTGGTTGGGATAAGGTATCGGAGTATGTCCTGTCTACAATCACATACCTAACTTGACTTGCATTGTGAAAGCTACCCAAACTGTTGAGTGGGAAGTCTTCTCAGTAAGCCTACAAAGATAGTGCATATGAGATGTTGGTTTGTTGAGGACTTTTAAATGCAAGATTTGATTCTCTAAGTCAAAGAAGATGAATTAGCAGATGACTACGATAGGATGTTAGAGTATGCCCTGTCTACAACAAGCTCAGGGAAGTATCTGCAAGAAGAGACTGTTTATGCCTCCTTGCATTCTGTCCTACACCATGACAAATACCACTATATTGAACCACTAAAGAAGCTCAGGGAAGTTATTTGCATGAAGAGACCAGATGTGCCCCTTCATTCTGTG
The DNA here is from genome assembly GCA_039090855.1 of Macrothele yani. Taxonomy (NCBI): domain Eukaryota; kingdom Metazoa; phylum Arthropoda; class Arachnida; order Araneae; family Macrothelidae; genus Macrothele; species Macrothele yani. The sequence continues at coordinate 15,869,591 of CM077031.1, read as the reverse complement.
AAAAACAATGCTATATTGAGACACTAAAGAAGCTCTGGGAAGTTATTTGCATGAAGAGACCAGATGTGCTTCTTCATTCTGTGAAAAACAATGCTATATTGAGACACTAAAAAAGCTCAGGAAAGTTATTCGCATGAAGAGACCAGATGTGCCTCTTCATTCTGTGAAAAACAATGCTATTTGGAGAAACTAAAGAAGCTCTGGGAAGTTATTTGCATGAAGAGACCAGATGTGCCTCTTCATTCTGTGGAAAACAATGCTATATTGAGACACTAAAGAAGCTCATGGAAGTTATCCACATAAAGAGACTAGATGTACCTCTTCATTCTGTGAAAAACAATGCTATGTTGAGACACTAAAGAAGCTCAGGGAAGTTATTTACATGAAGAGAACAGATGTACCTCTTCATTCTATGAAAAGCAATGCTATATGGAGACACTAAGAAGCTCTGGGAAGTTATTCACATGAAGAGACTAGATGTGCCTCTTCATTCTGTGAAAAACAATGCTATATTGAGACACTAAAGAAGCTCAGGGAAGTTATTTGCATGAAGAGACTAGATGTGCCTCTTCATTCTGTGAAAAACAATGCTATATTGAGACACCAAAGAAGTTCAGAAGTTATTTGCATGAAGAGACCAGATGTGCCTCTTCATTCTGTGAAAAGTAATGCTATATTGAGACACTAAAGAAGCTCAGGGAAGTTATCCACATGAAGAGACCAGATGTGCCTCTTCATTCTTTGAAAAACAATGCTATATTAATTCTATCAATTCTTCAAACAGCTCAAGGTGTTGAATTTATCTATGTGGTAATAATTCATATACATTCATGTCAACAACTCAGTTGGTGTACTGTTTACTGTTTCTCACGTTGTATTATTGTTGAAGTGCTTGCATGAAACACCTTTGTCTGATATAGGGTTATAATCATAACATGCCATAGAGTTTATAATAAAAAGATATAAATCGATAATAGGAGGTTACGAATGTTACTCACATTTGGTCATGCAGCATTCCGGGATATTGAAGGGTCCTTTGTAGTCCTATTGTGACGAAACCACGTCCATCATGTTTCCAATGGTAGACATCGCCTCTTTTACAGGAACAGTGATGCAGTCAAATCATTCGTATCGAAGGGTTAAGTTCAGGCTTGATATTTAATCCTATTATTCAACATTTTGTTTCCAAATGGTAAGGTAAAAGCAATAAGTGAGTATCGCTCTTTTTGAATCGTCATTTAAAAGATGACATTTAAGAACATTAAAACTACATATTAAATGTTCGTAAACCTTATGTTGAAGGGTAGTCAATCTGGTAAGAAATATCCTATATCGACCAAAGATCAGGTCCTCGTTTCCAGCAGCGCCAAATTCCCATACTAGTTTCAACTAACTTTTCGTAGTCTTCTTCCGTGGGTGAAAATGATGTATTTCTCATCATTCATGTTGTGCCTTGGCCATCCATCTCAAATTCACTGGCAGAGTCAAAAGTTCCATGTCGGCAGAACCTTAGCGCATTCGGATTTTGGTTTGATTGCGCATCTCACGTCGTGCATGTTTCCGATTGGATCGTCCGAATTTGTTAACAATTCTAAATCCTCCGGTATCGCCATCTTATGTATGTCAATAGATTTATTTTATCTTGTTTTCTTACTGTTTATTCTTATTCCTATTCTGTTTTTTTTTTCTTTTTCTTTCCTGTTTTCTTGTTCTATGAGGTATCTCCAAGCGTATGGAAGGTCCATCGGGTCGTTATAATTACAATTTGTCTCACTGGTTTTTTCATTCATCACTGCTTCCAATGTTAAAATTTGGGGTTTCGTTTTAAGTGGCGTTATTAATTTTTTCCTTCTGTCCAATCTGGGACTGCCTCTTTTTAAATGCAATGTTGAATTAATGATGTTTTATTCTCTTTTTTTGTTCCAGTTAGACATGTGTTCTCCTAATCTGGTCCTAAATTTTCTTTTAGTACTACTTCCTTTGTATACTTTATTATTTTCTTCAATTCTCATTGCTTCCAAAGAGTTTCTTGTTAGTATACAATATACTCCGGCTTTATCGAGTATTGATCTTTTTTCATTTCCTGTTGTCAAAATGGTTTCATTATCTATAACTGTCTCGGCAAGTATCATTTTTTCCTTCGCACATTCTTTCTTTAAGATATTCGTTAGCGCAGGAACGTAAGGGAATTTACTTGCTAATTTCATTTCTATCTTGGGTTTACTGTTGTTGTTATTAACAGATTTTTTCGTATTTTCAAGTATTTCTTAAATTATCTTCTTTTCTGTATCCAAACTTCTTATCTGTTTCAGATATCCAGTTAATTTCTGTGATTTCTTTAGTTCTATTACTTAAGTGGGTTAAAGCTCTTCTAATATAAAATTGTAATGCTGATCTTTTGTATTTCCATGGGTGGCTGGAATTAATCAAAATAATTGCTGGAATAAACGTTGGTTTTCTATAGACCGCATATTCAATTTTATTGTTGTTTCTAAATAAAGATATGTCTAAAAAATGTAGTTGTCTGTTTATTTCTTTTCCCATAGTAACCTGTATTGATGGGTAAAAGCTATTGTATTTTTGTATGAATTCATCAAGGTCTTTTACAGATTGCTGCCAGAAGATAAGGATATCATCAACATATCTCAAATATATTAATAACTTATTTTCATTGAGTGGTTTAATAAATTTATTTTTGATGTCTTGTAGTACTATTTCAGCAAGAAGACCGGAAATGGGAGATCCCATTGGTGCACCTTCTTTTTGTCTATAGATTTTCTTATCATATGTGAAGTAGTTATTATCAGCTACAAGTTTAACTGCTTGGATAATACTGATTCTTTGTGAGTCGGGGATTTCCCGATCTTTTAACTTCTGATCTAATAGTTTAATTGATTCGTAAACTGGAGTATTTGGATACAGAGAAACAACGTCCAAACTAATCATAAATAAATTCTGTTGTTTTGATTTCTTTGATCTTTTTAAAAACTTCGACAGAGTTGTTAATCGTATATTCATGTTGATTATTGTATTGCTTTAAGTGTTTAAATAGTTCTTTCTCAAGGAGGATAGTTGGTGCAACAGTTTTATTCACTATTGGTCTTAAAGGTTCTTCCTCTTTATGTGTTTTGATTTTGCTAAAAATGCCTGGTATAGATGCTCCCACAGGTGGAATGGCTCTATTTTTTATATTAGATGGTAAATAGCCATGATTATTTGTTAGCCATCTTTCTTATAATTCTATCTGTTGGATCATAATTAGTCTCTTCGACATTTAATTCAGCAATAACTTTCTTCATCTTTAAATTATACTCCTCTTTGTCCAAAATAACAACCTGTTTGGCTTTATCTGTGCTTATGCATTTACTTGTTGAGTTGTTCCTCAGTTTGATTAATTCTTGTTTTTCTTATTTTATAGGTGGTAGTTGGTTTTCTTTTTCTTTGCTATTGATTGTTCTTATCATCTTGAATCTTGTTGGATTGTGTTTTTCTTTCGGTAGTTTTTTTGATGACGTCTTCCATGTATGGAATTATAATCTCAGTTTTTGGATTTTTTTGCTGATATACATACCTCATGCCTCTATTAAGTGCTTTGACTTGCAAAGATGTCAGTTCAGTTTTAGATTTATTAATGAACATTGGTTTGTCTTCCAGTGGTATCATTTTCTCTTTTTTGCTAATATTTTGGTCATTTATTAGATTTTCAATTTTATGAAAATGTCTCTTTCTATCTACTAGTTGTTGTCTATCAATAACAGTGAATATTTTGGTTAGTGTCACTTTAGTTCCTTCTTTATCAACTTCTTGCATACATTGGTTATACAATCTGTAGTTTTTCTTACTTAGTTTATCAATGTCTTTTCTTCTTTCCCTAATAGAGGTTCTTAATCTTTTAATTTCACAAGTTTTTAATATGGCTCTGTCTTTATAACTTATTGGTTTGTTTAAAACTATTGGTTTGTCTTTATAACATGTCTTTATAACTTATTGGTTTGTTTATAAAATACAAAAGATAAGAATTGATCAAACTGAGGAACAACCCAACAATTAAATGCATAAGTGCAGATAAAGCCAAACAGGTTGTTATTTTGGACAAAGAACAGTATAATTTAAAAATGAAGAAAGCTATTGCTGAGTTAAATGTCGAAGAGACTAATTATGATCCAACAGATAGAATTATAAGAAAGATGGCTAACAAATAATCATGGCCATTTACCATCTAATATAAAAAATAGAGCCATTTCCACCTGTGGGATCATCAATACCAGGCATTTTTAGCAAAATCAAAATACATAAAGAAGAAGAACCTTTAAGACCAATAGTGAATAAAACTGTTGCACCAACTATCCTCCTTGAGAAAGAACTATTTAAACACTTAAAGCAATACTATAATCAACATGAATATATGATTAACAACTCTGTCAAAATTATTAAAAAGATCAAAGAAATCAAAACAACAGAATTTATTATGATTAGTTTGGATTTCATTTGACGTATTGTGCGAAGTCATCCTTTTATTGTTATCAATATGATAGTTAAGGGAAACTATATGAATTTTGAAAATAGCTCATTCAATATCAGAGATACATTTGCAATTGTTGGCACAAATGTGCCACATTTTCACTCTTTCCATGTAGCAACTCATTCAGAAAACTTGAAAATTACATTGCCCTGCAGGGGGAACTGAACCCTCATCTCCCGATTTCTGCCGAAACATGCTATCCGTTATACCACCCAAAACAAAGAAGTTCTAATCAGCTGAAGCTAAGCAGATGTAGCTTAGAAATCTGAGAACCAACGGATAGCTTTGACTAGCACAAAAATCTGAATGGTATTTAGATTTCTAAGCTACATCTCCTTAGCTTCAGTTGCTTGCAACTTCATTGTCCTGGGTGTTGTAACAGTAGCAGGTTCAAATGGAAATCTGAACAGTATTCAGATTTCAAGCTACATCTGCTTAGCTTCAGTTGCTTCGAACTTCCTTATCCTGGGTGATATAATGGATAGCATGCTCGAATAGAAATAGGGAAATGCAGGTTCAATTTCCTCTCCAGGCAATGTAATTTTCAAGTTTTCTGAGGGAGTTGATACATGGAAACAGTGAAAATACAGCACATTTGTGCCAACAATCACATTTGTATTGCCTTCCATGTGTTGGTGAAGAATTATTTCTTCAGGGAGATTCGTTTCCCAATTATATACAGATAAAATTATCCAAAACATAAGTGTTATAATGAGACTGCTATTTGAATTGCACTTAAAAGAGTAAGGTTTATTAAAAATTGCTAAATTATATTACATTTTCATGTGTTTCCATAAATACTGCAAGAATACAACCCTTTTCAGCAAAAATAATACACCAATTAAAGCACATTGGCATAAAAATGCAAGATAATGTGGCAATTGTTCAGAAATATTGCTCCTTAAAGACTAATTCAAACTTAAGAAAGACAATGAAAGTAAAATGTACTCAGTAAATCAGAAATTTTGTTTTTGCATTTGCTATGCAATTGGAGAATTCTTCTTGATTTTCTAAAATTTTTAAGTGAAATGTTTAAAAAAAAACTTTCAGGAGCTAAAATGTTGGGCTTCTCATATTATGTGTAAAGCAACACAAATATAATGGTTTCTTCAACATTGATAACTAAATGGTATTTCTCTGTAATTATTTTCAAGACCCGTATATTCTCAGTGCAACAGAGCAAAATTTTGAAATCCCCGACTTGCAGATATTATTGGAAGTGTCAAAAAAGAATGAAGACTAAAGATGTCATCTGTTTATGTTATCTGAGGATAAATAATTAAAGAAAGAGAAAAGCATTTCAAATGTATCACCATTTGTGTGAATTATATAGCATCGCACTTGTGGAAATATTTCTTTACTGACACAGCACACTACTCAATTAGTATTTATCAGACTTGTTTGGCCTGCTAGCTCTGACATCACAGAGCAGTTCTGAAGTTTTCTATTGGGTTGTCGGAAAAGTCACGACGTATTTTGGCACCCGATGGCAGTTGGGCAGTTTTGGAAGTACTAGAGGCATGCACAGCTCTGTTATTGCTATGGCATTCGACAGGTGCCAGTTCTAGCTGCAGTCTAAAAGCAAAAAAGCAATAGTGAGCGATTTAGTTGATTTGCGGAGATTTGACATCAGGTTGAAAATGAAAGACCAAACTGTGCATTTTCGCTATATTTTACTGTTTTATTTCCGTAAAGGGAAGAACGCGCGTCAAGCTTGTGAAAACTTGCGTAAAGTGTAAGTTTATAATGCTCTACAAGAACATCAGTACCAGCGGTGGTTTGCCAAATTCCGTGCTGGTGATTTTGACCTGAACAATGCTCCTCGGTCCGGGAGGCCAATCGAGGTTGATGACGACCAAATCAAGGCACTGATCGAGTCAAACCCATGTTACACGACACGGACGATTGCAGGCACATTGCACATCCATCATTCAAGCGTTCATGACCACCTGAAGAAGCTGGGATACGTAAGCAAGCTCGATGTGTGGATTCCTCGTGAACTTAAAGAAGCTCAATTGATGGCGCGTATAAACATCTACGATATGCTCATTAAACGCGAGGAAAACGATCCTTTTTTTAAATGACTGATAACTGGCGACAAAAACTGGATTGTGTACAACAATGTGCTGCACAAACAGTCTTGGTCCCGACGTGCTGCTTCGCCTCAAACGACATCCAAAGCAAACATTCATCAGCGGAAGGTTCTGGTCTCAGTGTGGTGGGATTTTAAAGGTGTCTTGTTTTTCGAGCTCCTACCACGGAACCAAACAATCAATTCGAATGTGTACTGCGGCAATTGGACAGTTTGAACGAATCCATCATCCAGAAATGTCCACAGCTCGTTCATTGTAAAGGTGTTGTGTTTCATCACGACAACGCGAGACTACACACAAGTTTGATCACCCACCAAAAATTATTGGAGCTTGGGTGGGATGTGTTGCCACACCCAGCATACTCGCCTGACCTTGTGCCATCAGACTTCCACTTGTTTCACTCTTTTTTTTTTTTTTTTTTTTTAAATTGAAGGTTTAACGACCACCGTGAGCAACTCAATGGGCTATAAGCAGTCGCCCGTCCCTAATTTAGGATCACTGGTTCCAGGGAAGGGAGAGAGCCAGTGCTGTAAGACAAACACAACATCCATGCCTCACCGGGATTCGAACCCGGACCCCTTTTGGACGAATGATCAGAGGCCATCGCTTAGACCACTGCGCCACTGGGGCGGCATTTCACTCTCTTCAACAGTCCTTGCGTGGTATAACGTTCAATTCAGATGAGGCTGTAAATCAGCAGCTTGTACAGTTTTTCGCCACGAAAGACAGGTCCTTCTATGAACGAGGCATTCTGCAGCTCACTAAAAGTTGGCAAAAGGTTTTCGAACAAAACGGGCATTATATCATTGATTGATTTTTTTTTTCTTTCTATCAATAAACGACCTTTGCAAAACATGGCTAAAATACGTCACGACTTTTCCGACAACAAAATATTAGAGACGGTTTTGGCATTACCGTAACTTTCGTCGTATAATCCGCGGATTATCTGCTAAAAAAGTTAGAAATATAGGTTCTGCGGATTATACGCCGATTTAAAAAAAAAAATTACGACCCTCCGAATTTTTTTTTAATCTGCAGCGTAATTGTGCAGGGAAGGTGGTATAATTGGAAAAGGAACTCCCTCGGAAGAATTTTCCTCAGTTCAGGAGTTTGTACGGAGTGGGGAGGTCGGGGAGGAGGAATGTAGTAATGAAAGATCAGGAAAGCTGTGGGGAGGGACGGCAGGGGTCATTTTTGTTATTGTTGAGGACAGCTCTGACTGTCATGGCATCTCTGTTTTTGGCAAAAAGACAAAGAAGTACGCACAGTGCTTGCTTGCTGCATGACCCTATGCGTTCCTCCTTTTGGATCTTGTGTGTGCTGCCTTGTGTTCAGTTCGTTCTTCACCGTTTTGACCGTCGTTGCTTCTATTTTCCTTCATTGCTATTCCTGAAGTCTTTGAAAAAAACATTTCAGTTACACTGCCAAATTTAAACTTAAAGTGGTGGACAGAACTGGGGATATGATCATGTCACTGCGCGATAGTTTTGAGGTCAGAACACAATCATGCAGTAACTATGCTGAAAGCCTCTGTGCCGCAGTCTAAAAACGTAAACAAATCCATCGGTAAATTCCGTGGGAGAATTCCCAGAAGTTTTTATTGGCCCACGTATAAGCCGATCCCCCTCAACTCTGAAAGTAGGAATTCCTCCCAAAACTTTCGACTTATACGTGAGTACATACAGTATTTCTACGACTTGTTCTGTATCAGCCTTTCGTCATTGGCAAGGTGTAATGTACTCTGGAGCTGCATCGGCGTGATCTATGGATGCCACATCCTTTATAGATAAAAATATAAAACAGTAACCTTTAAAAATTAATTTCTTCATTTAATAAAATCGTTTTTTTTTTTTTCTCTTACTTTTTCAGACTCATGGGTCACTATGTGACTGACTTTTCTGTCAGAAATTCCACTTCCAATTCAACATCTATGATGTGCGGATTATACAGCGATTTTTTTCCTGAATGTCACAGTCTGCGGATTATACAAAGGAAAAAATGTTTTTATGTGAATTTCGCGGTCTGCGGATTATACGCCAGTGCAGATAATATGACGAAAGTTATGGTACTTGATCAGTCTTCGTGAGCCATCTTTGGCCTGCTTGCTCTGACATCACAGAGAATTTCTGAAGCTTTCCATTAAAGATGGTTTCAGCATTTCTCGATCGGTGTCCATGAGCAGCCTTGTTTGGCATACTAGCTCTGACATCACAGAGCAGTTCTGAGATTTTCTATTATATACGGTTTAGGCATTACTCAATCGGTGTTCAAGAGCCTTGTTTGGCTTGATAGCTGCGATGTCACAGAGCAGTTCTACGGCTTTTATTTAGAGCCGATTTTGGTTAGACCCCATTGGGTTAGAAAAGCCTAGGGGAGCATACCATTCCTGACCCTAGTTAGATAGATACACAATAATAAGCACAAATTATAATATAGCATTGCACTTATGGAAATATTTCTCCATCAAGACAACGCATTACTCAATTCATGTACCTGAGCCTTGTTTGCCCTGCTAGCTGTGACATCACAGAGCAGTTCTGAGGCTTTTTTATGGGAAATGACTTTGATACTACCCACATAGAATTTCTGAATATATCCTTATAACAAGTTAGTAAAATCATGCAATGCATTGATTATAATACGTTTTCCAACATACCAGAAATCATTACTCAAGTTATGAGGATAATGGCTGCGGAATAAATCTCGGTCCTGTGCCCTGATTTTTGATCCCATTTCGATTATATTTAACAGAACCGGTTCAGTATACCTCCGAAATTACGTGATAAAGTTTTGTCGCAATGGAAGCATTTTTACATAAGTTATGATGCACAAGGGCTATAGAATAGATTCTGCTCCTGTGTCCTAACCTTTGACCCCATTTCGCCTAATTTCAATAGGATTTGTCCCCAGGCAGGCCCCTACATCATACTAACATTTCATCCAAATTGAAGAATTTTTACTTAAGTTATGACACATAATGGCAATGGAAGTGATTCCGCTCCTATGTCCTGACCTTTGACCCTATTTTGCCCATTTTCAATAGGGTTAGTCCCCAGGTGGTCCCCAACCAGATACTAAAATTTAATCGAAATCAAACCTTTTTTACGTTAGTTATGATGCATAAGAGCAGTGGAATGGATCCCACTCCTATGTCCTAACCTTTGATCCCATTTTGTTCACTTTCAATAGGATTCCTTCCCAGGTGATCCCCTTCCACATACTAAAAGTTCATCGAAATCAAACAATTTTTACGCGAGTTATCGCACAGACGTACATACGCACAGAACGCGTGACGTAATGAGGCAGATGGGAATCGCAACCATCTGCTCGCAAGAGTGTGATGTCATAAAACTTTAATAGGATCCACACACAATGCGTGAAGTAATGAGACAGATGGCGCGACCTCGCGCCAACATCGCAAGCGCGAGATTGTGATGTCATAAGATCGTCCCCAGGTGGTTCCCTACCACAATAAAATTTCATCGAAATCGAACAATTTTTACGCACGTTATGATGCATAAAGGCAATGGAATGCATTCCGCTCCTATGTCCTGACCTTTGACCCCACTTCACCCATTTTCAATAGCGTTCATCCCCAGGTGGTCCCCTACCACATACTAAAATTTCACCGACATTGAACCATATTTACGCAAGTTATGACGCATAAGGGCAATGGAATGGATCCCGCTCCTATGCCGTGACCTTTGACCCCACTTCACCCATTTTCTATAGCGTTCATCCCCAGGTGGTCCCCTACAATATCCTAAAATTTTGTCGACATCGAACCATATTTACGCAAGTTATGGCGCATAAGGGCAATTGAATGGATCCTGCTCCTATGCCGTGACCTTTGACCCCATTTCGTTCATTTTCAATAGAGTTCGTCCCCAGTGGTCCCCTACAACATACTAAAATTTCATCGAAATCGAACCATTTTTACGCGAGTTATCATGCCGACAGACAAAGCTGGAGCATATACGCTTCTTTAACCTACGGTTGGAAAGCGTAAAAAATGGTTCACATGTAAGAAAAATCTGTCCATTGATTAGTCTCAATTTCTCCGTTTTCTTCTGTAACATAATGATTTTTAGAACCATTTTCAAATTCCCAAAGAATTTCAGGTTTTCCAAGTTGTGTAAGAACCCTGATAGAATATTACGTACACCAAAATTTATCCAAATTCTTTCTAGTTGCATGTTAACACCAAATTCTATACTTTCAAAAGTAAAACAATGGAACACACCTGTATAGCCTTCTTTGTTTTCAACAATGACATCTGCACCATGGCGCAAAAGCACTCTGGTTGACTCTAGGTGGTTCAAGGTAACTGCAAGCATGAGTGGTGTTCTGCCTCGAGGATCTCTCTTTTCAATATTGAACTACAGAAAGATTAATACAAAACAAAACTGAAAATTAATGACTACATGGCTTCCTCTAATTACTTCCAGTACCATAAATACTTAACAGAAATTATAGAGGATAATTTTATTAAAGTACATTACTTTTCAAATTTACGACCTATACTATAGATTAGATCATTATCAGGAGTTCTTGCATCTTACTGCTTCCACAGGTCTGGTGACCAATCCTGGTATGATGATGAAATTGGCATTTGAGAAATTTAGTGAGGAGACCTGTGGAAGCAGTAAGACGCAAGAACTTCTGACGATGATCTAATGCATAGGTCAAAAATTTGAGAGGTGATGTACCGTAATAAATTCATCCTCTATAATTCCCATTAAGTGTTTATGGTACTGAAAACTGAGAAGGTTTTCTCTGGGGAGGAGGGAGGTGCAATTACAAAAAGACAAACACAGCAGCAATTGCAAAATGCCTTATAAAAGCAGAAAAAAAATTTATCTCATTTACATAAATTCTAAAAAACTTAAAATATTATTAGTCATCTAAAAAATGATCTGACTGCCCCATAGCAGAAAGTTCCTGATCAATCTGCAACAGATATCATGGTGCCATAAAATAGTCTGCAAGAGTGGTCACTGGACATGAAAACTACTAGATAGTTAGTTAGTTAATTGATTTTAGAGGCGCAAGAGCCAGGTTTGGCCAAAGAGCGCCAGACACAGAACTATCAGTTAAATATTTTTTTTTTTTTTTTTTTTTTTAAAGGCGGGGTGAAATGATTAGGAGCAGACAGGCTTGGTAAAAGTCAGAAAAGAGAATGATAAAAGCTGTGAAGACTACTTAGTTAATTAGGTTTATAAATAAATTTATTAATTCACTGTTATAATCATTATAAATTATTATTATTATTTATTTTTTTTAAATAAGTTTTAAAAAGTCAATCTGCTTTAAGAACGAAAATACTGCGAAAGTGTCGCAGTGGTCGCCCAAAAGCTTCTGCAGTGTAGCTGCGCCGTCATCCAGTAGATGAGACTGAAAATAGTGAAACCGATGATTACAAAAACGAACACAACTACATAAAACATGAGAGATGGTGAGTAAACAGTCGCACGCCTCACACATTGGGGCAGCGTCGCCACACAGCAAATAGCTATGCGTGAAGCGACAATGCCCAATGCGGAGACGCGCAAGAACAACTTCTTCCCTACGGTTCCGGCGACACGATGATTTCCAGACTCCAAGGATAGGTTTTATACGGTGCAGTTTATTCTCCACCTGTTGGTCCCACAGTCTTCGCCACGTTCGTCTGATATGATCGTGAACAAGAAAGCGAAAATCACGGTGAAACAGTGGCAAGGGTGTGACGACCAAAGAGGAGGCAGATCTAGCAGCAGCATCGGCAGACTCGTTCCCTGGGATCCCAACATGCCCAGGAATCCAGCAGAACCGAATCTGGACATCAGCCTCGAGCAAAGAACGAAGAAGTCTCCGAACGGTAAAAAGAAGTGGGTGGCTAGTGAAATCCAAAGATGACAATGATTGCACAACACTCAACGAATCAGTGTACACAATAGCACGCTGATGAGAGCTCGACTGCACGTGAACAAGTGCAAGATACACAGCATGCATCTCCGCCGAAAACACCGTGGCCTCAGGAGGAATGCGGGCAACAGAAACTTCGTCAACGCAGACGGCGGCGGATCCAACACCACCAGCCGCCTTAGATCCATCGGTGAAAACAGGAATAAAGTCTGCATTGACGTAACGGTGTTCAGCAAAGAGCTGCTGGTACACTACTAGATGTGAAAAACAAAAATCTGCACAGGTCAGGGCTTGAAAAATATCTGAAAAGTTACATGCCCAACTAGGCATGTGCATAATTTATTTATCTGCTCAGGTAGTAAAAGCTGGATGCCCAGGAAAATTTATCTTTTATGATAAAAAAAAATGAGAGTTTTGATTTGTTAAGTTAAAAAACATGATGAACTTTTTTTACAGGTTATATCTCATGTGATTCTATCATAAAGTTCACATACAAGTACGTGACCACAAGGTTCTTCAGGAAGACGCTATGACGTCTGGAAGTTCTGTTTTACACGTTCTGTAAAGTGAATACAGTCCGTGGTGGTGCATTAACTTATTCAATCAAAATATAAATGAGTTAAAAGTCCTAAAAATGTTACTCACAGAAGTGCGTGTTCAGTCCAACGTCAGTAGTTATTGAGTTTCTTTGTCCAAAGTTGCATCCTGCTTCATCATGGTCAGCTGTTAGGGTTAGTTCGAGAGCCATTTCGTCATAAGTTTTACCCTACTTCGGATATATCCAGATGTTAGAGTTAGCTCCGTTCTGGCTGTGTCGACATCCATTCAATATGACGTATAACATGAAAGATCAGAGTAATTTCAGGCATCTAATTGTGCCTGAAATTACTCTTATCTTTGAGTAATTTCAGGCATCTAGCATTTCACGCATCTAATTGTGCTAGGTAATTTCACTGAATGAAATTTAAATTAGACTTAAATCCTTTGAAAAATGAATTTCTCATTCTCTTTAAAACGCCCAGAAACCCCAATGATTTTCGAATCGACGTCACACATTCGCTGCAATTATTGGGTTGTCGGAAAAGTCATGACATATTTTGGCACCCGATGGCAGTTGGGCGGTTTTGGAAGTACTAGAGGCATGCGCAGCTCTGTTATCGCTATGGCATTCGACAGGTGCCAGTTCTAGCTGCAGTCTAAAAGGAATAGTGAGCGATTTGGTTGATTTGCGGAGATTTGACATCAAGTTGAAGATGGAAGACCAAACTGTGCATTTTCGCCATATTTTACTGTTTTACTTCCGTAAAGGGAAGAACGCGCGTCACGCTTGTGGAAAGTTGCGTAAAGTGTACGGTGATAATGCTCTACAAGAACGTCAGTGCTAGCGGTGGTTCGCGAAATTCTGTGCTGGTAATTTTCACCTCAACAATGATCCTCTGTCCGGGAGGCCAACCGAGGTTGATGATGACCAAATCAAGGCATTGATCAAGTCAAATCCATGTTACACGACATGAGAGATTGCAGACACATTGCACATCCATCATTCAAGCGTTCATGACCCCCTGAAGAAGCTGGGATACGTAAGCAAGCTTGATGTGTGGGTTCCTCATGAACTGAAAGAAGCTCAATTGATGGCGGGTATATAAACATCTGTGATATGCTCGTTAAACGTGAGGAAAACGATCCTTTTTGGAAGCGACTGATAACTGGTGACGAAAAGTGGATTGTGTACAACAATGTGCTGTGCAAACGGTCTTGGTCCCGACGTGCTGCTTCGCCTCAAACGACATCCAAAGCAGACATTCATCAGCGGAAGGTTCTGGTCTCAGTGTGGTGGGATTTTAAAGGTGTCGTGTTTTTCGAGCTCCTACCACGGAACCAAACAATCAATTCGAATGTGTACTGTCGGCAATTGGACAGTTTGAACAAATCCATCATCCAGAAACGTCCAGAGCTCGTTCGTCGTAAAGGTGTTGTGTTCCATCACGACAATGCGAGACCACACACAAGTTTGATCACCTGCCAAAAATTATTGGAGCTTGGGTGGGATGTGTTGCCACACCCAGCACACTCGCCTGACCTTGCGCCGTCAGACTTCCACTTGTTTTGCTCTCTCCAACAGTCTATACGTGGTATAACGTTAAATTCAGATGAGGCTGTAAATCAGCACCTTGTACAGTTTTTCGCCACGAAAGACAGGTCCTTCTATGAACGAGGCATTCTGCAGCTCACTGAAAGATGGCAAAAGGTTATCGAACAAAACGGGCATTATATCATTGATTGATCTTTGTTCTTTCTATCAATAAATGACCTTTGCAAAACATGGCTAAAATATGACACGGCTTTTCCGACAACCCAATAGTTTCGCAAACGTTTATTAGCGTGACTAGTGGTTGCACAGTACTTGTTACTCATGCCACACTGTCTCCACCTTGGCATTAGTAAAGTTGTTTCAGCTCGGTGAAACGACTGCCAGCAGCAGCCAGCAGTACATCATGTATTCATAACGACACGACATTTTTCAAAATGATTACCTGATTACTGTGCAGGAAATTACTCTTATCTTTCATGTTATATCCATTGTTAGTAAATTTTTTTGTTTTATGATTGTTATTTTACCCACCGGGCAGAAATTTCCCCAGAGCTGCCTTATTTTCCCTCAAGCCTTGTTCGCACATTCGGACAAATTCTGCACCCCTGAGCCATCGTTTTCCAATTTTCTGACAATTGCTTCAGCAAAAGTTTCACCTGTTTCTCCACTGACTAAAAAAAAAATCAATGAAACTCTCTATGAAAGAAATACGGGATTACACCATGCAATACAAATTTTGAAGATGACAAATCCGATTTTTGGTGTAAACGTGACAAGGATGGAAAGTCAGATAATATCTGAAAACTATCTGGGAGACGTCGGTTCGAGTCCCGCTCCAGGACGATGAAATTTTCAAGTTTTCGGATATTATGTGACTTTCCATCCTTGTCACATTTACACCAAAAATCAGATTGTCATCTTTAAAATTTGTATTACGTGGTGTAGTCCCGTATTTCTTTCATGATTTATCTGCTCCTCCGGACAATCACAAGATAGGATTCTGAACCTCCAGATTCGCTAAACATGAATGCCAGTTGCTTCGACTAGCGAATCCTGTGATGGTTATATTCAAATTAATCGGAAACTTGAGACTTGGCCGTTCTGGGTGGTGTAGTGGTTAGCATACCTGGGCGCTATCTGGGAGAAGTGGGTTCGAGTCCCGCTCCAGAATGATGACATTTTCAAGTTTTCGGATATTATCTGACTTTCGATCCTTGTCACATTTACACCAAAAATCTGATTGTCATCTTCAAAATTCGAAACTCTCTATCACCTAAGGACCTTCTTCCCCCATCTTATATAACTTATCACCTGAGATATCTGATCTTTATGAGCATGACTAACGTCAGATGTCATCTAGAATTTTGTTTCTCAGATATCATCTAGAATTTGTTGCTTTATCTTACCAGCAATGATTTCCAAAAAGTAATCCTGACTTTCATGAGAGAAATAACCAACTTGGCCTCTTTTGTGGTGCACCAAATGTTCCTTAAGTGGAGGATGGTACTGAGAAACAAGTTCAATGGTGTACAAAAATTTTCTACTTTGAAGACCTAGTACAAATCTTCCTTTGTCTGATCCACGTAGTGTACTTCCTTGCTGTGCCAAGCACAAGAGGACATCAACAACAGCATACATGACAGTACGTATCTTCACATACGGTGGCAGCCAATAGGTGATAGCCACAGTGTATGGCTATCACACCGTGATGATAGCAAAGAATTTTGAAGCAATGACAGAGGCACGTGTGACGTCACTGACAGAACAATCGTCTTCGAGCTGTCCCGTCCACAGAGCGGAGTACGAGTATTACAGCATCATAAACTGAGCAGCCTTTACTCTACTGTACGAATAAGCTCAGTGATCTTATTCATACAGTTGTGAAGGCTACATATTTTACCACAGTTTACAACTACTGTGCTCGAGCCATTACTTGCTTTTGATTCAAATTTTTTTATACATGATGGAATTTGAGATGTAATTCAAAAACACGTAAGGGGTTTGTGAGTGTCTGCGTCCTGTCGCTCCATGTCACCTGGCTCGGCGCCCTCCTATCAACAGCGCCTAGGGCACTTGCCCCTGCTGCCCCCCCCCCTTCCAGCTCCGCTTCTGCTGTATTAAAAATGTTCAATGCACAAAAGTGAATATCTCAAGTTTTAAGATGCTGAAATTGATATTTTTTTTATTTTTTTTTAGATTGGAGGTTTAAAAACCAACCATTATCAATCCATAATGGTTGACAATGATTATGATGATGATATATATATATATATATATATATACTTAAGAGCAAAACTGAAGACTAAGGAAAAAATTTTAGAATTTAACACGAAGGGTATATATATATATATATATAGATATATAGATATATCTTTCACTCTTGTCAAAATTTCGCCTCTATTTGTTGTTACAGAACCATCTTCTTTTCTCAGTGCCATAATCTGTTTTTTCCCCTTACTGAGATGTCCCTTTGCTATCTTTAGGCTTTGGTTGTTTTCAATTGCTTTCCTTACTAGTTCACAGTTGAATTTCCTTACGTCTTCAGTGATACTTTTTCGTACTGTCTTGCATAGCTCTATATATTCCACTTTGGAAGTCACATCTTCTTTAGTTGTCCTCATCACTCTTCTTTTTTGCATCAACATTTTGGTTTTTCCTGATAATTTGTTCACATGCAATTTGTTCTTAGACCCAGCTAAATTTGTTGCTGTTTCCATAATAGCTTTGGTTACTTTTCTGTTAACTTCAGAAATATCCACTTCTTCCGATGTTAGGCCTTCTAAAGCAGAGAATCTGTTCTTCAGTTCCAATTTGAATGTATTATGGTGTTTTTTAAGGTTGGTTATGTCAATACATTTTGTTTGTCTTATGAGCTTGCTACGTTCGAGTTTAGTGTTGAAGTGCATCTTACATCTCACCAATCTATGGTCACCAATCTATGACATAGTCATTTTTGCAACTACCCCATCAGAGCTACAGAGTATGATCCAGGAACTTGCTGACAAGAGTAAAGAAGTGGGATTAAAAATGAACTTTCAGAAGACAAAAGTGATGTACAATGCTTTTACAAGAAATGAAGATTTATCGATTGATGGAGAAAAGCTGGAGATAACAGACACGTACGTTTATCTTGGACAGCAGATATCAAGTGAGGGTCACATTGGTGAAGAAATTAATCGGCGTACAAAACTTGCCTGGAGAGCTTTTGGAAGAAACAGCATAATTTTCAAGAGCAATATGCCATTATGTCTTAAAAGAAAAGTGTTTGATCAATGCATCCTTCCAGTGCTTACGTATGGTGCAGAGACGTGGACCTTAGCTAAAAGAGACATACAAAGGCTGCAGACAACTCAAAGGAAGCATGGAGAGGTGCATGCTTGGTGTAACCAGGAGAGATAAGAAGAGGAACTCGTGGATCCGAAAAATGACAAGAGTGGAAGACATCATGATCAGAGTTAAATCCCTGAAATGGCAATGGGCTGGACATACTGCCAGAAGAACAGACCATCGATGGACAGCCGAAATTTTAGATTGGATTCCAAGGGACAGGAAAAGACCCAGAAGAAGACCACATGGAAGATGGGTGGATGAAATTCGAAAATATGCGGGAGTGACATGGAGGAGACTGGCACAAGACAGACCGTTGTGGAGGAAACTTGGGGAGACCTTCGTCCAGCAGTGGATTGATAATGGTTGACAATGATGATGATGATGATACATATATATTGTCAACCATTACCAATCCACTGCTGGAGGAAGGTCTCCCCAAGTTTCTTCCACAACGGTCTGTCTTGTGCCAGTCTCCTCCATGTTACTCCCACATACTTTCGAATTTTATCTACCCATCTCCCAATGTGGTCTTCTTCTGGGTCTTTTCCTGTCCCTTGGAATCCAATCTAAAATTCCGGCTGTCCATCGACGGTCTGTCCTTCTGGCAGTATGTCCAGCCCATTGCCATTTCAGGGATTTAACTCTGATCATGATGTCTTCCACTCTTGTCATTTTTCGGATCCACGAGTTCCTCTTCTTATCTCTCCTGGTTACACCAAGCATGCACCTCTCCATGCTGCTTTGAGTTGTTTGCAGCCTTTGTATATCTCTTTTTAGTTAAGGTCCACGTCTCTACACCATACGTAAGCACTGGAAGGATGCAGTGATCAAACACTTCTCTTTTAAGAAAAAAAAAAAATATATATATATATATATATTGCTCTTGAAATATACATATACACATACACACACATTAATACATATAAAAATTTTAAATAGAGTATAAAAATTTTCTTATGCTCATGTATTGCAAATGCAAATTCTAAGCAATCTACACATACAAGTGATTAAAAATGTAAACATTGTAACTTTGCTTTAATTCAGTAATGCACCACGGATTTCGCTATGAGGTGGTGTAAAATATTTAGGATGCTAGTAAGATAACGCTGTGCTGGAAAAAATCCCCCAGCAAACATTAGGAGTGGTAAACATGCCCTCGCCTTACTACAAGTGTATTTCTGATTAATAAGGATTCATTTGGTTTCAGACCCTTTAGATTATTTAGATTAGAACATAGTAGTAAATAAAATACTAACTGTTTGGATGGCAGTTTGAGGTGCCTTGATGTGTAAACCTCCCACCGCAAGAAAAAAAAAATAACTTTTTATGGGAAAAATTTCTAACAATTTGCTATTGTATTATTTCCATCTTTAAACAAACTGCAACTGAAGCCAGAACCTCAATGCTCACTTGAGCTGTGGTTAGCAGAGCAGAAGGACACATCGACCTCCTGAGGATGACAGGGTTGCTGTTGAAAGCGCTTGGGGATTGTGTGTGACAGGCGGAATGAGGTTGCCGTTTGCTGTACAGTTTATGCGATATATGAGGCAGTCACAGTTGACAACAGTTTAACTGCCGTGGAATGTAAATAGTGTAAATATGTACATAGAGGTTTTAACTAAGTGTATGAATGTGTTGTATATAGTGTACGTTAGAGTGGTTGTATAGGGAGTGTAAATTGTTGAGAGTGCTGTATGTGAGTATTTAATTAGGTGGGTGAAAATGTGTTTTCAAAGTGAGTACCATTTGCTGAATTTGTGAATTTTAAGGCCATGTTGCATATGGGGGGAATGAAAGAGGAATAAGATAAAAAATAGGTGCAATGAAAGTTGACAACACTCACGTAATAGTGAGTATACACCTAGTGATGACGATGCGTATCCAGATTTGTTCAGACAGCCAGGCAGCTTTACTGGCACTTTGTCAGTGCCGCATTTCATCCAAAATAGTTTGGAACTGCCTCCAGACCCTAATTGAACTGGCAAACCGGAACAAAGTGCAACTGTTCTGGGTTCCAGGACATAGGGGTATTGAAGGTAATGAGAAAGCTGACCTTCTTGCTAAAGAGGGGACAGAGCAGGCTTTTTATGGTCCAGAGCCTGCATTAGGGCTCGCCTCTGGTGAGGCCAGAGGACTAACTAAAAGGCTGCTGAGGACTAAGCAACTTGACCTCTGGCATGCTACCAGGGGTCAGAGGCAGGCAAAGGAACTTAATCAATGACCCTTGCCTCATAGAGCCAAGGAACTCCTTAAACTGCCAAAAAAGGATAATGGACTGATTGTTGGTCTACTTACAGGACACTGTCGTCTTAACAGGCACCTTAATTTGATTGGGGGGAAAGAGGATCCACTTTGTAGAGGAAGCCATCTGGAAGAAGAGACTTCCTTGCATTTTCTTTGTGACTGTGTCTTTTTTGCAGCACTCGGGCTTGAACACTTTGGTACTCACAACTTGAGACCATTGGACTTGTGATATTGGACTGATTGTTGGTCTACTTACAGGACACTGTCATCTTAACAGGCACCTTAATTTGATTGGGGTGAAAGAGGATCCACTTTGTAGAGGATGCCATCTGGAAGAAGAGACCCTTGCATTTTCTTTGTGACTGTGACTTTTTTGCAGCACTCGGGCTTGAACACTTTGGTACTCACAACTTGAGACCATTGGACTTGTGATATTGGACTGATTGTTGGTCTACTTACAGGACACTGTCGTCTTAACAGGCACCTTAATTTGATTGGGGTGAAAGAGGATCCACTTTGTAGAGGATGCCATCTGGAAGAAGAGACCCTTGCATTTTCTTTGTGACTGTGACTTTTTTGCAGCACTCGGGCTTGAACACTTTGGTACTCACAACTTGATATTATTGGACTTGTGATATTGGACTGATTGTTGGTCTACTTACAGGACACTGTCGTCTTAACAGGCACCTTAATTTGATTGGGGTGAAAGAGGATGCCATCTGGAAGAAGAGACCCTTGCATTTTCTTTGTGACTGTGACTTTTTTGCAGCACTCGGGCTTGAACACTTTGGTACTCACAACTTGAGACCATTGGACTTAAGATATTGGACTGATTGTTGGTCTACTTACAGGACACTGTCGTCTTAACAGGCACCTTAATTTGATTGGGGTGAAAGAGGATCCACTTTGTAGAGGATGCCATCTGGAAGAAGAGACCCTTGCATTTTCTTTGTGACTGTGACTTTTTTGCAGCACTCGGGCTTGAACACTTTGGTACTCACAACTTGAGACCATTGGACTTGTGATATCGGACTGATTGTTGGTCTACTTACAGGACACTGTCGTCTTAACAGGCACCTTAATTTGATTGGGGTGAAAGAGGATCCACTTTGTAGAGGATGCCATCTGGAAGAAGAGACCCTTGCATTTTCTTTGTGACTGTGATTTTTTTGCAGCACTCGGGCTTGAACACTTTGGTACTCACAACTTGAGACCATTGGACTTGTGATATTGGACTGATTGTTGGTCTACTTACAGGACACTGTCGTCTTAACAGGCACCTTAATTTGATTGGGGTGAAAGAGGATCCACTTTGTAGAGGATGCCATCTGGAAGAAGAGACCCTTGCATTTTCTTTGTGACTGTGACTTTTTTGCAGCACTCGGGCTTGAACACTTTGGTACTCACAACTTGAGACCATTGGAGTTGTGATATTGGACTGATTGTTGGTCTACTTACAGGACACTGTCGTCTTAACAGGCACCTTAATTTGATTGGGGTGAAAGAGGATCCACTTTGTAGAGGATGCCATCTGGAAGAAGAGAGAGACCCTTGCATTTTCTTTGTGACTGTGACTTTTTTGCAGCACTCGGGCTTGAACACTTTGGTACTCACAACTTGAGACCATTGGACTTGTGATATTGGACTGATTGTTGGTCTACTTAACAG
This sequence comes from Macrothele yani, assembly GCA_039090855.1. NCBI lineage: Eukaryota > Metazoa > Arthropoda > Arachnida > Araneae > Macrothelidae > Macrothele > Macrothele yani. The sequence continues at coordinate 15,847,738 of CM077031.1, read as the reverse complement.
GCACCTTAATTTGATTGGGGTGAAAGAGGATCCACTTTGTAGAGGATGCCATCTGGAAGAAGAGACCCTTGCATTTTCTTTGTGACTGTGATTTTTTTGCAGCACTCGGGCTTGAACACTTTGGTACTCACAACTTGAGACCATTGGAGTTGTGATATTGGACTGATTGTTGGTCTACTTAACAGGCACCTTAATTTGATTGGGGTGAAAGAGGATCCACTTTGTAGAGGATGCCATCTGGAAGAAGAGACCCTTGCATTTTCTTTGTGACTGTGATTTTTTTGCAGCACTCAGGCTTGAACACTTTGGTACTCACAACTTGAGACCATTGGACTTGTGATATTGGACTGATTGTTGGTCTACTTAACAGGCACCTTGATTTGATTGGGGTGAAAGAGGATCCACTTTGTAGAGGATGCCATCTGGAAGAAGAGACCCTTGCATTTTCTTTGTGACTGTGATTTTTTTGCAGCACTCGGGCTTGAACACTTGGGTACTCACAACTTGATTGAGACCAAGTGATCTCTCTTTAGTACCAGGCAAGAGCATTCTTGCTTTTGCTCGTGCATCTGGTCTCTTTCGAGATTAGGGCTCGAGATGCACAATAGACCTTAGGTCGCGGTGCTGGGTCAATTCAGAACCCCCCCCCCCCCGATTGGTACAAGTACAGTAGTGATGACGAGCTATGGTACATGTCAGACGGCAGACAGAAGTCGGCGTTTTCAGTCCTGTGAATAAAAATACGATGTTTCATGACCGGAAGAACGAATATAAAACAGCGCCCTATAAGCTGAAAGTTTCAACCTTTGAAGGTCAGCTACATAACAGGATGTTCTAATTGACGTGCGTGAAGTGTATAGAAAGAAAGTAGCCAAGAGCTTTTAGGTAAGTTTTGGCATTTCTGATTGATTAGTCATTAATTTGCCTTTGTTAAAAATTAGGTAGCAAATATTTTGTTGTGTTGGAAGCTCTAACGTCTCATTAGCTAAACCGAGGCTTAACCGCATACATGGAAAGTTGGCATCCAGAACGCTGAAACAAAGCTGAATGCCCAGCTTCCAAACTATGCTGATTGTATTGCAGTGTAAACATCTCTACTTTGTGGAATTAGGTTTTTATTGCGGAAGTAGTCCGAGTTGTCAGTGCTTGAAACATTGCTCCTCCAACAAGGACCGTTAAATTTTTTATTGAAGGATGATAGAAACTTTTAAAGTCCATGGGATGTTTTTTTTATTATTATAATATTTTCCCTCATTTTCTTACGTTTTTTTTTTTTTTTTATTGATTTCTCCAAATATTCAGGTATAAATGATAACAATTAGACTAAATATAAGGGGAGATCTCCAAAAACTTACAGGACGGTCAATCATCAAATAGAAGTCAACGCTCTTTCCACATTAATAAGTGAGTCACGAAAAAATTCTCATCGGCCGCCACTGGGAATCGAGCCCACGGTATTCCAGTTACGCGCGGGATATGCTTTCACTGCACCACAGCGGCATCAAAATTCTCCAAACTCACAAACGACAAACTGCCAAACCACCAAGCAGGTTGTTTCTTTGGAGCCCTGCACACAATGCTGGGGATTCACCACAGATGAACAGCAGCAACTGAACCTTCTAGTTATTTGTTCAGTTGCTGCTGTTCATCTGTGGTGACTTCATTCACCTTCTAGTTATTTGTTCAGTTGCTGCTGTTCATCTGTGGTGACTTCATTCACCTTCTAGTTATTTGTTCAGTTGCTGCTGTTCATCTGTGGTGACTTCATTCACCTCCTAGTTATTTGCTCAGTTGCTGCTATTCATCTGTGGTGACTTCATTCACCTTCTAGTTATTTGTTCAGTTGCTGCTGTTCATCTGTGGTGACTTCATTCACCTTCTAGTTATTTGTTCAGTTGCTGCTGTTCATCTGTGGTGACTTCATTCACCTTCTAGTTATGTGTTCAGCTGCTGCTGTTCATCTGTGGTGACTTCATTCACCTTCTAGTTATTTGTTCAGTTGCTGCTGTTCATCTGTGGCGACTTCATTCACCTTCTAGTTATTTGTTCAGTTGCTGCTGTTCATCTGTGGCGACTTCATTCACCTTCTAGTTATTTGTTCGGTTGCTGCTGTTCATCTGTGGTGAATCCCCAGCATTGTGCAGGCTCCAAAAAAGCAACCCTCTTATGTGGCTTGGCAGTTTGTTGTTTGTGAGTCTAGAGAATTTCGAGGCCACTGTGGTGCAGTGGAAGCATATCCGGTGCACAACTGGAAGTCCCTGGGTTCGATTCCCGGTGGTGGCCGATGAGAATTTTTCATTGACTCACTTATAAACACGGAAAGAGCGATGACTTCTATTTGATGTTCCTGGTCCACGTCAACTGTGTATTTATCATTACAGGGAGGTGTTCATGGATTTTGGGGGGAGGCTAAGTATCCCCGAGAAGATGTCTGAATACATCACTGCAGTGTTAGAATTAGAAATAAATATTCTACTGGCCCAATGGAGATTGGACCACCAGAATTTGCAACCCACTGGTCTGTAAAAAAATAGTGAAAAAAAAATAATTTAGAAAAGTATTTGCAATATTAAGCAGCTAGATGACATTTGCAATGCTGTATGAATATATGATTTGCAATATATGTAGAAAATAATGTATCATTTCAATGGAATTATCTCCAATATTTGCTTTTAAACCTATCAATAGTTTGCAGCCTAACAAGAAAACCATACAGTAAGGTAGAAAAAATAGAAATTCATTTTTCAAGTTGTGACAAATTAGAAAAAAAAACTTACTGGCCATCCGGACCAGTAAAATCAATAGTTCAGTGGTCCGATGAAAGTTTTACTGGCCAATGGCCAGCAGACCACTGGGTAATTCAAACGCTGCACTGGATGCCAATTTCCACTGTTCCCTTTCCAGAAGCTATTCTAAAATAAAAGGGAATGAAGAGCAGACGATTGTTTGAAGAAAAGCTTAAATAAATAAAGGTATTGTTAATAATGACTTTTATTATCTAAATTTGTTATCGATACAAATTTATAACGAGGAACACTACACCAATTAAGTAGTAAATAGTAACGCTGTACTAGTGATCCGATTTATTGGCGTAGAAAATAAACACATAAGCGTTTCCAAGCTTTCGCACATCAACCAGATGGCTTTTTCAAGGAAGTTAGACAGAAACTGCAAACTGAAAAATAGAACGCTTAACAATTTGAACGCGGGAACTTGACAATAAATAGATGCGACGTTACATCATTTAACGATACGAGGCATCACGTTGGTTATCACCTTTTCTCTACCAGGATCCCGCGTGCAACCAACGTGATGCCTCGTATCTTTAAATGAATATAACGTCGCATCTATTTATTGTCAAGTTCCCGCGTTCAAATTGTTAAGCGTTCTATTTTTCAGTTTGCGGTTTCTGTCTAACTTCCTTGAAAAAGCCATCTGGTTGATGTGCGAAAGCTTGGAAACGCTTATGTGTTTATTTTCTACGCCAATAAATTGGATCACTAGTACAGCGTTACTATTTACTGTTATCGATACATTTATTATTTGATTTTTTTTTTTTTTTTTGATTGGAGGTTTAACGACCACCGTGAGCAACTCAATGGGCTATAAGCAGTCACACGTCCCTAATTTAGGGTCACTGGTTCCAGGGAAGGGAGAGAGCCAGTGCCATAAGACAAACACAACATCCATGCCTCACCGGGATTCAAACCCGGACCCCGTTCGGACAAATGATCAGAGGCCATCGCCTAGACCACTGCGCCACCGGGGATTTATTATTTGAAAAATATATATATATATATATATACATATATATCATGAAACATATCCCAAGGGATAGTTTCATGGTTAACCGTGCTTCAAAGTGAACAAATGAAAACCATATGTAGCACGTTACAAACCTTGTGGAATACGTGCTCCCGCCCCGAGAGAAGCCCAATTTACACAAGTCTTTGCTAGTTAAAATACACCCTGATTCATAAAGAAATATACAGTTTCCAGATGCTGTAAAACAGTAAAGACACGGACCACAACTGCGAACCGTTAGGTAGATGTACTCATAAAGTTTGTGTCCCGCTACTGAGGGAAATGACGTAGGGTATAGCCTGCCTGTCACGTGACTAGTCAGTCAAAATGCCCAGCGTCTGCAGTGGAGAAGGAGTTTTGTGTTCTTGAAATGAGCAAAACGGAATTTGTAACTCTTGTGCAACGGCATTTTCGATCACGATTCGAAAAAGAACTTCCAACTAGAAAATCTATCTACGATTGGCATAAAAAATTTGAAACTACGGGCTATTTGTGCAAACTTTAAAGTCCTGGACGACCGCGTGTATCGGAAGAAGTCGTCGATAGTGTTTGCACCGCGATTCAACGAAGCCCGGGAAAACCATCGCGGATGGTGAGTCGTGAAGTGCAGATTTCACAGCCCACTGTCTGGAGAATTTTGAGAAAGAAGCTGAAAATGATTTCATACAAAGTGCAGATGTTGCAAAAATCTCACTGACTTTGACAAGACAAAGCGCTTGGAATTTTGTGCCGAAATGCAGCACCGTTTTGAAAATGACGATTGTGCCGATTACTTAGTTTTCACTGACGAAGCTGCATTTCACGTGAGTGGTCAGGTAAACAAGCACATTGTTGGCTTTTGGGGTACGGAGAACCCCATATTTACAGTGCAACACGTGCGAGATTCCCCTAAGGTAAATGTGTTCTGTGCTGTGTCCAAAAAGAAAGTGTACGGCCCCTTCTTTTTTCACAAGAAAACTGTCACGGGAGGCATTTTTCTGGATATGTTCAGTCTTTGGTTGATGCCGCAGTTGCAGGACGACAGTGACAACTTTATTCTCCAATGGGAAAGTTCACCAACGCACTGGTTAGGCGACGTGCGAGATTATCTCGATGAACATCTTCCTCGCCAATGGATTGGACGAGCCACGGACTACAACATGCCACTGACCCAATGGCCACCCAGAAGTCCTGACTTAACACCTTGTGACTTTTTTCCTGTGAGGGTACATAAAAGACAAGGTATTCGCCCCTCCCCTTCCTGTTGATCAAGCGGAGCTGAAACAGCGTATCACAGCCACTATCACTGCACTTGATTCAGATATCTTACCTCGCGTTTGGGCGGAAATGGATTACGGGCTCGATGTGTGTCGTGTGACTAAGGGTGCACACATAGAACATCTGTGACTGTCTCTAAAAAAGAACTTGAAACATTCCCCTACAATCCTGTTGATCTAGCGGAGCTGAAAAAGCGTATCACAGCCACTATCACTGCACTTGATTCAGATATCTTACTTCGCGTTTGGGCGAAAATGGATTACGGGCTCGATGTGTGACAAAGGGTGCACACATAGAACATCTGTGACTGTCTCTAAAAAACTTGAAATATTCCCCTACAATCCTGTTGATCTAGCGGAGCTGAAAAAGCGTATCACAGCCACTATCACTGCACTTGATTCAGATATCTTACTTCGCGTTTGGGCGGAAATGGATTACGGGCTCGATGTGTGACAAAGGGTGCACACATAGAACATCTGTGACTGTCTCTAAAGAAACTTGAAATATTCCCCTACAATCCTTATGATCAAGCGGAGCTGAAACAGCGTATCACAGCCACTATCACTGCACTTGATTCAGATATCTTACCTCGCGTTTGGGCGGAAATGGATTACGGGCTCGATGTGTGTCGTGTGACTAAGGGTGCACACATAGAACATCTGTGACTGTCTCTAAAAAAGAACTTGAAACATTCCCCTACAATCCTGTTGATCTAGCGGAGCTGAAAAAGCGTATCACAGCCACTATCACTGCACTTGATTCAGATATCTTACCTCGCGTTTGGGCGGAAATGGATTACCGGCTCGATGTGTGTCATGTGACTAAGGGTGCACACATAGAACATCTGCGATTGTCTCTAAAAAAACTTGAAACGTTCCCCTACAATTCTGTTACAGGCAGAGTTGTGTCAAAATAAAATGTATCTGCGTACACAACCATTAAAACAGAAAACTTGCTGCAAACCCGCAAATCACGATAATAATAGAATAAGATAACTTAAAGAAAAATTAACATAACAAAAAAATAATTATTAGAATATATTATTAGAATATTACAGAGAGGACAAAAGTACATTACGACTGAATGCGTAGAAATGTGTGTAAAATGAACCTTAAGGCCAAAAGTTTAAAATTTTCTTTTTGATTGAAATAATCAAAAAGAAAATTTGATCTTTTTGATCGACTGAAATAATTCTTTCCTGGACCGATGCCACTCACATCAGTAAACATTTTTGGAATATTTTCTTCTTAAAATATTCCACAGTTTCTCCGCCAGGGGGTGTAGATGTATATCTTATTTTTGTCAATACCTCTACTTCTAGAAGTCCGATTTGAAAAATTCCGTCTTTGTTGGATAGTGTTTCCAGTGTGACATGTTTTTCATATAATTTCAAAATTTTCAAGTAATTCACAGACTTCCCGCTAGGGGCGTAGAGGTAAATTATGTTTCCCCCTATATCTCTGCTTCTAAATCTTCGATTTGAAAAATTCTTTCCGCACCGGATACCGCTCCTGAAGGGAAATCGTTTGCACATAATTTCTAATGTTTGTAAAACAATGGTTTGTCCACCAGGGAGCATAAAGCTTAATTTCCGCTTCTGATGTATTTGCAGCAAAATATGAGCTTCTAAATTCTCGATTGAAAAAATTCGTTGTTTGTAAACCTTTTGTACTCATGTTGACAAACCTTTTGAAACATTTTCTTCTTAAAATAATGCATGGTTTCTACGCCAGGGAGCGTAGATGTATATCTTATTTTTGTCAATATCTCTACTTCTAAGAGTCAGATTTGAATAATTCCTTCTTTGTTGGATGGTGTTTTCAGTGTGACATGTTTTTCATATAATTTCAAAATTTTCAAGTAATTCAAAAACTTTATATATCTAGAAAAGCAGTTCTGTTAATGAATCTTCAAAAATTATAAATAGCATTTTCAACAACTTAATTCAAAAATAGTAGACTTATAAAATACAATAAAATTTAAATTATTTCTGTGGCAATAAAATTTAAATTATTTCTGTGTAAACGGAACTTTTGTTACCGTTCCTATATATTGAGAACAGGCCTTGATAAAATCAAGAGGCCAGAAACGTCTGTAAAAACAAAAGAACTCACTATCGGAAGATGTGAAAAATAGTTGAACATTCTCACGTTAAGATAGAACTAAATATATTAATCTGAGTAAAGCCTTGAGTAAGTGTTTTAATTGCTGTAAATAACATTTTTATTTTTTTAATCTACAAGCCAAAACTATCTGCAAAATCTGCTAACAATTTGGAAAGGTGACTGCGTCTTACAATTATTTCAGTTCTATCACAGCTGTGCTCTGAAGTAGTCCGAAAATTGTGATTGCTAGTCAGTCTTGCTACTTTCTATTACTATTAAACTAATGGGTCATTTGAAATGTTCCCGACTGTATGGCCACTTGCTGATGGCAATAAAATGGTGATGGACTTAATTAAAGAACATTTAGAAATCTTGCAGCAGAAGTTCAAGAAGTATTTTGGAGACAGTGTTCAAGGTTTCGACTGGGTTCGTGATCCATTCGTTGCGAATTCAAAACCTCTTCTGATTAATATACAAGAAAAACTCACAGATTAAAAAGCAGACAGAACATTGAAATTGAAACTTCTCGAAGTGCCTTTAGACACATTTTGGTTGACAATAAAGAGTGAATACCCGGCTATCTCCGAGATGGCAATTAATGTGTTACCTTTTTGCAACTGCGTATTTCTGTGACCTGGGCTTCTGGATGTTGACTGAAATTAAAACATCAAAGATGGAGAGACTCAAATCAGTTGATGAAGAAATGAGACATGCATTGTCAACGATTCCGCCACGGATCAGCCGCTTGTGCGCAGCTAAGCAGGCGCAAGTATCACATTGAAGGTATGAATAGAATTATTTACTTTAATAGTAATAGAAAAGTGTATTTTCTTGTATTTTCTACCGTAAATTAAAGTTCATAAATTGTTAATAAATGCACGAGTCAATTTCTGTTTAATAATAATATAATAGAATAATATTAGAAGGTTGATTACATTACGTGTTTATATTAATAGTGTCATATCATACGTTTTTGAGGGGATTAACATTTTGGTGTGCCGTGTTGAGTCGTGGATAATTTATGGTGTGTCGTGTTAAGTTGTGGATAATTTATGGTGTGTCGTGTTGAGTCGTGGATAATTTATGGTGTGCCGTGTTGAGTCGTGAATAATTTATGGTGTGCTGTGTTAAGTATTGGATAATTTATAGTGTGCCGTGTTGAGTCGTGGATAATTTAAGGTGTGCCGTGTTGAGTTGTAGATAATTTATAGTGTGCTGTTGACTAGTGGATAATTTATGGTGTGCCATGTTGAGTCGTGGATAATTTATGCTGTGCCGTGTTGAGTCGTGGATAATTTATGCTGTGCCGTGTTGAGTCGTGGATAATTTATGCTGTGCCGTGTTGAGTCGTGGATAATTTATGCTGTGCCGTGTTGAGTCGTGGATAATTTATGCTGTGCCGTGTTGACTAGTGGATAATTTATGGTGTGCCGTGTTGACTAGTGGATAATTTATGGTGTGCAGTGTTGAGTCGTGGATAATTTATGCTGTGCCGTGTTGAGTCGTGGATAATTTATGGTGTGCCGTGTTGAGTCGTGAGTAATTTAAGGTGTGCCGTGTTGAGTCGTGAATAATTTAAGGTGTGCCGTGTTGACTAGCGGATAATTTAAGGTGTGCCGTGTTGACTAGCGGATAATTTATGGTGTGCCGTGTTGACTAGTGGATAATTTATGGTGTGCCGTGTTGACTAGTGGATAATTTATGGTGTGCCGTGTTGACTAGTGGATAATTTATGGTGTGCCGTGTTGAGTCGTGGATAATTTATGGTGTACCACGAGTAGAGAAAGGTTGCGGAACATTGGCTTAGACTACTGTGCCACCAGGGCGGCAAGGTCCACATCTCTGCTCCGTATGTAAACACTGGAAGGATGTATTGATTAAACACTTTTCTTTTAAGACATAATATCATATTGCTCTTAAAAACTGTACCGTTTCTTCTAAAAGCTCTCCAACCCAGTTTTATACCTCAATAAATTTCTTCATCAATGTGACCGTCACTTGATATCTGCTGTCCAAGATATATGGAGGTATCGGTTACCTCCAGCTTTTCCCCATCAATTGACAAATATTCATTTCTTGAAAAAGCATTGTACACCAGTTTTGTCTTCTGAAAATTCATTTTTAATTCCACTTCTTTACTCTTGTCAGCAAGTTATTTACATACCAGAAAGCAACAAAACACCACTAAACTGCAAAGACTATGAAAATCTAATCATACAAAAGCAGCTGAAAACAATATTCAAGAGCTATAGGCAAATAAAAAAAGTTAGTATATTAACCATACATAGATTGATAATGGTTGACGATGATGACGATGACATATCACTAAGCTGTTCTCTGAGATTCAGAGGTTAGCTCCAAAAAGAAATACAAACTTCCAGATATTTTTACTTATTGTCGTCGTATCAAACTTCTCCATTTACAGCAATCTTGACATACGACTCGTGTTAACCAAACTTAAAAATAACTATATTCATACAGCATTGCAAATGTCTAATGTCATCTAGCTGCTTAATTATTCACGTGCTATTTAGACATAATCTATATTTTGAGGTTACTCACCTTTAACCCCAAAATCTTTTAAGAGGTCTTCGTCTCTACACATTTCCCACTTCTAACACGTATTTTAATATGTGTTGGAAATGGGAGTTCGTCTCTACACATTTCCAGGTTTTCGTCTCTACACATTTCCCATTTCCAGCACGTATTTTAATACGTGTTGCAAATGTGTAGAGACAAAAACCTCCTAAAAGATTTTGGGAATAAAGGTGAGTAACCTCAAAATATAGATTATTAAAAAAAATTGTTCAACCAGGATCAAGAAACAAGCAGAAAAAGAAAGTATGAAATGAATGAAGTAATTTTAAGATTGTCATCATGGCATTTTCAAGGACCAGCATGGATAACACTCTCTCCTTCCTACAAAGACCTAATAAATTTAGGTTTCTGCTATGACAACTTTAAAAATGAGCAAATTAAGTATCCATTCCATCTCATATACCCTACTTTGATATTACAATTAAATCAACAATGGAACCCTTAAATTATTTATTTGTATATACATCACTTTATTGAAAATATTAACACTACAAAGCTCATGTTTCCCTACATCATCATCATCATTGTCAACCATTATCAATCCACTGCTGGACGAAGGTCTCCCCAAGTTTCCTCCACAACGGCCTGTCTCGTGCCAGTCTCCTCCACGTTACTCCCACATACTTTCGAATTTCATCCACCCATCTCACATGTGGTCTTCTTCTGGGTCTTTTCCTATCCCTTGGAATCCAGTCTAAAATTTCAGCTGTCCATCAATGGTCTGTCCTTCTGGCGATATGTCCAGCCCATTGCCATTTCTGGGATTTTACTCTGATCATGATGTCTTCAACTCTTGTCATTTTTCTGAGCCACAAGTTCCTCTTATCTCTCCTGGTTACACCAAGCATGCATCTCTCCATGCTGCTTTGAGTTGTCCGCAGTCCTTGTATGTCTCTTTTGGTTAAGGTCCACGTCTCTGCACCATACGTAAGCACTGGAAGGATGCATTGAACAAACACTTTTCTTTTAATACATAATAGCATATTGCTCTTGAAAATTATGCTGTTTTTTCCAAAAGCTCTCCAGGCAAGTTTTATTCGCTGATTAATTTCTTCATCAATGTGACCCTCACTTGATATCTGCTGTCCAAGATAAACATACGCATCTGTTATCTCCAGCTTTTCTTTTTTTTTTTTTTTTTTTTTTTTTGATTGGAGGTTTAACGACCACCGTAAGCAACTCAATGGGCTATAAGCAGTCGCCCGTCCCTAATTTAGGGTCACTGGTTCCAGGGAAGGGAGAGAGCCAGTGCCGTAAGACAAACACAACATCCATGTCCAACCGGGATTCGAACCCGGACCCCGTTCGGACGAGTGATCAGAGGCCATCGCTTAGGCCACTGCGCCACCGGGGCGGCGTCCAACTTTTCTCCATCAATTGATAAATCTTCATTTCTTGTAAAAGCATTGAACATCACTTTTGTCTTCTGAAAGCTCATTTTTAATCCCACTTCTTTATTCCTGTCAGCAAGTTCCTGGATCATACTCTACAGCTCCGATGGGGTAGTTGCAAAAGTGACTATGTCATCAGCAAAATGAAGGTGAGTTAGATAATCTCCATTAATCTTTATCCCTTTGTTTTCCCAGTTCAGTGATTGAGACATTTTCCAAAGTGGCATTATTAAAGAGTTTGGGAGATATAGTGTCACCTTGTCTCCCAAACTCTTAATGCCACATATATATATATGTATATATATACCTGTTTTTGTTTGTTTTTATTGAAGGTTTAAAGATTGCAGTGAGCAACTCAATGGGCCATAAGCAGTTGCCTGTCCCTAATTTAGGGTTACTGGTTCCAGGGAAGGGAGAGAGCCAAAGCCGTAAGACAAACACAACATCCATGTCCAACCGGGATTCGAACCCGGACCCTTCTCCGACGAATGGTCATAAGCCAGCGCTTTGACCACTGTGCCACAGGGCCGGCCATGTATTGTTGCACCCATGCTGGAATCGATAACGCCAGGGCGTCTTTGGGGTGCCAGGCGAATTATTTTTTAGGACTGCACTGCTGTAGCCAACCATCATTGTAATTCATCACTACACAAAAAAATCTTATAAATCTGACTGATAAACACATAAAAAGTGGTCCCTGTTTAGTAATTTCTCAAAACTACCACGAAAAAGAATAGACGAAAATGTGATTTTTGTTTTACACACTTCCTACATCAATTTCTTTACACTCATTATCCTTAGAAAACCGAAGAAAGGCACCAGCAAATATTTATACAGATATGCATCCCCAAAACAAGTTTACCAATAAGGTCATCAACCTCGGTTCCATGTGCTACACTAATCTTTGCTGTTCTCACCAAAAATCCAGTTTTACGTTGAACTCAGTTAATACATTGCAGAATATTAAACCATTTTCACCATGGATATTAAACTAGACGTCCACGGGTTAAATTGAGATCCCCCATCACACCCGCCCCAAAGATGCGGGTACTGGGACGTTGAAGCCTTCCTCCGTTTACTAGCATTTGTATCATACATTATATAGAACTTTGAAGTTACATAGCCATACGATTAAAACACTTCTGATCTCAACTGTCATGAAGGGTGCTTTAAACTAGCTTTAAAATACCCAAACAAATCTGCCTACCTCGGATGCTTGCAAGCGTCTGTCAAGTTCCTTATAGTCATTAAACCAAACTAAAACATGGAGCGGATAATCCTCCTTAATTTTTAAAAAGGACATGATTGATTTAACAAAAATTAATTTTATATTTGAGATTACAAAGATATAAAACAGTTTAAAATATTACAAAAACTGCATTTCCCCGTCATACTGTATTTACTGTACTGACAAGCTGAGTAAAGCTTAACATCTGTTTTCTCGGAAGCGCCATCTGTTGATAAAAATAGTCAGTAAACAGCTGCAAATGCTAATAAGAGGAAAGAGGTACACCACGGGCATGTCATGCAGTGTATAAGCTTAATGAGCTCCGAAGTGTAATTAATACCTCCGGCCTTCACATATGGAAAAAGCTATTCATAATAATGAGCGTTTTTGTTTTTTTCTTCAAAAAAAAGACGCCAGTATTCATTCTCGGATGCCACTAAAATTTATAATACCCTAAAGAGATAAAATAAAAGTGTTGAAATACAATATTATCACCATGAATATCATGCATAAATTCAAAGTACTAACATTTTGAAAATACACAATGCTTCTTTTCCTAGCAATCTTCACAAAAAATTCAAAATTTTTTGAGTTCTCGTCATACGAATTAATTGTCCATCGTTTCGTATTGTTTGTGTCAATGACTGAATATTGCCGCCTCGGTGGTGCAGTGGTCTTTTTTTTTTTTTTTTTTTTTTTTTTTTTTTTGATTGGAGGTTTAACGACCACCGTGAGCAACTCAATGGGCTATAAGCAGTCGCCCGTCCCTAATTTAGGGTCACTGGTTCCAGGGAAGGGAGAGAGCCAGTGCCGTAAGACAAACACAACATCCATGCCTCACCGGGATTCGAACCCGGACCCCTTACGGACGAATGATCAGAGGCCAGCGCCTTAGACCACTGCGCCACCGGGGCGGCTGCAGTGGTCTAAGCGCTTGCTTATGACCGTTTGTACGAGAAGGGTTCGGCTTCGAATCCTGGTGAGACATGGATGTTGTGTTCGTCTTACGGCATTAGCTTTCTACCTTCCCTGAAACCAGTGGCTTTAAATTAGGGACGGGCGACTGCTTATAGCCCATTTGTTCACAGTGGTCGTTAAACCTGCAATTCAAAAAAAAAAAAAAAAAAAAAAAAAAAAAAAAAAAAAAAGCTCGGGCCCATCTCGTAAAAGGGATCAAAAGACAGCACTTCAAACCCCTGAGCCTCAGGGGTAGCGTGTTTCTTTTTCTTTCTTTCTTCTTCTTTATTTTTTGTTTGTTTGTTTGTAGGTTTTACGACCCTGTAAAACCTACAAACAAACAAAAAGAGAAAGCTAGAACCTCTAGAAAAGAAAAGAAAATAATAATTTGGGGCCCGTTGTTCCAGGAAAGGGGGCGAGCTAGTCCTGTAAGACATAAAAGTTAATGAAAAATAGTCCTTGTCTCTCTGGGATTCGAATCTATATCCATTAGGTCGGTTCACCCTAGTATCGTATTACTACTTTACTAGCGTGGTATGTAAAGTTGTGTTAATGTGTCCATGTGACTAGATAAAAGCAAGAGCGAGCTTCAACCAGAACTTCGTTTTCTAATGCGTGAGTTCAGTATGAGTCATGGGTGGAGTGGTTTTCTTATGACACTAGCTGGTGCTTGGATTTGCATTGTGGAGCGTTAAGGAAGATATGGTGTTATGTGCTATTTTCGGTTGCGGTAACCGAAGTGGGAGAGATAATGATGTGTCCTATTATAGATTACCATCTGAGTGAACGAAGTGGAATCAGAATTATCACGTATCAGCAGAGTTGACATTGATGACCGGAAACGAAGGAACACTAAAGTGTGTAGTTTACATTTTGTAACAGGTATATTCATATATTTGCTGATGCGTTATGTACAAAAACTCTATGAAGATCTTTAGACTGGAATTAACCTTTCTTTATGGATGACTTGCACGATTTCATTTGCTCGGGAATGAAGTTGTTTGTGCAAAAAACGAAATAATGAACAATATTGCTGTGTTCTATTCGTGGCAAGACCTCAATATTGTTCAGGAAAAATGAGTATGAAATTCGATATGGGTCACCACAATTGCCTGATAACTTTAATTTATCAAAATAAAGCTATTTCTGATAGCCAGATAACCCACTTACGTAGCCCAAGTAGTGCATCTTTTTTTTTTTTTTTTTTTGATTGGAGGTTTTTTTTTTTTTTGATTGGAGGTTTAACGACCACCGTGAGCAACTCAACGGGCTATAAGCAGTCGCCCGTCCCTAATGTAGGGTCACTGGTTCCAGGGAAGAGAGAGAGCCAGTGCCGTAAGCCGGATTCGAACCCGGACCCCTTCGGACGAATGATCAGAGGCCAGCGCCTTAGACCACTGCGCCACCGGGGCGGCTGCAGTGGTCTAAGCGCTTGCTTATGACCGTTTGTACGAGAAGGGTTCGGCTTCGAATCCTGGTGAGACATGGATGTTGTGTTCGTCTTACGGCATTAGCTTTCTACCTTCCCTGAAACCAGTGGCTTTAAATTAGGGACGGGCGACTGCTTATAGCCCATTTGTTCACAGTGGTCGTTAAACCTGCAATTCAAAAAAAAAAAAAAAAAAAAAAAGCTCGGGCCCATCTCGTAAAAGGGATCAAAAGACAGCACTTCAAACCCCTGAGCCTCAGGGGTAGCGTGTTTCTTTTTCTTTCTTTCTTCTTCTTTATTTTTTGTTTGTTTGTTTGTAGGTTTTACGACCCTGTAAAACCTACAAACAAACAAAAAGAGAAAGCTAGAACCTCTAGAAAAGAAAAGAAAATAATAATTTGGGGCCCGTTGTTCCAGGAAAGGGGGCGAGCTAGTCCTGTAAGACATAAAAGTTAATGAAAAATAGTCCTTGTCTCTCTGGGATTCGAATCTATATCCATTAGGTCGGTCCACCCTAGTATCGTATTACTACTTTACTAGCGTGGTATGTAAAGTTGTGTTAATGTGTCCATGTGACTAGATAAAAGCAAGAGCGAGCTTCAACCAGAACTTCGTTTTCTAATGCGTGAGTTCAGTATGAGTCATGGGTGGAGTGGTTTTCTTATGACACTAGCTGGTGCTTGGATTTGCATTGTGGAGCGTTAAGGAAGATATGGTGTTATGTGCTATTTTCGGTTGCGGTAACCGAAGTGGGAGAGATAATGATGTGTCCTATTATAGATTACCATCTGAGTGAACGAAGTGGAATCAGAATTATCACGTATCAGCAGAGTTGACATTGATGACCGGAAACGAAGGAACACTAAAGTGTGTAGTTTACATTTTGTAACAGGTATATTCATATATTTGCTGATGCGTTATGTACAAAAACTCTATGAAGATCTTTAGACTGGAATTAACCTTTCTTTATGGATGACTTGCACGATTTCATTTGCTCGGGAATGAAGTTGTTTGTGCAAAAAACGAAATAATGAACAATATTGCTGTGTTCTATTCGTGGCAAGACCTCAATATTGTTCAGGAAAAATGAGTATGAAATTCGATATGGGTCACCACAATTGCCTGATAACTTTAATTTATCAAAATAAAGCTATTTCTGATAGCCAGATAACCCACTTACGTAGCCCAAGTAGTGCATCTTTTTTTTTTTTTTTTTTTTTTTTGATTGGAGGTTTTTTTTTTTGATTGGAGGTTTAACGACCACCGTGAGCAACTCAACGGGCTATAAGCAGTCGCCCGTCCCTAATGTAGGGTCACTGGTTCCAGGGAAGAGAGAGAGCCAGTGCCGTAAGCCGGATTCGAACCCGGACCCCTTCGGACGAATGATCATAGGCCAACGCCTTAGACCACTGCGCCACCGGGGCGGCAATTGGAGGTTTAACGACCACCGTGAGCAACTCAATGGGCTATAAGCAGTCGCCCGCCCCTAATTTAGGGTCACTGGTTCCAGGGAAGGGAGAGAGCCAGTGCCGTAAGACAAACACAACATCCATGCCTGACCGGGATTCGAACCCGGACCCCTTCGGACGAATGATCAGAGGCCAACGCCTTAGACCACTGCGCCATCGGGGCGGCTAGTGCATCTTTGATCTCACTTGTACACCAGCTATTCTGCAAGAAAGCAGCAGACGAAAAAGTGAACCGAACTGCGGTTTCGTGACTTCAGTGTATACGGTCTATAGAGCTGCTGTTTTTCCTGTCTCTTCTTTTATTTACTTGGGGATTAATGACCACCATTAGCAACTCAATGGCTATAAGCTGTCACCCGTTCCTAATTTGGGGCCATTGGTCCATGGAAGGGAGAGAGAGCCAGTGCTGAAGGACAAACACAACATCCATACCTCACCGGGATTCGGGCACACAAACAAACAGTTACGAGAGTTTGCGTTCTGTGCAGGGTGTGTATGTTTTGTATGTATGTATGTGCTGGGGGAGGGGTGACGGAAAACGGAAGTTTTTGAAATCTATCGATCAGGACTACAAAAAAGTTAATGAAAAATAGAAGAAAAAATAAAGCAGTTTTTTCTAATATAGGTTGATGCATTTTTATTAAATCAAAGTACTTTTTTGAATTGTGTGTTTCTTAATTAAAATTTGTTTTCCATTTCTGTCTCTTTTTTTTTTTTTTTTTTTTTTTTTTTTTTTTTGATAGAAGGTTTATCCACCGTGAGCAACTCAATGGGCTATAAGCCGTCTGCCGTCCCTAATTTGGAGCCACTGGTTGAAGTGAAGGGAGAGAACCAGTGCCGTAAGACAAACACAGCACCAATTTCTCAAAGGGTTTCGAACCCTAACCCTTCTCAAACGAATGATCATAAGCCAGCGCTTAGCCCACTGCGCCACCGGGGCTGCCCATTTCTGCTTTAAATTAAGCAACTATTTGTTTCGTTGTTAGAAGAAAAGTTTTGAAGTCAAAAGCGTTCTCCCCCCCAATTGGGTTTTAACGATTGCCACAAGCAACTCAGTGGGCTATATATAAGCACAGTCGCTTGCCCCTAATTTAGGGCCACTGGTTCCAGGGAAGAGAAAGAGCCAGTGTCGTAAGACAAACACAAATCCATGCCTCTCTTCGGGATTCGAAACTGGACCCATCACGGACGAAGCTCAGAAGTCATCGCGTACATTACTACGCCACCAGGCAAACACGATCTTTCAGTATTTTAGAGTCAAAATCAATTTTTTTCTTTAATGTTTAGATATCATTTACTTCTCTTACCTGTATTCTTTAACTTTTTATGTCTTTTTAATACCGTCTCTTTCAGTATGTTCTATATCCTTGGAATTTTTTGTTTCCGATATAAAACTATTTTTCAGAAGAATGCGTATCACAGTGTATCCACAAGAAAAAGTGTTACTCTGAGATCAAGTCTGCTTCATCTAATTTCCCTGTGTCAAGTTACGTTTTCCTGGTAGTATGACAGGAATGCAAAGATGGAATTCTTGCTAAGCATAAGTGCAACTAATGAGGAGAATACTGCTTTCAACTAATTTTTATTTTCTTATTTTGTCCTTGTTCCGAATTTAACGACATCCTTGATCGTCTAAATATATGAAACAGAAGAGTATATGGAATTCTTTTTCCGTGGGGCCAACGAAAAATGGAAGTTTTTGAAATCTCCCAGAACAAAATGAAAGGTAGTGAAAAAATTAAAGCATTTTTCTAATGTAAGTTGATGCATTTTTATTAACTTAAGGCATTTTTCTAATGTAAGTCACATTTTAACCCAAAACATTAAAACATGAAACCTTCTAAATACCCCCTGATATCAAATGTGTCCCGCCTCCAATTTGGAGCCATCGATTCAAGTGAGAAAATTGAGCCAGAATTGGAGAACAGGCATTTCAACCATTCTGATTTATCAGAATCGAAATCGAGCTAATGTCTGTTTACAGTTTTCTGTTGGATGCGATGGTTACTGTGTTTATGGCCCGGCGTCTGCTTTTCTGTGGCAAAACAGGATTACACTCTAGTATTATTCGTGTTTTTCGGAATGATCTGTGCAACTTGGACTGCAAATCGCGGTGGAAATCAACTGCATTGACTTCTCAAGGATCAGCTGTTAATGAAACGCAAAATCAAGGTTCTCCTCAGCGAGATCCCCTTGACCTGAGCTTTGAGAATACCAAAGATGCTTTTAAGAGCAAAACCACGTCGGAACTAGTGAGAGCTCTGTTCGTTTTAAAACTTAGTACATCCGATTATTTAGTAGAAAATCATCAACAGGTAAGATATTTCTCGAAAGATTTCGCTTGAGATATCCGTATATTGTGTGTTGTGTAAATGGCAACCTAATTATGCCCACAATATGAGCAATGATTAACACAGATATTTTTTTCATTATATATGTATCTCGTAATATGGATTTTTGAACAAGGTCTTTGGAGTGGGTTTTAATTTTGACCGCAGTTGAAGGTTCTACGAATCTTTCTAAGATCCATCCACCAATTTTTCCGCAAACAAAAACAAATTTTATGCCAGTTTTATTTTAGTGTTCTGAATGAATAACAAACTAATTTAGACTTATCAGGAGAGAATCCGCAGAATTTACCTGACCTAAACTGGTGGGTTTAAAGTTCACCATTCCAGAATAATCTTACTTGTCAGGTAAATTCCCCACTGCATGGAATATTTACTCTTAATAACTGGTGGGTGTTCTTTATGTGTATACAGAAAATGTTTAATGTTAAAGCCTTAACATACTGCTATCAAAAAGTTTCTAAAACATAAACATTGCTCAGTGTACCTAGTTAATTACCATAACCTAGTGTTCTCCCTAGATTTTTTGCAACCTGGCAGCAAGAATCTTTTGCTGAGTGATACTTTTAACAACCTCTTCTCCAATTGAAAAAAAAAAAAATGTTTTCCTTAACATTATTATACTTATCAAACACCTTTAGCAGTGTGGTAGGCATTAATGTAACATAACATGATAAACAGTTCGAAATTGTACAAAAATGGTTAAAAAAAATTAATATTTACTAAAAAATCATATTCGACACAGATTTCTTTTTTTTTTTATTGACTGAATGTTTAATGGCCACCATAAGCAACTCAATACGCTATAAGCAGTCACTTGTCCCTAATTTAGGGTCACTGGTTGCAGGAAAAGGAGAGAATCAGTGCCGTAAAACAAACAACATTCATGCCTCACCGGGATTTAAACCTGCACCCTTCTCGGATGAATGGTTATAAACCAGCGCTTAAACCGCTGTGCCACCAGGGTGGTGACACAGATTTCAGCCAGTTTTTCCATTCTTACTATTATTTGCAGCGTGAAAACATTCATTAAAGGAAATACAGGCCGCCCTGGTGGCGCAGTAGTCTAAGCGATATCTTATGATCATTCGTCCGAGATTTGTCCAGATTTGAATCCTGGTGAGGCATGGATGTTGTGTTTGTCTTACGGCACTAGCTCTCTCCCTTCCCTAGAACCAATGGCCCTAAATTAGGGACAGGCGACCGCTTATAGCCCACTGAGTTGCTTACAATGGTTGTTAAATCCTCAATCAAAAAAAAAAAAAAAAAATACAAATTATCATGATCATATGTAGAGGATTTTAGGAAAAGAGTGTCTGACCCCAGGTCTTAAACTACCCTTAGAAATAGGAAGCTAGGAGATTTGGGCTAGAGTGCCCGATAGGAAAGGGACACGGAAGCGAAGTAGAAAGGGGGAGGAAGACGCCCTTATTTATTACCGTGGGGCCAGTACACGGGGTCCGACGGCTTAACGTGTCCATTCAATGCTCTAGTAGATCAGATCAGATCATATGCAGAGGATTTTAGGAAGGGAGTGTCTGACCCCAGGTCTTAAACAGCCCTTAGAAATAAGAAGCTAGGAGATTTGGGCTAGAGTGCCCAATAGGAAAGTGACACGGAAGCGAGGTAGAAGACGCCCTTATTTACTACCGGGGGCCAGTACCCGGGGTCCGACGGCTTAACGTGCCCATTCAATGCTCTAGTAGATCAGATCAGATCATATGTAGAGGATTTTAGGAAGGGAGTGTCTGACCCTAGGTCTTAAACAACCCTTAGAAATAAGAAGCTAGGAGATTTGGGCTAGAGTGCCCGATAGGAAAGTGACACGGAAGTGAGGTAAAAGACGCCCTTATTTACTACCGGGGGCCAGTACCCGGGGTCCGACGGCTTAACGTGCCCATTCAATGCTCTAGTAGATCAGATCATATGTAGAGGATTTTAGGAAGGGAGTGTCTGACCCCAGATCTTAAACAACCCTTAGAAATAAGAAGCTAGGAGATTTGGGCTAGAGTCCCCGATAGGAAAGTGACACGGAAGTGAGGTAGAAGACGCCCTTATTTACTACCAGGGGGCCAGTACCCGGGGTCCGACGGCTTAACGTGCCCATTCAATGCTCTAGTAGATCAGATTAGATCATATGTAGAGGATTTTAGGAAGGGAGTGTCTGACCCCAGGTCTTAAACAACCCTTAGAAATAGGAAGCTAGCAGATTTGGGCTAGAGTGCCCGATAGGAAAGTGACACGGAAGCGAAGTAGAAGACGCCCATATTTACTACCGGAGGGGCAGTACCCGGGGTACGACGGCTTAACGTGCCCATTCAATGCTCTAGTAGATCAGATCAGATCATATGTAGAGGATTTTAGGAAGGAGTGTCTGACCCCAGGTCTTAAACAACCCTTAGAAATAGGAAGCTAGGAGATTTGGGCTAGAGTGCCCGATAGGAAAGTGACACGGAAGTGAGGTAGAAGACGCCCTTATTTACTACCGGGGGGCCAGTACCCGGGGTCCGACGGCTTAACGTGCCCATTCAATGCTCTAGTAGATCAGATCAGATCATATGTAGAGGATTTTAGGAAGGGAGTGTCTGACCCCAGGTCTTAAACAACCCTTAGAAATAAGAAGCTAGGAGATTTGGGCTAGAGTCCCCGATAGGAAAGTGACACGGAAGTGAGGTAGAAGACGCCCTTATTTACTACCGGGGGGCCAGTACCCGGGGTCCGACGGCTTAACGTGCCCATTCAATGCTCTAGTAGATCAGATCAGATCATATGTAGAGGATTTTAGGAAGGGAGTGTCTGACCCCAGGTCTTAAACAACCCTTAGAAATAAGAAGCTAGGAGATTTGGGCTAGAGTGCCCGATACGAAAGTGACACGGAAGCGAGGTAGAAGACGCCCTTATTTACTACCGGGGGGGGGGGGCAGTACCCGGGGTCCGACGGCTTAACGTGCCCATTCAATGCTCTTGTAGATCAGATCAGATCATATGTAGAGGATTTTAGGAAGGGAGTGTCTGACCCCAGGTCTTAAACAACCCTTAGAAATAAGAAGCTAGGAGATTTGGGCTAGAGTGCCCGATAGGAAAGTCACACAGAAGCGAAGTAGAAAGGGGGAGGAAGACACCCTTATTTATTACCGGGGGGCCAGTACCCGGGGGCCGACGGCTTAACGTGCCCATCCGACGCACGGCGGTTATTTAGTGGATCGAGCGTTCGTACCTGCCTGGGATCGAACCTGAGGTCCTTTCTGTGGCAGTCACTAACGTTGCCTACTAGGCCACAAAAAAGATACAGCTGGGGGGGGGGGGCAGACAAATAAAAAGGCTCTAGGGGGAACACTTATAACCTATTTGAAATAGTTTCTTTTAGTATTTATTACAGCAAGATCAGTGTTTTCATCATTAGTGGAATCAAATATGAAATTTCTTTTGTGACAAAATCATGTACATAAATAAATTTTTATTGAATTTCAAGATTATGTAATAGAAATCTGATTTCACGTTGGTGTAAGAAATGGTTCACCACAATAGCAAAAAAATACATCACAGTAAAATAATTCCCAAGGGAAGATACGGTTTTATTATTTTTGGCATTTTACATAGACATGTTTTTGTTATTGCATGAAGTTTAAATAGAAAAGGGAAAGATGTCAATTTGATTACTTTCAGTAGTTTGTAGTCACGTGTTTGACCTTTTAAGAACACGCAGATTTTTTTTTTGCTTTTAAGGCTGTCTTTGAATGAGTGTTAGGGTTCATCTTCTGCAATAGATGGCACAAAGTATCACTCCTTGGGCGTGGCTTTTGCGTCTTGAGGGACTGTCCCAGACGTTGGCGTCAGCGAATCACGGCACAAAAGACGCGCTGTTACGTTTTAACCAATGAAGTTATTTAGGGGTGGAGCTCAGTATGTAGGTGGAATTTCCATAGCTCAAATTCAAGGGTTCTCTGCTAATGTGCACATTTTCTGTTCAAAAAATGAGCATACAGTAGGATTTAAGATGATTTATGGAAGAAAAGATTCCAATCTCACTTTTGGCCCTATTCAATCAATTCTATTTGGCCTAGATAATTAAAAAATCAGACAGAAATGAGAGATTTTGTTTCTTCCAGCCAGAAACACTGCTAAGCTAACTTATTGCACCAACTAGGCCCAAATTGGAGTACTTTCCATTCAGATAAATTGAATTAAAAAAAATCCTAACAGATTTTTCGAAGTGATAACTGTTGCATATATTAGCTATAGGTCGTTTTCATTTGTGCTCAAAATTTCAAACACTGCAAAGTAATAGTCTTCGAGAAAATGTGTACAGAAGAATTTACATTGCAGACATTGGATAGGATTTCTCTTACACTCATTCAAAAACAGCCTTAAATAACTCGTTTATAAATTGAAGGTCAGTAATCTTTTAGAAGACAGATGCACTAATTTCTGAAGATTCTGTGCAACTTATTTTGCTATTCAGTGCACTATTTAAGAAAACATTTCAGAAGGCAGATGGGTCATTCCATGTCAGATCACCCAGCTTAATTTTGAAATGACACCCACCTACTCAGATTTTCATGAAACTTTTTTTACTTGTTACTACCACCAAGTTACTAATCCATGTAAAATTTTTCCTCCCTAGGTCACATAGTTTCTGAGATATAAAATGTAAAAGTTTTGGAAAATTGTACATTGATGACGTTTCCAAGCCTCCGCTTTCAGACGCAGTATTTGAGAAAAAAATTCATAGTTCTCTGTCTAATCAACATATCACTACCAAATTTTTACCACATGTCAAGCAAAGTATGAACATTTCAGAAAAAAATATTATATAAATCTTGCGTACCTCTGAGACACACTAAAATTTATTAAATTTTTTTATAAACAAATTTTTAAGTGCAAAGACATTGCTTCATTAAGTGAGTATTATGGCATAAGGCACAGGAGTTACCAGAGTGCTTTTTTTTTAATTGAACCTAAAAGTATAGTCTAAAAGGCTGTGAAAGAAAAATAGTGGAATTTTGATTGCTAATATAGTTATTTTAACTTATAAATTAAGTTATTTTATCTAAGCACATATAGTTTCAAAGGGGACACTATGCATCATAATAGACGAAAATGTTCATAGGTAAATTTTAGAATTTTTTTATCAGTGTATGAAGACCATAAATTACAAATTTTAGTAATGTGGAGAAAGCTTATGACAAGAAAATTTTTGTCATAATAACTTAAATAAATAAATAAAAACTGGTGTAGAGCATAAATTTTCAACTGTAAGTGATAAAAACATAAGATGTGTAACAATTAGTAGGTATCTATAGCTGATTAAGATAATCAACCAATGGAATATTTTAGTTCAACAAATTAAAAGCTTCAATAATTAATCTTACTTTTCATCTGAGATGTTGTATTTATTGTACTGGTGTTGTATTAAATCAGCCTCTTTTTCAGGAAAGTAGTACACCCTTCCAGAGCCCTTGGTGGTGGGAGGACTAACACAAGAAATGATGTTACACAGGGGAACGTGGCAGATGTCTTTCTGTGGAGGCCAGTGAAATGATAGTGCTGGGCCATATGGGTGCATGAACTTTACTTTTACATCACCTTCTTCCACATGTTTAGAAAGTACTAATCCAAAAAAATCAGTGACTGTCATAAATACATGCAATGTGTAAGTTTGTAGAGATCTGTGACATCTTGACTACAGGTGGTTGCTCTCCAGAGAAGTGGAAAATAGGGCTGAAATTTTCATCAAAGCTAGTTCTCTTTGTTCCAATGGAATCTTCAGACACAGGGATGAAATGGTGAAAGCCACGTGTACCAGGAATTGTTTTTGCTTTGGAGAATCGGGCTTCTAGCTGCTGGCGTGTTTCTGAAAGTGTTTCTTTTTTTTACCATCCAGAATTTTATGTTTTTGACTCTTGCCTCACAGAAATTGAGGACTTTTTCAACTGAGTCTATTGCATCGCCAGGGCACATTTGAAGGCTTGCTCGGGTAACCAGCAGCTAAACTGTACCACCAATGCCGTCGCAAGGAGATTCCCGTGACTGGTTGCAAAAAATATCCATGATGCCGCTAAAGAGAAGTCCTGGTTGTGGTAGCAAAGATTGAGAAATTTTTGCAGTTCTTATACTGTGCATCACATCCATCACTGAAATAAAATAAATTTTTTACAATGGAAAAGTTTTTCTTTATATACTGAATGATTATTTTTTGTGTTTCGTATACAAAGGCTACATCATGCTCTAAATCATCGGACAAGATGCACACACTTGAAAACAAGTAGGTCTTCAGAGTAGTGGACAGGTGTAGGTTACAGCTGTATGTAGTGAACAACTGTCGCTTGTCCAGTGATACCCTTGTGCTGCATCTTGAATGATGTATGAGTAATTTTCACTGAAGTCTAGGAGAACAATAGCTGCATCTGATTCAAGGTTTGCTTTCATTTTCTTTAGAATGTTTGCTTGGGATTTATTTATAAATGCATGGGGCATAAGTTTCTCAATTAAAGTCGCTAAATATTCATCAAATGTCACAGTGAATTTCACCTGCCGCCCCGGTGGCGCAGTGGTCTAAGCGATGGCCTCTGATCATTCGTCCAAAAGGGGTCCGGGTTCGAATCCCGGTGAGGCATGGATGTTGTGTTTGTCTTACGGCCCTGGCTCTCTCCCTTCCCTGGAACCGGTGACCCTAAATTAGGGACGGGCGACTGCTTATAGCCCAATGAGTTGCTCACGGTGGTCGTTAAAAAAAGAAAAAAGAAAAAGAATTTCACCTGTTGTGTTTTGTCTGTCGATACCCATGAACTGTATGACACTTTATCTTCAGGGTCCCACTCTTCAAATTTTTCGAGTAGAAAACTTTTCAAATTTTCACTGGATGGGCATTGAGAGCAGTGTCGTAGCATGCAGTCTTTGTTATCCTTAGAACAGACTAAATAATCAGTCAGGTCCTGGTATGTCTCTTCTATACAAAAAGCATGAAGTAGAAGACTTACATTTTGATGGATTGGGCAAACACAAATGGAATGTATTTTAGAAGACCCTGCGAACACACCATTTTGCCCGCAGCATGCAGAATTTTGAGATGCCAATTTTAATGTTGGGATACTCAAATTTAAAAGCAGAATACAATTCATTTAAATTAGCAAGTAATAATCTCTTTTGTACGTGAACATTTTTAGAAATACTGACTGTGTCCTTTTTTCCTGGCATGATTCGAGAGTATTCATCACTTTGGTAAAAGTTCTTCACCAATTCAATTATATATTCACTGAGTGTTTTTCCTTTTCTGGGTTCAGGTAAAGCCACGATTCCTTTGTCTCTGAGAAGGTATCTTGCTTGACAGATGGCATATTCACATACATGGAACTCTTCCATGATTTTTTCTGCTCCATGAAGTAGGAACAAGCGTCAAAAGTTGTATCTTTTCTCTCCGTGTCATTGAAGCCTCAAGTTTTGCTTTAAGTAATAATACAAGCACATTCATATCATCTGCTTTTTGTTTTAAATCTTTTGGCAGTTTTTTGGCATCTTTTTCAGGTGGAGAAAATTCTTTTTCTATAACCCTACTAACCTTACTTTTTAAATTAGAACATGCTGACTCAACTTTTTTTTTTTTTTTTTTTTTTTTGCATAGGCAGATTTGCTGTGTGATGCAATGGCATGGAATTTCAAAGGAGACTCCCCTATCTCTGCCATTGATGTATTAATTTTCCCTAATGTTTCTTCTTTGGAAATTGGTGTTTCTAAATTACAAATACTCTGGTTACTGTCACTATCTGTGTCCACCTCTTTAATGTCATCATTTTCATTTAAAAATTGTGAGTGTTTCTGCACCTTTTCTCTACATGCATCACATACCTTCTGTCCAGGAATTGATTTCACAATCATTGGAATTTTATTAATTTTCTCTGAAAAGTCAAAGGTCACATTCCTCAATACTTTTTTAATTTTTTTCTTGTGGCACTTAAATGGATCAAGACAACTTTTCTGGTAAGTTTCATATTTCCTCAGGTAGTATGTTTTATGATGCTCACAAATATTAAACAGAAGTTCACAATTTACCCCACTTCTCAAGGCCAAAAATTCTTTTTCTGAAGCACTTACTGTGTTTATCAGATTCACCTCCTGTGTGTAACTCTTCTTATGGCACTCGTTTCCACTTTCTTTTCCTATACTACATTGTTAAACAAGCTGTTCAGTTTGGGACATTTTTAAAACTAATATTTCAAAGGGTTACTAAAAGCACTTTCTTTTAAACCTTGAAACAGAAAAATGATCTTTAACTGTAACTAAGAGGAATAACCGACTTCTGAAAACTTTTGAACATTTAAAGCAGCATAAAACACCTTCACTCAACAATAGATAGCAGATGACTGAGCTGAGACTGACTAGTAGTGCAATCCAGTTGAATCCTGTGCACAGAAGAATGACTCATGTTGAATCAGCTCATGCTTTTAGATTGCTGGGTTCAAATTGCTGATTCATGCTGAGTCACCTCATGCTTTCAAATTGCTGGTACAGCTAGTTTTATCCCACTTGCCTCAAAGTATTCTATCCAGTAAAAAAAAAAAAAAAAAAAACCTAATTCATTCAAAACAATTCTTAAATTGAATCATGACTAATTCAATTTGATTTTTTCATTATCAAATTTATACCAAGCCGGTAAAGTTTGGCATTGAACAGTACAACATTTTAAATTATTTGACTAGTTTACATTTATTCTATATTAGGCCAAATTATCACATACAGGTAATTAACTATTATGATGCATAAGTGTCTGCATAGAATGTGTCAAATTATAAGTTAAAATAATTATATTAGCAATCAAAATCCCACTATTTTTCTTTCACAGCCTTTTAGACTATACTTTTAGGTTCAATTAAAAAAAAAGCACTCTGGTAACTCCTGTGCCTTATGCTATAATACTCACTTAATGAAGCAACGTCTTTGCACATAAAAATTTGTTTATAAAAAAAATTAATACATTTTAGTGTGTCTCAGAGGAAGGCAAGATTTATATAATATTTTTTTCTGAAATGTTCATACTTTGCTTGACATGTAGTAAAAATTTGGTAGTGATATGTTGATTAGACACAGAACTATGAATTTTTTCTCAAATACTGCGTCTGAAAGCGGAGGCTCGGAAACGTCATCAATGTACAATTTTCCAAAACTTTGACATTTTATATCTCAGGAACTATGTGGATTAGTAACTTGGTGGTAGTAACAAGTAAAAAAAGTTTCATGAAAATCCGAGTCGGTGGGTGTCATACCCTGGGTGAATTGACATGGAATGACCCAGATATGATGTTTGATGTTCTTGTATTTATATGACTTTCAGGGTTCCCACTTAACCTGGAAAACAGGGAAAGCCTGGAATTCTCAAGGAATTTGAAAATGGTTCCAAAAATCAGGGAAAACTCAGGGAAAATTACCATTTTTTGTAAAAATCAGTGAAAATCCCCCCCCCCTTTTTTTTTTTGTAAAAATCAATGAATACTTTATTTTGCCAAAAAAAAAAATAATATTTTTTCAAGTTTCAGACTTTTGCTTGCAATTACTGCCTGCTTAGAATTTGGTAGATCTTACTTTCAGTTGTATTAAGTATTTCCTTTATTCTCTAAAAAAAAGATGCAAAATTGAATATTTAAAATTGCCAGTTATTAAGCTTTTGTTCAATTTCTGCAGCAGTTGTTATAACATGGAACAATTAGGCACAATGGCTCCTGCTTGAAGAAACACTTCCCAAGAGAGCCAACCAAATGATGGGTCAAAGTCCTTTGTCTGTTGGTTCTCTTGAAACATGTTTCTTTAAACAGAGCCATTCCATCATTAAGCTTAGCTGCATTGTGTTATGAAAAACCGAAACTATTCAACTGACAGATTTTTTCTTACATATGACCTGTTTCTATGGGAATGTATTTACAAATTCCGTGGAACTTTGGTACAGAAAATAATGTGCACAGTTAGTTGTTATTAATGAAAAGCAGGTAATTTTATGAAGACAAATTACTTAAAGAATTTACAAGTGTGTGCTTTGGTGAAAAAAATCAATGGAATGGAATAAAATGTAACAATTCTTTGCTACATGTCACTCTGGAAAACTTTAAAAACCACCTGGAAAACCTAGAATAGTCAGGAAATTTTTTTATTACTTTTGAGTGCGAACCCTGACTTTGTTTTAAATATGCTGAGCAGTTTTTGCCAGGGCCAGTGAGAAATGTTAACATCCAGTTTGTTTGTATTTGTATTACCATGGAAGCCACTGGCTATGATAGGTGATAGTTATCACCCTCTGCCTCTGTATAACAAGGGGCTATGATAGGTGATAGTTATCACCCTTTGCCTCTGTATAGCTGTGATGTAAGTAGCAAAAAGTCACAAATTTTACGAGGAATGATCAAATGAAACCCATTTGCTCTATGTCATGTTGTTCACTGTACACGAAATGGGCTCACGTGGTATGTGGCACGATAGTTGCCTTGTGTAGAACAATTGAGGGACCTTTTATATTAATTTCCTGCCAATACATTTTTTCATTAATTCACAGCTAATCACCTGAAAATATGTTTATCAATTAGCTTCTTGCAGTTATCAATGATTAGTATTCTTTTACAGAATTTGTCTGAAATATTCGTAGTTGTTATTGCATATATCGGAAGTAGTTCACGTGATTACTTTTTTCTTAGTTTGCTTGTATTAAAAAATGAATTTATTATCATTGTATGATCAAATTAAAGAAAAAGCTAGAGAGCAGTTGCATTTTTCAATTTAAAAGAATTCTGCCTTCCAGTTTTAAGTGTTTGCGACACGAAATTACTTTGGAACTAGGTAAACGAGACAGAAGGAGATGTAATCTATGTAGTTGTCGTTCTGAATAACCACTTCATTCGTACAGTTATTTAACAGATAGCAGGCTTTCTTTTTCTTCTCTCAATCTTTTCATTTATTCGTGGGCAAATGAATTAACAACAATAAAATTCTGTGAAAAAGAATTAAATATTTCTAGAGAAACGGCTGTTGACTGGACAAATTACATGCGAGAAATTTGTGCTGGTGCATTGTTGAAGTGCTGAGAATGTTATAGGTGGTCCAAACACTCATGTTGAAATAGATGAATTGCTCTTTAGCTGCCGTAAATACACAATCGAGAACAAGATTTTCCCCAGCAATAGGTATTCGGTGGCATTTGTGCAGAAACAAAAGTGTTTTCTAGTTGCCATACCTGACCGATCCGCATTATTCGTCAACGAATTGTTCCATGTACTACAATAATTTCTGATGAATGGAAAGTGCACCAAAATTTTAAAAATGAACCAAAATATACTTATTTAGCAGTTAATCATTCATTAAAATTCATTAACAGTGTTACAGGCACACATACTCAGGGCATTGAGAGTTTGTGGGGAAAAGCAAAATCAAAGAACAAAAAATGTTGGGAATGTTAGATAGCTATTTGGTTGGTGCGAATGAATTTGTCCGGCGCGAGCGAGCAGTGGAGATAGGCCCCACCACAGCAGAATGGAACAACCCACAGGTGTTGCGGGTATTACGTCACAGAGTTGCTATAAATAGCTAGCACTTATGTGAAGAACAAGGTTCCGGCATGGTTTGTTTGGATGTAACGTGGCTTGCAAAAGAAACATACAGACACCGGATTTGAGAGTCATCTTTCTGTATGAATTTAAACTGGGCCATTCTGAAGGAATTGCCACTCAAAACATTATCAAAGCATTTGGGGAGAATACAGCCAACAAATAAAATATTCGGCGATGGTTTGTGAAGTTTTGAAGCGGAGATACGGACTTGCAAAATGAAACACATGGTGACCAAACTGTTGTTGTTTCCTCATGATGTTCTGTTACGCGGACACCTGAAAAACGTGTCGAGAGATAGCGGCAGAGGTAGGTGTTCACCACACGACAGTTCTCCGGCGTCTGGCTTCGCTGGGTAAGGACATGTGGCTGCCACGTGAGTTGACAACTGCCAACAAGACTAGGTGTTCGGAAGTCTGCACATCGCTGCTTCCGAGGAATAAACAGGAACCTCTACTGCATCAAATCGTCACCTGCGAAGAGAAGTGGGTCCTTTATGATAATCGGAAACAATCTCCACTATGGTTAAACAAGCCACAGCCTGCTGGATGGCATCCTAAGCCACCCCAGCACACCAAGAACGTGATGCTCCTTGTCCGGTGGTCCACAGCCGGAATAATTCATTGGAGTTTCTTGGCAAGAGGCCAAACCATCACTGCAGAACATCATTGTGCTGAATCACACCAGATGCACCGGAAATTGCCCCAGAAACAACCGGCTTTGGTCAACAGACGTGGCGTTCTTCTGCTCCAGGACAACGCCCGACCTCATGTCGCACAACGAACAATGCTGACACTAAGTGCCTTGGGCTATGAAGCACTGCCTATTACCCGGACATGTCTCCGACAAACTATCATCTATTTCGTCGCCCGGATCACTTCCTGTCCAGGAAACAGTTCACGACAGACAACGAGGTTCAATGTGCAGTTGATGACTGCTTCGGGTCCCAACCACAAGACTTTTTAGCACGTCTTTTGTAAAAAAAGATCGTGCTTATTCCGTCTGTACCCACGATATCTCTGCAACTATTAATCTGATTTGAAAAATTATTTTTGTATTGGGAAGCTTGAAATATGCGAATGATGATCCTTCATTTCGTTTTTTTTTTACGATGTACAATTTTGCCGCTAGAGGGCGTAAATGCAGATGATGTCGAATTCAAAAATACGTTTTATTCCACATATTTGCTTCTAAACATCCAATTGAAAAAATTCTTTTATCTTTCGATTCCATTTATGTCGAAGAGTATTTTGGATATAGTTACTTTTTCAAATTACGCATAGATTTTCCGCTAGGGAAACGTAAAGGTAAATTACACTTTCTCCGATAACTCTACTTCTAAAACTCCGATTTCAAAAATTTTTTTCTTCAGTGGATACACTTCCTGATGGAAAATCTTTTGCATATAATTTAAAATTTTTGGTAAATACTTTGGCCACCAGGGGGCGTAAGTGTTAATTTCTGCTTCTGATGTATTTGCCATAAAATCTGAGCTTCTAAAATATCGATTGATAAAATGATTACGTGGACTGATGCCACTCACATCGATAAACCTTTTCGGAATATTTTCTTCTTATAATATTCCACAGTTTCTCTGCCAAGGGGCGTAGATGTATATCTCATTTTTGTCAATATCTCTACTTCTAGGAGTCTGATTTGAAAAATTCCTTCTTTGTTGGACAGTGTTTTCAGTGTGACATGGTTTTCATATAATTTCAAAATTTTCACGTAATTCATAGACTTTCTGCTACGGGGCGTACAAGTAAATTGCGTTCCCCCCTATATCTCTGCTTCTAAATCTCCGATTTGAAAAATTATTTCTGCACCGGATACAGCTCCTGATGGGAAATCGTTTGCACATAATTTCTAATTTTTGTAAAAAAAATGGTTTGGCCACCAGGGGGCGTAAATCTTAATTTCCACTTCTGATGAATTTGCAGCAAAATATGAACTTCTAAATTCTCGATTGAAAAAAACGTTGTTTGTAGACCGATACTTCTCATGTCGACAAACCTTTTAGAAACATTTTCTTCTTAAAATATTGCATGGTTTCTACGCCAGGGGGCGTAGATGTGTATCTTATTTTTGTCAATATCTCTACTTCTAAGAGTCCGATTTGAAAAATTCCTTCTCTGTTGGGTAGTGTTTCCAGTGTAACATGTTTTTCTTATAATTTCAAAATTTTCCTGTAATTCCTAGACTTTCCGCTAGGGGGCGTAAAGGTAAATTGCTCCCCCTTCCCATATCTCTGCTTCTAAATCTCTGATTTGAAAAATTCTTCCTGCACTGGATACAGCTTCCGATGAGAAATCCTTTGCACATGATGTAAGCCTTAATTTCCACTTCTGATGTATTTGCAGCAAAATATGAGCTTCTAAAATCTCGATTGCAAAAAAAGTTGTTTGTTGACCGATACTACCCATGTCGACAAACCTTTTAGGAACATTTTCTTCTTGAAATAATGCATGGTTTCTACGCCAGGGGGCATAGATGTATATCTTATTTTTGTCAATGTCTCTACTTCTAGGAGTCCGATTTGAAAAATTCCTTCTTTGTTGGATAGTGTTTCCAATTCGAAATGTTTTTCCTATAAATTCAAAATTTTCAAGTAAATCATAGACTTTCCGCTAGGGGGCACAAAGGTAAATTGCGTTTTCTGCGTTATTTCTGCTTGTAAAACTCCGATTTGAAAAATTCTTCTTGTATCACATACAAGACCTGATGAAAAATATTTTTCATATAATTTGTAATGTTTGGTAAAGAATTGTTTGGCCACCAGGGGGCATAAGTGTTAATTTCTGCTTCTGATGTATTTGTAGCAAAATCTGGGCTCCTGAAAACTCGACTAAATTTTTTTTTTTTCGCTCGTATGGAAAAACCTTTTGAGAATACTTTCTTCCTAAAATAATGCATGGTTTTCCCACCAGGGGACGTAAAGTCACATCTTATTTTTGCCGATATCTCTGTTTTTAAGAGTTAGATTGGAAAAATTATTTCGGTGTTGGAGAGCGTTTCCGGTGCGAAATGTTTCTCATATAAATTCATGTTTTCTTAACGCACAAGTCTGCAACCAGAGGGCGTAAGCTCACAATTCCTTTTACAGCAATATCTGAGGGATTAAAAACCCGATTGAAAACACTTCTTTCTTCCGTCAGATACTATTGTTTTCCATACCGGTTTCATTGACTTTGAATAGCTTTGATAAATTTAATTTGCGTCAGAACGGATTCAAAGGACGTGCTTATTACACCCGAAAATTCGGTGTCATTTTTCTTGTTTAGTTCTGGGATCACGGATTTGCCGGGCAGATGGTAACTATGTGTCGATGCCAAGGGTAATTATTTTGCTTTGGTAAGTTGTACTGCTGTTCCATTCTTGCCTTCCAAGTGTTCTGATCCATTGCCAGACATTTCATTCGCACCAACCCAGTATTTATGTGAATTCATGTGGAGAGAAAAGGTGAAAGCAGCAAATAGTGAGACACCTTTGATCAAATTTTAACTGATATTGTATCATACTGGCCTCCTAATGATAATCTAGAATGAACTATTTACTTCTGTTATTTAATGGAAGTTTAATATATGCATATGTTTTTATATGATTTTATTTTAATGTCAATATAAAAAATAAACCTATATAAAATTTTTACTCTTTCAAGTGTTGTTATTTCGTTCTCTACAATGGTTATTTTTAGAAATAAAAAAAAGTTGTGGGGATAAAATGTATTGGAAAGAAAAAAATTATTTAATGAAAACGACTTTTGTTTATATTTACGAATTGGACAAATTCTGTGAAGGAATATTAATCATCGATCGTTTCAAGAAGCTAAACTAATCATACTAATCATCGATCACTTCAAGACGCTAAACTAATCATACTAATCATCGATCACTTCTACTAATCATCGATCACTTCTACTAATCATCGCTATACTAATCATCGATCACTTCAAGAAGCTAAACTAATCATACTAATCATCGATCACTTCAAGAAGCTAAACTAATCATACTAATCATCGATCACTTCAAGAAGCTAAACTAATCATACTAATCAGCGATCACTTCTACTAATCATCGCTATACTAATCATCGATCACTTCTACTAATCATCGCTATACTAATCATCGATCACTTCAAGAAGCTAAACTAATCATACTAATCATCGATCACTTCAAGACGCTAAACTAATCATACTAATCATCGATCACTTCTACTAATCATCGATCACTTCTACTAATCATCGCTATACTAATCATCGATCACTTCAAGAAGCTAAACTAATCATACTAATCATCGATCACTTCAAGAAGCTAAACTAATCATACTAATCATCGATCACTTCAAGAAGCTAAACTAATCATACTAATCAGCGATCACTTCTACTAATCATCGCTATACTAATCATCGATCACTTCTACTAATCATCGCTATACTAATCATCGATCACTTCTACTAATCATCGCTATACTAATCATCGATCACTTCAAGAAGCTGAACTAATCATACTAATCATCGATCACTTCAAGAAGCTAAACTAATCATCGATCGTTTCAAGAAGCTAAACTAATCATACTAATCATCGATCACTTCAAGAAGCTAAACTAATCATACTAATCAGCGATCACTTCTACTAATCATCGCTATACTAATCATCGATCACTTCTACTAATCATCGCTATACTAATCATCGATCATTTCTACTAATCATCGCTATACTAATCATCGATCATTTCTACTAATCATCGATCACTTCAAGAGGCTAAACTAATCATCGTTATACTAATCGATCACTTCTACTAATCATCGCTATACTAATCGATCACTTCTACTAATCATCGCTATACTAATCGATCACTTCTACTAAGCATCGCTATACTAATCATTGATCACTTTTACTAATCATTGCTATACTAATCATCGATCACTTCAAGAAGCTAAAGTAATCATCGCTATACTAATCATCGATCACTTCTACTAATCATCGCTATACTGATCATCGATCACTTCAAGAAGCTGAAAGTGCTAGGATAGTACACTTATTGCTGAATGGGGAGAGGTCGGAGATTAATGAGGATAGTCGGTGTGTCAGGTTTGGTTTGTTTCAATTAATTACCGGTGTGCTGTTGTAAATCATTTTGGGTTGCAGTTTTAACTTTGATGTTTAGGAAATGTGTAGTATAAGTTTTTTTATTGAGGTTTTAATTAGATAGGTATTTTTAGGGAGTTGAATTATGCGTCATTGTAGTTGATTATTTCGAATCGGCATTTAGTTAGGGGGGGCAGGGGGAGAGAAGAAGAAAAAAACTAAGTTTTGCGTGAGCGTGATGTGCGTTTTTTGGGCCTTGAACCACGATGTGACTACTGAAAATTACGTGTTGGAAATGTGTGTAAGAGATGAAAACCTCCTAAAGGATATTTGGGATAAAGGTAAGTGACCTCAAAATGCAGATTGTCTAAATAGCATGTTAATAATTAAGCAGCTATGTGACTTTTTTGACATTTGCAATGCTGTATGAATATATGATATTTTCAGGAGATTTGCTGTGAATTAATGAATAAATGTATTGGCGGGGAATTAATATAAAAGGTCCCAATCTAGAATGAGTTGGTTATATTCGCAAGCTGCATGTAGATTCCAGATGCCTGTAAACATGGCTGGTTTTATTTGGAATCCATCCAAAGTAGAACAATCGAGAATGGGTTGATTACGTTCACAGGATGCAGGTAGGTTCCAGACACCTGTAAACATGGCTGGTGTTATTCAGAATTCATCCTAAGTAGAACAATCGAGAACGGGTTGGTATACATTCACAGGATACTTTGTAGGTTCCAAATTCCTGTAAACATGGCTGGTGATATTCAGAATCCATCCAAAATCGAATAATCAAGAATGGGGTGGTTTTATTCACAGGATGCATATAGAGGGGTTCTCCAAAATAATGGAAACACCTTGAAACAATAGGTGTTAAGCCCCTAACATGGTGTGGGAGCACCCTTGGCATTTAAAACTGCTTGAATCCTCCTTGGAATGGACGCATACAAGTCCTGGATGGTGGTAAGTGGTATGTCGTACCATTCTTCCTGCAGAAACAGGTCCAATTAATTGAGAGATGCCGGAGGAGGATAACGGGATCACACTCTGTTTTCCAACACAGACCATATGGGCTCAAATATGTTTAAGCCCAGTGATTGTGCAGGCCAGGGAAGGTGTGCAACTTCATCCTCGTGTTCCTCAAACCATGATTGAACAGTTCGACTTCTGTGAATCGGGGCATTATCATCTTGAAAGGTGCAATCCCCTGACGGAAACAATGTCTGCACCTTAGAATGCACATGGTCGGCCAAAAGGGGGACATAGTCATCGCTGGTGATCCGTCCATGTAAGGTGATGATGGAACCTGCTGCAAACCAAGAGATCATGGCCCAAACCATTACAGAACCGCCCTCATGCTTCACTGTAGGAAGGAGACAGTCTGGATTGTAGGCTTCTGCGGGGGCTCTCCACACGTAAACTCGTCCTGTGGTGAGGAATAGTGAGAAACTTGATTCATCGGAAAACAACACATGTTTCCATTGATCGGCAGTCGATGTTTTATGTTCCTGGCATCACTGTAATCTCCGTTTCATATTCACTTGTGACACCAGGGGTTTTGCAATCGCAGCTCTGCCGTAAATATTGTGCTTATGCAATTCCCTTCTCACGGTATGGGGTCAACACTGGGTTTTGGAGATGTGCATTAAGCTCAGCAGTCACTTTCGTCGCCGTGGTCTTCCTCCATGCGGTCACAATCCTCTTTAATGTCCTCCTGTCTCTCGCAGTGAGTTTGGGTTTACCTTCCACAGTTGTGTCTCGCAGATGATGTTGTGCAGTGAACATTGTATGCTGTCATGACCTTCAACATGGTACCTCTCAATACCCCCAATACCTGTGCCAATGTGGTTACCGACGCACCAAGCACACGGGCTCCTACAATCTGCCCTCTTTGGAACTCCGACAAGTCACTCATTGTGCCTTCACTTGGAACGAAATTATGCAAACACCAATTTACAATGCAATCACACAGACCCTCGAGACTATAAGCAACACCTCTTTACAAAAACAAATTGTAGCTACATGTTCGTTTTACTCAAAAAGCTGCACATACTAAAGTCACTGTTTTCAGCTAGGTGTTTCCATTATTTTGGACAACCCCTGTAGGTTCTAGAAGCCTGTAAACATGGCTGGTGTTATTCAGAATCCATCCAAAGTAAAACATTTGAGAATGGGTTGGTTATATTCACAGGATGCCTATAAACATGCATCCTCATAAACATGGCTGGTGTTATTCAGAATCCATCCAAAGTAGAACATCTGAGAATGGGTTGGTTATATTCAGAGGATGCTTATAAACATGGCTGGTGTTATTCAGAATCCGTCCAAAGTAGAACATTTGAAAATGGGTTGGTTATATTCACAGGATGCCTATAAACAGGGCTGGTGTTATTCAGAATCCATCCAAAGTAGAACACCTGAGAATGGGTTGGATATATTCACAGGATGCCTATAAACATGGCTGGTGTTATTCAGAATCCATTCAAAGTAGAACATTTGAGAATGGGTTGGTTATATTCACAGGAATGCCTATAGACATGGCTGGTGTTATTCAGAATCCATCCAAAGTAGAACATTTGAGAATGGGTTGGTTATATTCACAGAATGCCTATAAACATGGCTAGTGTTATTCAGAATCCATCCAAAGTAGAACATTTGAGAATGGGTTGGTTATATTCACAGAATGCCTATAAACATGGCTAGTGTTATTCAGAATCCATCCAAAGTAGAACATTTGAGAATGGGTTGGTTATATTCACAGGATGACATGCCTCATAAACATGGCTAGTGTTATTCAGAATCCATCCAAAGTAGAACATTTGAGAATGGGTTGGTTATATTCACAGAATGCCTATAAACATGGCTAGTGTTATTCAGAATCCATCCAAAGTAGAACATTTGAGAATGGGTTGGTTATATTCATAGGAATGCCTATAAACATGGCTAGTGTTATTCAGAATCCATCCAAA
Source organism: Macrothele yani (assembly GCA_039090855.1). Lineage (NCBI taxonomy): Eukaryota > Metazoa > Arthropoda > Arachnida > Araneae > Macrothelidae > Macrothele > Macrothele yani. Next base: position 15,809,510 of record CM077031.1, on the reverse strand, counting down.
GTAGAACATTTGAGAATGGGTTGGTTATATTCACAGGATGCCTATAAACATGGCTGGTGTTATTCAGAATCCATCCAAAGTAGAACATTTGAGAATGGGTTGGTTATATTCACAGGATGCCTATAAACATGGCTAGTGTTATTCAGAATCCATCCAAAGTAGAACATTTGAGAATGGGTTGGTTATATTCACAGAATGCCTATTAACATGGCTAGTGTTATTCAGAATCCATCCAAAGTAGAACATTTGAGAATGGGTTGGTTATATTCATAGAATGCCTATAAACATGGCTAGTGTTATTCAGAATCCATCCAAAGTAGAACATTTGAGAATGGGTTGGTTATATTCATAGAATGCCTATAAACATGGCTAGTGTTATTCAGAATCCATCCAAAGTAGAACATTTGAGAATGGGTTGGTTATATTCACAGGATGCCTATAAACATGGCTAGTGTTATTCAGAATCCATCCAAAGTAGAACATTTGAGAATGGGTTGGTTATATTCACAGCATGCCTATAAACATGGCTAGTGTTATTCAGAATCCATCCAAAGTAGAACATTTGAGAATGGGTTGGTTATATTCATAGAATGCCTATAAACATGGCTAGTGTTATTCAGAATCCATCCAAAGTAGAACATTTGAGAATGGGTTGGTTATATTCACAGGATGCCTATAAACATGGCTGGTGTTATTCAGAATCCATCCAAAGTAGAACATTTGAGAATGGGTTGGTTATATTCACAGAATGCATATAAACATGGCTAGTGTTATTCAGAATCCATCCAAAGTAGAACATTTGAGAATTGGTTGGTTATATTCACAGGATGCCTATAAACATGGCTGGTGTTATTCAGAATCCATCCAAAGTAGAACATCTGAGAATGGGTTGGTTATATTCACAGGATGCCTATAAACATGGCTGGTGTTATTCAGAATCCATCCAAAGTAGAACATCTGAGAATGGGTTGGTTATATTCACAGAATGCCTATAAACATGGCTGGTGTTATTCAGAATCCATCCAAAGTAGAACATCTGGGAATGGGTTGGTTATATTCACTGGATGCCTATAAACATGGCTGGTGGTTCAAAATACAGGACAAAAAGTGATTTGGTACACTTTAGAAGTTCTGACATATCAACAGCACTTCTTCAAAAGAAAATTGTCAGAACGACTGAAAATAGAAAGAAGAGGTACAACATGAAATAATTTGAAATGTTGGAATTTACCTCATTAATAGCGACACCTACTATCAGGGATGTCGCTAGACATCAAAATCAGGATGGGCGATGGGTGGGCAAGCATTATTTTTGGTGGGGCAAGCTTGATAGCAAGTTTATTTACAAAACATGGAAAGAAAGAATTAGCTTTCCTTTTTCTACTGCCTGCAAAGGTATTCGCAATATCTCTCCCCCTCCCCCGTCCCCCTCCTGGATACACACTCATTAATTTTGGAACTGTCTTGAAGTTTTTATGCCACCCCGGTGGCGCAGTGGTCTAAGCGATGGTTTCTGATCATTCGTCCGAGATGGGTCTAGGTTCGAACCCCGGTGAGGCGTGGATCTTGTGTTTGACTTACGGCACTGGCTTTCTCCCTTCCCTGGAGTCAGTGGTCATAAATTAGGGATGAGCGACTGCTTATAGCCCATTGAGTTGCTCATGGTGGTCGTTAAACCCTCAATCAAAAAAAAGAAAAAAGTATTTTGCCCTTTTTGGAATGCAAAAGAATCTAAAGTTTGGAGTAATATTTTGCTAATGTTCCACCCATCCCTTTTTAATAAAATTAATAAATCCTAAGGAGTTACATACCCATATATTAAATATAACACACTGCCACCAGTAACACGCCCTGCTTAAAAGAAAATTTCATGCCTAGGAGAAAGGTCAAAGCAAATGCTTGATTGTGGAATAGGATTGAGGGGAAATGTTCAAGTCAGTGTGAATAACACGCACATTTCCCTCCAACAGTTAAAGTTAGTATGATTCCAATATGCAGACAATACCTTTACTTTCCTTAACTCCTTTCCTTCGAGCCAGCAACCTTGTCTTGAACTCATCTTTTCCAAAGCAGTTGTCAGCTACGACCTGCTCCGTCATTACCCTAGGGCTGGCTTAAGAGCACTTGTATAGCTTCAGACTCCACTTTCCGTGTTGGAATCCCTTACTTAGTGGCACAAACAAACAGCAGAGCAATTACTGATGACCTCAGTAAATTCCTATTCACCCTCTTCATTCGCCTCTGACCATGCTAAATTGAAAAAAAAAGCTTGAATTTAGGATTTGGACGAGTGGAGGACAACTGAATTTTCATGGCCCTGCGGATGTTTCTATAAATGTATAAGTTCTGCAACTATAAAAGCATTGTATGTAGGAAGCTGAAATTTTGAACTTCCACGCACAGAAGTGCGGAATGATACATTGACAATTAATGTGATACATTGACAATTAATGACTTGGGCGTGTGGTGAGTGATGTAGGGGAGTAGCGTGAGAGATTTTGAAGGAGTAGAACATGCCGAGCTTTGGCTAAGACAACAAGTTTAGTTCGTACCGTGGAGTGTATTCCAGTTTATGTTTTTGTGTGAAATCGTAAAGTAATAAATGTTCTGTGTTGTTACCGGTGCTCTGTGATGTTACAGACAAAGTAAAGAGATGGGGGCACCGGTGAGATTCGAACTCACGATCTCCTGTTTACACACTCCACGGTACAAACTAAACTTGTTGTCTTAGCCAAAGCTCGGCATGTTCTACTCCTTCAAAATCTCTCACGCTACTCCCTTACATCACTCACCACACGCTCAAGTCATTAATTGTATGCACGAGTTTCTTCCGCGAATTCGCGGAATTCCGCTTTTTTCGTCGTCATTTGGGTCATCTCGAGATCTCTGCAAAACTGAAGAGAAATTTTAAGCGGATTACTTGGGGGGGGGGGGGGGTTTGCTTCTCCGTTAGGGAACGATATTTCATCCTTCAAAAACTTTCAAAAAACGGAAGTTTAACGGAGTGAAGATTTTCTCGTAATTGTAATTTCCTTTTCTAGCGATGCTCCTTCGGCCCAGCATTGTTATTAAATGTCATTTTATTCCACAAATGGGTCCGGGTTCGAATCCCGGTGAGGCATGGATGTTCTGTTTGTCTTACGGCACTGGCTCTCCCTTCCCTGGAACCAGTGACCCTAAATTAGGGACGGGCGACTGCTTATAGCCATTGAGTTGCTCACGGTGATCGTTAAACCTCCAAAAAAAAAAAAAAAAAAAAAAAAATTCCACAAATATTTGCATTTCAGCTTGAAAACGGAGGAAAATTTTTCGAAAAAAAAGTTTGACGGTGAAAAAATATCCCTGTAATCTTCTGCCATGAGATTCATCCATTTGTGTGGTTCTCGTGATTTTTTTTTTTTTTTGATTGGAGGTTTAACGACCACCGTGAGCAACTCAATGGGCTATAAGCAGTCGCCCGTCCCTAATTTAGGGCCACTGGTTCCAGGGAAGGGAGAGAGCCAGTGCCGTAAGACAAACACAACATCCATGCCTCACCGGGATTCGAACCCGGACCCCTTCCGTGCGAATGATCAGAAGCCATCGCTTAGACCACTGCGCCACCGGGGCGGCAGGTTCTCGTGATCGATGCGTAAATGAACAGAATTTGGGTGGGGGTCGTTTTCTCTCGTAGGACGGAATTACGATGTTCGAAATCGGAAGTTGGAGTGAAGATTTCTCCCGTAATAGTAAATGTTTTCTCTCGCAGTGTCCTTCTCCTCAGTACTGTTGTTAGAGATCAATTTATTGCATAAATATTTGCACTTCAGCTTGAAAATCAAGGAAAAATTTTCCGAAAACGGAAGTCAGACGTGTAGCGAAAATTTCGCCAGAATCATTAGTTTTTCCCTCTGTTTAACCCGTGTTGTTAAATGTCAATGATCTTATATTTCGAATAGAATTATGTGCTCCGGTTTAATATTTACATAAATGAATTAACGCCAACAATTCTGTCTGGTCTTGCTTGTGCTACGTTTTATTCACACTGTTTTACCGCGCGTTCTGATTTTTTATCCCGTTAAAAAGTTCAGCTTCTTTATTTCTTCGTCAGTCTCATGTATGTAATTGTCAATGTATCATTCCGCACTTTTGTCCGTGGAAGTTCGCATTTTACAAGGGGTCCGGGTTCGAATCCCGTTGAGGCATGGATGTTGTGTTTGTCTTACGGCGCTTGCTGTTTCCCTTCCTGGAACCAGTGACCCTAAATTAAGGACGGGCGACGGATGTTGTGTTAGTTGTGTTTGTCTTACGGCGCTGGCTCTCTCCCTTCCCCGGAACCAGTGGCGATGCGTGACTTTTCAGGAAGGGGAAGCGATCAGAAAAGCACATCTTTAGACACTTTATTAATACGCATACAATGAATATGCAATAAAAAAGTTATGCATACACATGCATGCGAATATTAAATGTATTCGTTGTATATACACATTGTATATACACTGAAGAGCAATTGAATTAGGCCGCCCCGGTGGCGCAGTGGTCTAAGCGATGGCCTCTGATCATTCGTCCGAAAGGGGTCCGGGTTCGAATCCCGGTGAGGCATGGATGTTGTGTTTGTCTTACGGCACTGGCTCTTTCCCTTCCCTGGAACCAGTGACCCTAAATTAGGGACGGGCGACTGCTTATAGCCCATTGAGTTGCTCACGGTGGTCGTTAAACCTCCAAACAAACAAACAAACAAACAAACAATTGAATTAGAGACAGCTGACGTTATGCAAATATGGCGCTGTGGGCGGCCCTGTAAACGGAAACGACGTGCCGTATGCAGCGATCCGACAATATAAGGAGTGATGAGACGGGAATCAGTCAGAGTCGGGACGCAGTATGGGTAAGACGAAGGATCTAAGCACATTTGATCGTGGGCAAATTGTCGGGGCCTGACGAATGGGTCACTCCATCTCAGAAGACGTGCAGGCACTGGGATTTTCACGAGCCACTGTGTCACGGGTGCACCGTGAGTACATCGAATCCGGTAAAACCATCCCTGCAAGGGCCACCTGCCGTGGACTATAGCGTGTGGATGAGCGGAGTCATCGTCTGCTAGCTCGCATTGTAACAGCGGATAGACGGGCCACAGTGCAAGAAATCACTCGGCAATTTAACGCTGGTGCACAAACACGTGTAAGCAGCCACACCATCCAGAACCATCTCCTCGCTACGAGGTACAGAAGCCATCGTCCCACGAGGGTACCGCTGCTGACCGCACATCACAGGGTGCAAATATTAGCATGGGCGCGGTAACATCGCCACTGGACCCTAGGCATGTGGAAAATTTTTTGCCTGGACTGGTGAGTCGAGATTCACGTTGGTACATGCGGATGGCAGGATACGAGCGCGTCGCAAACCACATGAAGCGATGGATCCTTCTTGCCAGCAGGGTACTCTTCAAGCTGGTGGGGCTGGCATTCTCGTCTGGGGACTGTTTACGTGGACTGAAATGGGACCCCTGGTACGCGTGACATCGTCCCTCACAGGTCAACGTTACCTGGATATCCTGGACGACCATTTGCTCCAGTTTGTGCGTCTTCAGCATCCCACTGGGGACCTCATCCTGCAACAAGGCAATGCACCGTGCCATCGATCCCGAATTGTATCCGAATGGTTGGATGAACACTCCACCGACGTGACCTCGTTTCCTTGGCCAGCTAGGTCACCTGACCTCAATCCCATCGAGCACATCTGGGATGTCATCGAGAGAGATGTTCGAGGCTCTGACCCCCCTCCATCAAATCTTCGTGAACAGTGGGAGCTTGTCCAGGGGTCGTGGATCCGTATGGCTTCCCAACGCTTCCGGTGTCTTGTCGAGTCCATGCCGAGACGAATCGCCGCCGTCATCAGGGCGAAAGGTGGTGCTACACGTTAATAGACAGGTATCTCTAATTCAATTGCTCTTCAGTGTACTAACTAACACATACTGTATAATAAAATAACAGCAGTAAAAATTTTTGTTGGTTACGAGAATTTAATTTATGTGATAAATATGGAAACGTTATTGTAAATACATGTAACAACAGTTCTGTATTTTTAAAAAATGTTTTGACTCATTTGAGTGCACAAAAGGTCTTTTCCGTAGATTCATTTGTAGCAGGAATAGTCAATATAAGCTTACTGAGTCTGAATATCTCCAGGACTACATTGACCAGATCTTCAGCAATCAGATACTGGTAGAATTCACCGACACTTTCTTTCAGCATATCCGGCTGTGAATAAATTACGCTGAGTTCACTTTTCAGACAAATGAGATCGAAAAATGAAGGAAAAGCTTCTTTCGAACAAGAAAAAGGGATCTCTGCAAATTCCGTGATGAATTGTGGAAATTGTGTTTTGTCAAGCAGACGTACACTGAAATGCCAGAAAAACTAGTACAGACGAGCTTATGCAAAATACATAGCAACGTCACCAATGCGCGTACTCGGTTGCGTCCGCCAGTGCGTACATAAAGCGATAGACATCCTTGCCAGCTGTCAGAGCTGTTTTCGGCATGAGAATGACAAGTAATAACGATTTAAGCGATTTTCAACGCGGTGTCATAGTTGGCGCTCGTGAGATGGGCCATAGTATTTCGGAGACAGAAACGAAGTTCGGATTTTCACGGACGACCATTGCAAGGGTGTACCGTGACTACAAGAATTCCGGCAAAACCTCCAACCTACGATACCAGTGTGGCCGTAAAAAGACATTGGGTGAACGTGACCATCGTCGTCTGTCAAGAATCGTTTCACGCGATAGGCGTGCTACACTCTCGCAGATATCATCGGAATTCAATGCTGGAGCCTCAACAAGCATCAGCGTCCGGACTGTGCAACGTACCCTGCACGATATGAGCTTTGGGAGCCGACTCCCAACTCGAGTTCCATTGATGGGTGCACGATACAGTGCTATGCGCCTCGCTTGGGCACAGCAACACCGCCACTGGACACTTGATGACTGGAAACAAGTAGCCTGGTCTGACGAGTCGCATTTCCAACTGTATCGGGCAGATGGAAGGATTCGTGTGTGGTGCAAACCCCATGAAGCCATGGATCCTGCCTGTCAACAGGAAACTGTACCGGCTGGTGGAGGGTCCGTAATGGTATGGGGTGTGTCTAGCTGGACTTCACTGGGACCCCTGGTACGTCTACAAACATCTATGACCGGGCAACGCCATGTGCGCATCCTTTCTGGCGAGGTACACCCGTTCATGTCCTGCATTCTTGATGATGGGTTGGGCCTGTTCCAACAGGACAATGCACCTCCCCACAAGTGTCGGGACTCCACATTATGGTTAGAGGAGCATTCATCTGAGTTTGGGGTGTTACCATTCCCACCCAAGTCCCCAGATCTGAACGTGATAGAACACATTTGGGATGCCATGCAATGCGCTATCGAACACAGGAATCCGAGACCTCGATATACACCCGAATTGTGGAACGCTCTGCAGGAAGTATGGTGTGCATTGCCTACAGCATATTTCCAGAAGCTAGTGGAGTCCATGCCACGTTGTATTTCTGCAGACATTAGCTTTGACACTTCACTGAATATTACGGAAATCTTTAAACTGACAATGTTGAGGACCTCAAAATAATCGACTGTACGAGGAATTTCTGTCTTCGCCAGAAATTTAACCAATTCATATTCTTCTCTGATACAGTGGAAGAAGATTGTCTGCATGTAAGATTTGAAAGAACTTGTCAGTGTAACGGAAAACCGTACAAAAAGTGTAAGAAAGAACCGAGATTGACGCACAGAAGCCGATCAAAAATGTGAATTCAGTATAATTCACATATACACAGTGCGTCAAAGAATTTTAAAGGATGGTGCTAGAGTTCACCCTACGGTGGCGCCACCAGTATAATCGCGAATGCGTTATAAACCGTGACCATCTGCTTGCTTTCTGCCAAAAGTACTGCGCAGTTGTTAAAGTAACTGAAACAAAACGGGCGTTCATTAGAGAAGTAAAATTTTTTCATGTTGAATTATAAAGATGGAACAATGGGCTGTTATTAAATTTAACACAAAACTTGGTAAAAGTGCCTCGGAAACGTACCAAATGATGAAACACGTTTACGGTGAGTTTTGTTTAAGTAGATCAAATGTTTTCCTGTGGCACAAACGTTTTTTGAATGGAAGAGAGACACTGGAAGATGATAAGCATACCGGAAGACCAAGTTCATCTAGGACACCTGAGATTACTGAAAAAGTGCATGATTTCGTGGCAAACAATAGATGTGCGTCACTAAGAATGATGGAAGAGTCTTTAAATATCAACAAAGAAACAATTCGAACCATCCTGCATGAAGATTTGGGCAAAACAAAAGCCTGTGCTAAATTTGTTCCACACACGTTAACCAGTGAACAAAAATCAAGCAAAAGTGCACATGCAGAGACATCATTTCAGCCGCTGAAAGTGATCCAAACTTCTTAAAATCGATTGTTACTGGTGATGAAACATGGTGTTTTCAATATGATATTAAAGCAAAGCGACAAAGTGCGGAATGGAAGTAAAAAACTCGCCACAAGCCAAAAAACAAGAAAAGTTCCATCGAAAATCAAAACAATGCTCATTACATTCTTCGATAGTAAGGGTATATTATCCACAAAGAATTTGTTCCAAGTGGACAAACTGTGACTGGTGAGTTTTATTTAAATACTTTGAGGCGTTTGATGGGCAGAATTCGTCGCATTCGTCCAGAATATCGAGATGAAAGCAGTTGGTGTTTGTTGCACGATAATGCACCCAGTCACACCTCACTTCTTGTTCGTAGATTTTTGGCGAAAAATAACGTCTGTGTGTTGAATCATCCACCGTATTCGCCTGATTTAGCACCCTGCGACTTTTCTTTATTCCCAAAACTTAAAATGACGTTAAAAGGGTGTTATTTTGGTGATATTTCGACCATACAAACAGCTTCGACGCGTGCTTTGGAGGCAATTCCGCAAAGTGAGCGGGAACAGGCATTCGAATCATTATTTAATCGCTGTAAAGAGTGTATTGAAGCCGGAGGGACTTATTTTGAATAACAAATCAAAACAAATTATAATTTCTTGTTTTTATTTCATTTTACAGACCCAGTCGTAAAAATTCTTTGACGCACTGTGTATTGTATATTCACGATAAATATTACTGCAGAATACTATTTTTGCACATTATTACAGCCAATACGATAGAACACAGAATCAACGAAGTAATCATTTTATACGCAGACAAACAATTTCACCGAAACATAAAGTTACCAGCTGGAAGCGGTCTAAACCCAGAGTCAAACGTCAAGCGCATGCGCCGCTCAGGCTCCCACACAGGGCCGAGAGATTACAGCTGGAAGCGCAGTAGATATCGCATTCATGGAGAACGTAGTGTGGCCATGCTCATCCGAAAGGGACGTCATGCGCATGCGCACATTTGGCTTTCTTGCTTGGCTGGGAGGCCAATCTAGAAGCGCAGTACAGATCGCTTCCACGGAGAACGTAGAACGGCCATGTGTGTCCGAAAAAGAAGCCTCGCGAAATTGCCTGGCTCACAACAGTCAGCATTAATACACTGAAGAGCAATTGAATTAGAGATACCTGTCTAGTAACGTGTAGCACAACCTTTCGCCCTGATGACGGCGGCGATTCGTTTCGGCATGGACTCAACAAGACACCGGAAGCGTTGTGAAGCCATACGGATCCACGACCCCTGAACAAGCTCCCACAGTTAGCGAAGATTTGATGGAGGGTCGAACATCTCTCTCGATGGCATCCCAGATGTGCTCGATGGGATCGAGGTCAGGTGACCTAGCTGGCCAAGGAAGCGAGTTCACGTCAGTGGAGTGTTCATCCAACCATTCGGATACAATTCGGGAGCTGCATTGTCTTGTTGCAGGATGAGGTCCCCAGTGGGATGTTGAAGACACACAAACGGGAGCAAATGGTCGTCCATGATATCCCGGTAACGTTGATCTGTGAGGGACGATGTCACACGTACCAGGGGTCCCATTTCAGTCGACGTAAACAGTCCACAGACGAGAATGCCACCCCTACCAGCTTGAAGAGTACCCTGCTGGCAAGAAGGATCCATCACTTCATGTGGTTTGCGCCGAAATCGTACCCTGCCATCCGCATGTACCAAAGTGAATCTCGACTCATCAGTCCAGGCAACATTTTTCCAAATATCTAGGGTCCAGTGGCGATGTTCCCGCGCCCATGCTAATCTTTGCACCCTGTGATGTGCGGTCAGCAGCGGTACCCTCGTGGGATGATGGCTTCTGTACCCCATAGTGAGGAGATGGTGTGGCTGCTTACACGTTTTTGTGCACCAGCGTTAAAGTGCCGAGTGATTTCTTGCGCTGTGGCCGTTCTATCTGCTGTTACAATGCGAGCTAGCCGACGATGACCCCGCTCATCCACACGCTGTAGTCCACGGCAGTTGGCCCTTGCAGGGATGGTTTTACCGGATTCGATGTACTCACAGTGCCCCCGTGATACAGTGTCTCGTGAAAATCCCAATGCCTGCACTACTTCCGAGATGGAGTGACCCATTCGTCGGGCCCCGACAGTTTGCGCACGATCAAATGCGCTTAGATCCTTCGTCTTACCCATACTGCGTCCGACTCTTACTGATTTCCGTCGCATCACTCCTTATATTGTCGGATCACTACATACGTCATGTCGTTTCCGTTTTACAGGGCCGCCCACAGCGCCACATTTGCATAACGCCAGCTGTCCCTAATTCAATTACTCTTCAGTGTGTAACCGGCCGCAAGTCGAATGCACTCACTTTGTTGCTTAATCACGAAACTTGTTTCTATTACGAAATAACTGAAAAATAATGCATAAATGAATTTGATTTCTTAATCCTTTCTTGTCTTTTTTTCACGATTTCGTGAAGCATTTTGCCTTATGATTTCAAAGGGAAGCGTCGCTTCCATCGCGTCAATGGACGCTTCGTCGCTGAATGTATATATTCCTTTTAGAGGAAATGAATCTATAACGCAGCTGCGCAAGAGCCTGCGCATCAGAAAGCGTTTGCACAGTTTTTTTCATAATTAGCTTTGGTATTCAATGTTGGCATATTATTCAAATCAACTTGGCTTTGTTTTTCAAGCTTTGTTACTCAAAGCTGTCATTTAGGGAGATGATTCACCCTAATCCTTTCTGGCTTGTTATACACTATCTACCAACAAATTATCGGACACTCCTGCAATGGACGATATCTGCGGTCCTGATACACGTCACGGCCGCCGCCGTTAAATATCGTGTGGGAAACAACAACGCAACCAGTCGCATGCAAGATGCCACGCAGTTCGGAGCTCTCTGATTTCGAGAAAGGTGTAATCGTCGGGTATCACAGAAATGGCCGATCCATACGTGACATATCCAGCGAGTTGAAGTACCCAAAATCGACAGTGGCCTACGTGATTGGCAAGTGGAAGATGAGAGGTGACTTGTCGGAATGTGCCCCGACCGGGCAGACCCACAAAACTGGGAGTTAGAGACCGACGGGTGCTGGCCAGAGAAATTCGGAAGAACCGCACCAAATCGATGGGCCACATCCACGAGGAGTTTCAACAGGCATCCGGGAGTGTTCTTTCGATGAATACCATCCGTAAGGAAGCCCATCTGCTCGGTTATCATGGACGTGCTGCCGCCCACAAGTCTTTGATCACCAAGTCCAATAGCGCTGCTCGGCTTACGTGGTGCAAAGAACGTGGACAGTTGACCGTTGAACAGTGGGAACAGTTTCTCTGGAGCGACGAATCAAGGTTCACCCTCTACCTTCGGATGGCAGGGTCTGGGTTTGGCGTTTGCCTGGAGAACGCCTCCTGCCGGAATGTATTGTGCCAACTTTGAAGTTCGGCGGCGGTGGAATTATGCTATGGGGGTGTTTCTCCTGGTATGGCACTGGACCCTTGGTCGCAATTCCTGGTAGACTCAACGCCGAGATCTACTGCACCATTTTGGATGACCATGCGCTTCCTACGTTGTGGCAGTTTTACGGGGTGGACCCATGTTACTTTCAGGATGACAATGCCACCTGTCATGTTGCGAGGTCCACCATGGCTTGGTATGGTGAGAACGGGGTTAATCGAATGGACTGGCCCCGGACCTTAACCCTATCGAGCACCTCTGGGACGAGTTGGATTGTCAACTTAAGGGGTGCCCCCACCGTCCGAAATCGTTGAAGGAACTGACCTGTGTTCTCCAAGCCGAGTGGAAGAAAATACCGCTAGCCGTCGTACAACGCCTGGTTGAGAGTAGGCGCAGCTGTAATCGCCGCTCGTGGAGGCTCCACCAACTATTGAAGGTGAATAAACTTCGTTTTCCTTTGCTATCACAGGTGTCCAAATACTTGTTGGTAGATAGTGTTTACAGCAAATGGAAAACTTGCCTTCTGTAAGTTTCCATTTGCCGTCCCCCCGCCCCCGGGTCCCAAAATTCCTAAAAGAAACACTGGTTGTTTTTGAGTCCTTACGTCACTTGAAGTATTTTTGTACTTGAAGGTATGTAAATATTATCAACGGTAAGAGATAAAAGCCTGGTTCATTTTTTTTTAAACACCCGGTACACATGTTTTAGCGCACTGTGCGTGTGCTCAGTTATCTCACGGACAGCATTGATTTTGTTGTTTATGTAGTTCGCTGCTGAATACGGGATATCAAACTTGGATTCATGGTAGATCGGAACGACTTCGTGGGTGTTTCTGGATCCCCCCCTCCCCCTTCCACACAAACAAAGGTTTCCAGACAAATAGCCGTTTTCTCCCCTGTCATGTTTTTTTTTTTGATTTACTGTTCCGGCAGTGCTGGTGAAGTTGTTAAATGAATCGATGGGAACTGGGTGGGTCAATCTTGTGGAAGTGTTTGGGCGTTCTGCCAACGGAATAACGAAGTATGAAATTGCATTGCTGCTACTGCTTTAACCGATAGAACGAGACGTGTTCCTGCTTGTCAGAAAAACTGTTAATGATATTGTATGTTGACAGATTCGCGAATAAAATGTCGACCTGTGCATCTGTGAAATCCGATATTTCATTGCTGCGCATTTACCGCCAGTGCATGGGCGTACTGATAGACCCCGGAACCCCCGCAGCTTGAGGGGATGGGGTTTGCTCACGGCTAAGAGGGCCTCTCCTCAGTAGATGGATTTTACCAAAGCTTTGTGGAAGCATTATATGAAATTGGTTAAATAAATAGCCAGGAATTTTTGACGGCAGCTTTGAACGAAGTATTGAAAAGAAGAGCAATTTTTGGTACCTCTTTCTTTTTTCAGTAAATAAGTAAAATCTTCAAGAAATCATTTTCCCTTTAGTTTATAAAAACTGGGTGACGAAAAAGCCGCTATTCCAAAAGACTTGAGGCTCCTTTTATTAACAAGGGAATGTAATTGAAATATCAGTTGAACAAATGAAATTTTCATATCAGTGAGGATAAGGCGTTATACACTATATATTAACAAAAGTCACCAGACACGTAGAAGAGAAACATAATATAGCATTTATTGACATACATTAGTACGGTGTCGGTCCACCTTTGGCCTGAATGCATGCACTGACCCTTCGAGACAGGCTTTCGACAAGGTTTTGGAACACAGCGAAAAAGGTATGCGCTTCCATTCAGTACATAATGCCGCCGCCCACTGTTGCTTAGTACACTATCTACCAACAAGTAATTGGACACCTGTGATAGCAAAGGAAAACGAAGTTTATTCACCTTCAATAGTTGGTGGAGCCTCCACGAGCGGCGATTACAGCTGCGACCCTCCGGGGCATACTCTCAACCAGGCGTTGTACGACGGCTAGCGGTATTTTCTTCCACTCGGCTTGGAGAAGACAGGTCAGTTCCTTCAACGATTTCGGACGGTGGGTTCCTTCACCGATCGGTTCCTTCACCGATTTCGGACAGTGATTTCTTAAGTCGACGCCCCAACTCTTCCCAGAGGTGCTCGATAGGGTTAAGGTCCGGGGTCAGTCCATTCAATTAACCCCATTGTCACCATACCAAGCCATGGTGGACCTCGCAACATGACAGGTGGCATTGTCATCCTGAAAGTAACATGGGTCCACCCCGTAAAACTGCCACAACGTAGGAAGCGCATGGTCATCCAAAATGGTGCAGTAGGTCTCGGCGTTGAGTCTACCAGGAATTGGGACCAAGGGTTCCGTGCCATACCAGGAGAAACATCCCCATAGCATAATTCCACCGCCGCCGAACTTCACAGTTGGCACAATACATTCCGGCAGGAGGCGTTCTCCAGGCAGACGCCAAACCCAGACCCTGTCATCCGAACGGTAGAGGGTGAACCTTGATTCGTCGCTCCAGAGAACCTGTTTCCACTGTTCAACGGTCCACTGTCGACGTTCTTGGCACCACGTTAGCCGAGCAGCGCTATTGGACTTGGTGATCAAAGGCTTGTGGGCGGCAGCACGCCCATGATAACCGAGCAGATGGGCTTCCTTACGGATGGTATTTATGGAAAGAACACTCCCGGATGCCTGTTGAAACTCCTTGCGGATGTGGCCCATCAATTTAGTACGGTTCTTCCGAATTTCTCTGGCCAGCACCCGTCGGTCTCTAACTCCCAGTTTTGTGGGTCTGCCGGGTCGGGGCGCATTCCGACAGTCACCTCTCATCTTCCACTTGCCAATCACGTAGGCCACTGTCGATTTTGGGTACTTCAACTCGCTGGATATGTCACGTATGGATCGGCCATTTCTGTGATACCCGACGATTACACCTTTCTCGAAATCAGACAGCTCCGAACTGCGTGGGGTCTTGCATGCGACTGGTTGCGTTGTTGTTTCCCACACGATATTTAACGGCGGCGGCCGTGACGTGTATCAGAACCGCAGATATCGTCGATTGCAGTGGTGTCCAATTACTTGTTGGTAGATAGTGTAGTAAGCCTTGGTTCCAAACGTCTTATGCGGCGCTCTAATTCATCCCATAGGTGCTCTAGGCAGGGATTTATACACACTCCCCCAACACACCCCCTGATTTCTTCAGCACCCCCGTATAAAAAATACCAACACCCTCCCATTTGAGAGGGTGTGACAAACAAACGATACACACCCACCGACGTACACATATGATGATGATGTTTTGTCACATCCAATCCGAAAGAAATCGAAGCTGCACGATCGACAAGTTCGTACACAGAACGAAACGATCACAAGAGGAAGACACAGACATAGTGTGAATTTTTTAAACATTATTTACTTTTGATTGTCATTCTGTATAATGCTGGACAAAAGGCGCAGTCCCAATTGCGAAGACAAATCAGCTTTTGGACCAGCTCGCCCTTGCCCTCGCATCATTTGGTTGAGTGTGAGTAGTATCATAATCCTTAATGAAGTAGGTTAGGAAACGAAATTTCTGTGGGAAGTTTGGGCACCAGGGGGCGTAAATCTTAATTTCCGCTTCTGTTGTATTTGCAGCAAAATATGATGTTCTAAATTCTCGAATGAAAAAAACGTCGTTTGTTAACCGATACTACTCCTCATGTGGACAAACCTCTTAGGAAAATTTTCTTCTTAAAAAAATGCATGGTTTCTACGCCAGGGGGCGTAAACGTATATTTTATTTTTGTCAATATCTCTACTTCTAAGAGTACGATTTGAAAAATTCCTTCTTTGTTGGATAGTGTTTCCGATGCGAAATGTTTTTCCTATAAATTAAAAATTTTCAAGTAAATCATAGACTTTCCGCTAGGGGGCACAAAGGTAAATTGCGTTTTCTGCGTTATTTCTGCTCCTAAAGATCTGATTTGAAAAATTCTTCCTGTATCGCATACAAGACCCGGTGGAAAATATTGTTCACATAGTTTCTAATGTTTGGTAAAGAATGGTTTAGCCACCAGGGGTCATAAGTGTTAATTTCTACTTCTGATGTATTTGTAGCAAAATCTGGGCTCCTGAAAACTCGACTAATTTTTTTTTCTTCGACCGATACCGCTTATAAGGATAAACCTTTTGAGAATACTTCCTTCCTTAAATAATGCATGGTTTTCCCACCAGGGGACGTAAAGTCACATCTTATTTTTGTCGATATCTCTGTTTCTAAGAGTTCGTAAGCTCACGATTCCGTTTGCAGCAATATCTGAGGGATTAAAAACCCGATTGAAAATATTCTTTCTTTCGTCAGATCGATTGTTTTCCATACCGGTTCCATTGACTTTGAATAGCTTTGATAAATTTAATTTGCGTCAGAACGGATTCAAAAGACGTGCTTATTACCCCCGAAAATTCGGTGTCACCTTTCTTGTTTGCTTTTTATTTGATGTTCCATTCGTTCATATGTGCAGTGGCGCAGTCAGGAATGGATCCAACAGGTCCAAGACATTTTTTTAGCTGAAATATTAGGGTAACGACAAAGAGAGTTCACTTGTCTACTTTCACAAACAAATGAAGCTATGAAATGTTTTACACTGTTATTAAAATAATCATTCACAAATATTTTTTATGAAATGTCCTGAATTTTTACTTTCCATTAATATACTTTGTTTATATGAAAGAGCTATATATAAGGGTGATTTTTTTTCTCGCAGAGTCTGTCTGCGTTCCCATACTTTTGTAACACAATATCTCTTCAATGACTTGGGTTACAAATTTCAAATTCGGTATTTTGGACATATCAGCAAAAAATAATAATTTTGTCGATTAAAAAAATATCCGTTAAATGACGTTCGATTTAAGAAGAAATCTCCCAAGAAAATTTTCTAATCTGCTCTCTCGGAAATGGCTTCAGCGACAAATCCAGAATTTAGAACCTTCTATAAGCACCCCCGTTGAATTTGAATGAAATCAGTCAAGTGTGTTCAATTTAAATACACTATCTACCAACAAGTAATTGGACACCCCTGCAATCGACGATATCTGCGGTCCTGATACACGTCACGGCCGCTGTCGTTAAATATCGTGTGGGAAACAACAACGCAACCAGTCGCATGCAAGATGCCACGCAGTTCGGAGCTCTCTGATTTCGAGAAAGGTGTAATCGTCGGGTATCACAGAAATGGCCGATCCATACGTGGCATATCCAGCTAGTTGAAGTACCCAAAATCGACAGTGGCCTACGTGATTGGCAAGTGGAAGATGAGAGGTGACTGTTGGAATGTGCCCCAACCCGGCAGACCCACAAAACTGGGTGTTAGAGACCGACGGGTGCTGGCCAGAGAAATTCGGAAGAACCGCACCAAATTGATGGGCCACATCCGCGAGGAGTTTCAACAGACATCCGGGAGTGTTCTTTCGAAGAATACCATCCGTAAGGAAGCCCATCTGCTCGGTTATCATGGACGTGCTGCCACCCACAAGCCTTTGATCACCAAGTCCAATAGCGCTGCTCGGCTAACGTGGTGCAAAGAACGTCGACAGTGGACCGTTGAACAGTGGAAACAGGTTCTCTGAAGCGACGAATCAAGGTTCACCCTCTACCGTTCGGATGGCAGGGTCTGGGTTTGGCGTCTGCCTGGGGAACGCCTCCTGCCGGAATGTATTGTGCCAACTGTGAAGTTCGGCGGCGGTTGAATTATGCTATGGGGGTGTTTCTCCTGGTATGGCACGGGACCCTTGGTCGCAATTCCTGGTAGACTCAACGCCGAGACCTACTGCACCATTTTGGGTGACCATGCGCTTCCTACGTTGTGGCAGTTTTACGGGGTGGACCCATGTTACTTTCAGGATGACAGTGCCACCTGTCATGTTGCGAGGTTAACCATGGCTTGGTACGGTGACAATGGGGTTAATCGAATGGACTGGCCTGCGCAGAGCCCGGACCTTAACCCTATCGAGCACCTCTGGGACGAGTTGGAGCGTCGACTTAAGGGGTGGCCCCACCGTCCGAAATCGTTGAAGGAACTGACCTGTCTTCTCCAAGCCGAGTGGAAGAAAATACCGCTAGCCGTCGTACAACGCCTGGTTGAGAGTATGCGCAGCTGTAATCGCCGCTCGTGGAGGCTCCGCCAACTACTGAAGGTGAATTAACTTGGTTTTCCTTTGCTATTACAGGTGTCCAATTACTTGTTATTAGGTTGTGTAGAAATCAGTCGAACTTTTTCAATGCAATATCTTTGCAATGGCTTCAGTTATAAACTCGAAATTCGGCATTCGGAACTTATTGGCAAAAGAAAATTGTTTTACAAAGTTTGAACGAAAGGAAAAAATCGGGTTCGTTTTGAAAATGAATCAGCCAAGAAATTTTCTGATACAATGTCTAAGGAAGATACAAAATGAAAAGTTTCAAGTAGTAAGTTGGTGTCACCTTCTGAAATAATAACTTCGACGAATTTAAAGGAAATCGGTAAAACAGCGTTGGATATGAAGATCAATCAATCAAATATAAATTTTGTAAATCCCAAGCATGCAGATGAAGTTATGAAACCAAAATTTTGTATTTAAGAACTTCTACCAGGGTGCAACAGAACGTAATACAGCAGTTGTTCCTTTTCTTGTGCTCTCGGATCTGCCACAACAAGTGCCTAGTAAAAGAAAGAGTGCATCGGATGCAGATAATCCATCAAAAAATGTATGGGACCAGATACTGTATAATGATGACGAGTTTCCCTGACAAATGAAAGAAAGCATCTTAGTACTTGAAATATCCTTGGACTGAATGTACATCTGAAGGATACAAAAAGAAAAAAGTACTCGCTTATAGTCGCACGGAAATCCGTCTTTACCCGGTCTATTTAAATTATTATGAGGCACTGTTGGCCCCTTGCACACACCGTCGAGCGCTTTATTTGGCTTGCGATAGCATTTCACCTGTGCGAAAAGCGCAGGAGGATTTTTACTTCCTTCGATGAGTACCGAACCAGTGGGGGTGATTTCGCCTGTGTGTAACAGAGGGTCATCACTAATTCGCTGGCTTTCACCTCTTTCTTTTGGCGACGCAGAGAGCGAACTCCTCCGCTCTTCACCGACCGTGTGTAGGGGGGGGAGGAACACCCAGAGCTAACTCTTGTTCACCAAGCAGAGTGATGGCTGTGAGAGGGGGCCAGCTCCCTTTGACCCCGTGATGAGAGATGCGTAGTTTGCTTGGAGCGCGGACCCGTTGAGGCTTTCCCAGAGGTCAGCGATCTCTGCTCTTCTTCGTTGGAGAACGGCGTTTTCGGGAGGCTGGTTTGCTGGTCGTGGACATTCTCAATTTGGCATATTTGGTGGTCTTACCCAGCCACCTAATTATTGTTAAGCTCTACTTTTCCTCGTACCCCTGGCGTCTTACCGCTGCGCTATAAGTACATCAGGCTATATTAGGTCTCGCCGGACGTCGGCTTCGCAAATCCCGGGTTCGTACGTCTTACCGCAGCGTCGACGCTTCTTGCGTATTCTTTTCGTGGCAGTTTCTCTCCGTGCGTCTTACAGCAGCGTACCGAGATAACTAACTCTCTCTCTTTTCGTCTGCCTCTTGGTCGGAGGCGAAACAAAGTTGCCTCTATGCCCTGTCACGTGGCTTCGTCTGCCTCCTTTCTGTCAACACTTGAGATTTCTCCCTTGTCTTTCGTACAGAGCGCCTTCGCTTCTGCAAGAATAGTTCCGCAACTGACTCTCGCCCCTCATAATGGTAATTTTCAGCGTTCCCTACAGATTTTTGTCACTAATGGCCCACTTGAAGTCGTATTTATGAGGGTCTGGATGCCTCTCAGTCGCCGACTGGGTGGTCTCCTTGTTGTTGAGTAGGCCTCCAAAGGCGATCTCCAAATTTCTTTACTTTCACCCAGACAAAGAGAATTACAAGATCTCCCCAATTAAAAATGAGTTAATTTCCCAATTAATTTGCAATAGGCCAAATATTTAATTTGATCATCCCCCTAATTTAACCACGCCTATCGAGTCCGTCCCCCTTTTTAATTGTAATTAATTTAGACCCAATTTTCGTATCAATATGTTTTTAGCATTTAGAGTGTTGGAACCACTGTGCTATGATGTACATGAATGAGAGAATAAGGCCAGATGTTTCACCTACCGATGGAGTTATAGTTGGAAGAATCGCGACAGGATTGGGATTCATCAGTGTGTCCACAAAGAAAATACACAGTGTGGCAAATAATTTTTAAGACTGGGTCTGTAAAATGAAATAGAAACAAGAAATTATAATTTGCTTTGGTTTGTTATTCAAAATAACTCCCTCCGACTTCAATACACTTGTTACAGCGATTTAATAATGATTCGAATGCCTGTTCCAGGTCACTTTGCAGTATTGCCTCCAAAGCACGCGTCGAAGCTGTTTGTATGGTCGAAATATCATCAAACTAACACCTTTTAACATCATTTTAAGTTTTGGGAATAAAGAAAAGTCGCAGGGTGCTAAATCAGGCGAATACGGTGGATGATTCAACACACAGGCGTTATTTTTCGCCAAAAATCTACGAGCAAGAAGTGAGGTGTGACTGGGTGCATTATCGTGCAACAAACACCAACTGTTTTCATCCCGATATTCTGGACGAATGCGACGAATTCTGCCCATCAAACGCCTCAAAACATCTAAATAAAACTCACCAGTAATTGTTTGTCCACTTGGAACAAATTTTTTGTGGTTAATACCCTTACTATCGAAGAATGTAATGAGCATTGTTTTGATTTTCGATGGAACTTTTCTTGTTTTTTTGGCTTGTGGCGAGTTTTTTTACTTCCATTCCGCACTTTGTCGCTTTGTTTTAGGATCATATTGAAAACACCATGTTTCATCACCTATAACAATCGATTTTAAGAAGTTTGGATCATTTTCAGCGGCTGAAATGATGTCTCTGCAATGTGCACTTCTCCTTGATTTTTGTTCATTGGTTAACGTGTGTGGAACAAATTTAGCACAGACTTTTGTTTTGCCCAAATCTTCATGCAGGATGGTTCGAATCGTTTCTTTGTTGATGTTTAAAGACTCTTCCATCATTTTTAGTGACGCACATCGATTGTTTGCCACGAAATCAGGCACTTTTTCAATAACCTCAAGTGTCGTAGATGAACTTGGTCTTCCGGTATGCTTATCATTTTCTAGCGTATCTCTTCCGTCCAAAAAACGTTTGTGCCACAGGAAAACGTTTGATCTACTTAAACAAAACTCACCGTAAACGTGTTTCATCATTGTGTACGTTTCCGAGGCACTTTTACCACGTTTTGCGTTAAATTTAATAACAGCCCTTTGTTACATCTTAATAATTCAACATGAAAAAATTTACTTCTTTAATGAACGGCCGTTTCGT
Organism: Macrothele yani; assembly: GCA_039090855.1. Classification (NCBI taxonomy): domain Eukaryota; kingdom Metazoa; phylum Arthropoda; class Arachnida; order Araneae; family Macrothelidae; genus Macrothele; species Macrothele yani. The sequence goes on along the minus strand of CM077031.1, from coordinate 15,788,318 downwards.
TTGAGTTACTTTAACAAATGCGCAGTACTTTTGACAGAAAGCAAGCAGATGGTCACGGTTTATGACGCATTCGCGATTACACTGGTGGCGCCACCGCAGGCTGAAATCTAGCGCCAGTCTTAAAAATTCTTTGACGCACTGTGTAAATTGATACACAACAATGTGCTTCATATCAACTATGGATTATAAGGTACGTAATGGTATTTAGGTCCATGAGTGAAGATATTTTATGTTAACTATAGAATTTTTCGTGTGAATTATCACTGTATGACCCGGAAACACAAATTTTGGGTTCATATAAGATATTTACTGGTTCTAATAGCTCTGAGAAACTTTGGTACACAATCAAGTGGCACTAAACATTAGAAGAGTGAAATAACAAGAGCATGATAATAGAACCAATTTGTAAAGTAGCATATTTGGAAATGAAACTTTATAGAAATTTACTTTCAAGTATAAGTCTTTTTGGCATGAGAGCCAAAGGTATGGGACGAAGAGCTGAACTAAGGATCTGCTTAGTTTGGAGAAGTTCTGACTTCAAAGAAAGCCAGGAGGAGAACTTGGGAACACATCTGCTTCTCACCATTGGAGTGGACGAGGAGAAACCAAGATAGTTTGGTTTAAATTCTCCGGAGCTAGCTGGGGTGGAAAAAGACGAACTGCATCAGGAGTCCAGGCTGAAAACCGCGTCCAAGTCCCTATGTGAAATCAGGCATGAGAGAGTTTCTGTCCGCGAAACAAATGGTACTGCCATGGGATTGTGGCTCTGCTGGAAGGTTGGCAGAGAACTATATAAAAAAAACGGCCTGTGCTTTGCAGAATGAGGTGAACATGTATGGCTTTACTGCGTCATTAAACTTTGTATGGGTTAACGGAATGAACTTTTCACTCATCCTGAAATGTGATTCAGTGCTGTAATCTGATTTCCTGAAAATAACATTAAGATTTTATTACCATTCTCATATCAAACTCTTTCAATTTCATAACTGAGACCCTGACTTTAAGCGTAACATTCTTCTCCGTATTTGTGCTAGTGACAGTTCATGAATTTTAACAGGTATGATGTTTATTGTTTCTTTATTATTGTAGAATAGTAAAGATTGGCATGTACTTTTTAATTACTCAAAGCTCAACGTAACTCTTATTTCTTTTCCCCCCTTATCTAGTTGATGAGAAAAGGAAGACAAATTCTTGGTCCAAAGTTTTTCAGATTCATAATGCGTCATACTTTCTACGGCCATTTTGTTGCTGGTGAAGATACAGAAGCCATTAAGCCCAAATTAGAAAGGCTACAATCATTTGGTGTCAAGAGTATTTTAGATTACAGTGCAGAAGAAGATATAAGCGAAGAACAAGTCAAAGAAGCAATGATGAAGTTAGTATTGATCATGGATTACTTTTATTGGCTTGAATTTGAATTGTACTCTGATGCGCAAAACTTAAGGACAAATTAGAAAACTTAAAATAATGCAGTAAATAGCAGCAGCACCCAAATACACACAGGGCGATCGAAAAGTTCCCAAACCCTAATTTGAACACTTTGTAATCGCATTATACAGATACATAAAGTTTACTTATAGCTGTGATACATCTTCCATCGATTTTTGAGCAGCTGATGTTGACCTAAAGAAGATGCTGGGAAAGACCTCCGTGTTGCTGGAGGCAAATATCCACGCGGCGGCACATGTTTTTCGTAACGCTTTTCAGCATAGATGGCGTGATTTCCGCTATAGCCTGAATAATGTTTGTTTACAAGGACTGCAGGTCATGCGAGTGGTTTGCATAAGCACGGTCAAATTAAACCAGGCTTCATCCGAAGAGAAAGCATTGTTCAATAAGCCCTTGTTGTATCGATTAAATTTACGAAACCAACGGCAATACAGCAGGCGCTTATGCGTAACAGGTGCCTTCAGTTCTTGTACAACTAATTTTGTATACATGAAGCTGCAATCTTTTAGTCGCTTTCTGTACTGAGCCGTAAGAAAGTTTCACTTGCTGAGGTAAGTGGAGAAGCGATTTTGTAGGTGACTGTTGCAAACGTTTTTCAACATCGTTTATCACTTCCGGCGTTAACTCACTTGGCCCGCCATTTCTAGGCATATCATCAACACTTCCAGTTTTCCGAAATCGTACGAGTAAACTGTGTATGTTGATTTACTTACTACAGTATGCTGCGCAGATTTTTTCCTTAACTCTTCTATACACTGTTTGTAAGACTGCGTTTGGAAATAAGCTTCAAGCAAACAAATTCTCTGCTCCCTCGCAATGACGTAACTAGCACAACGTGCGCCTCCCTTCAAGATTTACTTCAGCGCCCCTAAGCGCATTAGTTTTCCCAGGATTTCAAACACGAGGCAGGATGCGTTCTTAGCGGAGGTGTGCGGTGGATGGGGGGGGAGGAATTCAGGGAGAGTGTGGAAAAGTAATGCTAGTACCTAGAGCTCTGTAATTTTAACTTTTTAAGTAATGGATTTAACAATGAGGATGTATCACGTGACGTCATCGAGAAGTTTATGTGAAGTGGCAACAGTCCCTACCAGTTCCTGAAGGACAAACATAGCTGGTTGTCCTGCAGTTAATGTCTAAAGTGCGATCATTAACGGTCGGTCTTTATAAAAATTTGAAGTCAGAATGCCTAGATTTTGTGGCATATTTAATTGCGGTAGTAGAGGAAATCGAGACCGAAAGTATTTTCTTCGGCTGCCAGCTGCTGTTTCTTAAGGGCAGTACCGAAAAGATTCGCTTATCTGCCAAATGAAGGGAGAGCGCTTCCCAAAGCTTAGAAAACACTTTTTTACGCTTTCCAACCATAGGTTGAAGAACCTTGTTAATAAAAATTTTGTTGAACTGAAGAAGCGTATATGCTCCAGCTTTGTCCGTCCGTCCGCACGATAACTCACGTGAAAATGGTTCGATTTCGATGAAATTTTAGTATGTGGTAGGGGACCACCTGGTGACGAACCCTATTGAAAATGGGCGAAACAGGGTTCAAAGGTCAGGACATAGGACCGGGATCCATCCCATGCTCTTATGCGTCATAACTTCCGTAAAAATGGTTCGATTTCGATGGAAATTTAGTATGTGGTAGGGGACCACCTGGGGACGAACCCTATTGAAAATGGGTGAAACAGGGTCAAAGGTCAAGAACATAGGAGCAGGATCCATTCCATCGCCCTTATGTGATATAACTTAAGTAAAAATGGTTCGATTTCGATGAAATTTTAGTATGTGGTAAGGAACCACCTGGGGACGATCCCTATTGAAAATAGGTGAAATAGGGTCAAAGGTCAGGACATAGGAGCTGGATCCATTCCATTGCCATTATGCGTCATAACTTGCTTAAAAATAGTTCGATTTCGATGAAATTTTAGTACGTGGCAGGGAACCACCTGGGTACGAGCCCTATTGAAAATGGGCGAAATGGGGTCAAAGGTCAGGCAGGACATAAGAGCGGGATTTATTCCATTGCCCTTATGCGGCATAACTTGCGTAAAAATTGTTCGATTTCGATGAAATTTTAGCATGTGGTAGGGAACCACCTGGGGACGATCCCTATTGAAAATGGGTGAAATAGAGTCAAAGGTCAGGACATAGGAGCTAGATCCATTCCATTGCCTTTATGCGTCCTAACTTGCTTAAAAATGGTTCGATTTCGATGAAATTGTAGTATGTGGCAGGGAACCACCTGGGCACGAGCCCTATTGAAAATGGGCGAAATGGGGTCAAAGGTCAGGCCGGGCATAAGAGCGGGATTTATTCCATTGCCCTTATGCGGCATAACTTGCGTAAAAATGGTTCGATTTCGATGAAATTTTAGCATGTGGTAGGGAACCACCTGGGGACGATCCCTATTGAAAATGGGTGAAATAGAGTCAAAGGTCAGGACATAGGAGCTAGATCCATTCCATTGCCTTTATGCGTCCTAACTTGCTTAAAAATGGTTCGATTTCGATGAAATTGTAGTATGTGGCAGGGAACCACCTGGGCACGAGCCCTATTGAAAATGGGCGAAATGGGGTCAAAGGTCAGGCAGGACATAAGAGCGGGATTTATTCCATTGCCCTTATGCGGCATAACTTGCATAAAAATTGTTCGATTTCGATGAAATTTTAGTATGTGGTAGGGACGCACCTGGGGACGATCCCTATTGAAAATGGGTGAAATAGTGTCAAAGGTCAGGACATAGGAGCTAGATCCATTCCATTGCCTTTATGCGTCCTAACTTGCTTAAAAATGGTTCGATTTCGATGAAATTGTAGTATGTGGCAGGGAACCACCTGGGCACGAGCCCTATTGAAAATGGGCGAAATGGGGTCAAAGGTCAGGCCGGGCATAAGAGCGGGATTTATTCCATTGCCCTTATGCGGCATAACTTGCGTAAAAATGGTTCGATTTCGATGAAATTTTAGCATGTGGTAGGGAACCACCTGGGGACGATCCCTATTGAAAATGGGTGAAATAGAGTCAAAGGTCAGGACATAGGAGCTAGATCCATTCCATTGCCTTTATGCGTCCTAACTTGCTTAAAAATGGTTCGATTTCGATGAAATTGTAGTATGTGGCAGGGAACCACCTGGGCACGAGCCCTATTGAAAATGGGCGAAATGGGGTCAAAGGTCAGGCAGGACATAAGAGCGGGATTTATTCCATTGCCCTTATGCGGCATAACTTGCATAAAAATGGTTCGATTTCGATGAAATTTTAGTATGTGGCAGGGACGCACCTGGGGCACGATCCCTATTGAAAATGGGTGAAATAGTGTCAAAGGTCAGGCCGGGCATAAGAGCGGGATTTATTCCATTGCCTTTATGCTTCATAACTTGCTTAAAAATGGTTCGATTTCGATGAAATTGTAGTGTGTGGCAGGGAACCACCTGGGCACGAGCCCTATTGAAAATGGGCGAAATGGAGTCAAAGGTCAGGCCGGGCATAAGAGCGGGATTTATTCCATTGCCCTTATGCGCCATAACTTGCGTAAAAATGGTTCGATTTCGATGAAATTGTAGTATGTGGCAGGGAACCACCTGGGCACGAGCCCTATTGAAAATGGGCGAAATGGGGTCAAAGGTCAGGCAGGACATAAGAGCGGGATTTATTCCATTGCCCTTATGCGGCATAACTTGTATAAAAATGATTCGATTTCGATGAAATTTTAGTATGTGGTAGGGACGCACCTGGGGACGATCCCTATTGAAAATGGGTGAAATAGAGTCAAAGGTCAGGACATATGAGCTAGATCCATTCCATTGCCTTTATGCGTCATAACTTGCTTAAAAATGGTTCGATTTCGATGAAATTGTAGTATGTGGCAGGGAACCACCTGGGCACGAGCCCTATTGAAAATGGGCGAAATGGAGTCAAAGGTCAGGCAGGACATAAGCGCGGGATTTATTCCATTGCCTTTATGCGTCATAACTTGCGTAAAAATGTTTCGATATCGATGAAATTCTAGTATGTGGCAGGGAATCACCTGCGCACGAGCCCTATTGAAAATGGGCGAAATGGAGTCAAAGGTCAGGCAGGACATAAGCGCGGGATTTATTCCATTGCCCTTATGCGGCATAACTTGCGTAAAAATGGTTCGATTTCGATGAAATTTGAGTATGTGGTAGGGAACCACCTGGGGACGATCCCTATTGAAAATGGGTGAAATAGGGTCAAAGGTCATGACATAGGAGCTGGATCCATTCCATTGCTATTATGCGTCATAACTTGCGTTAAAATAGTTCGATTTCGAGGAAGTTTTAGTATGTGACAGGGAACCGCCTGGGCACGAGCCCTATTGAAAATGGGGGAAATGGGCTCAAAGGTCAGGCAGGACATAAGCGCGGGATTTATTCCATTGCCCTTCTGCGGCATAACTTTTGTAAAAATGGTTCGATTTCGATGAAATTTTAGTATGTGGTAAGGAACCACCCGGGGACGAACCCTGTTGAAAATGGGCGAAATGGGGTCAAAGGTCAGGACACTGGAGTGGGATCTATTCCATTGCCCTTGTGCATCGTAATTTACCTAAAAATGCTTCGATTGCGACAAAACGTTATCCTGTTGTTCCGGAGGTGTAGTAAACCGGTTCTGGTGAATATCAACGAAATCGGGTCAAAGGTCATTGCACAAAAGCAAGATTTATTCCACAGCCATTATTCTTATAACTTGCGTAAAACTACTTCTATTGCGACAAAACTTTAGTATGTTATTCCTGAGGTATACTGAACCGGTTCTGTTGAATATCATCGAAATGAGGTCAAAGGTCAGGACACAGGAGCGAGATTTATTCCACAGCCATTATCCACATAACTATAGTAATAATTTCTGGTATGTTGGAAAGCGTATCATAATCAATGCATTGCATGATTTTACTAACTTGTTATTAAAGAGTTAGCTCTTCAAAGGCTGAGAACCTTTTAAAGGTTAGTTTTATCCAGAAATCACTGATTTATGGTAAGGCAAGGAATTTACCTTTTACTTGTTCAAATGCCGTTGGCGTGCAATGCTTGCACTTATTGAGTCAGGTGTTTATGGTACATTTTATGGAACTCTTAGTCAGAATTTTTCTTAAATCGGCACTTCAGTGCATGTGGGTTTTTAACCTCCATGAACTTCTATTCAGAAGGTTCCTGGTTGATCTAGGGGGGATGAGTTGAAATTTTTTATAGGGTTAAAAGTTAATTTCTTAATACAGACCTTTAACGTGGACCAGAAACATCAAACAAAGATCTTCGCTCTTTCCACGTTTATAAGTGAGTCACGGAAAAATTCTCATTGGCCGCCACCGGGAGTCAAACCCAGGGTCTTCCAGTTACGCGCCGGATATGCTTCCGCTACACCACAGCGGCCTCGAATTCCTCCAGACTCACACACGCTAACTGCCAAGCCAATTTGGCAGGTTGCTTCTTGGAGCCCCGCACAATGCTGGGGATTCACCAAAGATGGTAAGCAGCAACTGAAGAAACAATTAGAAGGCGAATGAATAATTAATACAAACATTTAACGTGGACCAGAAACATCAAACAAAGATCTTAATTATTCATTCGCCTTCTAATTGTTTCTTCAGTTGCTGCTTACCATCTTTGGTGAATCCCCAGCATTGTGCGGGGCTCCAAGAAGCAACCTGCCAAATTGGCTTGGCAGTTAGCGTGTGTGAGTCTGGAGGAATTCGAGGCCGCTGTGGTGTAGCGGAAGCATATCCGGCGCGTAACTGGAAGACCCTGGGTTTGACTCCCGGTGGCGGCCAATGAGAATTTTTCCGTGACTCACTTATAAGCGTGGAAAGAGCGAAGATCTTTGTTTGATGTTAATTTCTTAGCCAAACTGACTGCTAGTCAGAATCAAATCTCTTTGGCTCTTCTGGTTTTTTTAGAAGAGCTCCATCACACAGTCCCCCTGACTCAATTATTTTGCCACTTTTCGGCCTTTCACTTAGTATTTCCACTTTTAAGGTTATTTGGCTGTCAGTCTTGGGGTGTTATTTACTTTACTAGTTTGTTCTATATGAAATTTCCTCCCCAAACCACCGCTGATTTTATTTTTAGTACACCTGTATTTTTTTATCTGGATCTGAAGCACACTTTGGCGGGAAAAAACAAGTAATGCCTAAAATTACTGTCCAAATAAAATTGTTTTCGGTGTCTGTGTCTGTTTACAGACCGGGATTATGCTGCTAGATTAATTTACTGGTAAATAAATTAGGGCCCAAATCCCAGCAAAATTACTGTGTTTTTTCACCACAATTTTGTGTGAAAAACCAGATTTTGCTCTAAAATTTTCTGTCCTTTGAAATCGCTTCCCAGAGCTTGAAAAAATACTTTTTATTAAAGAGTTATACTTTTCAAAAGGCAGAGAACCTTTCAAGGGTCATTTTTATGCAAAAATCAGGGATTCCTGGAAAGGCAGAGAACCTATCTTTTTTATCCAGAGCTCCGCACCTGTGAGGGAAAAGAACCTAACTTATTAAGGCAGCATGCCTATTTTCTCACTAAATTACTGATTATACTCACGAATTAGTGATCTCATTAAATTATCATGTAAAAGAATATCGACGCTGAGAAATTGTTGTATGCTTCGAGAATTTTATATGCCTCGAACTGTTCTGCAGTAAAGGCGCTTCGACTAAAGACGAAGTAATAAAAAATATTTACTATTTGCACTTTCGGAAAACTTTTCGTGTCACGTTTGACGATACTTGCATTCGGCACATAGTGATCTTTTCTTTCAGTCTCTTTAATTTTTTCCAAATGCCGCATTTTGTACTCGGAAGTTAAACTTTCATAGTAAGACGCCATCATTTCAATGAGGACTGGCTGATTACGTGCGGGAAGCGACCCTGTGGAAAATCGTGCGCGAAGCGACCCTGTTATATTCCATCGTGGACGAAGCGACCCTGCTAATCAAATAATTTTACTTATATATATACAGTATATATATATATATATATATATATATATATATATACTACACAAATCGTAGTCAAATTATTTACATCTAATTAATTAATTAATTACATCAAGTTTTTTATACTAAATACAAGTTTTTAATATCATTTTACATATGTATATACAAATCGTAGTCAAATTATTTACACCTAATTAATTAAGTACTTACATCTTCTGAATTTTGATGCTTTCAGACAGTTTTTAAGTACTTACATCTTCTGAATTTTGATAGCTTAATGCTTTCAGGTATTTTTTAAGGTCTTTAGAATTTCCAAATTCCGCCATGATATTACGAGTGCGTTCTTCTACTTGTATACACATTTTCTTCCTTTTTTGGACTAAGTTCTCCTAATTCTTTTAATTGTTGTTGGTGCATCACACGTCAAATTTGGAAGTTTAAAGACCTTAAAAAATGCCTGAAAGAATTATGCTATCTTACCAAGTAGGACTAAGGACAAAAGCTGCAAAATTCAGAAGATGTAAGTACTTGATTAATTAGATGTAAATAACTTGACTGCAATTTGTATATATATATATATATATATATATACTATAAAGATACCTAAGCAAAAAAATATATATATATACGTATAAAGAGAGCTTTTGGAAGAAATAGCATAATTTTCAAGAGCAATATGCCATTATGTCTTAAAAGAAAAGTGTTTGATCAATGCATCGTTCCAGTGCTTACGTATGGTGCAGAGACGTGGACCTTAACTAAAAGAGACATACAAAGGCTGCAGACAAGCAGCATGGAGAGGTGCATGCTTGGTGTAACCAGGAGAGATAAGAAGAGGAACTCGTGGATCCGATAAATGACAAGAGTGGAAGACATCATGATCAGAGTTAAATCCCTGAAATGGCAATGGGCTGGACATACTGCCAGAAGGACAGACCATCAATGGACAGCCGAAATTTTAGATTGGATTCCAAGGGACAGGAAAAGACCCAGAAGAAGACCACATGGGAGATGGGTGGATGAAATTCGAAAGTATGCGGGAGTGACACGGAGGAGACTGGCACAAGACAGACCGTTGTGGAAGAAACTTGGGGAGACCTTCGTCCAGCAGTGGATTGAAAATGGTTGACATTGATGATGATGATACAAATCGTAGTCAAATGATTTACACCTAATTAATTAAGTACTTACATCTTCTGAATTTTTATAGCTTAATGCTTTCAGGTATTTTTTTAGGTCTTTAGAATTTCCAAATTCCGCCATGATATTACGAGTGCGTTCTTCTACTTGTATACACATTTTCTTCCTTTTTTGGACTAAGTTCTCCTAATTCTTTTAATTGTTGTTGGTGCATCACACGTCAAATTTGGAAATTTAAAGACCTTAAAAAATGCCTGAAAGAATTATGCTATCTTACCAAGTAGGACTAAGGACAAAAGCTGCAAAATTCAGAAGATGTAAGTACTTGATTAATTAGATGTAAATAACTTGACTGCAATTTGTATATATATATATATATATATATATATATATATATATACGTATAAAGAGAGCTTTTGGAAGAAATAGCATAATTTTCAAGAGCAATATGCCATTATGTCTTAAAAGAAAAGTGTTTGATCAATGCATCCTTCCAGTGCTTACGTATGGTGCAGAGACGTGGACCTTAACTAAAAGAGACATACAAAGGCTGCAGACAAGCAGCATGGAGAGGTGCATGCTTGGTGTAACCAGGAGAGATAAGAAGAGGAACTCGTGGATCCGATAAATGACAAGAGTGGAAGACATCATGATCAGAGTTAAATCCCTGAAATGGCAATGGGCTGGACATACTGCCAGAAGGACAGACCATCAATGGACAGCCGAAATTTTAGATTGGATTCCAAGGGACAGGAAAAGACCCAGAAGAAGACCACATGGGAGATGGGTGGATGAAATTCGAAAGTATGCAGGAGTGACATGGAGGAGACTGGCACAAGACAGACCGTTGTGGAAGAAACTTGGGGAGACCTTCGTCCAGCAGTGGATTGAAAATGGTTGACATTGATGATGATGATGATGATGATATACAGTATATATATATATATATATATATATACCTACACAAATCGTAGTCAAATTATTTACATCTAATTAATTAATTAATTTTTATCAAGTTTTTTATACTAAATACAAGTTTTTAATATCATTTTACATATGTATATACAAATCGTAGTCAAATGATTTACACCTAATTAATTAAGTACTTACATCTTCTGACTTTTGATGCTTTCAGACAGTTTTTAAGTACTTACATCTTCTGAATTTTTATAGCTTAATGCTTTCAGGTATTTTTAAGGTCTTTAGAATTTCCAAATTCCGCCATGATATTACGAGTGCGCTCTTCTACTTGTATACACATTTTCTTCCTTTTTCGACCAAGTTCTCCTAATTCTTTTAATTGTTGTTTGTGCATCACACGTCAAATTTGGAAATTTAAAGACCTTAAAAAATGCCTGAAAGAATTATGCTATCTTACCAAGTAGGACTAAGGACAAAAGCTGCAAAATTCAGAAGATGTAAGTACTTAATTAATTAGATGTAAATAACTTGACTACAATTTGTATATATGCTAAGAATCCCCGGAGGACCGGACTAGGCTGCCATCTGATGCTGACCTTGGCTACGTAAAACGGACGCTCCCTATCTTCTGATTCAAGGCTTCTTGAATTGGAAGAGGAACTACAAAGGATCAAGTGGGACATCGTTGGGCTCAGTGAGGTAAGGAGAAAAGGAGAAGATCTCATTGAACTGAAAAGTGGACATCTCTTCTACTATCGTGGGACAGATACTGGCAGAACTAGTGGTGTTGGATTTATAATAAACAAGAAACTGAAGGATAAAGTTGTAGAAGTTGAAAGTTCCTCTGACAGAGCTGCACGACTCGTTGTCCAACTCTCGAGAAGATACCAGGCTCAGATCATTCAAACTTATGCGCCCACCACAAGTCATGCTGAAGAAGAAATTGAAGAATTTTATGAGGAAATTCGTCATCTAAATAATAAAGGTAAGCAGCACTTGAAGATAATTCTGGGAGATTTCAATGCAAAAATAGGGCAACGGCAACAGAATGAAACTTCAGTAGGTAAATTCGGTCACGGCAACAGAAACCAGCGTGGAAATACTCTCGTAGAGTTTGCAGAGGCAGAAGGGTTTTTCATCTTGAACTCCTTTTTCAAGAAAAAGCCACACAGGAAATGGACATGGAGACATCCAAATGGGACGACAAGTGAAATTGATTTTATTATGTGTAACAAAAAATTCGTCATAGAAGACTGCAGTGTGCTAAACAAGTTCAACTCAGGCAGTGACCATAGATTGGTGAGATGTAAGATGCACCTCAACACTAAACTCGAACGTAGCAAGCTCATAAGACAAACAAAATGTATTGACATAACCAACCTTAAAAAACACCATAATACCTTCAAATTGGAACTGAAGAACAGATTCTCTGCTTTAGAAGGCCTAACATTGGAAGAAGTGGATATTTCTGAAGTTAACAGAAAAGTAACCAAAGCTGTTATGGAAACAGCAACAAAATTAGCTGGGTCTAAGAACAAATTGCATGTGAACAAATTATCAGGAAAAACCAAAATGTTGATGCAAAAAAGAAGAGTGATGAGGACAACTAAAGAAGATGTGACTTCCAAAGTGGAATATATAGAGCTATGCAAGACAGTACGAAAAAGTATCACTGAAGACGTAAGGAAATTCAACTGTGAACTAGTGAGGAAAGCAATTGAAAACAATCAAAGCCTAAAGATAGCAAAGGGACATCTCAGTAAGGGAAAAAAACAGATTATGGCACTGAGAAAAGAAGATGGTTCTGTAACAAGAAATAGAGGCGAAATTTTGACAAGAGTGAAAGATTTCTACTCCAAATTATATGAAAGGGATGATACATGTACTCCAGACATCATGAAAGGTACCAGTACCAGAGTTCTTCCAGTCCTTCCAGCAGAAGTTGCACATGCAATCAAGAACATGAAGCGAGAAAAAGCTCCAGGAGAAGATGGAATTTCTGTAGACATCATACAAGAAGCAAGTGGAGAAATCGAAACAGTACTCGCCCATATTTTCACTCTATGCCTTAATGAAGGGAAAATTCCTGAGGATTGGAACAACGCTACAATGATCTTGCTACATAAAAAAGGTGACATTGAGGATCTCAGGAACTACAGACCTATCAGCCTCCTATCAGTGGTTTATAAAATCTTCACTAAAGTTCTTTCACACCGCTTGAAGGTGACACTGGACATGGCTCAACCGAGAGAACAAGCTGGATTCAGGAGTGGCTACAGCACAATAGATCATATCCACGTACTGAGAGAACTAATTGAAAGAGCGAGGGAATATGAACTTCCATTGTGCATGGCTTTTATCGATTATGAAAAAGCCTTTGATTCGGTGAAACCATCAGCAGTTGCAATGGCTCTGAAATCCTGCGGTATTGAAGATGCATACATTAATATTATTAATAACATCTATGAAAATGCAAGTGCAAAGATTCGGCTGTTTGAAAATACAACACACATAAAAATTGGAAAAGGAGTGAGACAAGGTGACACCATATCTCCGAAGCTCTTTAATGCCACATTGGAAAATGTCTTTCAATCACTGAACTGGGAAAACAAAGGGATAAAGATTAATGGAGATTATCTAACCCACCTTCGTTTTGCTGATGACATAGTCATTTTTGCAACTAGCCCATCAGAGCTGCAGAGTATGATCCAGGAACTTGCTGACAAGAGTAAAGAAGTGGGATTAAAAATGAACTTTCAGAAGACAAAAGTGATGTTCAATGCTTTTACAAGAAATGAAGATTTATCGATTGATGGAGAAAAGCTGGAGATAACAGACACGTACGTTTATCTTGGACAGCAGATATCAAGTGAGGGTCACATTGATGAAGAAATTAATCGGCGTACAAAACTTGCCTGTAGAGTTTTTGGAAGAAACAGCATAATTTTCAAGAGCAATATGCCATTATGTCTTAAAAGAAAAGTGTTTGATCAATGCATCCTTCCAGTGCTTACGTATGGTGCAGAGACGTGGACCTTAACTAAAAGAGACATACAAAGGCTGCAGACAACTCAAAGGAAGCAGCATGGAGAGAGGTGCATGCTTGGTGTAACCAGGAGAGATAAGAAGAGGAACTCGTGGATCCGATAAATGACAAGAGTGGAAGACATCATGATCAGAGTTAAATCCCTGAAATGGCAATGGGCTGGACATACTGCCAGAAAAACAGACCATCGATGGACAGCCGAAATTTTAGATTGGATTCCAAGGGACAGGAAAAGACCCAGAAGAAGACCACATGGGAGATGGGTGGATAAAATTCGAAAGTATGCGGGAGTGACATGGAGGAGACTGGCACAAGACAGACCGTTGTGGAGGAAACTTGGGGAGACCTTCGTCCAGCAGTGGATTGAAAATGGTTGACAATGATGATGATGATACAAATCGTAGTCAAATTATTTACACCTAATTAATTAAGTACTTACATCTTCTGAATTTTTATAGCTTAATGCTTTCAGGTATTTTTTTAGGTCTTTAGAATTTCCAAATTCCGCCATGATATTACGAGTGCGTTCTTCTACTTGTATACACATTTTCTTCCTTTTTTGGACTAAGTTCTCCTAATTCTTTTAATTGTTGTTGGTGCATCACACGTCAAATTTGGAAATTTAAAGACCTTAAAAAATGCCTGAAAGAATTATGCTATCTTACCAAGTAGGACTAAGGACAAAAGCTGCAAAATTCAGATGTAAGTACTTAATTAATTAGATGTAAATAACTTGACCAAGATTTATATATATAATGATATAAAAAACTTGATGTAAGTAATTAATTAATTAGATGTAAGTAATTAATTAATTAAATGTAAGTAATTAATTAATTAGATGTAAGTAATTTGACTACGATTGTGTTTGTGTGTGTGTATATATATATAAGTAAAATTATTCGATTAGCAGGGTCGCTTCGTGTACGGTAAAATATAACAGGGTCGCTTCGCGCACGACACCAACTGGGTGTCCTTCACTTACTTTACTAAGGCTCGTTGCCATGCTGTAAGTCACGTGTCTGCTACATCCTCAGATATGTAATTGTTTTGTACAAAACTAAAATAAATCTCTTGGAGAAATCACCCTCTTGTACATTGCAGATCCGCGGCTGCTGTGGATGAACGTTGGGGCCTGTCGTGTACGTTATCTTAAGTGACGGACTGACTGTTTCCCCACATCCTCAATGGGGAATACCCATGTGGCCTCGCGCTTTTCCTCAGCAGCGCAGAGAGAGAGAGAGAGAGAGGGCGATTGGAGAACGATCGCATGACAACCTGGAGCCAAAAAGCCCAATAGCCTCAATCTGTAGGACATCCAGTACTTTGAAAGTGAAACTTGACATTTATTTAGGCAAAGCTAAATGTACCTTAAAAGAAAATATGAAACTTTGGGTTCATCATTTGTTTGATTGTCTTTGTGCGTGTTCGATTTTTTTCAAAAAAACTATAACTGGAATCTGCAGTACGCCCCCTTGGTTACCTGCGTACCCCCACAGCTGCGGGGATGGTAGCTACGTCACTGCTCCATCGTCAAACCCATGCCTCTGTGCAAATGGCGACGCTAAAGTGAGCAAACTGCGTAGCACATATGGAACCGGTTGTTCATTTCTGACACTCTGCCAATTTCCTTCAAACGTTCGACAAGCGCAGTATTTGATCTCGACGAGTTGCTGACTCGTGTTGCCACATCAGTTGGTTGAACTTTTGCTTATAGCGTACGCAATAATCTTTTTAATTCAGGGTTCGGGAACTTTACGATTACTGTAAAAATTAACTTTTGGACTGTGTGTGGGAACAGGAGCAAGAGCACATACATATACACTATCTACCAACAAGTAATTAGACACCTGTGATAGCGAAGGAAAACGAAGTTTATTCACCTTCAATAGTTCGTGGAGCCTCCACGAGCGGCGATTACAGCTGCGACCCTCCGGGGCATACTCTCAACCAGGCGTTGTACGACGGCTAGCGGTATTTTCTTCCACTCGGCTTGGAGAAGACAAGTCAGTTCTTTCACCGATTTCGGACGGTGGGGGCACTCCTTAAGTCGACGCTCCAACTCGTCCCAGAGGTGCTCGATAGAGTCAAGGTCCTGGCTCTGCCCATTCGATTAACCCCATTGTCACCATACCAAGCCATGGTGGACCTCGCAACATGACAGGTGGCATTGCCATCCTGAAAGTAACATGGGTCCACCCCGTAAAACTGCCACAACGTAGGAAGCACGTGGTCATCCAAAATGGTGCAGTAGATCTCGGCGTTGAGTCTACCAGGAATTGCGACCAAGGGTCCCGTGCCATACCAGGAGAAACACCCCCATAGCATAATTCCACCGCCGCCGAACTTCACAGTTGGCACAATACATTCCGGTAGGAGGCGTTTTCAAGGCAGACGCCAAGCCCAGACCTTGCCATCCGAACGGTAGAGGGTGAACCTTGATTCGTCGCTCCAGAGAACCTGTTTCCACTATTCAACGGTCCACTGTCGACGTTCTTTGCACCACGTTAGCGGAGCAGCGGTATTGGACTTGGTGATCAAAGGCTTGTGGGTGGCAGCACGTCCATGATAACGGAGCAGATGGGCTTCCTTACGGATGGTATTCATCGAAAGAACACTCCCGGATGCCTGTTGAAACTCCTCGGGGATGTGGCCCTTCGATTTGGTGCGGTTCTTCCGAATTTCTCTGGCCAGCACCCGTCGGTCTCTAACTCCCAGTTTTGTGGGTCTGCCGGGTCGGGGCACATTCCGACAATCACCTCTCATCTTCCACTTGCCAATCACGTAAGCCACTGTCGATTTTGGGTACTTCAACTCGCTGGATATGT
The DNA here is from genome assembly GCA_039090855.1 of Macrothele yani. Taxonomy (NCBI): domain Eukaryota; kingdom Metazoa; phylum Arthropoda; class Arachnida; order Araneae; family Macrothelidae; genus Macrothele; species Macrothele yani. Next base: position 15,771,995 of record CM077031.1, on the reverse strand, counting down.
CACGTATGGATCGGCCATTTCTGTGATACCCGACGATTACACCTTTCTCGAAATCAGAGAGCTCCGAACTGCGTGGCATCTTGCATGCGACTGGTTGCGTTGTTGTTTCCCCAAACGATATTTAACGGCGGCGGCCGCGACGTGTATCAGGACCGCAGATATTGTCGATTGCAGGGGTGTTCAATTACTTGTTGGTTGATAGTGTAATTGAGCATGACGTGTAGTTTGCGTGATGTTAGGACAAAAGGCGTTTGCACAGTCCGATAGCATCAGTTAAACGGAAGTCACCTAATGGTGTGCATGAAAGTATTACAGATATTTGATTGTGTTGTTTGCTATAGATGACACAATGGCTCGTCAAGAATATGTTGCTGATTTTACTCTCGGTTGAAGAATTGGTAGGTTCGAGGAGGAGGAGCAAACTGTGATGAGTGTGGCCCAAGAGTTCAGTATCGCCCATAGCGTCGTACACTACCTGACAGAGAAAATGCCACACCATGAAGAAATGCTCGAAAACAGACCAAACTGCACACACAGATAGCCAAGTATAGGTCCTGAACAAATGGTTTGTCACATATAGACTAGGCGGCTCCAGTTGCCGAATATACAGGATGATCAATAAGGACTGTGGCCCCCATTTTGGGCGATACAGCGTTGACTCCGACGTGGCAGCGAGGCCAGGGCCGTATGGAGCTGTTGCGGAGCCCTGGACGAAATTTCATTGCGGGGCCCAGAGCAAAATTTTATTGTGGGCACTAAAAAATAAATCTCATATTTTAATGAAGTCGTTTCTAAAAATTATCGTTCGTGAGGAAGACACACGGACACTACCGTAAAGACAAAACGATTAGCTCAAAGAAGTATTTGCTTTAAGCTTAAGAAAAAGACCATAATACGGACTGAAAGTTCAAAGAGAGAGAGAGAGAGAAAGAGATATAGAGAGAGGAGGGAAGAGGGAGAGAGAGAGAGAGAGAGAGAGAGAGATATAGAGATAGAGAAAGAGAGAGAAAATGAGAGAGAGAGAGGAAAAGTGATAGAGAAAGAGAGAAAAAGAGAGAGGGAAAGAGGAATAGAGAGAGGAGGGAAAAGAGAGAAAGAGGAAAAGAGATAGAAAAAGAGAGAAAAAGAGATAGAGAAAGATAGAGAGAGAGAGAAAATGAGAGAGAAAGAGAGAGGAAAAGAGATAGAGAAAGATAGAGAGAGAGAGAGAAAATGAGAGAGAAAGAGAGAGGAAAAGAGATAGAGAAAGATAAGGAAAGAGAGAGAATAAGAGGGAGAGAGGAAGAGAGAGGGAGAGAAAAAAGTGTTAAAATCTACGATTTTCTTTCCCGGGAGAAGAGGTTTAGGTTGCATTGTGACTCTTATAACAGCTTATTCACAAATTGATAAAAAGATACCTGCTTTGCGAATATTTCCTCATTGCGAATATTTTTGTATAGGAAATATAATAAGGATCCCTCTAAAATAAATTGGTATAAACAGTTTTTTCCCCTGATACATGTTTAGTGACTGATTTTTAATGTACAGTGGAGTAACTGACAAATTAGTGACATTCTAAACTTTTATACGCGTTCATATATGAAAGTTGCCTTTTTTTTATTTTTTTCAATTTCTTGTAATGTTGGAAAAGTGACCTCCATATGTAGTCCAAAAGTAACTTGGATATTGTTCTTTTTATTTCCTTAAATTTAAGAATCAGGTTTTACACAAATTGTTGGATTTATAAAAATCTAACTCACCTTCGTTTTGCTGATGACGTAGTCATTTTTGCAACTACCCCATCAGAGCTGCAGAGTATGATCCAGGAACTTGCTGACAAGAGTAAAGAAGTGGGATTAAAAGTGAACTTTCAGAAGACAAAAGTGATGTTCAATGCTTTTACACGAAATGAAGATTTATCGATTGATGGAGAAAAGCTGGAGACAGACACGTACGTTTATCTTGGACAGCAGATATCAAGTGAAGGTCACATTGATGAAGACATTAATCGGCGTACAAAACTTGCCTGGAGAGCTTTTGGAAGAAACAGCATAATTTTCAAGAGCAATATGCCATTATGTCTTAAAAGAAAAGTGTTTGATCAATGCATCCTTCCAGTGCTTACGTATGGTGCAGAGACGTGGACCTTAACTAAAAGAGACATACAAAGGCTGCAGACAACTCAAAGCAGCATGGAGAGCTGCATGCTTGGTGTAACCAGGAGAGGTAAGAAGAGGAACTCGTGGATCCGAAAAATGACAAGAGTGGAAGACATCATGATCAGAGTTAAATCCCTGAAATGGCAATGGGCTGGACATACTGCCAGAAGGACAGATCATCGATGGACAGCCGAAATTTTAGATTGAATTCCTAGGAACAGGAAAAGACCCAGAAGAAGACCACATGGGAGATGGGTGGATGAAATTCGAAAGTATGCGGGAGTCACATGGAGGAGACTGGCACAAGACAGACCGTTGTGGAAGAAACTTGGGGAGACCTTCGTCCAGCAGTGCATTGATAATGGTTGACGATGATGATGATGATAAAAGTAGGGTACCACAAAATGATGAAATTTGATTTGCTATTTCATGAATGTGGAGAAAAGGTTAAGGTGATTACAAAAATCATTTCGAATCTGCAAATCTCAGTGTCCGTACGACGAACAGGGGGTAACGTATTAAAAAAATGGGGAGATTGGAAACAAACAAAAAAAACTTCAAAAAATATATTTTAAGGGCCTTGCCCCCCCCAAAGTTACAAAAAATTGTAGTTAAATTTTTTTTACCGAAAATTATTTTGTTTGCTAAACTGCGGGGCCCCTTAAAGGCGCGGGGCCCAGGGCAACCGCCAAGGTTGCCCCTATGGTCCAGCCGGCCCTGATCGAGGCAATAAGAGCCCGAATAGAGTCCTGGGGTATCGTGGACCATGTGGTGTTGATCCGAGTCCGCAGTTCATCTTCATTTTGCGGGGGTGGGAGGGTACTCAACCGACGTCTAATTGTGTCCCACAGATGCTCGATGGGCGAGAGATCGGGGGATCGTGCTAGCCACGGAAGCATCCGCACACGCTGTAAAGCAATGAGGCTGATCCGAGCGGTTTGCGGCCTGGCGTTATCCTGTTGAATAACGTCGTTTGAGATGCCCTGCAGATACAGTAGTGCCACGGGCAGCAGCACCTCGTCTGCATAGCGGCGTGACGTCAACGTGCCCGTAATGCGCTCCAGCGGTGAGCGGTTGTTGGTGCTGATAGCACCCCTCACCATGATTCCACGTTGCCGGGCCGTGTCGTGCTCCACAATGGTGGAGGAATCAGCCCGTTCGCCACGTTGCCTCCAGACTCTCACAATGCGATCATCCGTGGTAAGACAGAACCGCGACTCGTCGCTGAACACCACACCGGTCCATTCGGCACCCCACGCAGCTCTGGAGCGGCACCACGCTGATCGAGGACGACCATCACTCGCTGTTAAGGGTAGCCTTCGCAATGGACGGCTGGGCAGCCAATCGGCGCATCCAAGCCTCCCCGTACACTCCGCAAAATGTCGCCCATTATGGCCTGCGGGTCCGCAACGGCATGACGACGGATGCGACGATCGGGAGACTCGGACGTCCGTCTCCGGTGCTCCGGTCCCCCTGCGACGTTGCACAAATCCTTTCTGGGACGACTGTCTTCAAAATGCGACCGACGGTTACGGCATCGCGTTGCGTTTCTTCCGCAATACGACGCAAGTATTAGGTGTGCAACTTAATTCTCGTCCCCTAACCGCAAGCGATTATAGAACGTCGGCAAATGCAAATGGCGGTGTGCGATAATGAATGATTGCAGCGCCATCCAACAGCTCTCCAGGCAACCATAACCGTTCACAGCTGTAGTTGAAGAAGGGACGAAAGTTGACGATGGCCGCCCCGATGGCGCAGTGGTCTAAGGCGCTGGCCTCTGATCATTCGTCCGTAAGGGGTCCGGGTTCGAATCCCGGTCAGGCATGGATGTTGTGTTTGTCTGACGGCACTGGCTCTCTCCTTTCCCTGGAACCAGTGACCCTAAATTGGGGACGGGCGACTGCTTATAGCCCATTGAGTTGCTCACGGTGGTCGTTAAACCTCCAATCCATCCAATCCAAAAAAGTTGACGATGAAGGCAATGTCGTTCGGGAAGCAACATTTGAGGCACTGCCTCCTGTTCGCGTTTCAGCTGAAAAAAGTGCCCAGCAAATGATCTGTGCATGCTGCTTTGGGTGAGGCTGCTGTGTCCTACAGTACGTGTAAGAAGTGGTTCCAGCTGTTTAAGCAGGGGGAATTTCGATCTCCGTGATGCAGAACTTCCGGGACAGCCACAGAAAATTGACGATGAGGAACTGGAACAACTATTAGACGCGGATCCCTGTCACACACAGTCAGAGCTCATCCAGAGACTCGGAGTAACACGGCAAGCCATTGCAAAGCGCCTGCACAAGCTTGGACGATTCCAGATTCAAGAAGAAGGATTTCCTCCACAAGATTTCGACCTGTGATGAGAAGTGGATCCTCTACGATAATCCTAAGCGGCGCAAATCGTGGGTTTATCCAGGTCACCCTACCACCAGTACCGCCAAACTGAATATCCATGCCTGGAAGTTGTTGCTGTGTATATGGTGGGATCAACGTGGTGTCATACACTATGAGTTGCTCAAACCTGGTGAAACGGTCAATGCTGAGTGTTATTGTCAGCAACTCATTCGTGTGAGTGACGCACTGGAGGCGAAAAGGCCATGCACTGTCAAGGGCAGAAGGTCGGCCCCGTTGCTTTAGAACAGGGGTGCACAACCTTTTTATAAGTGGGGGCCAAGTTTATTTTTACATAATAAGTGGCGGGCCGCAAGTTACCTTTTCACATAGGCACTTGCCAAACCCTACCGCTAAAGCTAATTTTACTATTATCCGAATAACCTATTTTACCAGCAGACAAAAAATGTGTTTCAATACCATTTTTGTGTCCTCTAAATGGTTTAAATCCATTTTTGAAGTTTTTTGGCAAATTGCGTTATTAAGTTATCAAATTACTGATTTACAATCAACTTACTCCTAATTGGAAAAGGTTTAGGGGTATATAAAATAAAATAATACTATCACAAGGTTGTAAAATTTTTATTTTTACAAAAAACAGAATTCTTAACATCAAAGTATATAAAAAATTAAAATCAGTATATCGTCAAACTGACCATCAAATCAAGTAGTAGCCTAATGCTCCTAATGAGATGCTTGGCATTGTTTATTTTTCAATAGTCTGTCAATATCAGGTTCAATGTTAGAGATGGTAATGCGCAAGTTTCCCTCCAATAGTGTATCACTTAAACGGGAACGACACTTTGACTTTATTTGTTTCATCAAAGAAAACGATTGCTCGCATAAGTAGGTACTTCCAAACAACGTTGCCGTTTTTAAAGCATGATCTTTGAGCAATTTCATTTCTTTCGGTAAGTAATTTTTGTAAAATTCTAGGAGAGAAACTTCAGAGAATTTTGTTTTTAACTCATTGTTACACTGAAGATCAATTAATTCCATCTGGAAATCTAGTGGCACTGACGCAACGTCAGTAGTGAATGGTAGAGAAAACATATCAAACAAAACCTCAAATTTTCTTATATCTTCAAATCGTCTTTTAAACTCATTGTGAAGGTCCACTACAAGAGATGCATATTTAGCCACATTTACATGGAATTCAGAACTTTCAACAAAACTTTTCATTGTTGGAAAATTTGCTAGTTAACGAAACATTTTTATAATTTTCTTATTTCAACTAGGGCCTACAATAATGGGGGAAAATCTCATCATTCACAATATATATATTCACGTTTTCAATAGTATAAAATATTTATCCGCGGGCCGCATAAACTGACTTTGAGGGCCGCAAGCGGCCCGCGGCCCGCGGGTTGTGCACCCCTGCTTTAGAATAACGCGCGTCCTCACACCGCGAAAACGACTTTAAACACGATCACCGACCTGGGATGGGAGATTTTGTCCCACCCGGCGTATTCTCCAGACTTCGCCCCGTCGGATTTTCACCTCTTTCGCTCCCTGCAACATCACCTGAGTGATACGCACTTCACTTCTGTCGAGGAGGTCCACAGAAGTATCTATCAACTCGAAACAGCCCTCTCTTTTCCGCAGTGGCATTCGGCAGCTCCCTGACCGATGGCTCAAATGTATCCAACACGACGGGGATTATTTCCCTGATTAGGTACGCATTCGATTTGCTATAATTTGCTGTCAACGTGTCGTGCCTGTGGCCGATAATTAAGTTGCACACCTAATACAATCCGGCGGGATGAAGGCCACCCCTTGTTCATTCTCCGGATATTGTTACAGCAGAACCACTCTCTTCTCGCGGCCGTGACGACATCTCTACTAATTGCCTCACGAACTCTTTGTCCGCTTATACCCAGCGCTCCGTTCGTGAAATCGTTGCTGTGCGTGTGGTGGGAAATGTAATCAGTTGCATAATCTGTACATGTGCATCCAACCCTGCAATTTGCATGGTGTTGCGTTCACGTCTTCGTGGTGTGTCACTTTATCTGTCAGACAGTGTATTTAGTGTTCTCCCTCGAACCTTTTCACTGGGCGGCCTGCCCAGCTAAATTTCCTTTAATGAGCATTTTCACAATGTACATAATACACTGGTGTGCAAAAATTAAGGACGAGACGGTTTTTCGAATGTAACGTCGTGCAGAAGTGCTCCGCATCGACTCAAATCATACCATAAGATCCCCAAGATGTAAGAATATGGGACAAGTGAGCAAAACCGTCCAAACAAGGAATCCAAACCATACAAAGGCACTTTATTGAAGGACAGAAGACAGAAACGTCCATGTGACAGGCGGCTGCAAAGAAAAATCCAGTCTTTAGTAGGGGATATGATCGCTCCTGACTGCGTTGCAGGATTTACAACGTCTGTCCATGCTGAGGACGAGGTTGTCAAGGAGCTGTTGAGGCATCGCAGCCCATTCCTCTTGTAGCGCCAATCGCAGCTGCGGAATCGTTGCTGGCGGCTGGTGACGTGCTGCTAAGCGTCTCCCGAGAAGGTCCCACACGTGTTCGATTGGATTTAGGTCCGGGCCAATCCATGCGTTGAATATCTTCACTCTCCAACAGCTGTGCGACAGCTACTGTACGATGAGGTGTAGCGTTGTTGTCAATGAAGAGGAACTCAGGACCCATAGCACCTCTAAACAGACACGTGAGGCAGGAGAGCCTCGGTACAATAGCGGACACCAGTGACTGAACCTCCTTGGAAGATGTGGAGGTCAGTACGGCTACCAAGCATGATACCGCCCCAAACGAGAACTCCGCCACCTCCAAACCAGTCCCTTTCGATGATGTTGGAGGTGTGATTGCGTGTTTCCTGCTCTCTCCAGACGTGTATACATTCAGAATCGCTCGTCAGACTAAATCGGCTCTCATCCGTAAAGAGAACTCGACCCCATTGCTGATGTGTCCAGTTCTTGTGTTCCTGGCACCACAGAAACCGCCGTCTACGATGAGCAGGCGTTAATGGAACACACCGTACTGGTCGTCGTGCAAATAGAGCACCTTTGTGCAGCCTCCTGGCCACGGTAAAACGCGATAATGGACGTCCAGTTGTCTGTTGCATGTGCCTTGCGATTTCTCCCGCTGTCTGCCGTCTGTCTCTTCTCGCCTGTAGGACAATATACCGGTCGTCCGCCGCCGTGGTTGCTCGTGGACGACCACTGCTAAACTCTCGGACAGCAGTTCCTGTCGTTTGAAATGCTCTCCAAGCTCGTGAAACGATGCTGTGAGCGATCCCGAACTCCTCGGCCATACTAGTCCCACTTCGACCTTCTTCCAACTTCCGAATGACGCGACCTCGGGTAAAGTCATCCAGATGTCGTCTACTGGATTGCCTGTTGGCCATATCACACAACGTGGCAGCAACTCGACGTCGTTCAAACCGATGCACACCGTGCAATAGCTTTCACCGAATTGCTGAGCGTACACCGTCCGTCTGCTTTATACCCTTCAGAACCCTCCCCCCCACGTCATGCTGCATATATGCGCAGCATGCCCTACCGTACCGGACCCTAGTCTATCTCCTAAGTGGTCTTTCGGTCCGTTCTGCCTGCACTTTCCGCTGTTATGCTAATTTTTCCTCTTCGTCCTTAATTTTTGCACACCAGTGTAGTAGGAGTAGAAAACTGGCCTAAATCTGTGTCAAATATGATTCATTATCTCAATGGCTCAATGGTCTAAGCGATGGCTTCTGATCATTCGTCCGAGAGGGGTCTGGGTTCCAATCCTGGTGAGGCATGGATGTTGTGTCTGTCTTACAGCGCTCTGGTTGTCTCCCTTCCCTGGAACCAGTGGCCCTAAATTAGGGATGGGTGACTACATATAGCCCACTGAGTTGCTCATGGTGGGCGTTAAACCTCTAATAAAAAAAATGATTTATTAGTAAGTACTCATTTTTTTTTTCATTTATGCACAATTTTCTAATATCAAATCAATGTCAGCTGTCATAGCACGATAAATATTTCTTTAATGAGTATTTAAAATCGCTTTACGTTAAAAGCAAATAACATAAAAAAAAAAAAAAACCCACAAGATCTTTCAAAACCCCATGGGTTTCTTCATCAGGTGGTATGAACATTCAGATTGTACCGCAGACACACCTTGTTTAAATAGATAGTGTATATTGAGGAAGTGTCTACTGTTACAGTGGACACCCCCCCCTCATCCTAAAACCTGAAGAAAACTCTAAAATTTGTCCGCCATGTCGCGTATGGTATGAGGCAGCTAGGAATCACAGTTCAGCAGGATCACATGTTCTTTTACAGTTCAGTTTTTTTATTTATTTCTCATTTACGTTGTTTTTTCTTTCGGATGTTATCTAAATTAATTAACAAAATTGCGGGATAATTGGGAAGTCGCTCCAATGCTTTTGAAGGCAAGAAACGCAATATTTTTGCCATTTTGAATTGTTTCTATCTGTGGGAAAAGGTAGCACTCAATGGTTGCTCTGGAAATTGATAAGAGCAAAGCGATAGGCCCAGAAGAGGACTTCTGGATTTCTTGAGGAGGGGCCGATGTTACGACCCACCCCCGCAATTAATTTAGTAATTAATGGGCGTGGTTGATGTGTGAAATTAATTAAGTATTAATTGTTCGAGGCTTGATTGGAGTTTAAAAGTGTAAACAGCAGATAAAGTTTTATCTGGGGGTTTGGAAAGAAAAGAGGCGAAGAATTCTCTCTCTGGCTGGGTGGTCTCAGAATAGCTCTGTTAGGTCATAAATATCAGGGCGCAGCTGACGGGAAACTAAGCAACACGGAATGGTACCTTTCGAAGAGGGGTCCACTTGAGTAAATGAATGAAGATGGGGACAAAAGGTTTAGCGAATAATCGTAAATTCGTCGATTGTTTGGGGCATTTTCGAGAACAATTGCTCTCTGTGTGGTCCGTGCAGAAAAATAAGAGTTCGCACTTGGCATGAACATAAGGAAGAAAGTCAGTTGTCTGTATGCTCTCCGATGTGAAAGGCTGGATGCCTTGGATCTGCAGCAAAATGAATTGGGGAAAATGAAGCAGCAAACCTCCCCGCATTTGGTAAGAAATGGAGACAACTCGAGGCAGCTGGAGATGCCAGTTTGCCATAAAGACAGCAGAATGCCTAAATCCGCGGGATAAAGCAGAAATTTCTAGGCTGGAGCGTAATGGAAATCAGCGACTGTTTGGCCTAATGAAAGCCAAGTTACAGGGGAATTAAGAAGTCTGCGAGTGGACAGTGGTCATTCCAATGAGAAGCGAAGCCAAGCAAAGTCGGGTTCGGATGCCAACCACTGCAGTGTGGAATCGTCACCCCCATTCATCCCCTACCGTGGAGGAAGTGAAGAGACGCGCTTGTCTTACGGGGCGAAGCGAGGCCCCATGTGTGCGTGTGTGTGGTCACGTAAGCAGCGAAGCCACTACGTGTAAGTGCGACAATATAAAAACATGGCGAAAGAAAAATATGAGCGTAAGAGCGGTGGCTTCGATACCTAACAAATATACAGGTGAAATGTTGAGTTGCCGATATACGCTTAAGGTAAAAGCACGTCTGATTTCGCTCGGCCGAGAAAATTAATCTCAGGGCTGGCGGTCGCAACTCGATAAAAAAATGGAAACAAAACCTGCGAGTGGCATATTTGAACTGCGTACTCAGGCAGGGTAGATGGTTTGCTAACGGAAAGGAACTGACTGAATTGGGAATGAACGGTCCAAAAGGACGGAAGGTAGCGACGGACGGAATCAACTATAGCAGCAGCGGAATTGAATGTGTCCCACTCTCCAAATAGTGATGGTCGGAATCATTTCTTCACGACAACAGAAATCATTTCCCAGGAACACAGAAAATCAATCTTGGAAACCGCAACAGCAGATGTGAGAGGGCCTATTTTGCTTAACGGCCACCCTCAAATCGTCACGAGAATAGATCAGTGTGCACTCTAATCATTGCAACAAAGTGCGGCGTGATATTACCATTTTTAATTGTGTGCTTCATTTATATCAAGCGTCAAAGTGAAGTGTTGAATCATCGGTGCTGCCACATGGTGCAAGTGTTTGTGTGTGTGTGTTTTTTTTTGTCGTGTGATATTATGTGATGCACAACGGATTTGCACAGCAAAGTCACGTAACTGTAAGTAGATGAATATTTCCTTTTTCTTTCTTCGCACATCTGCGAACTTGTGCCATCCCGACACCCAAAGCTGCATGGACATAGATGCAGTAATGCTGAGTGACTGAACCTCAGAGGAAATACCTGCACATACAGATTTCAATTTCTTACAGGGCCCATTTCCTGATTACTTTTTTACATGAATAAGGGAGAAGGTGTGGCCACAAATTCCGCTGGGCGGGACAGTTTCTTTTAACTTTGGTTCAGGACCAACGTCAGCGGGGAAGGGATTTGCATGTGCATGCTTATTAGATTTTAGTTAATTAACTTTGGCAGTATTTCGCACCTATAATCTTATACCGCAAATTAACGTGCTTGTGTATTTTGTGTCGCGAGTATTTTTAATGTGATCGTTTGCATATAATTTTTTTCATTCTCTAAGCAATTGTATATGAATATCACCTGCAGCTCTATTTAGTGTGTAAACGAGTAGTATCTCTTGTTCAGATAGTCCGGTGGAGACTCAGTCGGCTGCGTTATCCGACAGTAAAGTGTGACACCGTATGCTGCCCACATATGAGGGGCAATTGTCTATGCGCCTAGAGAGCGCCGGATCTGTTTAAATCTCGCAGAACGTTATTAAATGTTGTGTTGTGTATTTGAGAATCATGTGTTATTTGCGAAAGTGAGTGTTGTACTGACTGGTTGGAGATTGAATGTACCGGAGTAAGATCCGGACCACTACACTCAGTCACGAATTGGTGATTGCGGGTGAACCTCATCACAACTCTGATCCCAAAGTATCATTTTTTTTAGATTATTTTATTTTTTATTTGTTGTTGTTATTTTGTTCACAAGGTGGATTCACCCAAGCCTTATGCTTCGGGTCATTCTTCAACTTTCATTTTTTATGTTCTGGTGTGAATCTTTGAGTGCAGCAGTGCACCTGAGATTCTCACCTGGTGCCGTGGCCAACTAAATTGTACTTCAGGTCTCAAGCACCGTTACCGGCCGACTCGGCAGGAACACTGCTAGTGCCGTGTAACACTACGCATGCTCGGACTCCATGAGCAAATCACTGAACAGTGGATGAGAAAACTGTGTGTATGTATATGTGCGCAATACAAAGGTCACAAACACAAATTAAGTACACTGACGGAAAAAAAAATCCCAACACCAATAAGGGGTTGTGTTAGATAAACGACAGTTGGTAGGCGGTGAGAGTACATCTGTAAGATGACGTCTATGCAAATTTTGCGCTCGGCGCATACGTGTGGAGCTAGTAGCGCCCTTCGGAACATGCAAAGCAGGTTTGCTGTAAATACGAGCTGTAACGTTCCTGAGCGTTAGTTATCGTTGAGATTCAACGTAGTGTGTTGATGTTAGTCAAGAATGCCTTTAAGAAGACGAAGAAGCCATTATCAACAGCTCGCGGAGTTTGAACGAGGTCGTGTAATAGGGCTACGAGAAGGTAGATTTTCGTTCCGCAATATTGCAGAACGACTTGGCAGGAATGTAGCCACTGTGTGCATGATTGTTGGCAGCAGTGGTCAAGGGAAGGTACTGCCTCAAGAAGACCGGGTTCCGGCCGGCCACGTGGCACTACTGAGAGGGAAGACCGCCGTGCACGGCGTATGGCCGTGGCGCATCGCACCGCGTCTGCGGCAGCAATTCGAGCTGCAGTTGCCACCACAGTGACACAACGAACTGTTACAAATCGGTTACTTGAAGGACAGCTCCGAGCCAGACGCCCTGTAGCGTGCATTCCACTTACCCCAAACCACTGCCGTTTGCGACGTCGGTGGTGTCAAGCTAGAGCTCATTGGAGGACGGAGTGGAGATCTGTTGTGTTTTCTGATGAAAGCCGGTTCTGCCTGGGTGCCAGTGATGGCCGTGTGTTGGTTAGAAGGAGGCTAGGTGAGCGCCTGCAGCCAACCTGTCTGCGGCCGAGACACACTGGACCTACACCTGGAGTTATGGTCTGGGGAGCAATTTCCTATGACAGCAGGAGCACTCTCGTGGTTATCCCACGCACCCTGACGGCACAGTTGTACGTCGGACTGGTGATTCAACCTGTTGTGCTGCCATTCATGAACAGCATTCCAGGGGTGTTTTCCAACAGGATAACGCTCGCCCGCATACCGCTGTTGTAACCCAACATGCTCTACAGAGTGTCGACATGTTGCCGTGGCCTGCTAGATCACCAGATCTTTCACCAATGGAGCACCTATGAGACATCATTGGACGACAACTCCAGCGTCACCCCCAACCAGCATTAACCGTCCATGTATTGACCGACCAAGTGCAACAGGCATGGAACTCCATCCCACAAACTGACATCCAGCACCTGTACGACAGAATGCATGAACGTTTGCGTGCTTGCATTCAACATTCTGGCGGTTACACCGGTTATTAATGTACCAGCATTTCACATTTAAAATGTCTGTTCTCGCGCTTACAATAAGCTGTGATCTTGAAACCTTAATCGATTAAATATGTTACCTATACAAATGTATTGCCGCCATTTCATTCCTCTACAACTATTTTTTCGTGGTGTTGGGATTTTTTTTTCCGTCAGTGTATGACAATACAAAATAGCAAACATGAGAAATACGCATTACTAATTGGGTGGCGTCCCCTCCCTTTCTGGACTTAATCTCGCCCCCCCCTCCTTCTTTTCTGCCCAGTTTTCCTCCTTCCCTCTCGCCAACTCTACTCCTGGTTGCTGCACTTGAGTTCGTTAACCAGAGTTCAACAGGATCTTGTTGGCAAGCGAACCTGTACCAGAGAATCATCATTGCAGCAAGACTCACTTAAACTAAATACACTGAAGAGGAATTGAATTAGAGATACCTGTCTAGTAACGTGTAGCACCACCTTTCGTCCTGATGACGGCGGCGATTCGTCTTGGCATAGGCTCGACAAGACACCGGAAGCGTTGGGAAGCCATACGGATCCACGACCCCTGAACAAGCTCCCACAGTTCACCAAGATTTGATGGAGAGGGGTCATCTCTCTCGATGGCTCCCCAGATGTGCCCGATTGAGGTCAGGTGACCTAGCTGGCCAAGGAAGCGAGGTCACGTCGGTGGAGTGTTCATCCAACCATTCGGATACAATTCGGGCGCTGCATTGTCTTGTTGCAGGATGAGGTTTCCCAGTGGGATGTTGAAGACGCACAAACGGGAGCAAACGGTCGTCCAGGATATCCAGGTAACGTTGACCTGTGAGGGACGATGTCACACGTACCAGGGGTCCCATTTCAGTCCACGTAAACAGTCCCCAAACGAGAATGCCACCCCCACCAGCTTGAAGAGTACTCTGCTGGCAAGAAGGATCCATCGCTTCATGTGGTTTGCGCCGTACTCATATCCTGCCATCTGCATGTACCAACGTGAATCTCGACTCATCAGTTCAGGCAACATTTTTCCACATGTCTAGGGTCCAGTGGCGATGTTCTCGCACCTATGCTAATGATAAATGAGTGGTAGGCAATGCACGTAACTAACAAACAAATTAAGAAGAAGGTAGTGTAGAACACGCTAAGTTACGTATAAAACGTTTTTATACGTAACTTAGCGTGTTCTACACTACCTTCTTCTTAATCCCATGCTAATCTTTGCACCCTGTGATGTGCGGTCAGCAGCGGTACCCTCGTGGGACGATGTCTTCTGTACCCCATAGCGAGGAGATGGTTCTGGATGGTGTGGCTGCTTACACGTTTTTGTGCACCAGCTTTAAATTGCCGAGTGATTTCTTGCACTGTGGCCCGTCTATCCGCTGTTACAATGCGAGCTAGCCAACGATGACCACGCTCATCCACACGCTGTTGTCCACGGCAGTTGGGCCTTGCAGGGATGGTTTTACCGGATTCGATGTATACTCACGGTGCACCCGTGACGCAGTGGCTCGTGAAAATCCCAGTGCCTGCACGACTTCCGAGATGGAGTGACCCATACGTCGGGCAGCGACAATTTGTCCACGATCAAATGCGCTTAGATTCTTCGTCTTACCCATACTGCGTCCCGACTCTTACTGATTCTCGTCGCATCACTCCTTATATTGTCGGATCGCTGCATACGTCATGTCGTTTCCGTTTACAGGGCCGCCCACAGCGCCACATTTGCATAACGCCAGCGGTCTCTAATTTAATTGCTCTTCAGTGTATATTATAACAGTATAAAAAATACAATAGGATCATGTTATATATCCCGAATCACAATAAACTTAAATGTAGACACTTATTTCCAATTTTGAATTCATAGCTACTTTTAAAATTTCTAAACAAAGAATTATAGACAGGATATATTTCAAAATTAATTGAAAAATTGGGTATTACATTTATTCTGTGGCTTAGAGCCAGTGTAAAAAAAAACAACAAAAACAAACAGATATTGTTGACAATTTTGCCCTTTATTACTTATAGAGCTTTAAACCTATTTCCATATAAGCAGTGCAATATTGGTATATGGTTCACATCAAAACATAAAAAAATTAATAAATATGATCGCATATGAAAGATTCTGTATTAATTTTTTAAATGTTCTTGGCTTTTTACCGAAGCAAAATTTGACATGACATCCGAGTACAAACGTATCTTTTTCAAGAATTATTTTTGCTCGGATGTCATTTAAAAAAGGTAATCGTCAATATTTTCGCCAAAACTTTTTATCCATCACCAAAACGATTTATTTTCCGCAAATTGCGAAGAGTGCGATCGGCAGAGCAACTCCCTGCTCTGCACATCGTGCTCAATTAGTGCACTATCGCTCATCTGTCCAGGCCAGCCGCTTATATCTCCGTGTGGTTGATCTTGTCACGTGCACTCTGTGATGCACCTGGACGGGTACACTGTGTTTCCGGGGGTGGTCATGTTAATATTCTGATACGACTGTGTATGGTGATCCCTTTTATATTTCTGTTTTACGCTTTCGAACCGTAGGTTGAAGAAGCGTATAACCGATATAGTCACGTTCCTTTCGAGCTCTGTGTTTGTGCCCAGTTTTTGGAAAGTATATAGTGAGTGTTTGTTCCTATTTTTGTGTTCCCCTTCAAGAAGAAGATCTGTACATTCTTTTAGCTCAGCTCCCAAGTCGGTGAGTTGCATATTTTGTTTGCATTCAGCGTTTTATTATTTTCGATCAAGCTGATCGATCCTTAAGTTAATCCTCGCCATTTACAATGGCTGGCACTGATAAGGGTGATGTCCACGCCCACATCAGTGATGCTCATTCAACCTCCTCCTCCTCCTCACTCTCAGGAGACCAATCAGCATTTATGCACGTCAGAGACGTCATACGCATACAAGATGTGACGCGCGACTCCTCTGCAAAAGCTCAAGCTGATATCCCTGTCCAGGAGAGTGACGTCACCTTGACGCACGTCCCTGGTTCATTTGCCGAAGCTATGGATGTGACCGATTGCACGGTTGCGTTGCCTTCAACTGGCTCAACTCAGTTTACCAAGCCGCTACCAGCAATCAGCACTGTGTCGCATCCTTCCGCTGCCAACTCTACGTCTCTCACTTACTCCACAGTGACCTCCGGAGCGAGAGTTCCTTCCAAGTTGATTGCTCCCGTTTTTCCTGACTCTTACGTCAGTGTTGAGGGTAGTTCTGCCACCATCGATATCCCAGAGGATTCCCCAGCCGGGAAACAATTTTTCTCCACAATGGATTTCGGTGTCTGTTTTGATGCATTACCAGACACCAAACTCAAGGAATATAGTATTGCCCTAAAGAAGATGCTTCCTACAGGAGCTTATATCACTCATATGGCTCGAAAGCCACGGGCCGTATTAGTGTATTTTGCCCGTAAAGAACATGCAGACCTTGTGATGACTGCTGGCTTATCCATCAAAGATGTGCAACTTCTGGCTGAACCTGTGGCACAGCGACCTATCCAGGTCACTTTCCACCCAGTCCCACCTGAAGTCTCAGATGTCGCTCTATGCACTTTACTCAGCAAATTTGGCCGAGTGGTTGGACCAATAACGACCCTTTCGGCGGCGCCCAGAGATCCCGATGACAAATCCATTGCAGGATTTCGTCGAAGTGCCCGTGTCATATTTCCGTCGGACGATCATCTGCTTGCGTGCCCGAAGATCCTAACCGTACGGTGTGGCCAGCAACGTCGGAGAATCGACGTCATTACCTCCTTGCACTGCACGCTTTGCCATGGCGAAAACCATCTTCGCGTGCACTGCCCACATCAAGTTCCACCGACTCCGACTGGCGCTCCTACAGGTACTGTTCCTACCCCGAAGCGTACTACACCATCTACTTCAGCACAGCAGGCCTCGGAGCCAAGATATGATGAAAAAGTCCGCTTACAGACGTTGGTCAACGCAACGCTCCCACAGCCGCTTCCTCTTTTTCACTAGAGGACTTTCCTACAATTGCCTCCTCAGTCCCGCAACGTCGTCGCTCCACCACTGAGTCCCTTTCAGAGGGTTTACAACCAGCTATTACCACTGGAACCTCCGAAACAGCTGATGTGGAGTCCGTTGGTCCAGAGACGCAGTGTGAGGATGAGACGACTGAGCCTCCACTGAAGCGCCGCAGCCCTGGCCGCAGCAGGTGAGTAGCGAAGAAGCAAAACTCTTCTTCACCTCGTTCAACCTCCCTCTCCAGCAGTTCTCCTCGACACACCTCGCCAGCCGAAGTCTCCTTTCCCACGGTCGAAGAGTTCGCTGCATTTCTCCAGACAGCCAATATACCTCCCGTACTACTCTCATACATTGATCTCCATACATACTTAACGAATCCGACAAGCTACGCAATAGCACGTGCCTTAGCAGTCAAGAATCCATCGCTTCGCCAAATTGTGCCGGAGCAGATCTTCAATGTGTCACATTTCTGCCGCCAGAATGTTCCCACCCATCCGTGGGCACAAATCTTCTATAATCGTCTCAAGTCTTTTCCTTTAGCTCTGAAAGATCTTCAGCTAGAGGCAACGAACCCCACAATTCAAGATCGTGTCACTTAATTGCAGGGGATTCGCTTCCCCCTCAACAACTCTCTGGCATATGAAGACCTCAACCCGTTGGGGGCTGATATTCTCCTCCTTCAAGAGACAAATTGCAAACCAACTACCGTCTATTCTCGATGGCGCCAGTGGAACTTTGTGTTTCATCACGCCTATGGACTAACATCTCATAGCGGTCTTGCCATCGGCATTAGTCATACTCTCAATTCTGTTATCACATCCCTCTCTGTACGAAATATTTGTCGAGATCTCTTACAGCATGCATCCTTTACCATCGCGTCTTCCAGATATCATTTATTCAATATCTATATTCCAAGCACTACAACACATTTATCAATTCTCTTCACGCGTCTTCGCAGAGCACTCGACCGTATCCCACCGTCAGACCATGTTCTCGTTGGTGGGGATTTTAACTGTACCCTGGATCCTCTTCTGGATAGGTCTTCTACAAATAGAGAGCGCCGCCACGCCCTGGCGAACCTGCTCCAGACAGTTGTCACCAACAACGCTCTTCATGATGTACATCGGCATATTCATCCATGGTCGACTAATTACACTTGGCGCTCCTCTCATGCGCAAAATCCTTTCTTAGCCCGCCTTGACAGGTTTTATGCCTCCAGTACTCTACTTCCTGCCGTGACAGAATCTAGTGTGCATCCCACGGCCTCATCCGACCACTGCGCCATTGCCATCATAGTCCATACTGCACCATTCAAACCCAGGATAATTCGCCCGTGGACATTTGATGATGCACTTCTCTCCGACCCAGCATTCTGCTCTTCGGTTAGGTCATTCCTGATTGACAGACGACCGCAGCTTCAATCTGCACTCTGCGGATTAAATTCTTGGTTGGACATCAAGCAACAGCTCGTTCTGCATGTCCGAAACTACTCTTTCCAATTAAAGACACTCCAGAACATGCTCCTAGACTATGTTCGTTCAATGCTATCCATGCTCAGTCTCAGTGATCCTCTCTTCTCCTCCTTTCAAGAAGAGCTTCGATCTCTTCTCACTCCTCTGGTGCAACAAGCTCTCCGCCGACTTCGTTTGCAACACCTGACGCCGGATGCTCACAACTATGAGTTCCTGACGTCGGTGGAAAACACCCGACGAGCTTCGTCCATACTTCATCATCTACGCCTTTCTTCTGAAGAGGTAACAGATGAGCCGATTGCGCTTTGTTCCCATGTCCGTCAGTACTTTTCCATGAAGTTCGGTGAACCTCCTCAACCATCCTCTGCAGCAATGGATTCTCTCCTTTCTAATCTACCTCAGGTTTCCCCCCCCCCATCTCACTTCTTCTCTTCTCCTTTCCCCCACGCCCTCTGAACTAAACACTACATTCTTTTCTCTGAATTCTAGTGCCGCTCTGGGTCCGGAAGGCCTAACCTTTAGCTTTTATAAAACTTTTCTGCCTCTTCTTCTTCCGTTTCTCCTATCCGCTTTCTCTGCTACCTTTACCTACTCTCCTCTCCCGAGGGGATTCACAAATGCATATGTTGTCCTTTTCCCCAAAAAAGGTGATCTCCTTGACTTGGTGAACTGGCGCCCAATTTCCCTACTGAATCTCGACTACAAACTTTATACCAAGCTTCTTTCACAACGACTAAATCCCATCCTCACTTACATCCTCTCCCCTAACCAGACTTACACAGTTCCCGGCCGTTCCCTATCTCACAACATCCATCTCCTGACTGATCTAATTCACCTTGCGCGCTCCCGCTCTGAACCCCTCGCCCTCCTCTCTTTAGACCAACAGTCCGCCTTTGATAATATCTCCCACACTTATCTCTCCGCCACACTTCTCCGATTTGGATTTCCATCTCCGTTTATTTCTCTCCTCACCTCCCTCTACCAGGACGCCAGTTTCCAGGTCAAGTTGCCCACCTTTCTTACAGCACCAATCCTCTTCCACCGTGGAGTGAGGCAAAGCTGCCCACTCTCCGGTCAACTTTTCGCTATAGCCTTAGAACCTTTTCTCCGCTCCGTTCAACGCTCCTTTCAAGCCACCCTGCCGCCACTCATCGCCCGCACGAGACACCATGTCACCACTTCCGTGGCGTATGCAGACGACGTTACCTTCTGTATACGCCTGGATTCACAGTTCTCTTTGCTCCAAAGTCTTTTCGCCGATTACGCCTCCTGCTCCAGAGCTGCGATTAATACAACCAAAAGCACAGGCCTGTGGTGCGGCTCATGGGTTGACCATTTGGATTCCCCATGGGGAGCGCACTGGTCTTCAGCCTCAACGTTTCCTTGGCGTACATCTTGGCGTCCCAGGTGAAGCCTCCAGCACAACGTGGAATACCATCCAGCCACGTCTTCATCGGTCAACTGCGTTTTGGCGAAAAGCGCAGTTCTGCACCTCATATTTTCAACGTGCACGTCTTGCGCAAATCTATCTTCTCTCCATGTGCACACATTCCTGGCTTGCTACTAAATCCCCACTTCTTCGTCTCAATGATATCATTCGCTGCTTCACCTCAGTTATCTGGACCGGACACCACTGGCTCAGTGCCCCCAAGCTCAGCCTTCCTCCTGACCAAGGTGGCATTGGCCTAATTGATACACGACTGTACTATCAAGCTCTCCGGATTACTTCGTTCCTCCGTCTTCATACCTCACCTGTTGCCGACGCCGTTACCTCAAGGAATGTCATCACCTCTTCGAGCAGCACTAATTTCACTTTCACTTCTTTCATTCTAATGGACCTCCGTACTACCACTCACTCTCGCCTTCCTCCTGCCTTACGGGAGACTCTTATCTTTCTCCGCTCTCTCCCGCTCACTCGATCCCCACCCGATTCCACCACTGAACTCCTTGCCGAACCCCTGTTCTTCTCCTCTCTTCTTCACCCCCTTATCTTTCGGAGTTGTAACCGTCAAAGATCTTGTAACCTCAGATCTGTCCTGGCGACCCTACGCCAGCCTCCCACCCACCGTTCTACTTTCACCCTCCTCTCGCTCTGTCTATGACTCCCTACTCTCTACCATCATTGCCAAGTTTCCTCATCTTGCAACCGCCACCGGCCTGACCTTTGTTCCTTCCGCCTCCCTCCCCCTTCCTTTCTTTCTTTCAGTCGGCAGATCTACACTTCCACTCTCCTCTCTTTCAACCTCAGTTCTCTATCGGTTACTTTTAAAATCCCACTCTCCTTCTCCCCTTCACATCCCTGATGTCTCCCAATTCTCTCTCACCGCTGTCTGGTCTGCCACCCTTTCTCCTCTTTCAGCTCCTCTTGAAATAAACACTCACTGGCTTTTTCTCCACCGCCGTCTTCCCGTTCCATCCATCCTCCACCGCATGACAATTCTTGACTCACCTCTTTGCCCCTTCTGTGCTCAAGAAGCTGATGTCTCTCACGTTTATCTACATTGTGTCATCCTCCTTCCACTACTCCATCTTGCATTTTCCATTGCTCAACGTTCAGCCACAACTGATCTTCCTTTCGATGCCTATAAGACACTCCTCCTGCAGGTCTCTCCGCCAGTCAAGCTTCCACCCATCTGCTCATATATTTTCATCCTGGTGAAACACGTCATTTACGTATTTCATCAGCGCTGCCGAGATATCTCATTTCCTTATACCATCCACCAAGCTTCTGTGGAACTACTGTGCCACTTTCGAGAGCGTCTCCTCTCAAGACTTCGTCTAGAGAACCTTGTGGCCGTTGCCCAACAGAGAGAACAACATTTCCGTTCCACCTGGTCTCCGGCCGCTTCCTGGTTCGCCGGCATGCCAGCGACGTTACAACTGACTGTTGGTAGTTTATAACCTCGTTGCTCCTAGCTCTGTTGAACTTCAGTTCAACGTGCATGCTCACCATCGGTTTTCGGAATCAAACTTCAACATACAGCTTATATCTTCTAACAAATGTGAATATAATATGCACCATACTGTACAAATGTATATAGTCTTACTTGTTTTCTCTTTGATTATAATTTTTTCTACCAGTACTAAGACATCGTAATTCCGTTTGCCTTAGGTTTCACATTGTCTACTTTGTCATCTACAGTTCTCCTTTTGTACAGTGCTTCATTATAATATTCTCGTTCTGTTATTTGTCAGCACTATAATATACTTATGCTTCGAGACGAAATGTTTCGGCAATCTCTCTTATTGTTCTTGTGCAAAATGCCTGCACCTCTTACCACGAGGCTCCTTTGTGAATCAATACATCGTGCTGTATATAATGTACATAGAATTTTAGAGTTTGTATATTTTACCGTACAATATATGTACCAGGACGCTCATGTTCGCCTCCTGAACCCAACCTTGTGTAACGTATACTCTAGATTCAGTTTCCTTTTGGTTTTTGCTATCTCTTGTTATTTTATTTTCCTATGCAAATTATCTTCTCACTTAACGAGATGTTATTTCTCCCGCTGAATGATATGTGGCAACGAGTGTAAGTCATGACGTGGTGGTATGCAGTATATACAGGCGCGCTCAACGATACCAAGAGAGCTTCGTTTTATGTGATTAGGTTCTTCTTAATTATTGTGATGCGATTCTACGAAAGTTCGGATACTCAGTAGTAGTGTGATTTGTAGAGTGTGTGTTGGATAATACCAGGAGTTTTCCAATAAAAGGTTTTAAAGTGAGTACGTTTTTTTCTCAGTTCATATTATTGTCAGACCTCTGTCTGGCCGTTAGGTCTCTTTCATTAAGTGTCTCCATTAAGTCCAGGGTATATTGTGTTTACCGCTCTAATAAGGAGCCTTCAAGGTACACTTTAGCTACGTCAAGTAACCTTCCAATAACCCTAACGTGACTTAACGAAAACTTCCCTGCACTACACGACCAGGCATAAAACTTTATTCATTATACTTGTTAATAAAATTGTGTTGAACTGAAGAAGCGTATATGCTCCAGCTTTGTCCGTCCGTCTGTCGGCACGATAACCCACGTGAAGATGGTTCGATTTCGATGAAATTTTAGTACGTGGCAGGGAACCACCTGGGTACGAGCCCTATTGAAAATGGGCGAAATGGGGTCAAAGGTCAGGACATAAAAGCGGGATCCATTCCATTGCCTTTATGCGTCATAACATGCGTAAATAAAGTTCGATTTCGATGAAATTTTAGTATGTGGTAGGGAACCACCTGGGCACGAGCCCTATTGAAAATGGGCGAAATGGGGTCAAAGGTCAGGCCGGGCGTAAGAGCGGGATTTATTCCATTGCCCTTATGCGTCATAACTTGCGTAAAAATGGTTCGATTTCGAGGAAACTTTAGTATGTGGTAGGGAACCACCTGGGGAAGAACCCAATTGAAAATGGACGAAATAGGATCAAAGGTCAGGACATAAAAGCGGGATCCTTTCCATTGCCTTTATGCGTCATAACATGCGTAAATAAGGTTCGATTTCGATGAAATCTTAATATGTGGTAGGGAGCCACTGGGGAGGAACCCTATTGAAAATGGGCGAAATGGGGTCAGAGGTCAGGACACTGGAGGGGATCCATTCAATTGCCCTTGTGCATCATAACTTACCTAGAATGCTTGGATTGCGACAAAACTTTATCATGTTGTTCCGGAGGTATAGTGAACCGGTTCTGTTGAATATCATCGAAATGGAGTCAAAGGTCAGGACACAGGAGCGGGGTTTATTCCCCAGCCATTATCCACATAACTTGAGTAATAATTTCTGGTATGTTGGAAAGCGTATCATAATCAATGCATTGCATGATTTTACTAACTTGTTTGAGTTTGATATGAAGTTAAAACAAGTATTTGCTTCTTTTTACATTGCTGTTTCCTGTTTGTGCTTATATTGGAATTTTCTTAACAGTTGCTGATATGTTCATGACATTTACTGAGTTGTTGTTATTCTTCAACAGAGCCAGCCTTTCGACATCTCAGGATCCAAAGAGTGGTAAGATATTATTAAACTAGAACAAAGTTGTTTTTCTTTTCCATTTATTGAAAATGGCCTTTCACGTGCTTGATTCCTGTGAGAGGTTACGAGATAGTCAAATCATTACGAGGATAATCTGCCGTGTTTTGACACTGAGTGTGGGTTTGAGATGATATTTGTTTGTGGCTCTGGTTCTGAACTAAAAATAGGTAACTGTTTTTATCATCTGACTCAAAGCTGTTCAACCTTTGATCAAAAGTATTTTAATATTCTACCCCAATTAAAGAATAAGTTATTCTAAAGAAAAAAATAATTTGAGAGTATACATTTATTTGCGTACAACGCATTTCATTTATTTGCATCGCTCACTACCACACTGAGCCACAGCCCGGTGTATACAGATACTAAGTGGATTTAAATCATAACAATAAACAGTAAGGTTTACTAAGTCCAGCCTTTGAGCATGAATGGATTAATGAATGTTATTGTTGTAAACCCAATGAAAGAAGACATGCGAGGCATGAAAGTAAATATTTATTAAACTATGACAGCAGCAATAGTAAGTACACTATTTACCAACAAGTAACCAGTCGCATGCAAGATGCCACGCAGTTCGGAGCTCTCTGGTTTAAGAAAGGTGTAATCGTCGGGTATCACAGAAATGGCCGATCCATACTTGACATATCCAGCTAGTTGAAGTACCCAAAATCGACAGTGGCCTACGTGATTGGCAAGTGGAAGATGAGAGGTGACTGTCGGAATGTGCCCCGACCCGGCAGACCCACAAAACTGGGAGTTAGAGACCGACGGGTACTGGCCAGAGAAATTCGGAAGAACTGCTCCAAATCGATGGGCCACATCCGCGAGGAGTTTCAACAGGCATCCGGGAGTGTTCTTTCGATGAATACCACCCGTAAGAAAGCCCATCTGCTCGGTTATCATGGACGTGCTGCCGCCCACAAGCCTTTGATCACCAAGTCCAATAGCGCTGCTGGGCTAACGTGGTGCAAAGAACGTCGACAGTGGACCGTTGAACAGTGGAAACAGGTTATCTGGAGCGACGAATCAAGGTTCACCCTCTACCGTTCGGATGGCAGGGTCTGGGTTTGGCGTCTGCCTGGAGAACGCCTTCTGCCGGAATGTATTGTGCGAACTGTGAAGTTCGGCGGCGGTGGAATTATGCTATGGGGGTGTTTCTCTTGGTATGGCACGGGACCCTTGGTCGCAATTCCTGGTAGACTCAACACCGAGACCTACTGCACCATTTTGGATGACCATGCGCTTCCTACGTTGTGGCAGTTTTACGGGGTGGACCCATGTTACTTTCAGGATGACAATACCACCTGTTATGTTGCGAGTTCCACCATGGCTTGGTATGGTGACAGTGGGGTTAATCAAATGGACTGGCCTGCGCAGAGCCGGACCTTAACCCTATCGAGCTCCTCTGGGACGAGTTGGAGCGTCGACTTAAGGGTGACCCCACCTTCCGAAATCGGTGAAGGAACTGACCTGTCTTCTCCAAGCCGAGTGGAAGAAAATACCACTAGCCGTCGTACAACGCCTGGTTGAGAGTATGCACCGGAGGGTCGCAGCTGTAATCGCCGCTCGTGGAGGCTCCACCAACTATTGAAGGTGAATAAACTTCGTTTTCCTTTGCTATCACAGGTGTCCAATTACTTGTTGGTAGATAGTGTATATCTAGGTGCATGGTTTTGCAACAGTTTGAGATCATTTTCAGCAACAATGTGGGATCAGTTCTGGCGGAGCTCGATAGTCTGCGGGTAAGAAAAGGTGAGCGTATGTTGTCCACACTCCATAAAAAAGCTGGACAGCAGTGAGCAAGTGCCAATAGGAAGCTTGAAGAGGCTTTCCATTAAGAAGAGAGGCCAGATAAGCCCTCCTATGGTGCTGGAATGCACTGAATGTATGGTATGGTAAGCGTTAACACATAACAACAGGTACAAAGATGAAACGATTGAGCTTACAGGCCCGTGCGACTTGCGGAAAACGCAGACATCAATAGTTCGTGTGGCCCCCATGCCTGGCAATAACGGCCCCTACACGCCGCGGCATCGAACGAAAGAGGCTTTGGATGTGGGCTTGTTGTATGTTGGTCCAGGCTGCTTCTACACGTTGCCACAGTTCATCAGGCGTAGCCGCGGGTGGTGCTTGCCGGGTCACTCGGTTGCCAATCAGCTACCAGACGTGTTCGATGGGCGAAATATCGGGAGAACAGGCGGGCCACGGCAGCAGTAACACCTGGTGGGCCGTGAAGAATTGTTGCACGATGCGTGCTACGTGCGGGCGCGCATTGTCCTGTTGAAACGTGGCCGCTGGCCGGTCCTGCATGTAAGGGAGGACTATAGGCTCCAAAACGTCGGAGATGGTGCGGTGGCTGTTGAGTGTACCGGCGATGCATAATGCGGGCGTCATACTGCCTCTCGCCGCGATTGCGGATCCGATCATCGTGGTGTTGCAGGCAGAAGCGGGATTCGTCGGAGAAGACAATGTCGTGCCATTCCGTAGTGCAGGTGCGGCGTTCAACGGCCCACTGCCGCCGCACTCGCCGGTGGTGTAACGTCAATGGTAATTGGAGCAATGGGTGCCGTGTGACAAATCCCCGCTCCTGCAGACGACGTCGAACGGTACGTGCTGACACAGGTTGTTGCGCAACACACCCTAATTCGTGCGCTAACGTTCGTGATGTGGCGTTGCGAGCCGTCAATGCCCCCCTCTCGTTTGGTGGTGTGCCGCGGCTGTGGCGATCGCTCACGTCGGTCCGTCCGTCCCTCCTGCACCCACCGAATCCATGCTCGCCTCACTGTGGCTGGATGCCGTCCCACACGGGCGTCGATGTCTCGGTACGATTAACCGCTGTCGCGATAAGCCACTATTCGTCCTTTGTCGAACTCCGAAACGTGCTGGAATGACTACCATATTCTGCGACGAGGCATCAGGAAGCTTCCCACGCACAGGTCCGGCAGCACAACACACTTGCACTACTTACACGCCGCCTTCTGTGCACCCTTCTTACAGTGCTTCTCGGTGTCGTGCCGGGCGCACATGATTTGTATATGCCCTGCAATGCTAATCGTTTGCATGACCTCTCGGAGGCGAAGCATGCTGAGAATTTCAGGCCAATCGGATGCTTCCTTCTTGGTGTTGCATTTTGGGTGGCCAGCAGGGTATAAAAGATACAGCTTTAAAATTTGTACCGCAGGTTTGTCTCTTGTATCTACAGACTTTAACTGTTTCATTTTTTTTACAATGTTTTTAGTGGTTCCTGAAATAGAAATCATACAATGACAACAAAAAATAATTTTAAGAAAGCCTTGTGTTAAAGTGTGTAGCAGTATGTAGAGAACAACCTCTGAAAAATTCAGCCACTTCTTTCCAGTGGTTCCTGAGATAACAGGTCTTCAATATGTTACTATTAACATGGCCGAGATACAACCTAACGGAACCCTCTTAATGCCCTGGCCTCCAAATTCACCAGAAATGAACCCAACTGAACATTTGTGGTTCGACTTGGTAAAGCATGTTCGCGCGAAATCATCCCTTCCCCGGCGAAATGTACAGGAACTGGAGGACCTGCTGTTGACATTATGGTACCAGATACCACAGGATACCTATCGCCATCTCATCGAATCGATGCCTCGCCGAGTGGATGCTGTTTCTTAGACTAAAAGGGGTCCTACAGCTCATTAGGTAAATGGTCATAACGTAATGGCTCACTGGCGTATTATTCAGATTTAAAGAAATGTAAGAACTGACCCTGAATACTCAAGAGACGCAAATAGCGTATTAAATCCGTTTATTCTTGCGGCGTAGTAAGTATAAAGATTCGCCCAGCTTTCGCACTCCACTGGGAGACTTTCTCAAGGCAATGGTAGGCATAAAAATACAGGGAATTGGAACACGTAAGGAACAAAGACGATTTTTGAAATAACGCGGGTGACATCACGAGCGTATTACACGAATTTTCATCTGCAATGATTGCTGTTTTGTTTCATGGTCGTACCCATAAATCTGCAATTCCGCTGCTATAACTGCTGTTCTGTTTCAAGGTCACACCTGTAAGTTTATGACACCACTGCTATGACTGCTGTTTTGTTTCAGGGTCATACCCGCAAATCCATGATTCTATTGCCATGACTGCTGTTTAGTTTCAGGGTCGTACCCACAAATCCATTGATTCAATTCCTATGACCTGTTTTGTTTCAGGGTCATACCTGCAAACCTATGATTTTACTCCTGTGACTTCTGTTTTATTATATCTCAGAATCATACCCATAAATCCATTATTCCATTGCTGTGACTGCTGTTTACTTTCAGGGTCATACCCTAAATTGATCATTCTACTGTGATGACTGAATGTTTTGTTTCAGGGCCTTAGCAAATCCATGATTCCACTGCTGTTAGGTTTCAAAGTCATACCCACAAACCCATGATTCTATTGCTATGACTTCTGTTTTGTTTCAGGGTCATACCTGCAAGCCCATGATTCCACTGTTATGACTGCTGTTTAGTTTCAGGGTCGTACCCACAAATCCATTGATTCCATTCCTATGACCTGTTTTGTTTCAGAGTCATACCTGCAAACCTATGATTCTACTAATTTTACTGCTATGACTTCTGTTTTATTATATCTCAGGATCATACCCATAAATCCATGATTCCACTGCTGTGACTGCTGTTTAGTTTCAGGGTCATACCTATAAATCCATGATTGCACTATGACTGCTGTTTAATTTCAAGGTCATGCCCATAAATCCATGCTTCCACTGCTGTGACTACTGTTTAGTTTCATGCTCATACCCGAAATTGATCATTCTGCTGTGATGACTGAATGTTTTGTTTCAGGGCCTTAGCAAATCCATGATTCCACTGCCTTTAGGTTTCAGAGTCATACCCACAAACCCATGATTCTATTGCTATGACTTCTGTTTTGTTTCAGGGTCATGCCTGCAAGCCCATGATTCCACTGCCGTTAGGTTTCAAAGTCATACCCACAAACCCATGATTCTATTGCTATGACTTCTATTTTGTTTTAGGGTCATACCTGCAAACCCATGATTCCACTGTTATGACTGCTGTTTAGTTTCAGGGTCGAACCCACAAATCCATTGATTCAATTCCTATGACCTGTTTTGTTTCACGGTCATACCTGCAAACCTATGATTCTACTAATTTTACTGCTATGACTTCTGTTTTGTTATATCTCAGAATCATACCCATAAATCCATGATTCCATTGCTGTGACTGCTGTTTAGTTTCAGGGTAATACCCATAAATCCATGATTTCACCATGACTGCTGTTTAATTTCAAGGTCATGCCCATAAATCCATGCTTCCACTGCTGTGACTGCTGTTTAGTTTCATGCTCATTCCCTAAATTGATCATTCTACTGTGATGACTGAATGTTTTGTTTCAGGGCCTTAGCAAATCCATGATTCCACTGCTGTTAGGTTTCAAAGTCATACCCACAAACCCATGATTCTATTGCTATGACTTCTGTTTTGTTTAAGGGTCATTCTTAGAAGCCAATGATTCTCCTAATTTTACTGCTATGATTTCTGTTTTAATATATCTCAGGATCATACCGATAAAACCATGATTCCACTGCTATGACTGCTGTTTAGTTTCAGAGTCATACCGATAAATCCATGATTCCACTGCTGCCTCTTAGATTAAATTTTCTGAAAATAATTTTACTGAAAATGTCACAGAGAGAGCCTGCTGGTTTATTTTGTTAAAATCAGCAGTACGTATAGTTCTGTTAACATTTTCAACTAAATTATTGCCCAAAGATTTAACGTAAGCAGCTCAAATCATTTTAAACATTCCAGACTATCCCGTGGATAGACTCAAGTGTTGATTCCATCCCAAAATTTAACAAAATCATTGAAAGAAAAAAAAGCCGTGTGATTGTGGTTAGCAAGTTAAACGTACACGTGGCGCCATCTATTAGCAGGTCTCAACATTATCCGATGAAAAATGATTGATTTTTAATTTACAAGGGTTTGAAATTTATTAGTGAGAACATAATGGTTACATTGGAATATAACATTGGATCTGACTGCAATTGGCTGTATCTCTTCGATATAGTTGCCAGCATTATCCAAAACCTGCTGCCATCTGTATGCTGTCAGCCAGGTGATATGTATTGATCACCATGGCCCGGTCTACGGCTCTTGCAAATGTCATCACTGGTCTTGAAACGAATCCTGCAAAGCCATGTTTTCATCTTTAGAAACAAATTGAAGTCCCAGGGACATAAGTCAGACAAATAGGGAGGATGGTACAACATTTCCCAACCCCATTGATGGAACAGATCAGTAACAATACCAGCGATCGTTGTCATGCAAAATTATTGGAGTTATGCTCCAGCAAATGACACCACTTCTTCCGGGAAGCCGGATGCATGTTATTTTTGAGGTAATGCACATACTACAATGCATTTACTGTCTGTCCCGGAGGTACTGCATATGCATACCTGTCAACTTTTGCGCATTACGCGTAAAATGTACACATTTTAACTGTTCTTTACGATTTTACGCATAGATCGCTTTTTTTTACGTATTTCTGTATATTTAAAAAAAAAATTAATCTCTTTTGAGAAATATTTGTTAATGTTCCAGTTAAATCATACCTGCCAACACTTCCGGAATTTGCGGAAGTTTTCCGTTTTTTTTTAATAGTCTTCCGGTTTTCCGGCCGGAAGAAATTTTTTTCCTTCTTCCGGATTTTTAAAATGTTCATTATTTTTTGTTAAAAATATCCCTATAAATAAAATATATAACAGGGATAGGAATTTTGCGCCATTGTGCGCCAGAACACCCGTGCCTCGTCGGGACTTCGTCACAGTAAATTCTCCGTGCACACTGTTATGCTTGACGCTGAATAAAGATCATGCGGTGGGAAGAAAGATTCAGAGACTCCAAGTACTGCGGATTTTACGTAGTTACTATGGAAATAGTCGGTCCGATACGACCGACGGAAAACGTCGAGTATGCTATTGAAATCGACGGAAAACGTCGAGTATGCTATTGAAATCGACGGAAAACGTCGAGTATGCTATGGAAATCGACGGAAAGCGTCGAGTATGCTATGGAAATCGACGGAAAGCGTCGAGTATGCTATGGAAATCGACGGAAAACGTCGAGTATGCTATGGAAATCGACGGAAAACGTCGAGTATGCTATGGAAATCGACGGAAAGCGTCTAGTATGCTATGGAAATCGACGGAAAACGTCGAGTATGCTATGGAAATCGACGGAAAGCGTCTAGTATGCTATGGAAATCGACGGAAAACGTCGAGTATGCTATGGAAATCGACGGAAAGCGTCTAGTATGCTATGGAAATCGACGGAAAACGTCGAGTATGCTATGGAAATCGACGGAAAACGTCGAGTATGCTATAGAAATCGACGGAAAACGTCGAGTATGCTATGGAAATCGACGGAAAACGTCGAGTATGCTAAGGAAATCGACGGAAAACGTCGAGTATGCTATGGAAATCGACGGAAAGCGTCGAGTATGCTATGGAAATCGACGGAAAGCCTCGAGTATGCTATGGAAATCGACGGGAAACGTCGAGTATGCTATGGAAATCGATGGGAAACGTCGAGTATGCTATGGAAATCGACGGAAAACGTCGAATATGTATGGAAATCGACGGAAAACGTCGAGTATGCTATGGAAATCGACGGAAAACGTCGAGTATGCTATGGAAATCAACGGGAAGCGTCGAGTATGCTATGGAAATCGACGGGAAACGTCGAGTATGCTATGGAAATCGACGGGAAACGTCGAGTATGCTATGGAAATCGACGGGAAACGTCGAGTATGCTATGGAAATCGACGGGAAACGTCGAGTATGCTATGGAAATCGACGGAAAACGTCGAATATGTATGGAAATCGATGGAAAACGTAGAGTATGCTATGGAAATCGACGGAAAACGTAGAGTATGCTATGGAAATCGTACATATCTAAATTCATTATAAATGTTGTTCGCTCATAGTTTAAAAAAAAATTAGAAATATCATTCGCGCGCAATTTTACACATTTGCATTTTCTCAGGTTAACAGGTATGCATGTGTTAGTATATCACACCATCCCAGTTAAAGACGGCGATGATCATTACCTTAACGTTACTATGGATCTGCTGGACTTTTGTTTGGCGCAGCAAGCTGTAATGTCTCCATTCATTAGGATGGCATTTGAATTCTGGTTCATAACACTGTGCCCATGTTTCATCTAATGTAAGGACGCATGGCATACAAATGTGTCCCTTTCACACTCATACTGTTCAAAATGGAGTTGAGCTGCATCGTAACGTTGCCGTTTCTCAACATCACTTAAAGCGCGAGGCACCCAACGTGATGTGATTTTTTGCATGTTTAGCTGTTTTTAAAAACTGTATAGCATAGTCGTATGTGAAAAGGTGGGTGAGTTCATGAATTGTCCACCGACACTCATTCTCCAGCAGTGCAAGCAAAGCCAGCACTTGAGTTTCATTCACCTAGGAGCATCTGTTTCCAGAAGCAAGAGCCACATTACTCCATTCTTTTTTTTTTTTTTTTTGAAGGTTGCCACCATAGGGGTAGCGTGACCAAAAATGTTGGACGGGGGCCTTCTCGGAAACACACTGCTGGCCACCCAATTTTTTTTTTTATTGATTGGAGGTTTAACGACCACCGTGAGCAACTCAATGGGCTATAAGCAGTCGCCCGTCCCTAATTTAGGGTCACTGGTTCCAGGGAAGGGAGAGAGCCAGTGCCGTAAGACAAACACAACATCCATGCCTGACTGGGATTCGAACCCAGACCCCTTACGGACGAATAATCAGAGGCCAGTGCCTTAGACCACTGCACCATCGGGGCGGCCCACCCAAAATGCAACACCATGAAGGAAGCATCTGATTGGCCTGAAATTCGCAGCATGCGTCGCCCGCGAGAGCACATGCAAACCATTAGCATTGCAGGGCATATGCAAATCATGTGCGCCCGGCACGCCACCGAGAAGCACTATAAGAAGCGTGCACAGAAGGCTGGGTGTAAGTAGTGGAAGTGTGTTGTGCTGCCGGACCTGTGCGTGGGAAGCTTCCTGATGCCTCGTCGCAGAATACGGCAGTCATTCCAGCACGTTTCGGAGTTCGACAGAGGACGAATAGTGGCTTATCGCGAGAGCGGTTTATCGTATCGAGACATCGGCGCCCGTGTGGGACGACATCCAGCCACAGTGAGGCGAGTATGGATTCGGTGGGTGCAGCACGGACGGGCGGACGGACCGACGTGAGCGATTGCACACCACCGAACGAGAGGACCGGCATGTTGTGCGGCGGGCATTGACGGCTCGCGCCGCCACATTACGAACGTTAGTGCAGGAATCAGGGTGTGTTGCACAACAACCTGTGTCAGCACGTACCGTTCGACGTCGTCTGCAGGAGCGGGGACTTGTCGCACGGCGCTTACTGCTCCTATTACCATTGACGTTACACCACCGGCGAGTGCGGCGGCGATGGGCCGTTAAACGCCGCACCTAGACTACGGAATGGCACAACATTGTCTTCTCCGACGAATCCCGCTTCTGCCTGCAACACCACGATGGTCGGATCCGCGTGTGGCGGCACCGCGGCGAGAGACTGTATGACGCCTGCATTATGCATCGCCGGTACACTGAACACCCACCGCTTCATCTCCGACGTTTTGGAGCCTGTAGTCCTCCCTTACCTGCAGGACCTGCCAGCGGCCACGTTTCAACACGACAATGCGCGCCCGCACGTGGCACGCATCGTGCAACAATTCTTCACGGCCCACCAGGTGTCACTGCTGCCGTGGCCCGCCTGTTCTCCCGACATATCGCCCATCGAACACGTCTGGTCGGTGATCGGCAACCGAGTGGCCCGGCAAGCACCACCCGTGATGAACTGTGGCAACGTGTGGAAGCAGCCTGGACCGACATACCCCAAGCCCACATCCAAAGCCTCTTTCGTTCGATGCCGCGGCGTGTAGCGGCCGTTATTGCCAGCCATGGGGGCCACACGAACTATTGATGTCTGCGTGTTCCGCAAGTCGCACGGGCCTGTAAGCTCAATCGTTTCATCTTTGTATCTGTTGTTATGTGTCCAATAAATCTGGCTTTGCTATCTCGTGTCCTTCTTGGTGTTGCATTTTGGGTGGCTAGCAGTGTAATTTCTCTGAAAGTGCTGCTGTTCAATTGCCATTAGTGCCAAGGTTTTTTTACATGGCTAATATAGTGTATTGACAAAAGTCACCGGACACCTAGAAGAGAAACACAACATAGCATTATTGAAATACATTAGTACAGTGTCGTTTCAGCTTTGGTCTTAATGCATGCACTGACCCTTCGAGACCAGGGTTTTGGAACTCGGCGATAGGTATGCACTTCCATTCGGTACGTAATGCTGCCGCCAACTGTTGCTTAGTAGTAAGCCTTGGTTCCAAACTTCTTATGCGGTGCTCTAATTCATCCCATAGGCGTTCTATGGGAATAAGATCAGGGCTTTCTGTCAGTCCACACACGATATGGAATTATAGTCAAACCACGCCATAACAGTCCTTGCTTTATGGCTCGGTGCATTATCCTGTTGGTACCAAGACTCGGTTCCATAGTATTGCTACAGAATTGGTCGGGCATAATTGTCCAATATATTGAGGCAGACATGCTGGTTAACAGGTTTTTCCACGATAACCAATGGGCTGGGACTATGCCGCGAAAAACACCCCCACACGAGTACACTGCCAGCTCCAAACTTGACCGTAGGAACAGTTTACTGTGGTAAATAGCGTTCCCCCGGCTGCCGCAATACCCACACACGGCCATCAGAATGATGGATCGGGTATCTGGATTCATCTGTCAATAGGACCCGTTTCCGTTGATCTCCGGTCTACGATAAATGTTCTTAACAACATGCTAAACGAGGAGTAGCACTCCGAGTGGAGATGAAAGTCTTATGAGCAGCCGCACGACCACGGTAACCCATGGAATGAAGTTCTCTGCGAATGGTACTTGTACATACCGAAGTTCTAGCATTTTTACTCACCTGTACACTGAGGTCTTGTGCAGTACTTCGTCGATTAGCTGTAACGATTCTCCTGAGGCTTCGACGTCCCCTATCACTGATTTTCTTTAGTACGGTTTGCTGCTCCATGTGTCTTGCACTTATTCAGTACATCCAAAACAGTTGACTTGGGTATGTTTAAATGCCTCTTGGTTTCTCTTATGCACAACCCACTAATATATTACCTAACATCATTTCCTTTCTCACAGTTGTCTCCCGCCGCAGCATTTTCACTCAACCTCACAGTGCGATATGAGCGCAGTCAATATTTGTCATTTTCTTGTAGGACTTCCGTCCACAGGGAGTAGAGTTAAGGTCCCAGCCACCTACAGCGAGATCGCCTTTTGGGCAGGACACAGAAACGGAAGGAATGAGAGCAAGTCTAGCGACTTTGATTGAACAGTTTGTAGTGAGATTAGAGTACAGTAGATGGCGCCACCGTACAAGTACGATATTGCACATAGATGGGTGAGAGAATTTCAGGGAGGACATAGGAAAGGATACCCATTTAACCAGTGGGTCCAGCCTGGGGGCCGTCACTTAACGTGCTCGTCCGATGCACGGCGGATATTCAGCGATTGTTAGTAAATCACACCATCTCTGAAATGATGATCAGCCCAGGTTCGAACCTGAGGACCTTACAATGATAGTCTGAATCGCTAACCACTTAGCCATCCGCGTCTCATATGAGCGTAGTCAACTCCCTTCTTGTTTTTATACTGTTTGCAGCTGTACTGTGCATCTTAACAATGCAGCAGATCCGTTTATTTGCTTTTGAAGGGGTTTCCGCTGACTTTTGTCCGTATAGTGTAGTAATGCTCGCTGTTGTGTATCATTGTTCCCTTGGCTGTGTGTCACATTTTATAAGAATTAAAAGGCTAGTTATCATTTTTGTTTTTTTCAATTTTTTAAGTTGCGGCAACATGCCTCCTATGTCTCCCCTATGCTACGCCTATGGCTGTCACCCACCTTACTACCATATGATACAGTAAACCAGATACTCCATAAGCTTGTACACTATCTACCAACAAGTAATTGGACACCTGTGATAGCAAAGGAAAACGAAGTTTATTCACCTTCAATAGTTGGTGGAGCCTCCACGAGCTGCAAATACAGCTGCGCATACTCTCAACCAGGCGTTGTACGACGGCTAGCGGTATTTTCTTCCACTTGGCTTGGAGAAGACAGGTCAGTTCCTTCACGGATTTCGGACGGTGGGGGCACACCTTAAGTCGACGCTCCAACTCGTCCCAGAGGTGCTCGATAGGGTTAAGGTCTGGGTCCAGTCCATTCGATTAACCCCATTGTCACCATACCAAGCCATGGTTGACCTCGCAACATGACAGGTGGCATTGTCATCGTGAAAGTAACATGGGTCCACCCCGTAAAACTGCATCAACGTAGGATGCGCATGGTCATCCAAAATGGTGCAGTAGGTCTCGGCGTTGAGTCTACCAGGAATTGCGACCAAGGGTCCCGTGCCATACCAGGAGAACCCCCCCCCCCCCCATAGCATAATTCCACCGCCGCCGAACTCCACAGTTGGCACAATACATTTCGGCAGGAGGCGTTCTCCAGGCAGACGCCAAACCCAGACCCTGCCATCCGAACGGTAGAGGGTGAACCTTGATTCGTCGCTCCAGAGAACCTGTTCCCACTGTTCAAAGGTCCACTGTCGACGTTCTTTGCACCACGTTAGCCGAGCAGCGCTATTGGACTTGGCGATCAAAGTCTTGTGGGCGGCAGCACGTCCATGATAACCGAGCAGATGGGCTTAATTACGGATGGTATTCATCGAAAGAACACTCCCGGATGCCTGTTGAAACTCCTCGCGGATGTGGCCCATCGATTTGACGCGGTTCTTCCGAATTTCTCTGGCCAGCACCCGTCGGTCTCTAACTCCCAGTTTTGTGGATCTGCCGGGTCGGGGCACATTCCGACAGTCACCTCTCATCTTCCACTTTGCCAACCACGTAGGCCACTGTCGATTTTGGGTACTTCAACTCGCTGGATATGTCATCGGC
This sequence comes from Macrothele yani, assembly GCA_039090855.1. Taxonomy (NCBI): domain Eukaryota; kingdom Metazoa; phylum Arthropoda; class Arachnida; order Araneae; family Macrothelidae; genus Macrothele; species Macrothele yani. The sequence goes on along the minus strand of CM077031.1, from coordinate 15,735,416 downwards.
CATTTCTGTGACACCAGACGATTACACCTTTCTCGAAATCAGACAGCTCCGAACTGCGTGGGGTCTTGCATGCGAGTGGTTGCGTTGTTGTTTCCCACGCGATGTTTAACGGCGGTGGCCGTGACGTGTATCAGGACCGCAGATATCGTCCATTGCAGGGGTGTCCAATTACTTGTTGGTAGATATAGTGTAGTTCTTCATAATACACCTTCAGGGTACGACCTGTAGCATTTTGTACTTTTAGCCAATAGTTCTGCTCGAACTTCATAAACATGGCTTTATACTGCTTTCCAATTACGAGATGTATTTGTGTCGCTGGTGCACATATGCCATTCGAGAGAGGATTTCAAGCAGTCTACCCAGGAATGCGTTGAGATGGGGGTGGGTGGGGGGGGGTACCAAGTAGATTCGTTTTGCATAGGGGATACCCATTCGGTTCTCGTGGAGGACTCCCGTCTTCTCTGTAACATGATTCTCACCAAATAATTTCCAGCCCCTGTAATTATGGTTAAGTTTTGCAAAATATTAAGTACACTAGACTATAATGTAAAAATTATTTTTATCGAGATGCAAATTTTCTTCCGTGGGAATACATTAAATTGCGAAGAAAATGTCTACCAGAAGTTTTTACCATTGGAAACGTAGGTCAGAGTTTTTAGGTGGAATAAGTTTCATAAAATAGTTTGATTTAAATTGCACATTTATTGTCTGTGGCTATGAGATCTAAAATTGTAACAATATGTGTGAAAATTTATTTTGTGATACGTTAAACACACAGATTATGGGATTTACTTAGGAATAAATGGATGTTATTTATCAACGTCAAATTTTTTGGGTAGTAACCCTACCCTTCATCAGCACTGCATTATAGTAAGTGTTACCAACCTTGGGTAAAACTCCAACCATTAAAATCATTTAATGTAGTTCCTCTTCTTATCTCAATTTCAAGACCTTCCAGCAGTTTTCTCTTGAAGAAATGTTACTGGTGGGTCAGAATTTCTACTGAGTCCCACAGTATTTTATGTCCAGTAAAATACTATAAAATACTATATGTACATAAAGTACTGTGGAACTTAGTAGAAATTCTGACACCCCCTCCCTCCAACAACATTTCTTCAAGAGAAAACTGCTGGGGGGTCTTGAAATTGAGAGAAGAAGAGGAACTAAATTAAATGATTTTAATGGTTGGCGTTTTACCCAAGGTAAAACGCCAACCATTAAAATCATTTAATTATTATATTGTAGTCCTGATGAAGGGTAGGGTTACTACCTGAAAATTTGACGTTAATAAACAACATCCATTTATTCCTAAGTAAATCCCATAATCTGTGGGGTGATCCATTTAAACCAATATCATGTGATTTACTTATAACTTTTCTTTTAAATAACAACAAAATCATACAGTAAGTTGAGAATTATACATGTGGTATTGGAGAATCATTTTATCAAAGCAAATGTTGGAATTGTCCTCCATATTCTTGTAAACACAGTTGAACACGCCGCACCATATTCAGTGATGTCTCATGTAGAGTACGAGCAGTGACATTGCCAATTTCAGTCTTGATTGTTTCACGCAATGCATCCAATGTTTTTGGATGGGTTTTGTAAACTCTATCCTTTAAATAGCCCCATAAAAAAGTCAGGAGATCGGGGAGGCCATATGTTTTTTTTAAATTAATCTGTCATCAAAGAAGCTGGTTATGAGTTCCATTGAGACTTTCAATGTGTGACACGTAGTGCCATCCTGATGAAAGTAGCCCTCTGTCAATTCAATGTCATCAAGTTGTTCCACAAATTCATTCAATATGCGGCAATAAACGTTAGTGTTGACAGTCTCAGAAAAAAATGGGGCCAATAATTTTCGTAGACGAAACCGCACACCATACACCAACCTTTTGTGAATGCATCGGTGTTTCACACATAACGTGTGGGTGTTCGGCAGCCCAGTATCTGCTGTTTTGCGAATTGACGTAGCCTGACAGATGAAACCAGGCTTCGTCCGTAAACCATGTGACGGAGAGAATATCAGATCGCAAATTAAGAAAATTTTGAAACCATTTGCAGTAACTTACTCTCTTTCCCTTGTCCGGTTCCTGCAGCTGATGGATTACGTGCACTTTAAATGGTCGAATATTCGCTTTTTTTGCTGCCCTTTGACAAGTTCTGTATGAATATCCTGTCTGTTGGCTTAATCTGCTCAACGATTTCGTCGGAGATTGAAGTAAACGTTGCCGAACATCGTCCACACGCGTTTGGGGTATCGGAGGGTGATGTCTACCGCTATCGCTGAGAAGAGAACCGGTTTGCTCCAGTTTTTTTGCCATCGACAGAATTGTTGACTTGCTTGGCACTTTTCGAACTCCAAACTCTCTTCGAAATGATCGTTGCGTTTTGATGACAGAATTGGTTACCCAATACGATTTCACTAAAAAACATGCTCTGGAACAGAGTACTGCATGTTTTCGAATGCACGCAAGTGAATGACAACGTAACAACAAACAAATCACGAGCTGCGTTATAGTTCCGGTTAACAATCTTCTTCACGGTGGCGGTTTTCATTCTCCAGGAGTTGCTGCTTCTATTAAAAAAAGAAGTTCCTTGCTTGATCCCTTTGCAAAAATGTAAGGTTTTTTCAGGGTACTGGTTTAAATGGATCATCCTGTATCATATGATTATCTAGGAATGGCCATGACTTCAATTATTACTAAATTATTTTGCTGTAGCAGAATAAGCACATTACTATCAGATTGATAATCCTTAAATTTATTGTTGATTTTGTGCTCTTTCCCAGAGTAACTGTTTTTATCATTATTTTTATTCTCTCCAGGAGACCTGAAAAAATATAAACCCTACAAAGAGTTTGCTGATCGGAGAAAACACCAGGTTAAAGCTAGGACCTACTTCTACTTAAGTGAAGCTCAGTGTGAAAGGAATATGGAAACATTTCTTAAATGTATAGATGCAGTGGCAGGTATCTTATTATTTTTTGTACTGTAAATTAAAATTTGTTTTGATATTTTTGATATTTTGAATAATATTAAATCATACATGAATTGATTGTAAATCTATAAAATTAATTAAATAGCAAAGGACTATACACCAAATGTACTTACATATCATATTTATACTAGTGATTCAAAATCATTAAAATTAATTAAATTAAAATTGTAAATCATTAAAATTAATTAAATAGCAAAGGACTATACACCAACTGTACTTACATAGCATATTTTACTAGTGATCCAAAATCATTTAAATTAATTAAATTAAAATTGTAAATCATTAAAATTAATTAAATAGCAAAGGACTATACACCAACTGTACTTACATAGCATATTTATACTAGTGATCCAAAATCATTAAAATTAATTAAATTAAAATTGTAAATCATTAAATTAATTAAATAGCAAAGGACTATACACCAACTGTACTTACATAGCATATTTATACTAGTGATTCAAAATCATTAAAATTAATTAAATTAAAATTGTAAATCATTAAAATTAATTAAATTAAAATTGTAAATCATTAAAATTAATTAAATAGCAAAGGACTATACACCAACTGTACTTACATAGCATATTTATACTAGTGATCCAAAATCATTAAAATTAATTAAATTAAAATTGTAAATCATTAAAATTAATTAAATAGCAAAGGACTATACACCAACTGTACTTACATAGCATATTTATACTAGTGATCCAAAATCATTAAAATTAATTAAATTAAAATTGTAAATCATTAAAATTAATTAAATAGCAAATGACTATACACCAACTGTACTTACATAGCATATTTATACTAGTGATTCAAAATCATTAAAATTAATTAAATTAAAATTTTAAATCATTAAAATTAATTAAATAGCAAAGGACTATACACCAACTGTACTTACATAGCATATTTATACTAGTGATCCAAAATCATTAAAATTAATTAAATTAAAATTTTAAATCATTAAAATTAATTAAATAGCAAAGGACTATACACCAACTGTACTTACATATCATATTTATACTAGTGATTCAAAATCATTAAAATTAATTAAATTAAAATTGTAAATCATTAAAATTAATTAAATAGCAAAGGACTATACACCAACTGTACTTACATAGCATATTTATACTAGTGATCCAAAATCATTAAAATTAATTAAATTAAAATTGTAAATCATTAAATTAATTAAATAGCAAAGGACTATACACCAACTGTACTTACATAGCATATTTATACTAGTGATCCAATATCATTAAATTAATTAAATAGCAAAAGACTATAAACCAACTGTACTTACATAGCATATTTATACTAGTGATTCAAAATCATTAAAATTAATTAAATTAAAATTGTAAATCATTAAATTAATTAAATAGCAAAGGACTATACACCAACTGTACTTACATAGCATATTTATACTAGTGATCCAAAATCATTAAAATTAATTAAATTAAAATTGTAAATCATTAAAATTAATTAAATAGCAAAGGACTATACACCAACTGTACTTACATAGCATATTTATACTAGTGATCCAAAATCATTAAAATTAATTAAATTAAAATTGTAAATCATTAAATTAATTAAATAGCAAAGGACTATACACCAACTGTACTTACATAGCATATTTATACTAGTGATCCAATATCATTAAATTAATTAAATAGCAAAAGACTATAAACCAACTGTACTTACATAGCATATTTATACTAGTGATTCAAAATCATTAAAATTAATTAAATTAAAATTGTAAATCATTAAATTAATTAAATAGCAAAGGACTATACACCAACTGTACTTACATAGCATATTTATACTAGTGATCCAAAATCATTAAATTAATTAAATAGCAAAAGACTATACATCAACTGTACTTACACCAACTGTACTTACATAGCATATTTATACCAGTGATCCAAAATTTCTTGGTGTAGAATAGAAATCAAAGTTTCCAGGCTTTTGCACATCAACCAGGTGGCTTTTTCAAGGAAGTTAGACAGCAAACGGAATAATAGAACGCTTCAACAATTTGAATGCGGTGAAATCAAGTCACCGCGTTCAAACTGACTGTAAACTCCTTCAACAAAACGAGGAGTGGTAGTTCTGATCCAGTATCATCAGCATACAACAAAAAAACCTTCTGTTCCAGTATGGACACTAATAGCTTGGACTGGCTCATTCTTCACACTGCACCAACCATCTATTGGTGAGAGTCAAACTGCCTGATTTTATTTTTCTGAAAGCTGAGATTCAGTTTCTTCTGCTGCAGTGTCAAACAGTTTTCCACCAATGGCTTTGGTTGATGTCCAGGTCTCAGTGTTTCAATCATAATATTAAACTGATCCGATTCTGCTGCATTGAATGGTATGTTAGCAGCATAAGAAAAAAATAGCTACTGTTTTATCAGGAGATTCCTTTTAAAGGCCCTTTTGTGCTTTTAAGACAGAATTTACTCATTGATTGTCGCTTCTTCATTTTTTTACGACAGTACTCGAAAAAGCCCGATAAAACCCAATAAAATCAAAGTGGGCTGGGTTTTTTCATACCCTGCATACAGGAAACAAGTGACTGGGGAAGTTTTTGCCTTTTGTCTCTGAGTATCAGAAGTCACCTCCACCTTGGTCATGTCACCCCCAAAATTAGGCAGTTCTATTATCATCAAGTGCCAAGTTAAAATGAAACGGACTATACTTAAACTTTCCATACATACATACATATCACTAAGCTGTTCTCTGAGATTCAGAGGTTAGCTCCAAAAAGAAATACAAACTTCCAGATATTTTTACTTATTGTTGTCGTATCAAACTTCTCCATTTACAGCGATCTTGACATACAACTCGTGCTTCACTGATATCCATTACACGCCGTACACAAGATCTTTTATACTTCATACTCATAATCTTTTTCTCATGCAGACACTCCTGAATCTGATCCACCCATGTCTTCCTTGGCCTTCCTCTGCCTTTCCTTCCTGCCACTTGGGCTGAAAAGATTTTCTTAGTAAGCATTTCATCACTCATTCTTTCAACATAGCCAAACCACCGAAGCATATTGGTCTCCACCTTGCTAACAACATTTTGCTTCACATCACACAACTGCAATACATCTTCATTTCTCACACAATCATATCGTGTCTTGCCACAAACCCCACGTAAGTAAAGCATTTCTCCAGCACACAAACGACTTCTATGTTTCTTCTGCAGTACCCAGGTTTCACTGCCATACATCAGAGTAGGAACAATTACAGTTTCATACACAGCCATGTGGGACTCTGTAGAGAACCCATCATTCCTGTGAAAACCTCTCAGAGCAGCTATGACTTTCAAAGAAGAATTCACTCGCCTACTGATTTCACCATCCAACTTGTTCTCTCTGTCAAACATGCTTCCTAAATACACAAACTCACTCACCTGGTCAATCACAGTGCCATTTATACTTACATTACATTCAGTGCTACCTGTTCCTCTCTCAAACACCGTAGCTTTGGTTTTTCCCTTATTTATACTCAGTTTGTATTTCATGCAAACTTCGTGCATCCGAGTCAACATACTCTGCAACTCACTTTTGCTCTCTGCCAACAGGACAGTGTCATCAGCATACAGCAATCTGCACACACGGATATCACCAAGACATAAACCACTATTATCTATTTTGGCATCACGCATGCATGCGTCCATAAATATATTAAATAGCCATGGTGACATTACACAACCTTGTCTAACTCCTGCACCAATGGAAAACCATTTTGATTAAACACCATTCACTCGTGCACAAGCTCTACTACCAGCATACATGGCTTTTACACTATTAAGTAGATTCCCAGTAACACCATATTCATTCAATACCTTCCACAAAAGTGTCCTATTCACTCGGTCGTAAGCTTTCTCTAAATCTATGAAGGCAGTAAAATTTTTCTTCCCAACAGCCAGATACTTTTCAATCATCGTGTGTAATGCAAAAATCTGGTTAGTGCAGCCTTTACCAGGCATAAAACCACTCTGAACATCCCACACTTTCAATGATGTAAGACCCCGTACTTTTTCAATAACAACCTTACCAAACACTTTCCCTGGCACACTCAGTAGGCTAATACCACGATAGTTCTTGCATTCAGTCTGATCACCTTTTCCCTTATACAAGGGAACAATGACAGCATCCTTCCAATCCCGAGGGACCAATCCTGACTCCCAGCACAACTGGTAAATTTCAGTTAACCAGTCAATTATAGAGTCACCACCACATTTCGACATCTCTGCAGTTATGCCATCAACTCCTGGAGCCTTACCTTTCTGAAGAGATTTTAGAGCTTTACACACTTCTTCTCTTGAGATCCCTCCTGTGCTTTCATCCCTCATTGTGACATCATCTGCATCTGTCTCAGAATCATCTTTGCTTTCCTGACCTAATAACTCACAGAAGTATTCACCCCATCTGTCACTTCCACCACCACAAAATTAAACAAAAAAGATGACACCGAATTTTCGGGTGTAATAAGCACATCTTCTGAATTTGTTCTGACGCAAATTAAATTTATCAAAGCTATTCAAAGTCAATGGAACCGGTATGGAAAACAATAGATCTGACGGAAGAAAGAAGTTTTTCAATCGGGTCTTTAATCCCTCAGATATTGCTGTAAATGGAATCGTGAGCTTATGAACTTTTAGAAACAGAGTTATCGACAAAAATAAGATGTGACTTTACGTCCCCTGGTGGAAAAACCATGCATTATTTAAGGAAGAAAGTATTCTCAAAAGGTTTATCCATATGAGCGGTATCGGTCCAAGAAAAAAAATTTTAGTCAAGTTTTCAGGAGCCCAGATTTTGCTACAAATACATCAAAAGTAGAAATTAACACTTATGTCCCTGGTGGCCAAACCATTCTTTACCAAACATTTGAAATTATGTGAAAAATATTTTCCGTCAGGTCTTGTATGCGATACAGGAAGAATTTTTCAAATCGGAGTTTTAGGAGCAGAAAACGCAATTTACCATTGTGCGCCCTAGCTGAAAGTCTATGAGTCTATGATTTACTTGAAAATTTTGAATTTATAGGAAAAACATTTCGCATCGGAAACACTATCCAACAAAGAAGGAATTTTTCAAATCGGACTTTTAGAAGTAGAGATATTGACAAAAATAAGATGTACATCTATGCCCGCTGGCGGGGAAATCATGCACTATTATAAGAAGAAAATGTTTCTAAAAAGCTTGTCGGCATGAGTAGTATCGGTCTACAAACGACTTTATTTTCAATCGAGAATTTAGAAGCTAATATTTTGCTGCAAATACATCAGAAGCGAAATTAAGGTTTACGCCCCCTGGTGGCCAAACCATTTTTTTAATTAGAAATTATGTGCAAACGATTTCCCATCAGGAGCTGTATCCGGTGCAGAAAGAATTTTTCAGATCGGAGATTTAGAAGCAGAGATATAGGGGAAAACGCAATTTTCCTTTACGCCCCTAGCGGAAAGTCTATGAATTACTTGAAAATTTTGAAATTATATGAAAAATATGTCACACGAAAAACACTATACAACAAAGAAGGAATTTTTCAAATCGGACTCCTAGAAGTCGAGATATTGACAAAAATAAGATATACATCTATGCCCCCTGGCGGAGAAACTGTGGAATATTTTAGGAAGAAAATATTCCGAAAAGGTTTTTCGATGTGAGTGACATCAGTCAACGAAAGAATTTTTTCAATCGATATTTTAGAAGCTCAGATTTTATGGCAAATACATCAGAAGCGAAAATTAACACTGACGCCCCCTGGTGGCCAAAGTATTCTTTACCAAAAATTCGAAATTCTATGCAAAAGATTGTGCATCAGGAGATGTATCCGCTGAAAAAAAAAATGTTCAAATCGGAGTTTTAGAAGAAGAGTTATAAAAAATACAATTTACTTTTACGCCCCCTAGCGGAAAATCTATGCGTAATTTGAAAAAGAAACTGTATCCAAAATACTCTTCGACATAAATGGAATCGAAAGATAAAATATTTTTTTTCAATCGGATGTTTAGAAGCAAATATGTGGAATAAAACGTATTTTTAAATTTGACATCATCTGGATTTACGCCCTCTAGCGGCGAAATTGTACATCGTAAAAAAAAAAACGAAATAAATGATCATCATTCGCATATTTCGAGCTTTCGAAAGCAAAAAGAATTTTTCAAATCGGACTAATAGTTCCAGAGATGCCGTGGGTACAGACGGACGGACAAACCGATAACATAAGCACGATTTTTGTTTACAAAAGACGTGCTAAAAAAAAAAGAGGAGGAGAGGCAAGCTTGTTCGGATATTTGACATTCGAATTTTCGATGCTCTACTGTACCGGGTGTTTCACTGGGTAGTGACAAAAGAAAGACAGTAAAGTTAACTTACTTTATTGGAAGAGGGAAAAATGTTTACGGGAGTAAGAGTAGGCAAAAGATAATCAATGGATGACTTTTTCCACATGATGACCATCTGCTGTCACGACGGACGTGGCCAATACGTGCTTCGAAGTGCTGCAATACCGACGGGAAGATGTTCGACGGGATCCTTGCAATTTCCTGTTCGATGGCACGTCGGAGGTCAAGCAGTGTTCGCGGGCTGTTCCCCCGGTACACCCGATCTTTCAGGTAGCCCCCACAAGAAGAAGTCGAGCAGCGTTAAATCGGGGCTGTACGGAGGCCTAGAAAGACCGGCTGAAAAACGTTGGGGGGGGAATCGTCTGGCAATGGATGACTCGTGGGCCATGATGCTGGTGAAGCAAATCAAGAACAGCATTTGTGGAGTGTGGCGGTGCTCCATCCTGTTGAAACGTGTATTTGTGAATCCAGTTTTTCTGGACTGCAGCGGGGAAAGAACGATACACAGTAGTTGTCATTTGCTTGTAGGACTTCCGTCCACAGTGAGTACAGTTTAGGTCCCAGCCACCTACAGCGCCTTTTGGGCAGGACACAGAAACGGAAGGAATGAGAGCAAGTCTAGCGACTTTTGACAGAACAGTTTGTAGTGAGATTAGAGTACAGTAGATGGCGCCACCGTACAAGTATGATGTTGCACATAGAGGGGTGAGAGAATTTCAGGGGGGACATAGGAAAGGATACCCATTTAACCAGTAGGTCCAGCCTGGGGGCCGTCACTTAAGGTGCTCGTCCGATGCACGGCGGATATTCAGCGATTGTTAGTAAATCATACCATCTCTGAAAGATCAGCCCAGGATCGAACCTGAGCACCTTGCATTGACAGTCTGACTCGCTAACCACTAAGCCATCTGCGGCTCTGGGAAAGAACGATTCTTCAAAAGGTCTCTGTAGATGGCAGCAGTAACTGTGGACACCAGGGAAAATGGCCCAATGAGGCCATCACCACTCATTTCACACCAAACGGTTAGCTTCAGCGGATGGAGAGGCTTCACAACACAGACCACCAGCTTCCCCAGATGCGGTAATTTTGCCGGTTGACATAGCCATCCAACCAGAAGTGGGCCTCGTTGCTGAAGACAATGCCCTTCACATCAAAGTTGTGCTCATCGATCAATGAACACGTCATTCGCAAACTCAAATGCTGCTGGACGGCTGTTGCGCTCAAGTGCTGATGCACGTGCATTTTGTAGAGAAACATGTCCAAATCCGACGTCACAATTTGCCATGCGGATGCTGGGCTAACGTCTAGTTGCTGCGCAAGTCTTCCTGACTACATACCGGCTTCTTCATGCAGGAGTTCACATGCAGCCTCGATGTTTTCCGCTATCCGCGCTGTTCTTCTCTTCATTGCCATGCTTGTCACATCATCTGTGACTCTGCCGGTTCGTTTGAATGTCGCTACCAACTTCGTCAGGTATGCACTATGTGGCTTACGACAGTTTTTAAAAGCTGGACCCCACCTTCGTAACATCTTTGTGAGGTTTCCTTCCTTTGCATACCAATTTTTCACCAAGAAAACTCTTTCTTTTGTGGTATACCGCTGCATGTCCGAAATCGCGTGTCCACTGTCCCACTACTTCCTCATGAATGCCTGTCGCCTGCTGATCGACGTCTCGGACTTACAGCACCATCTCGTTATTCTTTAACGATTTATTCCACAGGAAAGTTGTCACTACCCAGTGAAACACCCTATATATAGATGCCTCTTGGAAATAATTAAGAACTATATATAGATGCCTCTTGGAAATAATTAAGAACTATATATAGATGCCTCTTGGAAATAATTAAGAACTATATATAGATGCCTCTTGGAAATAATTAAGAACTATATATAGATGCCTCTTGGAAATAATTAAGAACTATATATAGATGCCTCTTGGAAATAATTAAGAACTATATATAGATGCCTCTTGGAAATAATTAAGAACTATATATAGATGCCTCTTGGAAATAATTAAGAACTATATATAGATGCCTCTTAGAAACAATTAAGAACTATATATAGATGCCTCTTGGAAATAATTAAAAACTTCTATTATATATAGATGTCTCTTGGAAATAATTAAAAACGTCTACTATATATAGATGCCTCTTGGAAATAATTAAGAACTTCTACTGTATATAGATGCCTCTTGGAAATAATTAAGAATTACTATATATAGATGCCTCTTGGAAATAATTAAGAACTTCTAATATATATAAATGCCTCTTGGAAATAATTAAGAATTTCTACTATATATAGATGCCTCTTGGAGATAATTAAGAACTTCTATTATATATAGATGCCTCTTGGAAATAATTAAGAACTACTATATATAGATGCCTCTTAGAAATAATTAAGAACTTCTAATATATATAAATGCCTCTTGTAAATAATTAAGAATTTCTACTATGTATAGATGCCTCTTGGAGATAATTAAGAACTTCTACTATATATAGATGCCTCTTAGAAATAATTAAGAACTTCTACTATATATAGATACCTCTTGCAAGTAATTAAGAACTTCTACTATATATAGATACTTCTTGGAAATAATTAAGAACTTCTACTATATATAGATGCCTCTTGGAAATAATTAAGAACTTCTACTATATATAGATACCTCTTGGAAATAATTAAGAACTTCTACTATATATAGATGCCTCTTGGAAATAATTAAAAACTTCTACTATATATAGATGCCTCTTGGAAATAATTAAGAACTTCTACTAAAGAGTGGTAAATTTCAAACGTGATCAAGACTTTGCAATATCCTGGGCATGAAATTCATAATGGCCTAACAGTGTGTTTCAGTCTAATTCATTTGAGTAAATAAATCCATCCCTCTTTCCACGTTAAGGAACGCACAGCAACCGAAAAACTGTTATTCAACCGCCGTCGGGGAATCGAACCCCGAATCTCAATTTTTCGGTTGCTCGTTACAATTTTTCGATTGCTGTGTGTTTCGGTTGCTGTGTGTTTCTTAACATGGAAAGAGTGATGGATTTATTTACTCCACTAACACCACGTATTTAGATGATTTTCACCTTGGATCTCGCCCTTTGGATTATTGCTATAATTATATATATATCCAGTGCCCACCAGATGGAGACGTCTCAGTAGCTGAGCCCATCTTACGTTATTTATGATGTCAGATGCTGACTGAAAAAGAAAAACACACATAGCACCGTGAATTGTTGGCCGCTGTGGTGTACGGCCAACGCGCTCAGCTGGATATCGAGAGATTCGGGGACGGCGGCCAAATGACAATTTTTCGGTTGCTGTGCGTTGCTTATCGTGGAAAGAGCGATGGATTTATTTACTCCACTGACGTCACGTGTTTAGAGGATTTTCACCTAATTCATTTGGCCGTTTTCCAGCATTGTTCCCATACTAAGGGGTTTTTTTTCTGTCTCCTCCCCCCCCTGCACCTCATGCATTGTTCTTGTACACTGGTGTTCAAAAATGAAGGACGAAGAGGAGAAATTAGCATAAGAGCGGAACGAGCAGGCAGAACGGACCGAAAGACCACTCAGGGGATAGACTAGGGTCCGGTACGGTAGGGCATGCGCATATATGCAGCATAACGTAGGGGGAGTGCCGGAAGAGTATAAAGCACACGGACGGTGTACGCTCAGCAATTCGGTGAAAGCTATTGCACGGTGTACATCGGTTTGAACGACGTCCAGTTGCTGCCACCGTGTGATATGGCCAACAGGCAATCCAGTAGACGACATCTGGATGACTTTACCCGAGTTCGCGGCATTTGGAAGTTGGAAGAAGGTCGATGTGTGACTAGTGTGGCCGAGGAGTTCGGGATCGCTCACAGCATCGTTTCACAAGCTTGGAGAGCATTTCAAACGACAGGAACAGCTGTCCGAGAGTTTAGCAGTGGTCGTCCACGAGCAACCACGGCGGCGGACGACCGGTATATTGTCCTACAGGCGAGAAGAGACAGCGGGAGAAATCGCAAGGCACATGCAGCAGACAACTGGGCGTCCGTTATCGCATTTTACCGTGTCCAGGAGGCTGCACAAAGGTGGTCTATTTGCACGACGACCAGTACGGTGTGTGCCATTAACGCCTGCTCATCGGAGACGGCGGTTTCTGTGGTGCCAGGAACACAAGAACTGGACACATCAGCAATGGGGTCGAGTTCTCTTTACGGATGAGAGCCGATTTAGTCTGACGAGCGATTCTGGACGTATACACATCTGGAGAGAGCAGGGAACACGCAATCACACCTCCAACATCATCGAAAGGGACCGGTTTGGAGGTGGCGGAGTTCTCGTTTGGGACGGTATCATGCTTGGTAGCCGTACTGACCTCCACATCTTTCAGTCACGTTTTCAGTCAGAGGTTCAGTCACTGGTGTCCGCTATTGTACCGAGGTTCTCCTGCCTCACGTGCGTCTGTTTAGAGGTGCTGTGGGTCCTGAGTTCCTCTTCATGGACGACAACGCTACACCTCATCGTACAGTGGCTGTCGCAGAGCTGTTGGAGAGTGAAGATATTCAACGCATGGATTGGCCCGCAAATTCCCCGGACCTAAATTCAATCGAACACGTGTGAGACCTTCTCGGGAGACGCTTGGCAGCACGTCACCAGCCGCCAGCAACGATTCCGCAGCTGCGATTGGCGCTACAAGAGGAATGGGCCGCGATGCCTCAACAGCTCCTTGACAACCTCGTCCTCAGCATGGACAGACGTTGTAAATCCTTCAACGCAGTCAGGGGTGATCATATCCCCTACTAAAGACTGGATTTTTCTTGGCAGCCGCCTGTCACATGGACGTTTCTGTCTTCTGTCCAGTTGTGCTCGAAGCTACGTTTTCAATAAAGTGCCTTTGTATCCTTTGGATTCCTTGTTTGGACGGTTTTGCTCACTTGTCCCATATTCTTACATCTTGGGGATCTTATGGTAGGATTTGAGTCGATGTGGAGCACTTCTGCACGACGTTACATTCGAAAACCGTCTGGTCCTTAATTTTTGCACGCCAGTGTAGTAAACGGGGAATGATAATAAAAAACTTGAAGAACTGATAACAAAAAACAAAATTTATGCATATATGTGTACGTGTATTTTTCCCACGAAATACACTCAAAAATATTAGGGGTTTGAGGAACCCACAACAAAATCATTGGGGGTTCAAAAGGTGTCTCAAACCCACGAAGTCGGTGCCTATGCTCTCATCTGTTCACCAAACAAATGTCAAATTGTGTGAAAATCGCATAATGCATTTGCTCAGATAGTGTAAAATGGGCTTAATGAACTGGGAAATTTCAGAATTTTTATTTTATTTCAGCAGTTTACATTCTTCATTATATTAGTTGGGAAAAAATGAAAACAAATAAAAGTAATTTTTTTTCCTGATATAAATGAAAAGGGAAATTCAGATTCATAATAATTATATGGTCAAAATTAAAAAAATAATAATAATGTGATGAGTGTTCTGTAATTCTTTCTTTGTTGTCAAGATTCCATTTTATTCCATGCTGAACCGTATTTTTTTTTATATATAATCTGCAGACTGTGAAATTCAGGGAAAGAAAACAAATTCCTTCATATATTCTGCATCGGCGGATAATCCCCAAAGCATGAAATTCAGGAGACAAAATCACCGTATAATCCGTATCATCAGCGATGTTGATCCCGCACCATAATTTCGAACAGAAAAGTAGCGATTCGCGGGATGACCCAGCAGTCCAAAGACATAGGTCAAAAGCGATTTTCATATTCAAAAAAATAATTTCAATTTACTTCCGATATTGGAGGTTATTTTTTAACGTGCATTAATGCATTTGCATTTTTGAACTTCCCTTTTTGTTATTAAAGTTCGATTAACACTTACCGCACGTGGGGCTTGGCTTTCAATTTTTATTTCCGTTATGTGGATGCGGCATGGGGGTTTTTCATTTAGTTGCGGGTCCACTTCATTTTTTTCTCCGTTGGTATTTATCTGGCCTCGTCACTAAATAAGTTTTTTTCCTTTGCTGCCTCCTCATTTACTTCAATAATTTTTCATAACCCGAGTACTTTCGGTAATAATCCATTACCGTCATCTAGGGGACGTTTTGCTCCGACTAGCACGGACCGTGTCAGCTGGGCATTTCGGTGGTTCTCGCGGGCTGCTTCTGTTATCGGCTATGGCTTCTTCTTGGGTGTTGTGGCGCCATCTCTTGTTGGTCACTGATCTCATTTTTCGAACTTTTTCATTTTTTTGCTCAATTTGGAGAAATTTAATTAAAATTAAGCAAAAAAATGAAAAAGTTCGAAAAATGAGATCAGTGACCAACAAGAGATGGCGCCACAACACCCAAGAAGAAGCGATAGCCGATAACAGAAGCAGCCCGCGAGAACCAAATTCATGCCAACCAACCTTTTTACTATGGTGCTTAAAGTGAGAATAAAACTGCTAAAATTTCCTTAAAATAATGTTAATTGCTAATGTATATATTTGTTTCACCAAAAGAAGGGACAGGAGGGATACTCAGAAAAGAACAACAAAAACAAATGCTTTAGTAGACCGAATGAGACCGAAGGAAACAATCGCAGATCAAAGCTTCGCTTCCTTTCCGTGAAATAGGCTTCCCGTCCCGTGTCCCCTACGCTTTTTGCGCCTGAATGTTAACTTTCCCGCAGAGCATCTACGGCCGCATTACATGGTGGCGCTGCTGTCGCCTGTTTTACGTTATCTCTACGAGAGTTGAGCTTCTTCACGCGAAGCGTTTATATTCTTTGGCTAGATGACGGTAATGGATTATTACCGAAAGTACTCGGATTATGAAAAATTGTTGAAGTAAATGAGGAGGCAGCAAAGGAAAAAAACTCATTTAGTGACGAGGCCAGATAAATACCAACGGGGAAAAAAAAAAAAAAAAATGAAGTGGACCCGCAGCTAAATGAAAAACCCCCATGCCGCATCGCATCCTCATAACGGAAATAAGAATTGAAAGCCAAGCCCCACGTGCGGTAAGTGTTAATCAAACTTTACCAACAAAAAGGGAAGTTCAAAAATGCAAAAAAAAAAAAAAAATAATACTCATTTTTAAAAGCATTTCTGTTACTTTCAAGTGAATAAAGAGCAAAACTTTTTGAATACTTTTAGCATTACCGCAGTTCCGTTGTTATCATACATAAGATTCTTCCACGGAATTGCAGAATTCCGCTTTTTTCTTCTTCTTCTTTTTTTTTTTCATAATTTGGGTCATTCTCAAGATCGATGAAAGCTGAAGATAAATTTCTTTGCGGGGGGGGGGGGATACGTAGGGAAGGAAACAAGGAGGTTAGAAGAAGAGGAGGTGAAGGGACCCGTTTTGAGTGAAGCCAAAGCAGATCAGCTGCTTCTGTCCTCTCTCTGAGGTGGTGGGAGTCTGCGCTGCGGAAGTTCGGGAACGTGACGTCACTTCCTGTGGCTTAAGCAGTTTTGCTTAGCGCATGCAAACCAAGGATGGAAAGAAGGAATATTTCGGACTTCTTATTTCTTAACATTACGCTTTTGGTTATATTTTAAACAGGGTTACTTGCACATAGGCAGTAAGTAACCATGCGCACTATGCACTTCCGCTCAAAAAATCATTATTTTGTTCAATTTTTTAAAGAAATACCAACACACATTTTCCTGTTTTTTCTGGAAATTTTTTATTATGGGAATAAATATTTCAGCCTAAATTTTTTTCATGCCTGTATGGGTAGAGTAAGGGTCTGAAAAACCCGTTCAAAATCACGATTTCCCCATAGAGATATACAGGAGATTCTCAGATTGGGCGCATTGCCGTAGTCAGCTGATAAAAAGTGGCGTCACGCCAGAAACACAGAGAGAGTTGCTGTTGCCACCTCCTCTTACTTCTAACCTGCTTGGAAGGAAAGGTCATTTTCCATCTGGGAACGGTATTTCATGTTTGAAAATTTTTGAAAACAAAAGTAAAGATAGTAAAGATTTTCGCCTCGCAGTTTCGTTTTCTTGCGATGTTGCCTCTGTCCAGTATTGTTGTTAGATACCATTTCATTCTATAAATATTCGTATGTTAACTTGAAAATGGGGGAAATTTTCCGTCAACGGAAATCAGACGGAGCGAAGACTTCTCCCGTAATTGTAATTTTTTTCATGCGATGTTTCCTGTATCCTGTGTTGTTCTTAAATGTTATTTCCTCGCATGAATTGTTTGCATTTCCTCTTAATAAAGGGAGAGATGGCACATTAAGTCGTTAGACCCCGGGTACTGGCCTCCCGGTAATAAATAAGGGCGTCTTCCTCCCACTTTCTGCCTTGCGCCCATGTCACTTTCCTGTTTGGCACTCTAGCCCAAATCTCCTAGCTTCCTACTTCTAAGGCTTGTTTAAAACCTGGGGTCAGACACTCCCTTCCTAAAATCCTCTTCATAAATCTCAACCTTGCTTCTGTGTGACTTTCCTGTCGGGCACTCTAGCCCAAATCTCCTAGCTTCCCATTTCTAAGGGTTGTTCAAGACCTGGGGTCAGACACTCCCTTCCTAAAATCCTCTACATAAATCTCAACCTTGCTTCTGTGTGACTTTCCTGTCGGGTACTCTAGCCCAAATCTCCTAGCTTCCCATTTCTAAGGGTTGTTTAAGACCTGGGGTCAGACACTCCTTTCCTAAAATCCTCTACATAAATCTCAAACTTGCTTCTGTGTGACTTTCCTGTCGGGCACTCTAGCCCAAATCTCCTAGCTTCCCATTTCTAAGGGTTGTTTAAGACCTGGAGTCAGACACTCCGTTCCTAAAATCCTCTACATAAATCTCAACCTTGCTTCTGTGTGACTTTCCTGTCGGGCACTCTAGCCCAAATCTCCTAGCTTCCTATTTCTAAGGGTTGTTTAAGACCTGGGGTCAGACACTCCCTTCCTAAAATCCTCTACATAAATCTCAACCTTGCTTCTGTGCGACTTTCCTGTCGGGCACTCTAACCCAAATCTCCTAGCTTCCTACTTCTAAGGCTTGTTTAAAACCTGGGGTCAGACACTCCCTTCCTAAAATCCTCTACATAAATCTCAACCTTGCTTCTGTGCGACTTTCCTGTCGGGCACTCTAGCCCAAATCTCCTAGCTTCCTACTTCTAAGGCTTGTTTAAAACCTGGGGTCAGACACTCCCTTCCTAAAATCCTCTGCATAAATCTCAACCTTGCTTCTGTGTGACTTTCCTGTCGGGCACTCTAGCCCAAATCTCCTAGCTTCCCATTTCTAAGGGTTGTTTAAGACCTGGGGTCAGACACTCCCTTCCTAAAATCATCTACATGGGATCATCATCTGAAAACATATCAGGGGCACAAAGGTAAATTGCGTTTTCTGCGTTATTTCTGCTCCTAAAGCTCCAATTTGAAAAATTCTTCCCGCATCGCATACAAGACCTGATGGAAAATATTTTTCACATAATTTCTAATGTTTTGTAAAGAATGGTTTGGCCACCAGAGGTCGTAAGTGTTAATTTCTGCTTCTGATGTATTTGTAGCAAAATCTGGGCTCCTTAAAGGTCGTGATTTTTTTTTTCTTGGACCGATACCACTTATATGGATAAACCTTTTGAGAATACTTCCTTCCTTAAATAATGCATGGTTTTCCCACCAGGGGACGTAAAGTCACATCTTATTTCTGTCGATATCTCTGTTTCTAACAGTTCGTAAGCTCACGATTCCGTTTACAGCAATATCTGAGGGATTTAAGACCCGATTTAAAATCTTCTTTCTTTCGTCAGATCTATTGTTTTCCATACCGGTTCAATTGACTTTGAATAGCTTTTATAAATTTAATTAGCGTCAGAACGGATTCAAAAGACGTGTTTATTACACCCGAAAATTGGTGTCATCTTTCTTGTTTTGTTTTGGATTCAGTAATTTTACATTGTGAATACAGTGATGTGCTCCAGTTTAATATTTACATAAATAAATTGCAGTGAACAATTCCGTCTTGCTCGTGCCGAGTCATATTCACACTTTTTTCTCTGTGCCTTCTGACTTTTCATCCAGTTATAAAGTTCTGCTGTTTTATTCATCGTCAGTCTCATGTATGTGTTAGATGTAGCAATTCCGTAGCATGTTGTTCTGTATTTAGATCTGCGCCCCCACCTTTGTGTGTGAGGCTGAGTTTCCCACAGTGTATGATTGTCCGCGAGATCAACTAATATTGCCTTCATTGCATCATGCACAGTCGTATCAGAATAATATGACCATCTACCTAATAATGGGAATAACCACCTTTGGCCTGGATGACAGCGGCCAGACGGCGTGGCATGGACGCAATGAGGCCCTGGAAGGTTGCCCGAGGCACACGTGCCCATTCGGACTCCAGCAGAGCACAGAGGTCCCGGAGATGATGTGTTGTGGGTTGGCACGTTAAACCTGTCAATCCAAATAGTCCCACGAGTGCTTTATGGGATTGAAGACAGGTGATTTCACTGGCCAACAGAGAATGGAAACATCACTGTCATGTTCCTGGAACCAGTCGCGCACTCCCCTTAGTGACGTCGCATGGTGCATTGTCCTGTTGGTAGACACTATCACCACCAGGCTAAACATCCAACATGAAGGGATGCATGTGGTCAGCGAGGATGGACAGGTAGCCCTTGCCATTCAGGGACCCATCTATTTGTACCAGCGATTCCAGGTCATACCAGGAAAACATCCCCCAGACATGCACACTGCCACCGCCGGTGTGCACTTCACTGACAAGCTTGTCCGGGTGTTGGTTCTTGTGTGTCTGATGCCATATCCATCACTTCTGTAGGGTAGAAATCTCAATTCGCCGGAGAAGGCAACTTTTTTCTACTATCCAATGACGGTAGTCCCATGTGAACTGCAGGCGTTGTTGCTGATGGAGCATGGACCTGGGTTAACATGGGCATCTTGACACGACGTCAACTCCAGAGACCCATGCGTAACAGGGTTCGCTCTACTGTTATCAGGGACACGTACCTGTGTGCCGCAGTATCCATTTGTGTGGTGAATTGCGCCATTTGGAAATGCCCTGGTGGGCCAATCCGCTCCTGGACCTGAGTTAACATGGGTGCCTTGATGCAGCATCGACTCTGGAGACATGCATAACAGGGTTCGCTCTACTGTTATCAGGGACACGTACCTGGTTGCCCCAGCATTCATTTGTGTGGTGAATTGCATCATTTGAAAATGTTCCGGTGGGCCTATCCGCCCCTGGACCTGAGTTAACATGGGTGCCTTGATGCAGCATCGACTCTGGAGACATGCATAACAGGGTTCGCTCTACTGTTATCAGGGACACGTACCTGGGTGCCCCAGCATTCATTTGTGTGGTGAATTGCGTCATTTGGAAATGTCCCGGTGGGCCTATCCGCCCCTGGACCTGGGTTAACATGGGGGCCTTGATGCAGCATCGACTCTGGAGACATGCATAACAGGGTTCGCTCTACTGTTATCAGGGACATGTACCTGGGTGCCCCAGCATTCATTCGGAAATGTCCCGGTGGGCCAATCCACCCCTGGACCTGAGTTAACATGGGTGCCTTGATGCAGCATCGACTCTGAAGACATGCATAACAGGGTTTGCTCTACTGTTATCAGGGACACGTATCTGTGTGCCCCAGCGTTCATTTGCGTGGTCAATTACTGAACTGTTGTGCATCGATTGATCTTTACCAGTCAATATTCTCCTCTGGGGTTGATGGCCTTTGGGGTTCCACAGTTATGACGTCACGAGGTACTCGGTGTGCCAGCGGTCCAATTAGTGGCACACCCTTACTACAGCATCTTGCGAACAGCCCCACGAGGTCTGCTGTTTCTGAGATGCTTCCACCCTTGGCACAGTAGCCGATGATTATTCCTTTGAACGTCCATCAAATCACTATCGAAGTCTTCCCATTGTGCTCACATAATGCAGTATGACTCATCAGTCTTGGCTGGCTGCTTATTTCTCCGTGTGGTTGACCTTGTCACATGCACTCCGTGGCGACGTGCCTGGGCGGGTGCACTGTGATTCCAGGGGTGGTCATATTATTCCGATACGACCACTTATATTCCGTCAAAATGTTCATAAGTAAAAAAGAAAAAAGAAACTTTCCAGCTGTTTGCGGCCCTCCATCTTCGCATTGCGTTATGTTTTCCTGTTATTAACGCATTTCTGGTATTTTAGTCCAAATAGACTACTTCTGACAATTACAACACAGATTTTTTTTTAAGAATTGAAGTGCCAGAATTTTTTGTTTTGTTTTTTAAAGCGGCGTGCTATCCACATTGTCGTAAAATCAGCTAAACCTAAATTCATAGTCTTTCTTCACAGATAATCTGCAGATTATTATAGATGAAGCTTACGGTCATTTTTAAAAAAACAGTGTGTTATCCGCATTAGTGTATAATCAGCAAAATCTAACAAATAAAGGTAAATTAATCACGCTAGTTACGTTACAAGAAAAGAACTTTTACAAGAAAGTTCGTAAGTTTGGAGCTTTCAACCTTATCTTAGGTCTTCATCACGCCAATGGAGGACTGTTGCCAGATTCTACATTTGAATTTTTTCTATTTTTGTTGCCAAAACTTAGAATTGATCTCCAGATCATCTGGGTGTCGAGAGGAGATTCAGAATTGCAAGTCGTTGGGTTGGAAATAATTTTACCTTTATTTGTTATTATTGTTACGTGTTTGCCCATCATCGTCAAGCAAAATCTAAATTTATAACTTCTTAAACCGTTAATCAGCAGATTATGTGCAGTATATAAAAGACCCAGAAGAAGACCACGTGGAAGATGGGTGGATGAAATTCGAAAGTATGCGGGAGTAACATGGAGGAGACTGGCACAAGACAGACCGTTGTGGAAGAGGCTTGGAGAGACCTTCGTCCAGCAGTGGATTGAAAATGGTTGACAATGATGATGACAAAAAGTACTGTAATTGTTTTCTCATATAAATGAGGGAAATTGATATTCAGTCATAAGCCAAAATGAGAAAATTCAGTTTCATTTGATTGTCACAGTGGAATGAATAATGCTGTTGAATGTTTTGTAATTCTTTCCTGGTTGTCAAGATCCCATTTTACTCTGTAGTGTATATCCTTTGGTGTAATTTATGCCTTTTTTGTGCATTTATTCTAGGAACTACTAAATCAACAGGATTTGCAGCAATAAAATTAACGGCTTTAGGAAGACCTCAGCTTCTGGTAAGTTTGTTGTTTGCGTAATTTTACTTCTATTTTATATTGTAGCTCCTTTTGATAAGATAATTTTTTTCACGTGATGGCTACGATAAAACCTTTTTCAACATGTCTTTTGTACAAAACAGTATGTGCCTGTGGTATCACTCTGTCCGCCTGTTGACACCATATCTCTGCAACTACAGTGGCGGAAAGTGAAAAAAGAACACCAAGAAGGAGACGCCTGATACCAACGAAATTTATACAGCATAATAACGGAATACAGAGGATAACGTGATCAAAACATTATGGCAAAATACAGCTGTATTTGCTGGTAAACTGAAAAATAACATTTCCATGTAACATGGCTAGTACGAGGTTGAACCGCCATGAACTGCGTCACACTGTGCAATTCTGGCATGGAGTCTGTCGTACAGATGTTGGATGTAAGTTTGGGGTATTGAGTTCCAAGTATCCTCAACCTGGACGCGTAAATCGGGGATGGTCGTGGCTGGCCGTGGAGACCGGATAAGTCGTTGTCCCATAAAATCTCACACGTGCTCAATGGGGGACAAATCCGGTGGCCATGGAAGTTGTCTCACACCATGAAGTGCAAGTTGCGTTGCACGTGCCGTGTGTGGGCGTGCGTTATCTCGCTGGAAAACACCACGACGGACCGACCTTACAAATGGCACACCAACGGGCTGAATAATGTTGTTGATGTAGGAGGTGCTGTTTAACATACCCGGTAAAAACACTAGTTGTGTACGGAAGTGATAGCTAATCGCTCCCCACACCAGGAGACCAGGTGTAGGCCCTGTGTGTCGCTGGCGGATGCAAGAAGGGTGGAGACGCTCCCCTGTGCGTCTGCGAACACGCATATGGCCATCAGAGGCTCCCAAGCAGAATCTGCTTTCATCGCTGAACAGGACAGATCGCCATTGCGTTCTCCAGTGCAGACGTTGGCGACACCACTGCAGCCGTTCCTGACGGTGGGCTGGAGTCAGAGGTACACAGGCCAGAGGCACACGTGCACGTAGTCCTGCATCCAGTAGACGGTTGCGGATTGTTCGCACTGTCACCTCAGGTGCAACGGCAGCTTGGATTTCCGTCGCAGTGGATGTTCTGCTTGACAACGCCACTCTTCTTATGCGTCGATCGGTCCGCTCATCAGTCCGTCTGTGACTCCCGGTTCCGCGTCTTCTCGTGTGGGAATGTTCCTCGGACCATCTACGCTACCATCGTACCACCACCGATACTTCCCGTCCAATTCGCTCCGCAATACGACGATACGACCAGCCGGCCTCGCGGAGTCCGACTAGACGACCTCGCTCAAAGTCCGATGACTGCTGAAATCGTACACGTCTTCCATGTCCAGGCATTGCAGCTTCTTCAGGGTCTTGGCACGTGTCGGTACAATGACGACTGATTACATTCACTTCGCCGCACTCCTTAAATACCACCGACGATAATTTGCATATTATGTCGTGCTGTGGCGTAAACACTCACCGGTTGGTCCCGAAATTAACATCACACCTACGTAAACTCGACCCCATTAACATATGTAAATTTCATGATCGTCCGCCAATTCCTTCTTGGTGTTCTTTTTTCACTTTCCGCCAGTGTATTAGTCCAATTTGAAAAATTATTTTTGCATTTGAAAGCCTGAAATGCGCGAACAATGATCCTTGCTTTGTGTTCTTTATACAATGGATAACTTCACTGCTAGAGGGCTTAAATGAAGGTGCTATCGAATTCAAAATGCACTATATTGACAAAAGTCACCGGAAACCCCTTCAAAAGCAAATGAATGAATCTGCTGTGTTGTTAAGATGTGCGATACAGCTGCAAACAGTATAGAAACGAGCCTGCTGCTGACCGCGATCATATCACACTGTGAGGTTAAGTGAAAATGCCGCGGCAAGAGAGAACTGACTTTGAGAAAGGAAATATTGTTGGGTGTTATAATAGTGGGCTGTCTATAAGAGAAACTGAGAGGTGTTTAAACATACTCAAGCCAACTGTTTGGCATGTACGAATAAGTGGAAGATACATGGCGTGTCTGAAGCAGCAAAACATACCAGCAGACCAAAGAAAATCAGTGTAGAGGTCGTCGAAGTCTCAAGAGGGTCGTTACAGCTAATCAACGGAGTACTGCACAAGACCTCAGTGTACAGGTGAGTAAAAATGCTGGAACCTCGGTATGTACATGTACCATTCACAGAGAACTTCATTCCATGAGTTACTGTGGTCGTGCAGCTGCTTATAAGCCTTTCATCTCCCCTCAGAATGCTACTTGTTATTTAGCGTGGTGTAAAGAATATTTATTGTAGACCGTATATCAATGGAAATGGGTTCTATGGACTGATGAATCCAGATACACGATCCATCAGTCTGATGGCTGTGTGTGGGTATGGCGGCAGCCAGGGGAATGCTATTTACCACAATGAATTGTTCCTATGGTCAGGTTTGGAGCTTACAGTGTGCTCGTGTGGGGGCGTTTTTCGTGGTATGGTTCCGGCCAATTGGTTATTGTGTACAAACCTGTTAATCGGCACATCTACCTCGATATTGTGGACAATTATGCCCTACCATCTCTGTGGCAATACTATGGAACCGAGACTTGTTGGTATCAGCAGGATAATGCACCAAGCCATAAAGCAAGGACTGTTATAATGTGGTTTGATGATAATTCCTTATCATGTTTGGACTGGCCAGCACAGAGCCCTGACCCTAATCCCATAGAGCTGTGCTCGTGTGGGGGCGTTTTTCGTGGTATGGTTCCGGCCAATTGGTTATTGTGGACAAACCTGTTAATCAGCACGTCTACCTCGATATTGTGGACAATTATGCCCTACCATCTCTGTGGCAATACTATGGAACCGAGCCTTGTTGGTACCAGCAGGATAATGCACCGAGCCATAAAGCAAGGACTGTTATAATGTGGTTTGATGATAATTCTTTATCATGTTTGGACTGGCCAGCACAGAGCCCTGGTCCTAATCCCATAGAGCACCTATGGGATGAATTAGAGCGCCGCATAAGAAGTTTGGAACCAAGGCCTACTACTTAGCTACAGTTAGCGGCAGCATTATGTACTGAATGGGAGTACATACCTATCGCTGTGTTCCAAAACCTTGTCGAAAGCATGCCTCGAAGGGTCAATGCATGTATTAAGGCCAAAGGTGGACTGACACCATACTAATGTATGTCAATAAATGCTATGTTGTATTTCTTTTCAAGGTGTCCAGTGACTTTTTTCAATATAGTGTATATTTTATTTCATATAATTATTTCTTAATACCCGATTGAAAAAATTCGTTCTTTGGTTTCACACCATTTATAATGAAAACTATTTTGAATACAGTTTCAAGTAATGCATAGTTTTTACATTAAGGGGTGTAAAGCTAAATTGTGATTTCCTCAACATCTCTGCTTTTAAAAGTCTGATTGAAAAAATTCTTTTTGTGTCGGATAGAGCTTCTTATGTGTGGAACGTGCTGCGTTCAGTTAATATTTTTTGATAAGGAGGTTTAACCACTAGGGTCCTAAGTGTATATTTCTGTTTCTGATGTATTTGCAGCAATATCTGCGCATACATCAGAAACAGAAAAAAATGGATTTAAAAAATTATTTCATGGACAGATGCTGCTCACCATGACAAACTTTTTTTGTAAATATCTTTTGCATAAAATAGTACATAGTTTTCTGCCAGGGAGTGTTAATGTGTATCTTATCTTCATCAATATTTGAAAAATTATTTTATTGTCAGAGAGCCTTTCTGCTGCAAAATGTATTTCATATAATTTATGATTGTTCTTAATGCACAAGTGGGCCACTAAATGGTATGAATTTATGTTTCTGTTTGCAGCATTTAAGCAGCAATATTTGCATGGAATATATAGAGCTGTGCAAGACAGTATGAAAAAGTATCACTCAAGACGTAAGGAAATTCAACTGTGAACTAGTGAGGAAAGCAATTGAAAACAACCAAAGCCTAAAGATAGCAAAGGGACATCTCAGTAAGGGAAGAAAACAGATTATGGCACTGAGAAAAGACGATGGTTCTGTAACAAGAAATAGAGGCGAAATTTTGACAAGAGTGAAAGATTTCTACTCCAAATTATATGAAAGGGATGATACATGTACTCCAGACATCATGAAAGGTACCAGTACCAGAGTTCTTCCAGTCCTTCCAGCAGAAGTTGCACATGCAATCAAGAACATGAAGCAAGAAAAAGCTCCAGGAGAAGATGGAATTACTGTAGACATCATACAAGAAGCAAGTGGAGAAATCGAAACAGTACTCGCCCAATTTTCACTCGATGCCTTAATGAAGGGAAAATTCCTGAGGATTGGAACAACGCTACAATGATCTTGCTACATAAAAAAGGTGACATTGAAGATCTCAGGAACTACAGACCTATCAGCCTCCTATCAGTGGTTTATAAAATATTCACTAAAGTTCTTTCACACCGCTTGAAGGTGACACTGGACATGGCTCAACCGAAAGAACAAGCTGGATTCAGGAGTGGCTACAGCACAATAGATCATATCCACGTACTGAGAGAACTATATGAAAGAGCGAGGGAATATGAGCTTCCATTGTGCATGGCTTTTATCGATTATGAAAAAGCCTTTGATTCGGTGAAACCGTCAGCAGTTGCAATGGCTCTGAAATCCTGCGGTATTGAAGATGCATGCATTAATATTATTAATAACATCTATGAAAATGCAAGTGCAAAGATTCGGCTGTTTGAAAATACAACACACATAAAAATTGGAAAAGGAGTGAGACAAGGTGACACCATATCTCCGAAGCTCTTTAATGCCACATTGGAAAATGTCTTTCAATCACTGAACTGGGAAAACAAAGGGATAAAGATTAATGGAGATTATCTAACCCACCTTCGTTTTGCTGATGACATAGTCATTTTTGCAACTACCCCATCAGAGCTACAGAGTATGATCCAGGAACTTGCTGACAAGAGTAAAGAAGTGGGATTGAAAATGAACTTTCAGAAGACAAAAGTGATGTACAATGCTTTTACAAGAAATGAAGATTTATCGATTGATGGAGAAAAGCTGGAGATAACAGACACGTACGTTTATCTTGGACAGCAGATATCAAGTGAGGGTCACATTGATGAAGAAATTAATCAGCGTGCAAAACTTGCCTGGAGAGCTTTTGGAAGAAACAGCATAATTTTCAAGAGCAATATGCCATTATGTCTTAAAAGAAAAGTGTTTGATCAATGCATATTTCCAGTGCTTACGTATGGTGCAGAAACGTGGACCTTAACTAAAAGAGACATACAAAGGCTGCAGACAAGCAGCATGGAGAGGTGCATGCTTGGTGTAACCAGGAGAGATAAGAAGAGGAACACGTGGATCCGAAAAATGACAAGAGTGGAAGACATCATGATCAGAGTTAAATCCCTGAAATGGCAATGGGCTGGACATACTGCCAGAAGAACAGACCATCGATGGACAGCCGAAATTTTAGATTGGATTCCAAGGGACAGGAAAAGACCCAGAAGAAGACCACATGGGAGATGGGTGGATGAAATTCGAAAAGTATGCGGGAGTGACATGGAGGAGACTGGCACAAGACAGACCGTTGTGGAGGAAACTTGGGGAGACCTTCGCCCAGCAGTGGATTGATAATGGTTGACAATGATGATGATGATGATTTGCATGTCTAAAAACCGAACTGAAAAAAACTTTAAAACATATAAAACGAGCGAAACACACAGAGTCACGTACGGTAAAAAGTTTGTTTAGCGGCAGCTTTCGGTCATCCTACGACCTTGATCACCCGCGATCGACTGGATGGGCTGGTTGCCAGAACTACAATTTGAAGTTGGGGTGTTGGAAATGTTGCCAGATTTTAGAAGAGAGAACCAAATAAATGGGATTTGGTGAGGGGTCTCTGAATTGCAGTTTTTGGTGAACAAAATTTCAATTCTCCCTTGGAAACGCAGAGATTGCCTTATTGATGAAAGGGGCAACTTTTTGGTTTCTTTCTAAATGGGAACCGCAGAGGTGTCTTCAAGGGTTAGTGCAGATAAAGCTGTCTTTGGAAGACCATTGGAAACATCTGTTTTGTGTTCACCAAGTCTTGTTTTGATGGTTTCGTATGTGCTTCTAATATACACTGAAAGACCAGAGGAAGTTGAAATGGGAATAGCATAAACTCCAGGGGTGTCCAAGGGTGAGACAGGATCCCTGTCTTTAAGCAGGCACATTATTGACTGTGTGTTTCACTCGTTTTATATGTTTATGTGTTATTGTCGCGTGATGCCTGAGTTCTAAACCATGAACAAAACTTTTTTTAGTTAGATACTGCTAATTACTAAAACATTTTGTGTGCGTTTTGTGCCAAAAATAATGCACAATTTCTCTGCTAGGGGATGCAAATGTATGTTTTTGTAAATATCTGGGCTTCTAAAAGTCTGGTTAAAAAAAAAAAAAATTAACACCAGATATCATTTACCTTGCGGAACATGAGTTTCTGTAGTTCACAGTTCTGACACTAGGTGGTGTTACTGTTAATTCCTGTTTACACCTGTATCTCCACTTCTAAACACCCTCTTGAATTTTTTTCTTTTTTTACAGTGTGCCATTCCCTACAGTGAAGATGGGGGACATTATCCTCTTTAAATAATGCACAGTTTTTCGCTGTAAATGCCAAAAATGTTTTTTTTGCTATCTCTGCTTCCAGGAGATGCGTTTGGAAGCTACCTTTTCCTAAGCATAGCTTTTGCTATGAAGAATACTTTTCGCATATTTTGTACTTTTCTACACTGGCGTGCAAAAATTAGGGACCAGACGGTTTTTCGAATGTAACGTCATGCAGAAGTGCTCCGCATCGACTCAAATCATACCATAAGATCCCCAAGATGTAAGAATATGGGACAAGTGAGCAAAACCGTCCAAACAAGGAATCCAAAGGATACAAAGGCACTTTATTGAAAAGGTAGCTTCCTGCACAACTGGACAGAAGACAGAAACGTCCATGTGACAGGCGACTGCCAAGAAAAATCCAGTCTTTATTAGGGGATATGTTCACCCCTGACTGTGTTGCAGGATTTACAACGTCTGTCCATGCTGAGGACGAGGTTGTCAAGGAGCTGTTGAGGCATTCGCGGCCCATTCCTCTTGTAGCGCCAATCGCAGCTGCGAAATCTTTGCTGGCAGCTGGTGACGTGCTGCCAAGCGTCTTCCGAGAAGGTCCCACACGTGTTCGATTGGATTTAGATCCGGTGAACTTGCGGGCCAATCCATGCGTTGAATATCTTCACTCTGCAACAGCTCTGCGATAGCCACTGTACGATGAGGTGTAGCGTTGTCATCCATGAAGAGGAACTCAGGACCCACAGCACCTCTAAACAGACGCACGTGAGGCAGGAGAACCTCGGTACAATAGCGGACACCAGTGACTGAACCTCCTTCTAAGATGTGGAGGTCAGTACGGCTAACAAGCATGATACCGCCCCAAACGAGAACTCCGCCACCTCCAAACCTGTCGGTTTCGACGATGTTGGAGGTGTGATTGCGTGTCCCCGGCTCTCTCCAGATGTGTATACGTCCAGAATCGCTCGTCAGACTAAATCGGCTCTCATCCGTAAAGAGAACTCGACCCCATTGCTGATGTGTCCAGTTCTTGTGTTTGTGGCACCACAGAAATCGCCGCCGTCTCCGATGAGCAGGCGTTGATGGCACACACTGTACTGGTCGTCGTGCAAATAGACCACCTTTGTGCAGCCTCCTGGCCACGGTAAAACGCGATAACTGACGTCCAGTTGTCTGTTGCATGTGCCTTGCGATTTCTCCCGCTGTCTGCCGTCTGTCTCTTCTCGCCTGTAGGACAATATACCGGTCGTCCGCCGCCGTGGTTGCTCGTGGACGACCACTGCTAAACTCTCGGACAGCTGTTCCTGTCGTTTGAAATGCTCTCCAAGCACGTGAAACGATGCTGTGAACGATCCCGAACTCCTCGGCTACACTAGTCACACCAACTTTTCAATGACGCGCCCTCGGGTAAAGTCATCCAGATGTCGTCTACTGGATTGCATGTTGGCCATATCACACAGTGGCAGCAACTCGACGTCGTTCAAACCAATGTGCACCGTGCAATAGCTTCACCGAATTGCTGAGCGCTCACCGCCCATGTGCTTTATACCCTTCCGATGCTCCCCCTCTCCCCTACTTCATTCTGCATATATGCGTATGCCCTACCGTACCGGACCCTAGTCTATCTCCTGATTGGTCTTTCGGTCCGTTCTGTCTGCTCATTCCGCTGTTATGCTAATTTCTCCTCTTCGTCCTTAATTTTTGCACACCAGTGTATATCAATGGAAAAATAATTTCATCAAGAATGTAATGCAATAACTTTTATGAAGGATTTTGTATTAGAACAGCAGTTATAAAGAAGAAAAGTGAAACATAGAAAAAATTAGATATACAAAAATTCTCAGCATGTCAGTTAATACTTAGTTGGGTAACCTTTAGCGGTAATTACGACCTTACAACGCCTTCCCATGGTGTGAACCAAGTTTTTTTTAGTTCCGCAGCTGTTATAACGTGAAACCAAGATTGATTTATTGCTGCTATTAATTTGGTTTTATTGCTGGATTGCTTCTGACTAACAAGTTTCTTTAGTCGGCTCCATAGATTTCCAATGGGGTTAAGGTCTGGGCTATTCCCAGGCCATTCCAGCAGTGGAATTGAATGATCTTGAAACCACTTTTTGCACAAAGCAGAAACATGACATGGAGCTGAATCCTGTTGAAACATAAATGCTTCATTGTCTTGGAAAAGATCACGTGCGGAAGGCTTCAGTTTGGGATCAAGTATTTCATTAATGTATTTTTAGCCATTTATATTCCCATTAATCATGCAAATTCTGCCCACACCCTTTGATGTCATACAACCCCAGATCATAACACTTACTGGGTGTTTCGCGGTACGTGTAATGCAATCGGGATGCAAATCTTCTCCGATTCTTCTCCTTACGTATTTTATGCCATCACTACCAAACAGAAAGATTTTGGTCTCATCACTCCAAATAACACTGTTCCATTGTTCCGCTGTCCAGTTAACATGTGTTTTAGCCCAGTTTAATCTTTTCAACCTTTGTTTGAGAGATAAAAATGGCTTTTTTCGTGGAATCCTAGCTTTTAGACTGAATTCCTGCAGTCTGCGCCGAATAGTTCTTGCACAGAACTTCACATTGCATTGTGCAATTTCATCTTGTATACACCCAGATGATTTTCTTTTGTCACCTAGGCACAGTCTCTTAATTCTTCTATCATCACATGCTGTTGTGCACCTTTTCCAGCTTTTTTTTTTTTTTTTTTTTTGGATTGGAGGTTTAACGACCACCGTGAGCAACTCATGGGCTATAAGCAGTCGCCCGTCCCTAACTTAGGATCACTGGTTCCAGGGAAAGGAGAGAGCCAGTGCCGTAAGACAAACACAACATCCATGCCTCACCGGAATTTGAACCCGGACCCATCTCGGACGAACGGTCATCCACTCAATGGGGTATAAGCAGTCGCCCGTCCATAATTTAGGGTCACTGGTTCCAGGGAAGGGAGAGAGCCAGCGCCGTAAGACAAACACAACATCCATGCCTCACCGGAATTCGAACCCGGACCCTTCTCGGACGAACGGTCATCAACTCAATGGGGTATAAGCAGTGGCCCGTCCCTAATTTAGGATCACTGGTTCCAGGGAAAGGAGAGAGCCAGTGCCGTAAGACAAACACAACATCCATGCCTCACCGGAATTTGAACCCGGACCCATCTCGGACGAACGGTCATCAACTCAATGGGGTATAAGCAGTCGCCCGTCCATAATTTAGGGTCACTGGTTCCAGGGAAAGGAGAGAGAGCCAACGCCGTAAGACAAACACAACATCCATGCCTCTCCGGAATTCGAACCCGGACCCATCTCGGACGAACGGACATCAACTCAATGGGGTATAAGCAGTCGCCCGTCCCTAATTTAGGGTCACTGGTTCCAGGGAAGGGAGAGAGCCAGCGCCGTAAGACAAACACAGCATCCATGCCTCACCGGAATTCGAACCCGGACCCATCT
The DNA here is from genome assembly GCA_039090855.1 of Macrothele yani. Taxonomy (NCBI): domain Eukaryota; kingdom Metazoa; phylum Arthropoda; class Arachnida; order Araneae; family Macrothelidae; genus Macrothele; species Macrothele yani. Next base: position 15,702,808 of record CM077031.1, on the reverse strand, counting down.
CGGACGAACGGTCATCAACTCAATGGGGTATAAGCAGTGGCCCGTCCCTAATTTAGGATCACTGGTTCCAGGGAAGGGAGAGTACCAGTGCCGTAAGACAAACACAATGTAAAGGCGAAGACTTAATCGCTTGCATAAACTATGTAATGGACGCTAATTTGCATAATTTATAGAGACTGGTGGAATATTATGGAATTATGTGGTGGACCATAAGTTATGTAATTTCATGGAAATGGAAATATTCCATTCAAGCTCATGTATGTATGGAGATCACCTGTGAGAAACTATTAACGATCGCCATTTTGGGCGAAGATACGCACGAAAACGATGTTGAAATAACAAGACGCCAGACGTCTGAAGAATGCAGTATTTCGACGGCATTCCGATGTATACAGTTGTTGTTCTATGTATTCGCAGAGGCCGCAACTATTGTTCCTAGCCGGGGCGATCTCAGGTTTATAGGGGATGCAGAAGCAGGAGCGGCTCAAGGACGCTTCAGGGTCACGCAAGAGAAGGTCAGGTTAGAAGTCGGAGATCACGGAAGGGTGGGGGAGGGGCTGCAGAAAGGGGTGAGACAGCCATCTTTGAGCGCGCTCCACACCAGAGAAGCACGTGACCGCCGCAAAGTGGAAGGAAAGCAGTAGCCAATGAATGGGGAGCAAGGAAGTTGTATCCTCGCAAATTTTACGTCGGAGAAGAGAGGAGTTGGCGTTGAGTGCTCGTAGCAGCAGGAAGTGTTTTTCGTGAGGTGTGGAGTCCGGGATATGGACTCTGTCTGGTCCACGTGTGCTGAGATGAGGCATTAAGCATTTTCTTTTTCGTTGGAGAGAGAGGAAAAGAGTGCGCCGCGCACGAAAAGATACAGTCCAGTAAGGGCTCCCATTCACGAGTGAGGACCACGTGCACGGAAAGGAAGCAATAAGCTTTTCTTTTATTGTTAGAGACAGAAAAGAGTGTAACGTGTACGAAATGATACAGACCGTGAGAGGCTCTTGTTTACGTGATAGTATCAGTGTTAGGAAACGAACTGACTTTTCTGAGTAAGGATCTGAGATGGAAGACGAATTTTTCGAAGTCCTGAATCGGTAGTAACTGAAGTAGCCCATGCTAGAGAACAATGGCGGCCGAACCTTAAAACAATAAAGTTGTTAATGAATATTTTATGCCTTAATGTTTGTCTACTGTTCTACCCTTCCCTCTCTTGAATAGCAGATATATTGATAAAAAGCTGAAAGAGAAAGAACGCCGAGCTATCATCAGCATTTGCTGATAACTAGTTTTATTTCGCATGCTGTGGGACAATTTTTTCAAACACGTGGGAGCAAGGTTGGCATATGCTAATTAACATACGAGCTCCATCCCTACACACAACATCCATGCCTCACCGGGATTCGAACCCGGACCCCTTTCGGATGAAGCTGTTTTGAGCGAGTTTGGTGCTAAAGTCAAAGTTATAATAGCAGGGGATTTCAATGCTAGAGTAGGTGTGCAGAATGCAATTTCTGACAATGTTCTGGGTAAGTTTAATGATCCTTTTGTGAATGATAATGGGGAAAGATTTATTGAACTCTGCATTGAGATTGGTTTGTGTGTATCTAATACATTTTTCAACCACAAGTATATCCACACACATACTTGAGAAAATCGTACTCTCGGTCAAAAGAGTGTAAATTTCTAAATTTTTGAAGAGGATCAGAGGCCATCGCTTAGACCACTGGCCGACCGGGGCAGCATTTCCTGCCTTTACCAGTCTGGTTTTGTAGTGACTGAGTCACCTTATACCTCTTCAAAAATTTGGAAATGCCACCTTTGGTTAAGTTTCCACCAATTTTTCTTCTAATTTCTTCATAACTGAGCCTTATTCACTTAATAGTACTATTTGACATCACTTTCTGGGTAACCAGTCAACTCTTTGCGCCATTTCTTTAATTTTATTACATTTTACAAGCTCACTAAGGGAAAGAACAAAAAACAATCAACTTGATAGCAATCACATAACACACTGATAAATGTCCTCCTCTCAGATCCAATGCATGACATCAATAGCTGAATCCTACTGTGACCTGATTGGTTCATTGCCAAAACAAGATGACACCTGATTGGCTCTCTAAACACTCATGCTCATTAGCTACATTCAAATGAAGAAAAGCTACTTCATGTCAACCTAAGCAAGTTGTGCTTCCTTTTTCTGGTTATTCGGCTATAACTTTTCATAGAAAACAAATAATTGAACAAACTTTGTTACATTACATTCTTGATTAAATTATCTTTCAATTGAAATATAATTTTATGGTATTACTCCAAAAAAAGTGGTGTTATGAGTCATCAAACCTCAAAAATAGGCTTTTCAAAAGGTTTCCACAATTTTGGCCACTACTGTATATCATCATCATCAACCATTATCAATCCACTGCTGAATGAAGGTCTCCCCAAATTTCTTCTACAATTGTCTGCCTTGGACCTGTCTCCTCCATGTCACTTCAGCATACTTTCGAATTCCATCCTTCCATCTCCCATGGGGTCTCCTTCTGGGTCTTTTCCTGTCCCTCGGAATCCAGTCTAAAATTTCGGTTGTCCATCGGTCGTCCGTTCTTCTGGCAACATGTCCAGCCCATTGCCATTTCAGTGATTTCACTCTGGTCATGATGTCGTCCACTCCTGTCATTTTCCTTATCCACAAGTTCCTCTTCTTATCTTTCCTGCATACACCAAGCATGCATCTCTCCATGCTTCTTTGAGTTGTATGCAGTCTTTGTATGTCTTTTTAGTTAAGGTCCATGTCTCTGCTCCATATGTAAGCACTGGCAGGATGCATTGATTAAACACTCTTCTTTTGAGACATAATGGCATACTGCTCTTACAAATTGTACTGTTTCTTCCAAAAGCTCTCCATCCAAGTTTTATACGCCGATTAATTTCTTCATCAATGTGACCCTCACTTGATATCTGATGCACAAGATAAATGTAGGAATCGGTCGTCTCAAGCTTTTCTCCATCAATCGATAAATCTTCGTTTCTCGTAAAAGCATTGTACATCACTTTTGTCTTCTGAAAGTTCATTTTTAATCCCACTTCTTTACTCTTGTCAGCAAGTTCTTGGATCGTACTCTACAGCTCTGAAGGGGTAGTTGCAAAGATGACTACGTAATCAGCAAAACGAAGGTATGTTAAGTAATCTCCATTAATCTTTATCCCTTTGTTTTCCCAGTTCAATGATTGAAAGACATTTTGCAATGTGGCGTTAAAGAGCTTGGGAGATATGGTGTGACCTTGTCTCACTCCCTTTCCAATTCTTATTTGTGCTGTATCCTCAAATATCCAAACCTTTGCACTTGGATTTTCATAGATATTATTAATAATGCTAATGTATGCATCTTCAATACCGCAGGATTTTAAAGCCATTGTTACTGCTGATGGTTTCACGGAATCGAAGGCCTTCTTATAGTCAATAAAAGCCATGCATAATGGGAGTTAATATTCTCTTGTTCTTTCAATTAGTTCTCTCAGTACATGGATATGATCTATTGTGCTGTTGCCACTCCTAAATCCAGCTTGTTCTCTTGGTTGGGCCATGTCTAGTGTTACCTTCAAGCGATGTGAAAGAACCTTAGTGAAGATTTTATAAACCACTGATAAGAGGCTGATAGGTCTGTAGTTCCCGAGATCCTCAATGTCACCTTTTTTATGTAGCAGGATCATTGTAGCATTGTTCCAATCCTCAGGAATCTTCCCTTCATTAAGGCATCGAGTGAAAATTTGGGCGAGTACTGTTTCAATTTCTCCAGTTGCTTCTTGTATGATGTCTACAGTAATTCCATCTTCTCCTGGAGCTTTTCCCCGCTTCATGCTCTTGATTGCATGTGCAACTTCTGCTTGGAGGACTGGAGGAACTCTAGTACTGGTACCTTTCATGATGTCTGGAGTACATGTATCATACCTTTCATATAATTTGGAGTAGAAATCTTTCACTCTTGTCAAAATTTCGCCTCTATTTCTTGTTACAGAACCATCTTCTTTTCTCAGTGCCATAATCTGTTTTCTTCCCTTACTGAGATGTCCCTTTGCTATCTTTAGGCTTTGGTTGTTTTCAATTGCTTTCCTCACTAGTTCACAATTGAATTTCCTTGTGTCTTCAGTGATACCTTTTTGCACTGTCTTGCATAGCTCTATATATTCCACATTGGAAGTTACATCTTTATTTGTCCTCATCTCCCTTCTCTTTTGCATCAGCATTTTTGTTTTTCCTGAAATTTTCTTCATATGTAACTTGTTCTTAGACCCAGCTATTTTTGTTGCTGTTTCCATAAGAGCCTTGGTGAGTTCACTGTTCACTTCAGAAATATCCACTTCTTCCGATGTTAGGCCTTCTAAAGCAGAGAATCTGTTCTTCAGTTCCAACTTGAAGGTATTATGGTGTTTTTTAAGGTTGGTTATGTCAATACATTTTGTTTGTCTTATGAGCTTGCCACGTTCGAGTTTAGTGTTGAGGTGCATCTTACATCTCACCAATCTATGGTCACTACCTGTGTTGAACTTGTTTAGCACACTGCAGTCTTCAATGACGAATTTTTTGTTTCACATAATAAAATCAATTTCACTTGTCATCCCATTCGGATGTCCCCATGTCCATTTCCTGTGTGGCTTTTTCTTGAAAGAGGAGTTCATGATGAACTGTATCAATTATATATGATCTACTGTATATATAATTGATTAAAGGTCTGTTTTCTTTGTTTTGTTTTTTTTGCCATATGTGACCATACTTTTACATGCTTGTGGTTTGTGAGTCAAATATTCAATAATGCTCTACATCAATATGTGGCTAATTGCATGGTATTATGCACATTGGTATACAGTGTTACTTATTACTGTTTCACAAGTTGTATTGTTTCAATAACTAAACTAGTTTCAACTCTTCATTTTGTGAGTCATCCTCAGTAGCATACGATGTTTGCATTTCCAAAGAGGTCGTTGTATCACTGGGTCACTGATTGTTCTCATTATCTGCCATGTCATTGTCGCGCATGCGTATTATGGTCGTGCTACAACGACTTCTTTGGTCGTTGTAGCACGACCTCTTTGGAAACGCAAACATCGTACACTACTGAGGATGACTCACAAAATGAAGAGTTGAAATTAGTTTAGTTAATGAAACAATACAACATGTGAAACAGTAATAAATAACATTGTATACCAATGTGCATAATACCATACTTTTACATGTTGTTTTTCGGCACGAACGCTCTGGACAGCCCATTATATACATGCATTCATGATACAGTAGCATTGTAGAAAAAAGTGCAGAAGAATACCAATTACTGTATCTAAGGTAAAGTTACAACATTTTTAACTCTTTTAGCAGTCTTTATAGCAACATACATATACAGGGTGATCCATTTAAACCAGTACCCTGAAAAAACCTTACATTTTTGCGAGGGATCGCGCAAGGAACTTCTTCATTTTTTCAATAGAAGCAGCAACTCCTGGAGAATGAAAACTGCCACCGTGAAGAAGATTGTTAATCGTAACTGTAACTCAGCTCGTGATTTGTTTGTTGTTGCGTTGTCATTCACTTGCGTGCATTCGGAAACATGCAGTACTCTGTTCCAGAGCGTGTTTTTTTAGTGAAATCGTATTGGGTAACCAATTCTGTCATCAAAACGCAACGATCATTTCGAAGAGAGTTTGGAGTTCGAAAAGTGCCAAGCAAGTCAACAATTCTGTCGATGGCAAAAAAACTGGAGCAAACCGGTTCTCTTCTCAGCGGTAGTGGTAGACATCATTCTCCGATGCCCCAAACGCGTGTGGACGATGTTCGGCAGCGTTTACTTCCATCTCCGACGAAATCGTTGCGCAGATTAAGCCAACAGACAGGATATTCATACAGAACTTGTCAAAGGGCAGCAAAAAGCGAATATTCGACCATTTAAAGTGCACGTAATCCATCAACTACAGGAGCCGGACAAGGGAAAGAGAGTAAGTTACTGCAAATGGTTTCAAAATTTTCTTAATTTGCGATCTGATATTCTCTCCATCACATGGTTTATGGATGAAGCCTGGTTTCATCTGTCAGGCTACGTCAATTCGCAAAACAGCAGATACTGGGCTGCCGAAAACCCACACGTTATGTGTGAAACACCAATGCATTCACAAAAGGTTGGTGTATGGTGTGCGGTTTTGTCTACGAAAATTATTGGCCCCATTTTATTCTCTGAGACTGTCAACACTAACGTTTATTGCCGCATATTCAATGAATTTGTGGAACAACTTGATGACATTGAATTGACAGAGGGCTACTTTCAGCAGGATGGCGCTACGTGTCACACATCGAAAGTCTCAATGGAACTCATAACCAGCTTCTTAGATGACAGATTAATTTCAAAAAACATATGGCCTCCCCGATGTCGGGCTTTAACTTCCCCTGACTTTTTTTTATGGGGCTTACTTAAAGGATAGAGTTTACAAAACCCATCCAAAAACATTGGATGCATTGCGTGAAACAATCACGACTGAAATTGGCAATGTTACTGCTCGTACTCTACATGAGACATCACTGAATATGGTGCGGCGTGTTCAACTGTGTTTACAAGAAAATGGAGGACAATTCCAACATTTGCTTTGATAAAATGATTCTCCAATACCACATGTATAATTCCCAACTTACTGTATGATTTTGTTGTTATTTATAAAAAACGTTATAAGTAAATCACATGGTACTGGTTTAAATGGATCACCCTGTATATTCATGGTAATAATAATGACCTTTGGTATATAAGACGCAGGGGGATTTTGACACCAAATTTTGAGGGGGGGGGGAAGTGCATCAAATAATCTGAAAAATACAGTATTGGGCATGTAGATTCTTCGCCATTTCACTTCTTTTGTTAGTGACATTTTTTTCACTTCATCGTACAACACATTTGCTAGCGAATTTCTTAAAAGTGTTTTTGACTTCTGTATCTGTGTAGTCAATAATTTGTAATGTATGTTTTCTCCTTTTCAGATGCAACTCTCTGAAGTAATTGCTCGCACTAGGAAATATTTTAAAGAAGTCACTGGTGCAAGCAATCGCATGGCAGTCGAGCATGTTTCTCCTTCACAGTTTTCTGATATGCTGGGGTATTTTAAAATCAAAACTGACAACGAGGAAGTGAAAAAATGGTTTAAGAACATGGATTATGACAGAAAAGGGTTTGTACGTCTTATGTATATATTGATCAGAGTTTGAAAAAGAAAAACACTAATGCTTTAGCACAAAGCCTACTTGAGTTATGCATTTAAACTATAAATTGTACTTTTTATGTTTTGCTGATGACGTAGTAATCTTTGCAACTACCCCTTCAGAGCTGCAGAGTATGATCCAGGAACTTGCTGACAATAGTAAAGAAGTGGGATTAAAAATGAACTTTCAGAAGATAAAAGCGATGTACAGTGCTTTTACAAGAAACGAAGATTTATCGATTGATGGAGAAAAGCTTGAGACAACCGATACCTACATTTATCTTGGGCAGCAGATATCAAGGGAGGGTCACATTGATGAAGAAATTAATCGGCATATAAAACTTGGATAAAGAGCTTTTGGAAAAAACAGTGCAATTTTTTACAGCAGTATGCCATTGTGTTTTAAAAGAAATGTGTTTAATCAATGCATCCTGCCTGTGCTTACGTATAGAGCAGAGACATGGACCTTAACTAAAAAAGACAACTCAAAGCAGCATGGAAAGATGCATGCTTGGTGTGACCAGGAAAGATAAGAAGAGGAACTTGTGGATAAGGAAAATGTCAAGAGTGGCATACATGAGATTCTTACGCGAATTCGCGGAATTCCGCTTTTTTCGGCATCATTTTGGTCATCCTCGAGGTCATTGCAAAAATGAAGAGAAAATTTTCAGAATTTTTTAGGGGGGGTCGTTCTATAGAAAAATCCTTGAAAAAGCGGAATTCCGCGATTCCGCTTTTTGTGGTGTAAAAGAACTAAGCGCTTTCTAGCTGAGAGCGTTGTTTTTGGAGCAGGCGCTGGGGGGCAAGAAGAAATGTTGGAGGGTGGAGTCAGGAGCTCAATTCGTTTACTGCTGTCAACAATGGATGGGGTCAGTCACTTGAGCATCGCAGCGCGAAGGGTGGAAGCTCCGCCTACTTCGTGCTTTAGGGAAACTGCCGCAGCCCACGAGCCATTCCGTGTCTTGCGGGAAATCGCCACTCTGCATTCTATCCGTGACGTCATCGCCAGGAACTCTCTCTCTTGTAATTTGCGATGTATCCGAATGCGTTCCCACTTTTCTGAGATCGTTAGAGAATCGAAGTTCTCGTGAAATCTCTTTCTACAAAGGACGCACATAAATTACGGAATCTCCGTAATTGCCAAAAATTATGGAATCTCCGTAATTATTACGGATTTCCCCGGGATTACGGGTGACTAACAAAAAATTATGGATATTCAGATTTTCGCTGTTATTAAGAAAGTTTTAATGGTTTTGTAAATAATCGATGAAAAGCCTCTGAATAAAGTTCGTAACACAGCCCTTTGTATCCTTTTTTTTTTTTCTTCTGAGGTGGCGGAATTTGTTTTGCTTGTTCGAAAGTGTAAAAAAAAAAAAAAAAAAAAGCACGGCACTAGGATTGCATAAATCCGGCGTGCTTCTTTCGGCATGGCCCGCTATTACGTGCTTCTTTCGCTGTGGCCCGAGATTACGTCGGCCTGAAGCATCTTAATAAAGTTCGTGACGCAGCTTTCTTTTCTTAAATTCTCTCCCCCCCCCATCCCGAAGAGAAGGAATTTATTTTGCTTGTTTGAAAGCCAAGTGGAAAGGAAGCACGGCGCCGCGCCGGGATTACGTATAGGCATGGCGTGCTTCTTTTGCCGTGATCCGGAATTACGTTGGCTCGGACGTGCTTCTTTCGCTGTGGCCCGGACTTGCGTCAGCCCGATGCCTCTGAAACAAGTTCGTGACGCACCTCTTTGTTTTCTTTTTTTCTAATGAGGAATGTGTTTTGCTTGCTTGAAAACTTAGTGGAAAGAAAGCACGGCGCCCGGCTAGGATAACGTCGGCCCGTAGCCTCTGAACAAAGTTCGTGACGCAACCCTGTTTCTCTCCTTTCTTTCGTTTTTTCCTAAGGAAAAATGTGTTTTGCATGTATGAAAGCTAAGTGGGGAAAAAAGCACGGCTTCGGGCCAGTATTACGTCGGCCCGAACCCTCTAAACAAAGTTCGTGGCGCAGCTTTCCGTTTTTTTTTTTTTCTTTCTTTCTGAGGAGGAATTGGTTTTGCTTGTTTGAAAGCTAAATGGAAAGAATGTGTCATGAGTGGCCCATAAACATGGTTAAAAACAAGAATTCGGCAGAGAAAATCTCCCCACTTGCTTGACATTGATGGAGATTCATGTCACCATATTCACAATGCAAGTAAAAAATTTTGCAAGCCATTTTAAGCTTACATTGAGAAATACTTTATTGACTTCTTCAATTACTTTAAATGGTCGGCAGATCAACATGAAGCCCTTGCTGAAATTTGTGAAATTATAGGGCTAAAATTCACTGAAATTAAGAACATGGTGCAATGCAGGTGGTTGTCATTCTATCATGTGGCATTAAACAGTTTACATATCCATGATGCCCTTTTGCTGCTGTATTATGGATTTGTGCAGCCTAATGAAAGACCAATATACATGGATGTGATAAATAAAATATGTAAAGATTAGAAAGAAAAAGTTAAAATTCCAGGAGCTTTGGAAGAAATTACGGGAAAAAAATCTAACAGAAGATGGAAGAAAATGGAAATCTAGAATTGTTGCAAAATTATTTGAAAGCTCAAAAAAAAAAAAAAAAAAACCTTGCTTATATTAAATTTTTATGTTGCAGCTCTACCTCTTTTGAAAAAATATGTATGCTTATTTCAAACAAAGGAGCCATTAATTCATAAAGTTTTTGATGAGCAGAAGCAACTATTCTTGGATTTCTTAGCTTGTTTCTTAAAACAAGAGATACTGAAAGGCAAACCTATGAAATATTTGATAAGGCAAACCTGTGAAAGATTCTTGGATCAGGAACATTATTTTGAAAAGCGAATCAAATGACATTGTGGGGAATTTTTTTAAGCCAGGCTGCTGAAGCTTATATTCAGCATGCAAAATACATGCAAAAGACACTACCATTATGTAGTGATCTTTTAATGTACATATCATTGATCCTTCTACAAGGGGACATAATCTAACTTTAAAAAGACTGAAAAACTTCCACAGTTTCTTTGAAATATATTGAATTCAGAGGAAATGGAAAGCTATGCTCTAGAAATTCACCAGTATCAGTTTGAATCACGACTTCCATCTCCCGACTTTGTAAAAATTGATGCGTGGTGGGCAAAGGTGTTTGACCTCTACAAGTACACTATGTTATCTAAAGTAGTAAAAGCCTTTATATCATGCTTCCATGGTCCACAGGTTGAAAGTTCTTTCAGCATGATGGCTGAAACCATAGATATAAAATCAGGAAGAATGAACATTGAAACCTATTCAGCTATACAAACTGTGTAGTATAAACTTAAAGCACAGGGTAAGTCTGCAGTTAATTTCTTCAGTAAAGAAGTTTTTTTCCAAGAAGCAGTTGATGCCAACCTCTGCCAAAATCTTAGGACATCAGAAACAAGTTATACCAAAGAAATAGAGAGGAAAAGAAAAGGAATTATCAGCAAAAAGAAAAAGTTAGCAATGGATGCTGTTCAGCTGCAGTCAACGTAAAATAAATATGGCCGTGTAGCTTGCTGAGAAGAAAGCCAGGCTTGCTCAGAAGAGGAAATTCGAATTGTTGTGCAAGCAAGTACAACAAAAAAGGGGCAAAATATCTTTGAAGCAATCTGTTTAAAAACCATAACTTCTAGTCATGTTTTTTTTAATTTGTACATATTCAAATACATATTCCAATTATCATTTAGTAAGAATCTGTGAATTTAACTTATTTCCACACACATTTTATTTTTGAAAAATTTGGTACATTAGAGTGCTACTAAGCCAACAAGACTGACTTATCTCTTGTACTATGATGTTTGACCAAAACTAATCTGTGGATATGCTTCTAATTGCTTGACTAAATGCACAAACTTTCCTAGACAAATACTTTTCACCTCAGGATTTAGCTAGTAAAGATTTACATGTATGTTTTAAATCTGATTTTTAAAAATATCTCATTTTATTTTGTTCTTGATTCCCTACTTTTCTATTGTGAATATAATAATGTGCTTCACTTTAATATTTACTTACATAATTTACAGAAAATAATTCCATATGGCTTGTGCAATCTTAAATATTGTATATGCTGTATTTGAATTTGCTCACACCGCGCGTTCGCGTGTCCCAATTTTCCACCCAGTTAAAAAGTTCAGCTTTTTTTGTCATTGGCCGGTCTCATGTATGGAGTGGACAACATCATGACCAGAGTGAAATTACTGAAATGGCAATGGGCTGGACATGTTGCCAGAAGAACGGATCACCAATGGACAACCGAAAATTTAAACTGGATTCCGAGGGACAGGAAAAGACCCAGAAGAAGACCCCATGGAAGATGGATGGATGAAATTCGAAAGTTTGCTGGAGTGACATGGAGGAGACAGGCTCAAGGCAGACAATTGTAGAAGAAACTTGGGGAGGCCTTCATCCAGCAGTGGATTGATAATTGTTGATCATAATGAGGATATCAGAGTTTGAAAAAGAAAAACACTAATACTTTTGCCAGGGCTTGAAAAATATTTCAAAAGTTACATGCCCAGCAGGGCATGTGCAGAAGTTAAAAAATATGATGAACTTTTTTTCATAATTTGCATTTCTATTTTAAGGGTTTGTATTCAAAATGTTCATTGCACGAAAGCGTGTATCTCAAGTTTTAAGATGATGGTGCAGAAATTGGTATAAAGTGATATGATGATGAAATTGGTATTTTAGAAATTTACTGATTCTAAACCATGTTCCTTTTGTTGAAATTTTTGCTCTTTGTCACTAAAAAAGCTAGTTCCATCAAAGGCAAGCATCTTATTGCTGACTATAAACAACATTTGGAGCAAAACTACATATGGTTCCAATTTCTGGACCTGCAGCATTGTACAAGGATTGTAACAAAAGTAATGCAAAAGTGGGCATAACTTTTATATTAACTGACAGAGGTTGTTCAAATTTAACTTGTTGGTAGAGTAACATACATATGTACATACATACATACATACACATTACTGAGTTGTTCTCTGAGATTCAGAGGTCAGCTCCGCAAAGAAGTACAAACTACCAGATAATTTTTACTTACTGTTGCCAAATCAAACTTCTCGATTTACAGCGATCTTGACATGCAACTCTGTCTTCACTGAGATCCGTTACACGCCATACACAAGATCTGCTATACTTCATACTCATAATCTCTTTCTCATGCAGACACTCCTGAATCTGATTCTCCCATGACTACCTTGGCCTTCCCCTGCCTTTCTTTTCTACCACTTGGGCTAAAAATATTTTCTTAGTAAGCATCTCATCACTCACTCTTTCAACATGGCCAAACTACTGAAGCATATTAGTCTCCACGTTGCTAACAACATCTTGCTTCACATTACACAACTGCAACACATCATTCCTCACACAATCAGAACATATCTTGCCACAAACCCCCGTAAGTAACGCATTTCTCCAGCACACAAATGACTCCTATGTTTCTTCTGTAGTACCCAGGTTTCACTGCCATATATCAGAGTAGGAACAATTACACTTTCATACACAGCCATGCGGGACTCTCTAGAGAACACATCATTCCTGTGAAAACCTCCCAAAGCAGCCATGACTTTCAATGAAGAATTCACTCGCCTACTAATTTCACCATCCAATTTGTTCTCTCTGTTAAACATGCTTCCTAAATACACAAACTCATTCACCTGGTCAATCACTGTGCCATTTAGACTTATATTACATTCAGTACTACCAGTTCCTCTCTCAAAAACCATAACTTAGGTTTTTTTCTTTATTTATATTCAGTTTGAATTTCATGCAGACTTCGTACATCTAGGACAACATACTCTGCAACTCACTTTTGTTCTCTTCCAACAGGACAGTGTCATCAGCATACAGCAATCTGCACACGCGGATATGACCAAGACATAAACCAGTATTATTTATTTTGGCATCACGGATGCACGCATCCATAAATATACTAAACAGCCAGGTGACATTACACAACCTTGTCTAACTCCTGCACCAATGGAAAACCATTTTGATAAAACTCCATTCACTCATACACAAGCTCTACTACCAGCATACATGGCTTTTACACTATTAAGTAGATTCCCAGTAACACCATATTCACTCAAAATCTTCCACAAAAGTGTCCTATTTACTCGGTCGTAAGCTTTCTCTAATCTACGAAGGCAGCAAAAACTTTCTTACGAACATCCAGATACTTTTCAATCATCATGCATAATGCAAAAATCTGGTTAGTGCAGCATTTACCAGGCATAAAACCACTCTGAACATCTCACACTCTCTCTGATGTAAGACTCCGTACTTTTTAAATAACGACCTTACCAAACACTTTCTCTGGCACATTCAGTAGGCTAATACCACAATAGTTCTTGCAGTCAGTCTGATCACCTTTTCCCTTATACAAGGGAACAAGGATAGCATCCTTCCAATCTTGAGGGACTATTCCTAACTCCCAGCACAACTGGAAAATTTCAGTTAACCAGTCAATTACAGAGTCACCACCATATTTCAACATCTCTGCAGTTATGCCATCAATTCTTGGAGCCTTACCATTCTGAAGAGGTGTTAGAGCTTTACACACCTCTTCTCTTGAGATCCCTCCTGTGCTTCCATCCTTCACTGTGACATCATCTGCTACTGCCTCAGAATCATTTTTGCTTTCCTGATCTAATAACTCACAGAAGTATTCACCCCATTTTTCACTTAACTCATTGGGTTCGCATATCATTTCGACGATCCTATTCTTCACACAACTTACAACTTTGTTTCCCCTATTTTTCCTGAATCTCACGTACTTCCAAAAAGTCTTCCTATTCCCCCCCCCCCCAAAAAAAAAAAAACAATTCATACCTTTCCACCTTCTCCTTCCTATCTTTTGCCTTACTCTGGCAAACCAGCTTAGCAGCTTCATGCTTGTTACAGCGATATTCATCCACAGAAACTCTACCTTGCAAGATCCTCAAATAGGCTTCCTTCTTCCTCTTTACTGCCTCTTCAATCTCACTATTCCAACAAGCAACACCTATAGTGTTACCCACTGTTGTGGTGCCACAGACCTCTTCAGCAGCAGTGATCATACAGTTCTTAAAACATTCCCACTTCTTTTCTACATCCCTCTCAAAGTAACTGTTTCTCTATACAAAAGTTTTATGCAACATTGTCTCCATCACAAGTGATGCATTTGGGCCATTGTTGAACCTAACTATCAAATCCTCTTTAAAAATTCAGGTGTGGTCTATTGTACCCACTTTTTCACAGCCACTTTCACCTCATCTGTGTCATCAAAGAGTTTTTCCCGGAGACTGTCTTTAAGTGGACCGAACAGGTTGAAGTCATAGGGCACCAGATGTGGGCTGTACGGTGGATTGGTGACCACCGAGCTGCCTAATTTGCTGATCACCTGATTTGTTGCCAAAAATGTGTGTGGTCTCTATCTCACATTGTCATGGTTAATGTGGATCCTTTTGATATTCTTATTTGATGTCTTCCTCCTCATCGCCTCTCTAAGCCTTTTCGAGTGTCTCAATGTACCACTTGCTGGTCACGGTATCGCCACATTCCAGAAAATCAAGGAAAATGATACCCCTGTCATCTCAAAAGTGTGAGATCGGATCCAGCAAAGGAATGGAAATCCTGGATGTGCTGCCTTTTATTATGGCAAAAATAATGAGCTTTTGTGCCTGCTACATATTTTTGGAGATCAAATGCAATAACAAATTATTTCCCAGCTTAGGAAATATTATTTCAATACAAAATCATAACTACATGAATCTATATTTAGCATCTGTATTTAATGTTACATTTTGTTATGCTGGTTTAGCTGTGAATAAATTATGCTTTTCACCTTGCAGTGTTCAATACTAATGAATTGTTTTATTGATTTTTAGCCTGATGAATATGTTTTCTTGGTGTGGATTGGTTGATATGAACTATGTAATGTCCGACCTCTTCAAAGTACCAAATCTGCAGGTCAGTAAATTTATTTACTATTCTTGAATTTAAAATAATTTTCCTAGAATTTTGCCTTACATTTTAAGCATTTGTTTCATTTTTTTTTACATACATACATATCACTAAGCTGTTCTCTGAGATTCGCAGGTTAGCTCCCCAAAGAAATGCAAACTACCAGATATTTTTTACTTACTGTTGTCGTATCATACTTCTCCATTTACAGCGATCATGACACACGACTCGGGCTTCACTGAAATCCATCACACGCCATACACAAGATCTTCTATACTTCATACTCATAATCTTTTTTCTCATGCAGACACTCCTGAATTTGATCCTCCCATGACTTCCTTGGCCTTCCTCTGACTTTTGTTCCTGCCACTTGGGCTAAAAAGATTTTTCCTAGTAAGCATCTCATTACTCATTCTTTCAGCATGGCCAAACCACCAAAGTATATTAGTCTCCACTTTGCTTACAACATTTTGCTTCACATTACACAACTGCAACACATCTTCATTCATCACACAATCAGAACAAGTCTCGCCACAAACCCTCCATAAGTAACGCATTTCTCCAGCACACAAACAACTCCTATGTTCCTTCTGTAGTTACCTAGGTTTCACTGCCATACATCTGAACTTTTTATTATTTTTACCTTTTTTTTTGTTTTTGGTTATGCCCAGAGTGCATTGCCAAAGCAGTCAAAAGGGGTTTTAAAGCATTAATTCTAGATTTCTCCCTTCATACATACATACATATCACAAAGCTGTTCTCTGAGATTCAGAGGTTAGCTCCAAAAAGAAATACAAACTACCAAATATTTTTACTTACTGTTGCCGTATCAAACTTCTCCATTTACAGCGATCTTGACGTACAACTTGGGCTTCACTGATATCCATTACACGCCGTACACAAGATCTTTTATACTTCATACTCATAATCTTTTTCTCATGCAGACACTCCTGAATCTGATCCACCCATGTCTTCCTTGGCCTTCCTCTGCCTTTCCTTCCTGCCACTTAGGCTAAAAATATTTTCTTAGTAAGCATTTCATCACTCATTCTTTCAACATGGCCAAATCACTGAAGCATATTGGTCTCCACCTTGCTAACAACATCTTGCTTCACATCACACAACTGCAACACATCTTCATTCCTCACACAATCAGAACATGTCTTGCCACAAACGCATTTCTCCAGCACACAAAGGACTTCTATGTTTCTTCTGTAGTACCCAGGTTTCACTACCATACATCACAGTAGGAACAATTACACTTTCATACACAGCCATGCGGGACTCTAGAGAACCCATCATTCCTGTGAAAACCTCCCAAAGCCGCTGTGACTTTCAATGAAGAATTCACTCGCCTACTAATTTCACCATCCAACTTGTTCTCTCTGTCAAACATGCTTCCTAAATACACAAACTCACTCACCTGGTCAATCACAGTGCCATTTATACTTACATTACATTCAGTGCTACCCGTTCCTCTCTCAAACACCATAACTTTGGTTTTTCCCTTATTTATACTCAGTTTGAATTTCATGCAAACTTTTTACATCCAGGACAACATACTCTGCAAATCACTTTTGCTCTCTGCCAACAGGGCAGTGTCCTTCCTTCATGAAACATAAATTTCATAAGACACTCGTCTGAAAACTCAACATTGTTAAAAGTATAATTTAGCAGTACCAGGATTACTAGGATGAATTTATTTTTATTTTTTTTGTCAAATTTTTGGGTTGCACACCAACCCGTCATTCGAACTGACTCAATAGAGCAAGTGTTAACTTGTGTAGTAATACCCAGCCTTTCTGTGCATTAATTGTTGCACCTCTTCTTTCGATTTGTAGACTTTGTTGTTTGTTTGTTTGGGGGTTTAACGACCACTGTGAGCAATTCAATGGGCTATAAACAGTCGCCCATCCCTAATTTAGGGCCACTGGTTCCAGGGAAGGGAGAGAGCCAGTGCTGTAAGACAAACACAGCATTCGTGCCTTACCAGGATTCAAACCCAAACCATCTGCGATGAATGATCATAAGCCAAGGCTTAGACCACTGCACCACTAGGTGGCTTGACATTCTTGCACATGACTCTCAGAGCGGTGGCTTTTCATAGTATTTAAACTCGTACACAAGATTCTTCTGTAGATTTGCTAAATTCCTTTTTTTTTTTTTGTGTGTGTGTTCGTTTTTGTCATTCTCGAGATCGATGCAGATCTTGAAAGAAATTACTTAGGGATGCAGAGAAGTCGTTTTCTGTCTGGGGATAGTATTTCGATTTCCAAAGTTTCGAAAACGGAAATTAAGCGGAGTGAAGATTTTTCCCGTAATCGTACTTTCTGTTTTTTCACAATTTTGCCTCTGCCCCATGTTGTTGTTAAATAACATTTTATTGCATAAATGTTTGTATTTCAGCATGAAACTGTGGGCAACGATTTCCAAACATGGAAGTTTAGACGATGCGAAGATTTGCCTGTATTCTTTTCAGGCATGGATTCGAAGAATTGTGCCATTTCTATTGTCATTTTGACTATTCTTGAGGTCAATGCACAACTGAACAGAAATTTTTAGGGAAATGGTAATGGAGGAAAATTCGTTTTCTGTTTGAGGACGAACTTCCGTCCTTCAAAACTTTCGAAAATGGAAGTTAGAGGGAGCGAAGATTTCTCGCATAATCATTTTTTTTTTTGGCATTGTTCCTTCTACCCAGTATTGTACTTAAATAAACTTTCATTCCACAAATACACCAATAAGCCATTGCGTTCACTACATACCTAATAAGCTGTTGTACCCCCTTTAGCCTGCAAAACAGCGGCCACTTGGCGAGGCATCGATTTGATGAGGTGGTGATAGGTATGTATCCTGGGGTATCTTGTACCATAATGTCAACAGCAGGTTTGGGATCCCATACATTTCAGGGTGGTGGTGATTTAGCGTAAACCCGCTTTTCCAAGTCGAACCACAAATGTTCGATTGGGTTCATGTCAGGTGAATTTGGAGACCAGGGCATCAATAGAAAGTCACCAGCATGTTCCTCAGACCATTCTTTGCTGATACTGGCAGTGTGGCATGGTGCATTATCCTGTTGGTAATGGCCATCACCAACAGGGAACACAGTTACCATGAATGGGTGAACTTGGCCCACAACGATGTTCAAATACCTGACAGCCAGTGGCACATTATCCTGTTGGTAATGACCATCACCAGCAGGGAACACAGTTGCCATAAATCGGGGAACGTGGTCCGCAACGATGTTCAGATACCTGACAGCCAGTGGCGCATTATCATGTTGGTAATGACGATCACCAGCAGGGAACACAGTTGCCATGAATGGGGGAACTTGGTCCGCAATGATGTTCAGATACCTGACAGCCAGTGGCGCATTGTCCTGTTGGTGATGACCATCACCAGCAGGGAACACAGTTGCCATGAATCGGGGAACTTGGTCCGCAACGATGTTCAGATACCTGACAGCCAGTGTCGCATTATCCTGTTGGTAATGACTATCACCAGCAGGGAACACAGTTGCCATGAATGGGGGAACTTGGTCCACAATGATGTTCAGATACCTGACAGCCAGTGCCACATTATCCTGTTGGTGATGACCATCACCAGCAGGGAACACAGTTGCCATGAATGGGTGAACTTGGTCCGCAACGATGTTCAGATACCTGAGAGCCAGTGGCCCATTGTCCTGTTGGTGATGACCATCACCAGCAGGGAACACAGTTGCCATGAATGGGGGAACTTGGTCCACAACGATGTTCAGATACCTGACAGCCAGTGCCGCATTATCCTGTTGGTGATGACCATCACCAGCAGGGAACACAGTTGCCATGAATGGGGGAACTTGGTCCACAACGATGTTCAGATACCTGACAGCCAGTGGCGCATTAAATTGTTGGTAATGACCATCACCAGCAGGGAACACAGTTGCAATGAATGGGGGAACTTGGTCCACAACGATGTTCAAATACCTGACAGCCAGTGCCGCATTATCCTGTTGGTGATGACCATCACCAGCAGGGAACACAGTTGCCATGAGTGGGGAAACTTGGTCCGCAACAATGTTCAGAGATCTGACAGCCATTGTTGCATTATCCTGTTGGTAATGACCATCACCAGCAGGGAACACAGTTGCCATGAATAGGGGAACTTGGCCTGCATCGATGTTCAGATACCTGACAGCCAGTGCCGCATTATCCTGTTGGTGATGACCATCACCAGCAGGGAACATAGTTGCCATGAGTGGGGGAACTTGGTCCGCAACAATGTTCAGATATCTGACAGCCATTGTTGCATTATCCTGTTGGTAATGACCATCACCAGCAGGGAACACAGTTGCCATGAATAGGGGAACTTGGCCTGCATCGATGTTCAGATACCTGACAGCCAGTGCCGCATTATCCTGTTGGTGATGACCATCACCAGCAGGGAACACAGTTGCCATGAATATTGGAGCTTGGTCCGCAACAATGTTCAGAGATCTGACAGCCATTGTTGCATTATCCTGTTGGTAATGACCATCACCAGCAGGGAACACAGTTGCCATGAATAGGGGAACTTGGCCTGCATCGATGTTCAGATACCTGACAGCCAGTGCCGCATTATCCTGTTGGTGATGACCATCACCAGCAGGGAACATAGTTGCCATGAGTGGGGGAACTTGGTCCGCAACAATGTTCAGATATCTGACAGCCATTGTTGCATTATCCTGTTGGTAATGACCATCACCAGCAGGGAACACAGTTGCCATGAATAGGGAACTTGGCCTGCATCGATGTTCAGATACCTGACAGCCAGTGCCGCATTATCCTGTTGGTGATGACCATCACCAGCAGGGAACACAGTTGCCATGAATATTGGAGCTTGGTCCGCAACAATGTTCAGATACTTGACAGCCAGTGTTGCTTTATCCTGTTGGTAATGACCATCACCAGCAGGAACACACAGTTGCCATGAATGGGTGAACTTAGTTCGCAACGATGTTCAGATACCTGACAGCCAGTGGTGCATTATCCTTTTGGTAATGACCATCACCAGCAGGGAACAGTTGTGATACTGACAGTTGTGCCAAATGTCAGTAATTGCGTTTATCAGTTCCACTTTATTTGTCAGGTGACGTTCATGCACTTTTCTTTTCAAAATGTGCCACAAATTTTCAATCGGGTTCAAGTCTGGCGAATTACCAGGCCAAGGAAAAGGCACAACATTGCTTAAACACGTCACATAAGCTTTAATGATTTTTACACGGTGGCATGCGGCCAAATCGCCCTGGAAGACATATGGCTGACCCTTAAACAAATCACGTCCTGAAGGCAGCATCTTGTCTTGGAGGATACTTTGTATACCTGTGCATTAACAGTGCTTTCACACACATGAATTCTGCCCACTCCAGCAGCAGCAAAACATCCTCAAATCACAACACTACATGTATACTTTCTTAAGTGTGCAAGAGGGATGCAAGGCTTTGTTATTTCGTCGAAACACTCGGAACATGTGTCGTTACCTTCAATGTTGAATTGTGTCATCACTAAATAACACTTGGCACCACCTATCAGTGTTCCACTCCTTATGTTCCTTTGTCCATTCTAAACATTTCTTGCATTGTACATTGGTTAGCAATGGCTTCTGTACCGTCCTATCAGACGTCAGACCCATAGAACGTAACCTGTTCCTCACTGTTCGAGGACATACAACAAGTACCACAGCTCTCCTGCATTTCTTTGGCAAGAACTGTTGATGAGACGAACCTGTTTCGCAGACATAGCTGTTTTAACACGTTGTTACTTCTGGGATTTGTTTTCATTTTTCCACCATGTTTACCCAGCCTGCCGTTCTTGATTTCACCCGTATCACGCATCTTTGCCAGCTGCCGTCCAACTGTTCTCTAGTGCACCCCTGTTATCCGGGCAATTTCTGCATTGCCTTTGGCGTATTCACTTCAAGTCACCATTCGAGAAGCTTTTCGTGGTGAAATATCACCTAATCTCCCCATAACTGCAACACAGTTTGCACAGAATAAATGAAATGCACTCTAAATTTCAGATTTGCACTGTAGTCCACAAGAGTAACGACTACACACTCACCAATGTAAACAAACTAGCTACGCGCACTGCGAAAACGGCTGGAATAAACCCACGCACATCGCCTGCCCTTTATATTGCCTGTACGTGGACGTACAATCAAGTTCCGTCGACTTGTAGCCAGCACGATGACATTTCACATAACGAAATGTGCTTCTTTCGCAGCACATTTCTGGTCATGACTTGTGTTCTGTTAAAGATATTCCCATTCTGTAAACTGAGTTGGCTTAAAGGAGGTTAGAAGAAGAGGAGGTGAAGGGACCCGTTTTGAGTGAAACCAAAACAGATCAGCTGTTTCTGTCCTCTCTCTGAAGTGGTGGGGGTCTGCGCTGCGGGAGTTCGGGACCGTGACGTCACTTCCTGTGACTTAAGCAGTTTTGCTTAGCGCATGCAAACCAAGGACGGAAAGAAGGAATATTTCGGACTTCTTATTTCTTAACATAAGGCTTTTGGTTATATTTTAAACATGGTTACTCGCACATGGGCAGTATGCAGGGTTACTTGCACATGGGCAGTAAGTAACCATGTGCAATATGCACTTCCGCTCAAAAAATCATTATTTTGTTCAATTTTTTAAAGAAAGACCAACACATATTTTCCTGTTGGTTTTTTTTGGAAATTTTTTGTTATGGGAATGAATATTTCAGCCTCAATTTTTTTCATGCTTGTATGGGTAGAGTAAGGGTCCGGAAAACCCGTTCAAAACCGCGATTTCCCCATAGAGATATACAGGAGATTCTTAGGTCGGGCGCATTGGCGTTGTCAGCTGATAAAAAGTGGCGTTACGCCAGAAGCACGGGGAAAGGGGCTGTTCCCAGCTCCTCTTACTTCTAACCTCCTTGGTTGGCTTCTGCATGAAATGTGCTTTAAAATGATATATGTGCATGGCTTTTATCGATTATGAAAAAGCCTTTGATTCGGTGAAACCATCAGCAGTTGCAATGGCTCTGAAATCCTGCGGTATTGAAGATGCATACATTAATATTATTAATAACATCTATGAAAATGCAAGTGCAAAGATTCGGCTGTTTGAAAATACAACACACGTAAAAATTGGAAAGGGAGTGAGACAAGGTGACACCATATCTCCGAAGCTCTTTAATGCCACATTGGAAAATGTCTTTCAATCACTGAACTGGGAAAACAAAGGGATAAAGATTAATGGAGATTATCTAACCCACCTTCGTTTTGCTGATGACATAGTCATTTTTGCAACTACCCCATCAGAGCTACAGAGTATGATCCAGGAACTTGCTGAGGTGGGATTAAAAAGGAACTTTCAGAAGACAAAAGTGATGTACAATGCTTTTACAAGAAATGAGGATTTATCGATTGATGGAGAAAAACTGGAGATAACAGACACGTACGTTTATCTTGGACAGCAGATATCAAGTGAGGGTCACATTGGTGAAGAAATTAATCGGCGTACAAAACTTGCCTGGAGAGCTTTTGGAAGAAACAGCATAATTTTCAAGAGCAATATGCCATTATGTCTTAAAAGAAAAGTGTTTGATCAATGCATCCTTCCAGTGCTTACGTATGGTGCAGAGACGTGGACCTTAACTAAAAGAGACATACAAAGGCTGCAGACAACTCAAAGCAGCATGGAGAGGTGCATGCTTGGTGTAACCAGGAGAGATAAGAAGAGGAACTCGTGGATCCGAAAAATGACGAGAGTGGAAGACATCATGATCAGAGTTAAATCCCTGAAATGGCAATGGGCTGGACATACTGCCAGAAGGACGGACCATAGATGGACAGCCGAAATTTTAGATTGGATTCCAAGGGACAGGAAAAGACCCAGAAAAAGACCACATGGGAGATAGGTGGATGAAATTCGTAAATATGCGGGAGTGACATGGAGGAGACTGGCACAAGACAGACCGTTGTGGAGGAAACTTGGGGAGACCTTCGTCCAGCAGTGGATTGATAATGGTTGACAATGATGATGATATATATACATATTTGCTTTTGTAGCAACACTGAAAACCCAAAAACGTCAGAAATTTCCAGAGTTGCTATTAATTTTTCTGTAACTGTATTTGCATGTTTTCATTCATATGAATTTCCTCATGTGTTTGATAAAATCTTCTTTATTTTATGGTTAGACTGGAACGATGGAACGCATCATTGCCGCCTTAACTCCCGAAGAAGAAGAAATGTTCCAGAACATGATGCGTCGATTGCACAACATTGCCAGGGTGATTATTGTTTTCTCATTATTTTGTGCAGTAGTTGATGTTATTTGGGCACAGCTTTCTCTTACTTTTGTGTAGTAGTTCTATGTTGTTTGAGCACAATCCTTGTTAATGTTTGATAGTCCATCTCATTCAATCACGGTTTTCCTCCACTGTTCTTCTTAACGCCAATGAAGTCTTGCCATGCTTTGTGTATGCTGTCATAACCATGGAGATTGTCGCTCTCGAAACGCCACACAATTTAAAATGTACGTATTTCTCGACGTATCGAGATGAAAAAACATGTTTATAAACGTATTCTTCTTTAGTCAAAAACCATTCGAATAATGGTTCAACTGTTGAAACATTTTACATGTGTTAGTTCTTTTGTGTGAAATGCAATTTCTTGATTGAAAATTATTACTGTGAACTGTGAAAAAAGAAAAGAAGGGAAGGCAGAAACACTACCCACAGACAGACCTAAAATTATAAGAAAAGATTACTGAGTCTTCAAATCCCGAAGGTGGCAATGCAATATATTCGATGACGTATCAAACGCAAAGGCAAAGATTCACGACCTGAGTACGTGGCAGAATCGATGTGGACTGCAAATACAATGAACGACCAGAAGTTCCAGAACATGGAAACCAAGCTTGCCAAAATGCATTGGACATTACAATCAAGAGGTGCGGCAATTTTTTCGGTGATTGCATTTTCTCGTGTGAAAATTTTCGAGTAATTCCTGCTTATATTTCAAGATATTTAACTGTGGAATTACTTTTTTACGGGTCTTATAGAGGTTATTATTCAGAAAAGTTGATGGTCAAATTTTCGAACTAATGCCTAGTTCGTCATCAGGACTACGTCACTGGAGTAGTTCCTGCCACTCAGTCGGAAGTGTCCAACCACAATTATCTTTAATTGTGGTATAGAGGAAACTAGAAGAAGGGATCAAAATAGCAAGAAGTACCACAATTAACAATAATTGCGGTTGGAAGTTCATCCATTCATGGCAACTGTGTTCCCTGCTGGTGATGGCCATTACCAACAGGATAATGCGCCGCTGCCACAATTGTCAAGGAGTGGTTCGAGGATCATGCTGGTGAATTTCTGTTAATCTACAAATTCACCTGACATGAACCCAATCGAACATTTGTGGTTAGACTGAGGACCAAGTTCACCTATTCATGGCAACTGTGTTCCCTGCTGGTGATGGCCATTACCAACAGGATAATGCGCCGCTGCCAAAATTGTCAAGGAGTGGTTCACGGAACATGCTGGTGACTTTCTGTTATGGCAACTGTGTTCCCTGCTGGTGATGGCCATTACCAAAAGGATAATGCGCCACTGCCAGAATCGTCAAGGAGAGGTTCGAGGAACATGCTGGTGACTTTCTGTTAATCTCCAAAGTCACGTGACACAAATCCAATCGAACATTTGTGGATTATGGCAACTGAGTTCCCTGCTGGTAATGGCCATTACCAAAAGGATAATGCGCCACTGCCAGAATCGTCAAGGAGTGGTTCGAGGATCATGCTGGTGAATTTCTGTTAATCTCCAAATTCACCTGACATGAACCCAATCAAACATTTGTGGTTCGACTGAGGACCAGGTTCACCCATTAATGGCAACTGTGTTCCCTGCTGGTGATGGCCATTACCAACAGGATAATGTGCCACTGCCAGAATCGTCAAGGAGTGGTTCGAGGAACATGCTGGTGACTTTCTGTTAATCTCCAAATTCACCTGACATGAACCCAATCGAACATTTGTGGTTCGACTGAGGACCAGGTTCACCCATTAATGGCAACTGTGTTCCCTGCTGGTGATGGCCATTACCAACAGGATAATGTGCCACTGCCAGAATCGTCAAGGAGTGGTTCGAGGAACATGCTGGTGACTTTCTGTTAATCTCCAAATTCACCTGACAAGAACCCAATCGAACATTTGTGGTTCGACTGAGGACCAGGTTCACCCATTCATGGCAACTGTGTTCCCTGCTGGTGATGGCCATTACCAACAGGATAATGCGCCACTGCCAGAATCGTCAAGGAGTGGTTCGAGGAACATGCTGGTGACTTTCTGTTAATGCCCTGGCCTCCAAATTCACTTGACATGAACCCAATAGAGCATTTGTGGTTCGACTTGGAAAAGCGTGTTCGCGTGAGACCCCCCTAAATGTATGGGAACTGGAGGACCTGTTGTTGACATTTACCACAGATACCCCAAGATACCTATCGTTACCTCATCGAATCGATGCCTCATCAAGTGGCCACTGTTTTTCAGGCTAAAGGGGGTCCTACAATTCATTAGGTAGGTAGTCATAATGTAATGGCTCAGCGGTGTAATCTTGAAAATCATTTCATTTTAATATTTTTAACTGTACAGATACAAACTTTAAAATAATAAGGTTTTATTTCCTCCCTTCTTTAACAGACTGCGAGAGAAAAAGATGCACGGGTCATGATTGATGCCGAACAGTCCTATTTCCAGCCTGCAATTAATCGCATCACCATGGAAATGATGAGGAAGTACAATAAGAAGAAAGCAATTGTCTTTAATACCTATCAGTGTTATTTAAAGGTATGCTGCTTTCTTTCTGCCTTAATGATTACACTCTGCAGTGATAAACAGTTTTGCATGAAGTTTCAGATATAACATAATATAAACTCCTTAATTTATTGCTTGGGATCTTTGTTGGCTAAATGAAAATAAAAGTTAACCATAAAAGTTAACTAATTCTTTTGCGTAGATATTTTTGGGCTATTATTATTTGTTCGTCGAAACAGATGTATTTTTTTGTATTCTTTATTTATTGGCTGTTTCTATGAACAAATAATAATACCCCAAAAATATCTACGTAAAAGAATTATACTTACGACTGATACCTACCAACTCATCCAATAGGTGGTGACACATTAGAAACAAATTACCTAACACATACAGACACACAATAGAATTATACTTACGACTGATACCTACCAACTCATCCAATAGGTGGCGACACATTGGAAACAAATCACCTAACACATACAGACACACAATAGAATTATACTTACGTCTGATACCTACCAACTCATCCAATAGGTGGCGACACATTGGAAACAAATCACCTAACACATACAGACACACAATAGAATTATACTTACGACTGATACCTACCAACTCATCCAATAGGTGGCGACACATTGGAAACAAATCACCTAACACATACAGACACACAATAGAATTATACTTACGTCTGATACCTACCAACTCATCCAATAGGTGGCGACACATTGGAAACAAATCACCTAACACATACAGACACACAATAGAATTATACTTACGACTGATACCTACCAACTCATCCAATAGGTGGCGACACATTGGAAACAAATCACCTAACACATACAGACACACAATAGAATTATACTTACGACTGATACCTACCAACTCATCCAATAGGTGGCGACACATTGGAAACAAATCACCTAACACATACAGACACACAATAGAATTATACTTACGACTGATACCTACCAACTCATCCAATAGGTGGCGACACATTGGAAACAAATCACCTAACACATACAGACACACGATAGAATTATACTTACGACTGATACCTACCAACTCATCCAATAGATGTCGACACATTAGAAACAAATCACCTAACACATACAGACACACAATAGAATTATACTTACGACTGATACCTACCAACTCATCCAATAGGTGGCGAGACATTGGAAACAAATCACCTAACACATACAGACACACAATAGAATTATACTTACGACTGATACCTACCAACTCATCCAATAGGTGGCGACTCATTGGAAACAAATCACCTAACACATACAGACACACAATAGAATTATACTTACGACTGATACCTACCAACTCATCCAATAGGTGGCGACACATTGGAAACAAATCACCTAACACATACAGGCACACAATAGAAATATACTTACGACTGATACCTACCAACTCATCCAATAGGTGGCGACACATTAGAAAAATATCACCTAACACATACAGACACACAATATAATTATACTTAGGACTGATACCTACCAACTCATCCAATAGGTGGCGACACATTGGAAACAAATCACCTGACACATACAGGCAGCAAACCTTCCCATCGATTCCCGACATGCAACTCCAAAACTACACACACGCTAGGAACCAAGAACCCTCGTGTAGAAGTAGTGGCCAGGTGATGGCGGTTAAGCACCGCTGAAAGCGCTCGCCTTAACAACGAACCCCTTGTGAGACGTCTCCTGACCCGATGAGTATAACTCTTTCTACTAAAATCTTTTAATTAATAGTAAATTTTAAACGTTTGATTGTGCAAGTGAATGGATGTGGAACTGAAAATATATAACCTAACTGTTTTATTTCTGCCATTTTTTTTATAACTAACCAAAGGTCCGTAACATAAGAGACCTCACGGGGCCGGGAGCACGTGCCTCATTGAGCAAACAATGTGCGAAATACTTCGACAATATCAGGTAAAATACCTTAGATATTATGTATAGTTTAATCAAAAGCACGTTTATAACATAAGACAACCCATAAGGTTGCCTCATGAATTGCATTTTTCGTAACCATTTGAATATTTGTGCACGAGATAGTCAATCAGCCCCATACACATTACTCAACAATTCAACTGTCTCAGATGCCGATTTTCAAACAGAATCGGATATTTGCTCTCTGCTGCATGACAGAACTGATTTCTTTTATTGAAGGTTGTACAACCACCGTGAGCGACGTGATGGGCTATAAGTGTTCGTCCATCCCTAATTTAGGGCCGCTGGTTCCAGGGAAGGGAGAGAGCCAATGCTGTAAGACAGACAGAGCATCTATGCCTCACCGGGATTCAAACCCAGACCCATCTTGGACGAATGGTCAGAAACTAGCATGCAGACCACTGCGCCACCGGGGCAGACAACGTTCTTTTACTGAGTGACATGATGCACAGTGTAAGCAATCATCTGTGCAATTTTCATGCAAATGTTGTTACCACTGCATAAATGATAATAATGTATCAAAAATCAATGCCTTCCCAACCTGTGTGTTTTAATGGGATTTAAAAAAAAAATCAGTATCATTACTTAATTCCTGTACTGTGTATTCCACAAGGAGGTTAGAATAAAATATCTGGAGATGCCGTTGTCAATGGAGCTTTTCATGAAACCTATAACCACGAGCAACGACCGTCAAGGTCTGGGAAAGCTGATGGTTTTCAAGGCTATTGCAATGCGTTTTGTGTTAGCTGAATCACCTTCTTTCGTCGCAAGTGTTTCCAATTTTGCATTGTGAATTGCTGCCTATGTGTGAAAAACTGCTGAATTTATAAAATTCTTAATTATTTTGAGGGTCTTTCCATTTTTATTTTAAATTGAAATACACGGACATTAGTGCAAATTCTATACAAAACATGACATTAAAATTGAAAACTTCACTCGTGTAAGAAGTATAATTCATTCCAGTTTGATATTAACACGGTTTCTGCAACCCAAAACCATGCAATTCCAAAATACACACAGCTGAAATTACATAGATATCATGTAAACAACGTCTAATTCCCACACCTTGTGGCTTCACGGTTTACAGACTCAGGGCATCTCCAGAACCTGTTCCTTGGTATTCTACCAAGAAAAGTGAAAGTGTAGTTTTATATTCAGATACCTAGATCTAAACAAAATAAAAATAAAAATGTCGGAAAGTACTCATGCCCTCATTATTTGAGTGTCTATAGTGCAAAACTTATCAAACTTTTTAACTATATCCCCTGTTAGTGGGTTTTTTTTTGTTTGTTTTTTTGGTATTCTACCAAGAAAAGTGAAAGTGTAGTTTTATATTCAGATACCTAGATCTAAACAAAATAAAAATAAAAATGTCAGAAAGTACTCATGCCCCTCATTGTTTGAGTGTCTATAGTGCAAAAATTATCAAACTTTTTAACTATATCCCCTGTTAGTGTTTTTTTTTTTTTTTTTTGGTATTCTACCAAGAAAAGTGAAAGTGTAGTTTTATATTCAGATACCTAGATCTAAACAAAATAAAAATAAAAATGTCGGAAAGTACTCATGCCCCTCATTGTTTGAGTGTCTATAGTGCAAAAATTATCAAACTTTTTAACTATATCCCCTGTTAGTGTTTTTTTTTTTTTTTTTTGGTATTCTACCAAGAAAAGTGAAAGTGTACTTTTATATTCAGATACCTAGATCTAAACAAAATAAAAATAAAAATGTCGAAAAGTACTCATGCCCCTCATTGTTTGAGTGCCTATAGTGCAAAAATGCACAAACTTTTTAACTGTATCCCCTGTTAGTGTTTTTTTTTTTTTTTTGGTATTCCACCAAGAAAAGTGAAAGTGTAGTTTTATATTCAGATACCTAGATCTAAACAAAATAAAAATAAAAATGTCGGAAAGTACTCATGCCCCTCATTGTTTGAGTGTCTATAGTGCAAAAATTATCAAACTTTTTAACTATATCCCCTGTTAGTGTTTTTTTTTTTTTTTTTTTTGGTATTCTACCAAGAAAAGTGAAAGTGTAGTTTTATATTCAGATACCTAGATCTAAACAAAATAAAAATAAAAATGTCGGAAAGTACTCATGCCCCTCATTGTTTGAGTGTCTATAGTACAAAAATGCACAAACTTTTTAACTGTATCCCCTGTTAGTGTTTTTTTTTTTTTTGGATATTCTACCAAGAAAAGTGAAAGTGTACTTTTATATTCAGATACCTAGATCTAAACAAAATAAAAGTAAAAATGTCAGAAAGTACTCATGCCCCTCATTGTTTGAGTGTCTATAGTGCAAAAATGCACAAACTTTTTAACTGTGTCCCCTGTTAGTGTTTTTTTTTTTTGGTATTCTACCAAGAAAAGTGAAAGTGTACTTTTATATTCAGATACCTAGATCTAAACAAAATAAAAATAAAAATGTCGAAAAGTACTCATGCCCCTCATTGTTTGAGTGTCTATAGTGCAAAAATGCACAAACTTTTTAACTGTATCCCCTGTTAGTGTTTTTTTTTTTTTTTTTTGGGGTATTCTACCAAGAAAAGTGAAAGTGTACTTTTATATTCAGATACCTAGATCTAAACAAAATAAAAATAAAAATGTCGGAAAGTACTCATGCCCCTCATTGTTTGAGTGTCTATAGTGCAAAAATTATCAAACTTTTTAACTATATCCCCTGTTAGTGTTTTTTTGTTTTTTTTGGTATTCTACCAAGAAAAGTGAAAGTGTAGTTTTATATTCAGATCTAAACAAAATAAAAATAAAAATGTCAAAAAGTACTCATGCCCCTCATTGTTTGAGTGTCTATAGTGCAAAAATGCACAAACTTTTTAACTGTATCTCCTGTTAGTGTTTTTTTTTTTTTTTTTTTTTTTGGTATTCTACCAAGAAAAGTGAAAGTGTAGTTTTATATTCAGATACCTAGATCTAAACAAAATAAAAATAAAAATGTCGGAAAGTACTCATGCCCCTCATTGTTTGAGTGTCTATAGTGCAAAAATGCACAAACTGTTTAACTGTATCCCCTGTTAGTGTTTTTTTTTTTTTTTTGGTATTCTACCAAGAAAAGTGAAAGTGTACTTTTATATTCAGATACCTAGATCTGAACAAAATAAAAATAAAAATGTCGGAAAGTACTCATGCCCCTCATTGTTTGAGTGTCTATAGTGCAAAAAGGCACAAACTTTTTAACTGTATCCCCTGTTAGTGTTTTTTTTTTTTTTTGGTATTCTACCAAGAAAAGTGAAAGTGTAGTTTTATATTCAGATACCTAGATCTAAACAAAATAAAAATAAAAATGTCGGAAAGTACTCATGCCCCTCATTGTTTGAGTGTCTATAGTGCAAAAATGCACAAACTTTTTAACTGTATCCCCTGTTAGTGTTTTTTTTTTTTTTTTTGGTATTCTACCAAGAAAAGTGAAAGTGTAGTTTCATATTCAGATACCTAGATCTAAACAAAATAAAAATAAAAATGTCAAAAAGTACTCATGCCCCTCATTGTTTATATTCAGATACCTAATCTAAACAAAATAAAAATAAATGTTGCATAATCTTGATCTGTTTTTTTCAATTAACACTGATTCGGCAATTCTCAACTGCCTTTCGTTTTTACAGCTCTTAATAATTTTAATATCTTCAAACCTTGGACATTGGTGATTTTCCAGACAGTATTGGGTTAATGCAGTCTTAGCTTCTTTTTCATTCCAATTACTTATATGCTGGTTCAATCTATACTTTCATTTGTTCTTGGTGCTGTCTATATATGACAAAGGTGGTTGCTGGTTTATAGGAATTTCATATATTCCTGCTCTATCTAATTGGCTGATTTTTTCATTTTTTATAGAAAGTACCCGATTTCCTACCTGTATGTCATATTTGCCCCAAACTTTATTAATTTCAGCTGAAGCACTTTCAACATATCGGATTGCCCCTACATATTTTAATAGTTAATAATAAAGCCAAGAATGATACAAAACTATTAAAATATGTAGGGGCAATCCCATATGTTGAAAGTGTTTCAGCTGAAATTAATAAAGTGTGTGGCAAATATGACATACAGGTAAAATATCAGGTACTTGCTATAAAAAATTTAGTAATAAAAAATGAAAAAATCAGCCAATTAGATAGAGCAGGAATATATGAAATTCCTATAAACCAGCAACCACCTTTGTCATATATAGGCAGCACCAAGAACAAATTAAAGTATAGATTGAACCAGCATATAAGTAATTGGAATAAAAAAGAAGCTAAGACTGCATTAACCTAATACTGTCCGGAAAATCACCAATGTCCAAGGTTTGAAGATATTAAAATTATTAAGAGCTGTAAAAACGAAAGGCAGTTGAGAATTGCCGAATCAGTGTTAATTGAAAAAAAAACAGATCAAGATTATGCAACATTAATGAGCCTAGCAACTTAAACGAACAATGGAAGGCCTTAATAAAAATTGAACAACAGCTAAGAGGGACAAAAAAGAAAAGAGAGCAGCAATGACAATAGATGGCGCCACAGACACAAAGATGCAGAGAGTGCGACTGGAGCCCGAACCTCAATAGCTCTGCTCACTTGAGCTGTGGTGGGCAGGTGAGACACATCTGCCTCCTGATGAGGACAGTAGCCTGTTGAAAGCGCTAGAGGATTGTGTATGACGGGCTGAATGAGGTTGGCACTTGCAGTAGGGTTCGCACGGAGTTTTGAAACGGATGGAGCACTTTTTTAGTCACAGTTGACAAAGGTTTAACTGCCTGGGAATGTAAATAGTGTAATTATGTACATAGTGTTTTTAACTGAATGTATGAATGAGTGGTATGGTGTGTATATTTTGTGAGGTTTTTATGGAGATGACCAGCTATGGTGACGTCTCATATGGCAGAGAGAAACCTGCGTTTTTTGTCCAGTAAATAACAAAAAAAAAAGGGGGAAGAAAAAAAGGAAAATACAATGTTTCATGCCAGGAAGAATGAATCTCATAGGCAAGGAGTTTTTCAACCTTTAAAGGCTAACAACATTACATGATGATAATTGACGTACTTGAAATGTGAAAGGAAAAAAGGGACCATGATCTTTCAGGTAAGTGATTGGTTATTTTAATAATATATCAGTAATGAATTGCACGTAAATATGTGCACTTTGCTGGTGTTTAATACCTTAAAAGTGCAAATATTATGGTGAAGTAAAATGTTTTGTAGGAGCAAATGCATATACAGTGGAAGCCGGATATTTAATAACACGGGTCTGATCATGTTCTTCCCCAAACAAAATACATACCCAGAAAATCCTACTTTAGATGTACAGTGGATATACTGCGGGTATCTCTATGACGTGGTTACAGTGGCTAGAAGAGAAGTGCGTCATTCGCTTCTGCAGATGGGTTCTTGAAATCATGTAATCACGGAAGGCACTGAAGACAGCTTCAGTGCTGTTGCTGTAAATTATGCTCATAGATATACAGGCTCCACATTCTATGCAGTATAGTAATTTCACTATAATTTTACTAAAGAATCTCCTTTTTTTTTATCCTGCAGTTATACTAAAAGTGATTAATGTCATGTATGGATAGGTAATTGGCTTTTGGAAAGATAGGAAGACTTTCTGGAAGTACATGAGGCTCAGGAAAAATAGGGGAAACAAAGTTATAAGTTGTGTGAAGAATAGGATCGGGGAAAATATATGGGAGCCTAATGAGTTAAGTGAAAGATGGGGTAAATGGTAAGGCTCCGGGAGTTAATGGCATAACTGCTGAGATGTTGAAATATGGTGGTGACTCTGTAATTGACTGGTTAACTGAAATTTGCCAGTTGTGTTGGGAGTTAGGAATGGTCCCTCAGGATTGGAAGGATTTTATCATTATTTCCTTGTATAAGTGAAAAGGTGATCAAACTGACTGCAAGAATTATTGTGGTATTAGCCTACTGAGTGTGCCAGAGAAAGTGTTTGGTAAGGTCGTTATTGAAAAAGTATGGAGTCTTACATCAGAGAAAGTGTGGGATGTTCAGAGTGGTTTTATGCCTGATAAAAGCTTCACTAACCAAATTTTTGCATTACGCATGATGATTGAAAAATATCTGGCTGTTGGTAAGAAAGTTTTTGCTGCCTGCATAGACTTAGAGAAAGCTCACGTCCCAGTAAATAGGACACTTTTGTGGAAGGTATTGAATGAATATGGTGTTACTGGGAATCTACTTAATAGTGTAAAAGCCATGTATGCTGGCATTAGAGTTTGTGTATTAATACAAGTGAATGGTGTTTTATCAAAATGGTTTTCTATTGGTGCAGGAGTCAGGCAAGATTGTGTGATGTCACCATGGCTGTTTAATATATTTCTGGATGTGTGTATGCATGATGCCAAAATAGATAATACTGGTTTATGTCTTGGTGATATCCATGTGTGCAGATTGCTGTATGCTGATGACACAGTCTTGTTGGTAGAGAGCAAAAGTGAGTTGCAGAGTATGTTGTCCGGGATGTATGAAGTTTGCATGAAATACAGACTGAGTATAAGTAAGGGAAAAACCAAAGTTATGGTTTTTGAGAGAGGAACTGGTCAATGTAATATGTCTAAATGGCACAGTGATTTACCAGGTGAATGAGTTTGTGTATTTAGGAAGCATGTTTGACAGAAAGAACAAATTCGATGGTGAAATTAGTAGGTGCGTGAATTCTTCATTGAAAGTTATGGCTGCTGTCAGAGGTTTTCACAGGAATGATGGGTTCTCAAGAGAATCCCGCATGGCTGTGTATGAAAGTGTAATTGTTCCTACTCTGATGTATGGCAGTGAAACCTGGGTACTGCAGAAGAAACATAGGAGTTGTTTATGCGCTGGAGAAATGCGTTACTTACGGGGGGGGGGGGGGGTTGTGGCAAGACACATTCTGATAATGTGAGGAATGAAGATGTGTTGCTGTTTTGTAAGTGAAGAAAAATGTTGTTAGCAAGGTAAAGACTAATATGCTTTGGTGGTTTGACCATGTTAAAAGAATGAGTGATGAGATGTTTACTAAGAATTTTTTTTAGCTTGAGTAGCTGGAAGGAAAGGCAGAGGAAGGCCAAAAAAGTCATGGGAGGATCGGATTCAGGAGTGTCTGCAAGATTATGGGTAGGACGTATAGAAGATCTTGCATATGACGTGTGATGGATGTGAGTGAAGCCCGAGTTGTATGTCAGGATCTCTGTAAATGGAGAAGTTTGATATGGTAAGTGAAGGTGCACCTATGGGGGTCTCCATTATCCCCCATTTTAGCAGAGATTTTACTTCAGTCTCTGGAAGACCAAGCGCTGTAAAATTTCCCATTTCGGCCTGCTCTCATTATTAGTTATGTGGACGATATGTTGGTTTTTTGGCTCTATTCTATTACTCTACTGGTCAAATTTACAGAACACTTCTCTTCACAATTTCCCACTATTAAATTTACTAGAGAATTGGAACAAGACGGAAAATTACCTTTTTTGGATTTTATGTTTTCAAGGGACCCTTCTTCACATCAAGTCAAATATTCAGTTTATAGAAAACCTACGTTTACACCATGTTATATTCCTTTTGATTCTTCACACCCTACTGAACAAAAGGTCTCAGCCCTTCGTTTCCTGATAAGACGAGCTTTCACTCATTCTTCTACTTGTAGAGCCAGAAATAAGGAACTTTCTACTATTAAGGCTATGGCTCGATCGCTTGGATTTGCAGAGCGGGTTTTCTGTAAGAATTGGAACAAGACGGAAAATTACCTTTTTTGGATTTTATGTTGTCAAGGGACCCTTCTTCACATCAAGTCAAATATTCAGTTTATAGAAAACCTACGTTTACACCATGTTGTATTCCTTTTGATTCTTCACACCCTACTGAACAAAAGGTCTCAGCCCTTCGTTTCCTGATAAGACGAGCTTTCACTCATTCTTCTACTTGTAGAGCCAGAAATAAGGAACTTTCTACTATTAAGGCTATGGCTCGATCGCTTGGATTTGCAGAGCGGGTTTTCTGTAAGAATTGCAACAAGACGGAAAATTACCTTTTTGGATTTTATGTTGTCAAGGGACCCTTCTTCACATCAAGTCAAATATTCAGTTTATAGAAAACCTACGTTTACACCATGTTGTATTCCTTTTGATTCTTCACACCCTACTGAACAAAAGGTCTCAGCCCTTCGTTTCCTGATAAGACGAGCTTTCACTCATTCTTCTACTTGTAGAGCCAGAAATAAGGAACTTTCTACTATTAAGGCTATGGCTCGATCGCTTGGATTTGCAGAGCGGGTTTTCTGTAAGAATTGGAACAAGACGGAAAATTACCTTTTTTGGATTTTATGTTGTCAAGGGACCCTTCTTCACATCAAGTCAAATATTCAGTTTATAGAAAACCTACGTTTACACCATGTTATATTCCTTTTGATTCTTCACACCCTACTGAACAAAAGGTCTCAGCCCTTCGTTTCCTGATAAGACGAGCTTTCACTCATTCTTCTACTTGTAGAGCCAGAAATAAGGAACTTTCTACTATTAAGGCTATGGCTCGATCGCTTGGATTTGCAGAGCGGGTTTTCTGTAAGAATTGCAACAAGACGGAAAATTACCTTTTTTGGATTTTATGTTGTCAAGGGACCCTTCTTCACATCAAGTCAAATATTCAGTTTATAGAAAACCTACGTTTACACCATGTTGTATTCCTTTTGATTCTTCACACCCTACTGAACAAAAGGTCTCAGCCCTTCGTTTCCTGATAAGACGAGCTTTCACTCATTCTTCTACTTGTAGAGCCAGAAATAAGGAACTTTCTACTATTAAGGCTATGGCTCGATCGCTTGGATTTGCAGAGCGGGTTTTCTGTAAGAATTGGAACAAGACGGAAAATTACCTTTTTTGGATTTTATGTTGTCAAGGGACCCTTCTTCACATCAAGTCAAATATTCAGTTTATAGAAAACCTACGTTTACACCATGTTGTATTCCTTTTGATTCTTCACACCCTACTGAACAAAAGGTCTCAGCCCTTCGTTTCCTGATAAGACGAGCTTTCACTCATTCTTCTACTTGTAGAGCCAGAAATAAGGAACTTTCTACTATTAAGGCTATGGCTCGATCGCTTGGATTTGCAGAGCGGGTTTTCTGTAAGAATTGGAACAAGACGGAAAATTACCTTTTTTGGATTTTATGTTGTCAAGGGACCCTTCTTCACATCAAGTCAAATATTCAGTTTATAGAAAACCTACGTTTACACCATGTTGTATTCCTTTTGATTCTTCACACCCTACTGAACAAAAGGTCTCAGCCCTTCGTTTCCTGATAAGACGAGCTTTCACTCATTCTTCTACTTGTAGAGCCAGAAATAAGGAACTTTCTACTATTAAGGCTATGGCTCGATCGCTTGGATTTGCAGAGCGGGTTTTCTGTAAGAATTGGAACAAGACGGAAAATTACCTTTTTTGGATTTTATGTTGTCAAGGGACCCTTCTTCACATCAAGTCAAATATTCAGTTTATAGAAAACCTACGTTTACACCATGTTGTATTCCTTTTGATTCTTCACACCCTACTGAACAAAAGGTCTCAGCCCTTCGTTTCCTGATAAGACGAGCTTTCACTCATTCTTCTACTTGTAGAGCCAGAAATAAGGAACTTTCTACTATTAAGGCTATAGCTCGATCGCTTGGATTTGCAGAGCGGGTTTTCTGTAAGAATTGGAACAAGACGGAAAATTACCTTTTTTGGATTTTATGTTGTCAAGGGACCCTTCTTCACATCAAGTCAAATATTCAGTTTATAGAAAACCTACGTTTACACCATGTTGTATTCCTTTTGATTCTTCACACCCTACTGAACAAAAGGTCTCAGCCCTTCGTTTCCTGATAAGACGAGCTTTCACTCATTCTTCTACTTGTAGAGCCAGAAATAAGGAACTTTCTACTATTAAGGCTATGGCTCGATCGCTTGGATTTGCAGAGCGGGTTTTCTGTAAGAATTGGAACAAGACGGAAAATTACCTTTTTTGGATTTTATGTTGTCAAGGGACCCTTCTTCACATCAAGTCAAATATTCAGTTTATAGAAAACCTACGTTTACACCATGTTGTATTCCTTTTGATTCTTCACACCCT
Organism: Macrothele yani; assembly: GCA_039090855.1. Classification (NCBI taxonomy): domain Eukaryota; kingdom Metazoa; phylum Arthropoda; class Arachnida; order Araneae; family Macrothelidae; genus Macrothele; species Macrothele yani. The sequence continues at coordinate 15,664,763 of CM077031.1, read as the reverse complement.
ACTGAACAAAAGGTCTCAGCCCTTCGTTTCCTGATAAGACGAGCTTTCACTCATTCTTCTACTTGTAGAGCCAGAAATAAGGAACTTTCTACTATTAAGGCTATAGCTCGATCGCTTGGATTTGCAGAGCGGGTTTTCTGTAAGAATTGGAACAAGACGGAAAATTACCTTTTTTGGATTTTATGTTGTCAAGGGACCCTTCTTCACATCAAGTCAAATATTCAGTTTATAGAAAACCTACGTTTACACCATGTTATATTCCTTTTGATTCTTCACACCCTACTGAACAAAAGGTCTCAGCCCTTCGTTTCCTGATAAGACGAGCTTTCACTCATTCTTCTACTTGTAGAGCCAGAAATAAGGAACTTTCTACTATTAAGGCTATGGCTCGATCGCTTGGATTTGCAGAGCGGGTTTTCTGTAAGAATTGGAACAAGACGGAAAATTACCTTTTTTGGATTTTATGTTGTCAAGGGACCCTTCTTCACATCAAGTCAAATATTCAGTTTATAGAAAACCTACGTTTACACCATGTTGTATTCCTTTTGATTCTTCACACCCTACTGAACAAAAGGTCTCAGCCCTTCGTTTCCTGATAAGACGAGCTTTCACTCATTCTTCTACTTGTAGAGCCAGAAATAAGGAACTTTCTACTATTAAGGCTATGGCTCGATCGCTTGGATTTGCAGAGCGGGTTTTCTGTAAGAATTGGAACAAGACGGAAAATTACCTTTTTTGGATTTTATGTTTTCAAGGGACCCTTCTTCACATCAAGTCAAATATTCAGTTTATAGAAAACCTACGTTTACACCATGTTATATTCCTTTTGATTCTTCACACCCTACTGAACAAAAGGTCTCAGCCCTTCGTTTCCTGATAAGACGAGCTTTCACTCATTCTTCTACTTGTAGAGCCAGAAATAAGGAACTTTCTACTATTAAGGCTATGGCTCGATCGCTTGGATTTGCAGAGCGGGTTTTCTGTAAGAATTGGAACAAGACGGAAAATTACCTTTTTTGGATTTTATGTTGTCAAGGGACCCTTCTTCACATCAAGTCAAATATTCAGTTTATAGAAAACCTACGTTTACACCATGTTGTATTCCTTTTGATTCTTCACACCCTACTGAACAAAAGGTCTCAGCCCTTCGTTTCCTGATAAGACGAGCTTTCACTCATTCTTCTACTTGTAGAGCCAGAAATAAGGAACTTTCTACTATTAAGGCTATAGCTCGATCGCTTGGATTTGCAGAGCGGGTTTTCTGTAAGAATTGGAACAAGACGGAAAATTACCTTTTTTGGATTTTATGTTGTCAAGGGACCCTTCTTCACATCAAGTCAAATATTCAGTTTATAGAAAACCTACGTTTACACCATGTTGTATTCCTTTTGATTCTTCACACCCTACTGAACAAAAGGTCTCAGCCCTTCGTTTCCTGATAAGACGAGCTTTCACTCATTCTTCTACTTGTAGAGCCAGAAATAAGGAACTTTCTACTATTAAGGCTATGGCTCGATCGCTTGGATTTGCAGAGCGGGTTTTCTGTAAGAATTGGAACAAGACGGAAAATTACCTTTTTGGATTTTATGTTGTCAAGGGACCCTTCTTCACATCAAGTCAAATATTCAGTTTATAGAAAACCTACGTTTACACCATGTTGTATTCCTTTTGATTCTTCACACCCTACTGAACAAAAGGTCTCAGCCCTTCGTTTCCTGATAAGACGAGCTTTCACTCATTCTTCTACTTGTAGAGCCAGAAATAAGGAACTTTCTACTATTAAGGCTATAGCTCGATCGCTTGGATTTGCAGAGCGGGTTTTCTGTAAGAATTGGAACAAGACGGAAAATTACCTTTTTGGATTTTATGTTGTCAAGGGACCCTTCTTCACATCAAGTCAAATATTCAGTTTATAGAAAACCTACGTTTACACCATGTTATATTCCTTTTGATTCTTCACACCCTACTGAACAAAAGGTCTCAGCCCTTCGTTTCCTGATAAGACGAGCTTTCACTCATTCTTCTACTTGTAGAGCCAGAAATAAGGAACTTTCTACTATTAAGGCTATAGCTCGATCGCTTGGATTTGCAGAGCGGGTTTTCTGTAAGAATTGGAACAAGACGGAAAATTACCTTTTTTGGATTTTATGTTGTCAAGGGACCCTTCTTCACATCAAGTCAAATATTCAGTTTATAGAAAACCTACGTTTACACCATGTTATATTCCTTTTGATTCTTCACACCCTACTGAACAAAAGGTCTCAGCCCTTCGTTTCCTGATAAGACGAGCTTTCACTCATTCTTCTACTTGTAGAGCCAGAAATAAGGAACTTTCTACTATTAAGGCTATAGCTCGATCGCTTGGATTTGCAGAGCGGGTTTTCTGTAAGAATTGGAACAAGACGGAAAATTACCTTTTTTGGATTTTATGTTGTCAAGGGACCCTTCTTCACATCAAGTCAAATATTCAGTTTATAGAAAACCTACGTTTACACCATGTTATATTCCTTTTGATTCTTCACACCCTACTGAACAAAAGGTCTCAGCCCTTCGTTTCCTGATAAGACGAGCTTTCACTCATTCTTCTACTTGTAGAGCCAGAAATAAGGAACTTTCTACTATTAAGGCTATAGCTCGATCGCTTGGATTTGCAGAGCGGGTTTTCTGTAAGAATTGGAACAAGACGGAAAATTACCTTTTTTGGATTTTATGTTGTCAAGGGACCCTTCTTCACATCAAGTCAAATATTCAGTTTATAGAAAACCTACGTTTACACCATGTTGTATTCCTTTTGATTCTTCACACCCTACTGAACAAAAGGTCTCAGCCCTTCGTTTCCTGATAAGACGAGCTTTCACTCATTCTTCTACTTGTAGAGCCAGAAATAAGGAACTTTCTACTATTAAGGCTATAGCTCGATCGCTTGGATTTGCAGAGCGGGTTTTCTGTAAGAATTGGAACAAGACGGAAAATTACCTTTTTTGGATTTTATGTTGTCAAGGGACCCTTCTTCACATCAAGTCAAATATTCAGTTTATAGAAAACCTACGTTTACACCATGTTGTATTCCTTTTGATTCTTCACACCCTACTGAACAAAAGGTCTCAGCCCTTCGTTTCCTGATAAGACGAGCTTTCACTCATTCTTCTACTTGTAGAGCCAGAAATAAGGAACTTTCTACTATTAAGGCTATGGCTCGATCGCTTGGATTTGCAGAGCGGGTTTTCTGTAAGAATTGGAACAAGACGGAAAATTACCTTTTTTGGATTTTATGTTGTCAAGGGACCCTTCTTCACATCAAGTCAAATATTCAGTTTATAGAAAACCTACGTTTACACCATGTTGTATTCCTTTTGATTCTTCACACCCTACTGAACAAAAGGTCTCAGCCCTTCGTTTCCTGATAAGACGAGCTTTCACTCATTCTTCTACTTGTAGAGCCAGAAATAAGGAACTTTCTACTATTAAGGCTATGGCTCGATCGCTTGGATTTGCAGAGCGGGTTTTCTGTAAGAATTGGAACAAGACGGAAAATTACCTTTTTTGGATTTTATGTTGTCAAGGGACCCTTCTTCACATCAAGTCAAATATTCAGTTTATAGAAAACCTACGTTTACACCATGTTGTATTCCTTTTGATTCTTCACACCCTACTGAACAAAAGGTCTCAGCCCTTCGTTTCCTGATAAGACGAGCTTTCACTCATTCTTCTACTTGTAGAGCCAGAAATAAGGAACTTTCTACTATTAAGGCTATAGCTCGATCGCTTGGATTTGCAGAGCGGGTTTTCTGTAAGAATTGGAACAAGACGGAAAATTACCTTTTTGGATTTTATGTTGTCAAGGGACCCTTCTTCACATCAAGTCAAATATTCAGTTTATAGAAAACCTACGTTTACACCATGTTGTATTCCTTTTGATTCTTCACACCCTACTGAACAAAAGGTCTCAGCCCTTCGTTTCCTGATAAGACGAGCTTTCACTCATTCTTCTACTTGTAGAGCCAGAAATAAGGAACTTTCTACTATTAAGGCTATGGCTCGATCGCTTGGATTTGCAGAGCGGGTTTTCTGTAAGAATTGGAACAAGACGGAAAATTACCTTTTTTGGATTTTATGTTGTCAAGGGACCCTTCTTCACATCAAGTCAAATATTCAGTTTATAGAAAACCTACGTTTACACCATGTTGTATTCCTTTTGATTCTTCACACCCTACTGAACAAAAGGTCTCAGCCCTTCGTTTCCTGATAAGACGAGCTTTCACTCATTCTTCTACTTGTAGAGCCAGAAATAAGGAACTTTCTACTATTAAGGCTATGGCTCGATCGCTTGGATTTGCAGAGCGGGTTTTCTGTAAGAATTGGAACAAGACGGAAAATTACCTTTTTTGGATTTTATGTTGTCAAGGGACCCTTCTTCACATCAAGTCAAATATTCAGTTTATAGAAAACCTACGTTTACACCATGTTATATTCCTTTTGATTCTTCACACCCTACTGAACAAAAGGTCTCAGCCCTTCGTTTCCTGATAAGACGAGCTTTCACTCATTCTTCTACTTGTAGAGCCAGAAATAAGGAACTTTCTACTATTAAGGCTATGGCTCGATCGCTTGGATTTGCAGAGCGGGTTTTCTGTAAGAATTGGAACAAGACGGAAAATTACCTTTTTTGGATTTTATGTTGTCAAGGGACCCTTCTTCACATCAAGTCAAATATTCAGTTTATAGAAAACCTACGTTTACACCATGTTGTATTCCTTTTGATTCTTCACACCCTACTGAACAAAAGGTCTCAGCCCTTCGTTTCCTGATAAGACGAGCTTTCACTCATTCTTCTACTTGTAGAGCCAGAAATAAGGAACTTTCTACTATTAAGGCTATAGCTCGATCGCTTGGATTTGCAGAGCGGGTTTTCTGTAAGAATTGGAACAAGACGGAAAATTACCTTTTTTGGATTTTATGTTGTCAAGGGACCCTTCTTCACATCAAGTCAAATATTCAGTTTATAGAAAACCTACGTTTACACCATGTTATATTCCTTTTGATTCTTCACACCCTACTGAACAAAAGGTCTCAGCCCTTCGTTTCCTGATAAGACGAGCTTTCACTCATTCTTCTACTTGTAGAGCCAGAAATAAGGAACTTTCTACTATTAAGGCTATGGCTCGATCGCTTGGATTTGCAGAGCGGGTTTTCTGTAAGAATTGGAACAAGACGGAAAATTACCTTTTTTGGATTTTATGTTTTCAAGGGACCCTTCTTCACATCAAGTCAAATATTCAGTTTATAGAAAACCTACGTTTACACCATGTTATATTCCTTTTGATTCTTCACACCCTACTGAACAAAAGGTCTCAGCCCTTCGTTTCCTGATAAGACGAGCTTTCACTCATTCTTCTACTTGTAGAGCCAGAAATAAGGAACTTTCTACTATTAAGGCTATGGCTCGATCGCTTGGATTTGCAGAGCGGGTTTTCTGTAAGAATTGGAACAAGACGGAAAATTACCTTTTTTGGATTTTATGTTGTCAAGGGACCCTTCTTCACATCAAGTCAAATATTCAGTTTATAGAAAACCTACGTTTACACCATGTTGTATTCCTTTTGATTCTTCACACCCTACTGAACAAAAGGTCTCAGCCCTTCGTTTCCTGATAAGACGAGCTTTCACTCATTCTTCTACTTGTAGAGCCAGAAATAAGGAACTTTCTACTATTAAGGCTATAGCTCGATCGCTTGGATTTGCAGAGCGGGTTTTCTGTAAGAATTGGAACAAGACGGAAAATTACCTTTTTTGGATTTTATGTTGTCAAGGGACCCTTCTTCACATCAAGTCAAATATTCAGTTTATAGAAAACCTACGTTTACACCATGTTATATTCCTTTTGATTCTTCACACCCTACTGAACAAAAGGTCTCAGCCCTTCGTTTCCTGATAAGACGAGCTTTCACTCATTCTTCTACTTGTAGAGCCAGAAATAAGGAACTTTCTACTATTAAGGCTATGGCTCGATCGCTTGGATTTGCAGAGCGGGTTTTCTGTAAGAATTGGAACAAGACGGAAAATTACCTTTTTTGGATTTTATGTTGTCAAGGGACCCTTCTTCACATCAAGTCAAATATTCAGTTTATAGAAAACCTACGTTTACACCATGTTATATTCCTTTTGATTCTTCACACCCTACTGAACAAAAGGTCTCAGCCCTTCGTTTCCTGATAAGACGAGCTTTCACTCATTCTTCTACTTGTAGAGCCAGAAATAAGGAACTTTCTACTATTAAGGCTATGGCTCGATCGCTTGGATTTGCAGAGCGGGTTTTCTGTAAGAATTGGAACAAGACGGAAAATTACCTTTTTTGGATTTTATGTTGTCAAGGGACCCTTCTTCACATCAAGTCAAATATTCAGTTTATAGAAAACCTACGTTTACACCATGTTGTATTCCTTTTGATTCTTCACACCCTACTGAACAAAAGGTCTCAGCCCTTCGTTTCCTGATAAGACGAGCTTTCACTCATTCTTCTACTTGTAGAGCCAGAAATAAGGAACTTTCTACTATTAAGGCTATAGCTCGATCGCTTGGATTTGCAGAGCGGGTTTTCTGTAAGAATTGGAACAAGACGGAAAATTACCTTTTTTGGATTTTATGTTGTCAAGGGACCCTTCTTCACATCAAGTCAAATATTCAGTTTATAGAAAACCTACGTTTACACCATGTTATATTCCTTTTGATTCTTCACACCCTACTGAACAAAAGGTCTCAGCCCTTCGTTTCCTGATAAGACGAGCTTTCACTCATTCTTCTACTTGTAGAGCCAGAAATAAGGAACTTTCTACTATTAAGGCTATGGCTCGATCGCTTGGATTTGCAGAGCGGGTTTTCTGTAAGAATTGGAACAAGACGGAAAATTACCTTTTTTGGATTTTATGTTTTCAAGGGACCCTTCTTCACATCAAGTCAAATATTCAGTTTATAGAAAACCTACGTTTACACCATGTTATATTCCTTTTGATTCTTCACACCCTACTGAACAAAAGGTCTCAGCCCTTCGTTTCCTGATAAGACGAGCTTTCACTCATTCTTCTACTTGTAGAGCCAGAAATAAGGAACTTTCTACTATTAAGGCTATGGCTCGATCGCTTGGATTTGCAGAGCGGGTTTTCTGTAAGAATTGGAACAAGACGGAAAATTACCTTTTTTGGATTTTATGTTGTCAAGGGACCCTTCTTCACATCAAGTCAAATATTCAGTTTATAGAAAACCTACGTTTACACCATGTTGTATTCCTTTTGATTCTTCACACCCTACTGAACAAAAGGTCTCAGCCCTTCGTTTCCTGATAAGACGAGCTTTCACTCATTCTTCTACTTGTAGAGCCAGAAATAAGGAACTTTCTACTATTAAGGCTATAGCTCGATCGCTTGGATTTGCAGAGCGGGTTTTCTGTAAGAATTGGAACAAGACGGAAAATTACCTTTTTTGGATTTTATGTTGTCAAGGGACCCTTCTTCACATCAAGTCAAATATTCAGTTTATAGAAAACCTACGTTTACACCATGTTATATTCCTTTTGATTCTTCACACCCTACTGAACAAAAGGTCTCAGCCCTTCGTTTCCTGATAAGACGAGCTTTCACTCATTCTTCTACTTGTAGAGCCAGAAATAAGGAACTTTCTACTATTAAGGCTATGGCTCGATCGCTTGGATTTGCAGAGCGGGTTTTCTGTAAGAATTGGAACAAGACGGAAAATTACCTTTTTTGGATTTTATGTTTTCAAGGGACCCTTCTTCACATCAAGTCAAATATTCAGTTTATAGAAAACCTACGTTTACACCATGTTATATTCCTTTTGATTCTTCACACCCTACTGAACAAAAGGTCTCAGCCCTTCGTTTCCTGATAAGACGAGCTTTCACTCATTCTTCTACTTGTAGAGCCAGAAATAAGGAACTTTCTACTATTAAGGCTATGGCTCGATCGCTTGGATTTGCAGAGCGGGTTTTCTGTAAGAATTGGAACAAGACGGAAAATTACCTTTTTTGGATTTTATGTTGTCAAGGGACCCTTCTTCACATCAAGTCAAATATTCAGTTTATAGAAAACCTACGTTTACACCATGTTATATTCCTTTTGATTCTTCACACCCTACTGAACAAAAGGTCTCAGCCCTTCGTTTCCTGATAAGACGAGCTTTCACTCATTCTTCTACTTGTAGAGCCAGAAATAAGGAACTTTCTACTATTAAGGCTATGGCTCGATCGCTTGGATTTGCAGAGCGGGTTTTCTGTAAGAATTGGAACAAGACGGAAAATTACCTTTTTTGGATTTTATGTTGTCAAGGGACCCTTCTTCACATCAAGTCAAATATTCAGTTTATAGAAAACCTACGTTTACACCATGTTGTATTCCTTTTGATTCTTCACACCCTACTGAACAAAAGGTCTCAGCCCTTCGTTTCCTGATAAGACGAAGCTTTCACTCATTCTTCTACTTGTAGAGCCAGAAATAAGGAACTTTCTACTATTAAGGCTATAGCTCGATCGCTTGGATTTGCAGAGCGGGTTTTCTGTAAGAATTGGAACAAGACGGAAAATTACCTTTTTTGGATTTTATGTTGTCAAGGGACCCTTCTTCACATCAAGTCAAATATTCAGTTTATAGAAAACCTACGTTTACACCATGTTATATTCCTTTTGATTCTTCACACCCTACTGAACAAAAGGTCTCAGCCCTTCGTTTCCTGATAAGACGAGCTTTCACTCATTCTTCTACTTGTAGAGCCAGAAATAAGGAACTTTCTACTATTAAGGCTATGGCTCGATCGCTTGGATTTGCAGAGCGGGTTTTCTGTAAGAATTGGAACAAGACGGAAAATTACCTTTTTTGGATTTTATGTTTTCAAGGGACCCTTCTTCACATCAAGTCAAATATTCAGTTTATAGAAAACCTACGTTTACACCATGTTATATTCCTTTTGATTCTTCACACCCTACTGAACAAAAGGTCTCAGCCCTTCGTTTCCTGATAAGACGAGCTTTCACTCATTCTTCTACTTGTAGAGCCAGAAATAAGGAACTTTCTACTATTAAGGCTATGGCTCGATCGCTTGGATTTGCAGAGCGGGTTTTCTGTAAGAATTGGAACAAGACGGAAAATTACCTTTTTTGGATTTTATGTTGTCAAGGGACCCTTCTTCACATCAAGTCAAATATTCAGTTTATAGAAAACCTACGTTTACACCATGTTATATTCCTTTTGATTCTTCACACCCTACTGAACAAAAGGTCTCAGCCCTTCGTTTCCTGATAAGACGAGCTTTCACTCATTCTTCTACTTGTAGAGCCAGAAATAAGGAACTTTCTACTATTAAGGCTATGGCTCGATCGCTTGGATTTGCAGAGCGGGTTTTCTGTAAGAATTGGAACAAGACGGAAAATTACCTTTTTTGGATTTTATGTTGTCAAGGGACCCTTCTTCACATCAAGTCAAATATTCAGTTTATAGAAAACCTACGTTTACACCATGTTGTATTCCTTTTGATTCTTCACACCCTACTGAACAAAAGGTCTCAGCCCTTCGTTTCCTGATAAGACGAGCTTTCACTCATTCTTCTACTTGTAGAGCCAGAAATAAGGAACTTTCTACTATTAAGGCTATAGCTCGATCGCTTGGATTTGCAGAGCGGGTTTTCTGTAAGAATTGGAACAAGACGGAAAATTACCTTTTTTGGATTTTATGTTGTCAAGGGACCCTTCTTCACATCAAGTCAAATATTCAGTTTATAGAAAACCTACGTTTACACCATGTTATATTCCTTTTGATTCTTCACACCCTACTGAACAAAAGGTCTCAGCCCTTCGTTTCCTGATAAGACGAGCTTTCACTCATTCTTCTACTTGTAGAGCCAGAAATAAGGAACTTTCTACTATTAAGGCTATGGCTCGATCGCTTGGATTTGCAGAGCGGGTTTTCTGTAAGAATTGGAACAAGACGGAAAATTACCTTTTTTGGATTTTATGTTTTCAAGGGACCCTTCTTCACATCAAGTCAAATATTCAGTTTATAGAAAACCTACGTTTACACCATGTTATATTCCTTTTGATTCTTCACACCCTACTGAACAAAAGGTCTCAGCCCTTCGTTTCCTGATAAGACGAGCTTTCACTCATTCTTCTACTTGTAGAGCCAGAAATAAGGAACTTTCTACTATTAAGGCTATGGCTCGATCGCTTGGATTTGCAGAGCGGGTTTTCTGTAAGAATTGGAACAAGACGGAAAATTACCTTTTTTGGATTTTATGTTGTCAAGGGACCCTTCTTCACATCAAGTCAAATATTCAGTTTATAGAAAACCTACGTTTACACCATGTTGTATTCCTTTTGATTCTTCACACCCTACTGAACAAAAGGTCTCAGCCCTTCGTTTCCTGATAAGACGAGCTTTCACTCATTCTTCTACTTGTAGAGCCAGAAATAAGGAACTTTCTACTATTAAGGCTATAGCTCGATCGCTTGGATTTGCAGAGCGGGTTTTCTGTAAGAATTGGAACAAGACGGAAAATTACCTTTTTTGGATTTTATGTTGTCAAGGGACCCTTCTTCACATCAAGTCAAATATTCAGTTTATAGAAAACCTACGTTTACACCATGTTATATTCCTTTTGATTCTTCACACCCTACTGAACAAAAGGTCTCAGCCCTTCGTTTCCTGATAAGACGAGCTTTCACTCATTCTTCTACTTGTAGAGCCAGAAATAAGGAACTTTCTACTATTAAGGCTATGGCTCGATCGCTTGGATTTGCAGAGCGGGTTTTCTGTAAGAATTGGAACAAGACGGAAAATTACCTTTTTGGATTTTATGTTGTCAAGGGACCCTTCTTCACATCAAGTCAAATATTCAGTTTATAGAAAACCTACGTTTACACCATGTTATATTCCTTTTGATTCTTCACACCCTACTGAACAAAAGGTCTCAGCCCTTCGTTTCCTGATAAGACGAGCTTTCACTCATTCTTCTACTTGTAGAGCCAGAAATAAGGAACTTTCTACTATTAAGGCTATGGCTCGATCGCTTGGATTTGCAGAGCGGGTTTTCTGTAAGAATTGGAACAAGACGGAAAATTACCTTTTTGGATTTTATGTTGTCAAGGGACCCTTCTTCACATCAAGTCAAATATTCAGTTTATAGAAAACCTACGTTTACACCATGTTGTATTCCTTTTGATTCTTCACACCCTACTGAACAAAAGGTCTCAGCCCTTCGTTTCCTGATAAGACGAGCTTTCACTCATTCTTCTACTTGTAGAGCCAGAAATAAGGAACTTTCTACTATTAAGGCTATAGCTCGATCGCTTGGATTTGCAGAGCGGGTTTTCTGTAAGAATTGGAACAAGACGGAAAATTACCTTTTTTGGATTTTATGTTGTCAAGGGACCCTTCTTCACATCAAGTCAAATATTCAGTTTATAGAAAACCTACGTTTACACCATGTTATATTCCTTTTGATTCTTCACACCCTACTGAACAAAAGGTCTCAGCCCTTCGTTTCCTGATAAGACGAGCTTTCACTCATTCTTCTACTTGTAGAGCCAGAAATAAGGAACTTTCTACTATTAAGGCTATGGCTCGATCGCTTGGATTTGCAGAGCGGGTTTTCTGTAAGAATTGGAACAAGACGGAAAATTACCTTTTTTGGATTTTATGTTTTCAAGGGACCCTTCTTCACATCAAGTCAAATATTCAGTTTATAGAAAACCTACGTTTACACCATGTTATATTCCTTTTGATTCTTCACACCCTACTGAACAAAAGGTCTCAGCCCTTCGTTTCCTGATAAGACGAGCTTTCACTCATTCTTCTACTTGTAGAGCCAGAAATAAGGAACTTTCTACTATTAAGGCTATGGCTCGATCGCTTGGATTTGCAGAGCGGGTTTTCTGTAAGAATTGGAACAAGACGGAAAATTACCTTTTTTGGATTTTATGTTGTCAAGGGACCCTTCTTCACATCAAGTCAAATATTCAGTTTATAGAAAACCTACGTTTACACCATGTTGTATTCCTTTTGATTCTTCACACCCTACTGAACAAAAGGTCTCAGCCCTTCGTTTCCTGATAAGACGAGCTTTCACTCATTCTTCTACTTGTAGAGCCAGAAATAAGGAACTTTCTACTATTAAGGCTATAGCTCGATCGCTTGGATTTGCAGAGCGGGTTTTCTGTAAGAATTGGAACAAGACGGAAAATTACCTTTTTTGGATTTTATGTTGTCAAGGGACCCTTCTTCACATCAAGTCAAATATTCAGTTTATAGAAAACCTACGTTTACACCATGTTATATTCCTTTTGATTCTTCACACCCTACTGAACAAAAGGTCTCAGCCCTTCGTTTCCTGATAAGACGAGCTTTCACTCATTCTTCTACTTGTAGAGCCAGAAATAAGGAACTTTCTACTATTAAGGCTATGGCTCGATCGCTTGGATTTGCAGAGCGGGTTTTCTGTAAGAATTGGAACAAGACGGAAAATTACCTTTTTGGATTTTATGTTTTCAAGGGACCCTTCTTCACATCAAGTCAAATATTCAGTTTATAGAAAACCTACGTTTACACCATGTTATATTCCTTTTGATTCTTCACACCCTACTGAACAAAAGGTCTCAGCCCTTCGTTTCCTGATAAGACGAGCTTTCACTCATTCTTCTACTTGTAGAGCCAGAAATAAGGAACTTTCTACTATTAAGGCTATGGCTCGATCGCTTGGATTTGCAGAGCGGGTTTTCTGTAAGAATTGGAACAAGACGGAAAATTACCTTTTTTGGATTTTATGTTGTCAAGGGACCCTTCTTCACATCAAGTCAAATATTCAGTTTATAGAAAACCTACGTTTACACCATGTTGTATTCCTTTTGATTCTTCACACCCTACTGAACAAAAGGTCTCAGCCCTTCGTTTCCTGATAAGACGAGCTTTCACTCATTCTTCTACTTGTAGAGCCAGAAATAAGGAACTTTCTACTATTAAGGCTATAGCTCGATCGCTTGGATTTGCAGAGCGGGTTTTCTGTAAGAATTGGAACAAGACGGAAAATTACCTTTTTTGGATTTTATGTTGTCAAGGGACCCTTCTTCACATCAAGTCAAATATTCAGTTTATAGAAAACCTACGTTTACACCATGTTGTATTCCTTTTGATTCTTCACACCCTACTGAACAAAAGGTCTCAGCCCTTCGTTTCCTGATAAGACGAGCTTTCACTCATTCTTCTACTTGTAGAGCCAGAAATAAGGAACTTTCTACTATTAAGGCTATGGCTCGATCGCTTGGATTTGCAGAGCGGGTTTTCTGTAAGAATTGGAACAAGACGGAAAATTACCTTTTTTGGATTTTATGTTGTCAAGGGACCCTTCTTCACATCAAGTCAAATATTCAGTTTATAGAAAACCTACGTTTACACCATGTTGTATTCCTTTTGATTCTTCACACCCTACTGAACAAAAGGTCTCAGCCCTTCGTTTCCTGATAAGACGAGCTTTCACTCATTCTTCTACTTGTAGAGCCAGAAATAAGGAACTTTCTACTATTAAGGCTATAGCTCGATCGCTTGGATTTGCAGAGCGGGTTTTCTGTAAGAATTGGAACAAGACGGAAAATTACCTTTTTTGGATTTTATGTTGTCAAGGGACCCTTCTTCACATCAAGTCAAATATTCAGTTTATAGAAAACCTACGTTTACACCATGTTATATTCCTTTTGATTCTTCACACCCTACTGAACAAAAGGTCTCAGCCCTTCGTTTCCTGATAAGACGAGCTTTCACTCATTCTTCTACTTGTAGAGCCAGAAATAAGGAACTTTCTACTATTAAGGCTATAGCTCGATCGCTTGGATTTGCAGAGCGGGTTTTCTGTAAGAATTGGAACAAGACGGAAAATTACCTTTTTTGGATTTTATGTTGTCAAGGGACCCTTCTTCACATCAAGTCAAATATTCAGTTTATAGAAAACCTACGTTTACACCATGTTGTATTCCTTTTGATTCTTCACACCCTACTGAACAAAAGGTCTCAGCCCTTCGTTTCCTGATAAGACGAGCTTTCACTCATTCTTCTACTTGTAGAGCCAGAAATAAGGAACTTTCTACTATTAAGGCTATAGCTCGATCGCTTGGATTTGCAGAGCGGGTTTTCTGTAAGAATTGGAACAAGACGGAAAATTACCTTTTTTGGATTTTATGTTGTCAAGGGACCCTTCTTCACATCAAGTCAAATATTCAGTTTATAGAAAACCTACGTTTACACCATGTTATATTCCTTTTGATTCTTCACACCCTACTGAACAAAAGGTCTCAGCCCTTCGTTTCCTGATAAGACGAGCTTTCACTCATTCTTCTACTTGTAGAGCCAGAAATAAGGAACTTTCTACTATTAAGGCTATAGCTCGATCGCTTGGATTTGCAGAGCGGGTTTTCTGTAAGAATTGGAACAAGACGGAAAATTACCTTTTTTGGATTTTATGTTGTCAAGGGACCCTTCTTCACATCAAGTCAAATATTCAGTTTATAGAAAACCTACGTTTACACCATGTTGTATTCCTTTTGATTCTTCACACCCTACTGAACAAAAGGTCTCAGCCCTTCGTTTCCTGATAAGACGAGCTTTCACTCATTCTTCTACTTGTAGAGCCAGAAATAAGGAACTTTCTACTATTAAGGCTATAGCTCGATCGCTTGGATTTGCAGAGCGGGTTTTCTGTAAGAATTGGAACAAGACGGAAAATTACCTTTTTTGGATTTTATGTTGTCAAGGGACCCTTCTTCACATCAAGTCAAATATTCAGTTTATAGAAAACCTACGTTTACACCATGTTATATTCCTTTTGATTCTTCACACCCTACTGAACAAAAGGTCTCAGCCCTTCGTTTCCTGATAAGACGAGCTTTCACTCATTCTTCTACTTGTAGAGCCAGAAATAAGGAACTTTCTACTATTAAGGCTATAGCTCGATCGCTTGGATTTGCAGAGCGGGTTTTCTGTAAGAATTGGAACAAGACGGAAAATTACCTTTTTTGGATTTTATGTTGTCAAGGGACCCTTCTTCACATCAAGTCAAATATTCAGTTTATAGAAAACCTACGTTTACACCATGTTGTATTCCTTTTGATTCTTCACACCCTACTGAACAAAAGGTCTCAGCCCTTCGTTTCCTGATAAGACGAGCTTTCACTCATTCTTCTACTTGTAGAGCCAGAAATAAGGAACTTTCTACTATTAAGGCTATAGCTCGATCGCTTGGATTTGCAGAGCGGGTTTTCTGTAAGAATTGGAACAAGACGGAAAATTACCTTTTTTGGATTTTATGTTGTCAAGGGACCCTTCTTCACATCAAGTCAAATATTCAGTTTATAGAAAACCTACGTTTACACCATGTTGTATTCCTTTTGATTCTTCACACCCTACTGAACAAAAGGTCTCAGCCCTTCGTTTCCTGATAAGACGAGCTTTCACTCATTCTTCTACTTGTAGAGCCAGAAATAAGGAACTTTCTACTATTAAGGCTATAGCTCGATCGCTTGGATTTGCAGAGCGGGTTTTCTGTAAGAATTGGAACAAGACGGAAAATTACCTTTTTTGGATTTTATGTTGTCAAGGGACCCTTCTTCACATCAAGTCAAATATTCAGTTTATAGAAAACCTACGTTTACACCATGTTGTATTCCTTTTGATTCTTCACACCCTACTGAACAAAAGGTCTCAGCCCTTCGTTTCCTGATAAGACGAGCTTTCACTCATTCTTCTACTTGTAGAGCCAGAAATAAGGAACTTTCTACTATTAAGGCTATGGCTCGATCGCTTGGATTTGCAGAGCGGGTTTTCTGTAAGAATTGGAACAAGACGGAAAATTACCTTTTTTGGATTTTATGTTGTCAAGGGACCCTTCTTCACATCAAGTCAAATATTCAGTTTATAGAAAACCTACGTTTACACCATGTTGTATTCCTTTTGATTCTTCACACCCTACTGAACAAAAGGTCTCAGCCCTTCGTTTCCTGATAAGACGAGCTTTCACTCATTCTTCTACTTGTAGAGCCAGAAATAAGGAACTTTCTACTATTAAGGCTATAGCTCGATCGCTTGGATTTGCAGAGCGGGTTTTCTGTAAGAATTGGAACAAGACGGAAAATTACCTTTTTTGGATTTTATGTTGTCAAGGGACCCTTCTTCACATCAAGTCAAATATTCAGTTTATAGAAAACCTACGTTTACACCATGTTGTATTCCTTTTGATTCTTCACACCCTACTGAACAAAAGGTCTCAGCCCTTCGTTTCCTGATAAGACGAGCTTTCACTCATTCTTCTACTTGTAGAGCCAGAAATAAGGAACTTTCTACTATTAAGGCTATGGCTCGATCGCTTGGATTTGCAGAGCGGGTTTTCTGTAAGAATTGCAACAAGACGGAAAATTACCTTTTTTGGATTTTATGTTGTCAAGGGACCCTTCTTCACATCAAGTCAAATATTCAGTTTATAGAAAACCTACGTTTACACCATGTTGTATTCCTTTTGATTCTTCACACCCTACTGAACAAAAGGTCTCAGCCCTTCGTTTCCTGATAAGACGAGCTTTCACTCATTCTTCTACTTGTAGAGCCAGAAATAAGGAACTTTCTACTATTAAGGCTATGGCTCGATCGCTTGGATTTGCAGATTGGGTTTTCTGTAAGTGGTTGAGGGACTTCACAAATTTGAGATTTACGACATCGTCTACGGAGGTCGGGACTCTTAGGTATGTTGGTAAGGTGGAATATTTCCCCCCAATTATTTCTATCCTCAAAAAGGCATGCCGAAAATATGGTTTGAAATTCGGTATATGCACTAGAAATATCTTTTCACTAATTCGGAATGATCGTGATTAGGTTTCAGATTTTTGTAGACATGGTGTCTATAGTATTCCACTTATTCATGAGGACCCCAACACTGATATTAAATACTATATAGGTTCTACACTTCGGACCTTGGATAAAAGATTGAGCGAACATAAATATGCTCTACGAACAGGGACTATTAACACAGCACTTACTACCGCTGTTGGGCAGGGAGGGTACTCCCCGATTGGAATAACGCTAAAATTCTCAGCTCAAAGGTAACCAGAAGTACAATATTTGTGTCTGAAAGATTGCATATCAATTCATATGGTAACAAGTGTTGTAATATTGTCATGCCTACCTATATGCCAAACCCATGGAGACGGCTGGTAATCCTCACCTCCATCGAGAATGAAATCTAGATATAACTTTGACTTGGATAATTTTTTTAAACATTACAGTTTGTGTTTTTAAAGTTGGCAACACAGGAATGTAAAAAGAGACGTGTGACGGGAGATAATTTGTGATGTATATATATGGGATAGCTCCTCCTGATTCGTGGCACTTAGGCCTGATGATGGGGACAAGAGATCCCTGAAAGTACTTGCCTTTTATTGTAAATAGTGTTTATAATTGTAAATAAATGTATTTTAATTTGCAGTTGGAGACACAGTTTGTGTTAATCGTACGTTTGGACAGTATGTGCATAGTAATTCTACAGTTTTCGTGCGAAATTTATCATTGGTATCATGGTAACAGTAAGTAAATAATCAGTTAAAAAATTATCTGGTAGTTTGTATTTCTTTGTGGAGCTAACCTCTGAATCTCAGAGAACAGCATAGTGATATGTATGTTTCTGTGGGAATCAGTGTCTTCGTATGCATGTTTATTTGTGCGTATAAATTGATTAGAAATCTCATCCTTATGGGCTATTATTTTTGTCGGAGTGACTCCTCAAAAAGATAAGAATATTCATTTTCAAATAGATATTCGAAACACTACTATGTTGTAAGTAAGTTGCACATCTTTACAAGGTTTTTAATTATGCCATGCACTTTTATATTATTTGGATCTTAGGATGGTTCCCCTTTCTGAGACATAGTTAAGTAACTCATTTATGCAATACACTGTGTATATAAACTTATTATTCTCTCACTTTTGGGAAGCCAGTAGCCCTGAATTATGGATGAGCAATTCATTCTCGATATGGATGTTTGTTAATCAATGGAATCATTTATCGAGATAATAAAAAAAAATTAAAAGAATAATTCATACGTGTCCATGTAAAACATTTGTTATAACATTTTGAATCTTCATTGTTATGCTTTGTAACAAAATTTTGTAATGTAAATTTTGTTGAATTTTTCAGGAAACATATGATAATGTAGTAATTGATTTAGAACTAGCAAGGAGGCAGGGGTTTTACTTCGGTGCAAAACTTGTTCGTGGAGCATACATGGAGCAGGTATTAATTTCCCATTATATTTTAAAGCTCTTAAATTTTATAAATTAAATCAGTTTTTGTGAATATCATATAATTGAAAATTATTATTTTTATACAAAGATAAATAAGTATCATGCTGGGGTAATCTCCGTTAATACTAAAGTGTTTTTTTTTTTATCTTACTTATCTTGTGTCAGTATTAACAGTGAACATTTTTTAATCTCACATTCTATTTTGATAAAATCTTTGCAGTTCTTTTTGAGTGTTTTTACCATACACTGAAGATTCAATTGAATTAGAGACAGCTGGCATTATGCAAATGTGGCGCTGTGGGTGGCCTTGTAAATGGAAACGACATGACGTATGCGGCGATCCGACAATATGAGGAGTGATGCAATGGGAATCATTAAGAGTCGGACGCAGTATGGGTAGGACTAAACGTATTTGATCGTGGGCAAATTGTCGGGGCCCGACGAATGGGTCACTTCATCTCCGAAGTCGTGCAGGCACTGGGATTTTCACGAGCCACTGTGTCACGGGTGCACTGTAAGTACATCAAATCCGGTAAAACCATCCCTGCGAGGGCCAACTACTGTGGACAACAGCGTGTAGATGAGAGTGGTCATCGTCGGCTACCTCACATTGCAACAGCGGATAGACGGGCCACAGTGCAAGAAATCACATGGCAATTTAACGCCGGTGCACAAAAACGTGTAAGCAGCCACACCATCCAGAACCATCTCCTCGCTATGGGTACAGAAGCCATCGTCCCACGAGGTTACCACTTCTGACCGCACATAACAGGGTGTAAAGATTAGCATGGGCGCGGGAACATCGCCACTGGACCCTAGACATGTGGGAAAATGTTGCTTGGACTGATGAGTCGAGATTCACGTTAATACATGCGGATGGCAGGATACGAGTACAGCGCAAACCACATGAAGCGATGGATTCTTCTTGCCAGCAGGGTACTCTTCAAGCTGGTGGGGGTGGCATTCTCGTCTGGGGACTGTTTACGTGGACAGAAATGGGAACCCTGGTACGTGTGACATCGTCCCTCACAGGTCAATGTTACCGGGATATCCTGGACGACCATTTGCTTTGCTCCCGTTTGCGCGTCTTCAACATCCCACTGGGGACCTCATCCTGCAACGCTCCCGAATTGTATCTGAATGGTTGGATGAACACTCCGCCGACGTGACCTCGCTTCCTTGGCCAGCTAGGTCACCTGACCTCAATCCCATCGAGCACATCTGGGATGCCATCGAGAAAGATGTTTGAGGCTCTGACCCCCCCTCCCCTCCATCAAATCTTCGTGAACTGTGGGAGCTTGTTCATTGATCGTGGATCCGTATGGCTTCCCAACGCTTCCGGTGTCTTGTCGAGTCCATGGCGAGACGAATCGCCGCCGTCATCAGGGCGAAAGGTGGTGCTACACGTTACTAGACAGGTATCTCTAATTCAATTGCTCTTCAGTGTATAAATTTTACCTCACAGCAGTATATCCCAAACGGGTTCTGTGAAATTTTGAAACACCAAATATTTTCCCTGGAGTAAAGGTATATGTTGCTTATAAGACGTAAGAATAATGACAATCAAATGTAAATATGCTTTATTTTGTCTGGGAAGAGAGCGTTGTCATGATGGTGTAATTTTTACTCCCTGAGGGAAGTTTCCTTGGTCAACTTACTGCTGCATCAAGAGCGGGAACACACTTGTGACGACACACCTCACACACTTCGGTACAGCACGCACAATTGATAGGCCCCCTGGTATTTCCTGCCCGCCAGCAATCATCCTTCGTAAAAATCCTGACTCTAGAAACATCCAGGCTCATAACTTCTAAAGTTCCTCTAGCATCTCAAACTTTGTTTATCGGCCCGTGGTGTTTTAATCGGTGATATTATACTTAAATTATGTTGCTTGTGTGAATACTTTGGGGAACGTGGTGCAAACAATTAAGGTTTGTGTGTTTTGAAGATGTTTGAAGATTATCCATCATTGCACGACTGACAAATCTGCGGGACCTGTCCTTAAGCTAGAGGTGGTTTTTTACATGTCCCTTGGTAGCATATAATAGTCAAATACACTGCCGGACAATTGCTAAGGACGGATGACAATAGCAACGATAGCAACCATAAAATGGAAGGCAGGAAAATGTGGAAATTAGCATAAGTGCGGGATACAGTAAGACGTGTTGTGCGTATGCAAATTTGGGATTGCCGAACTTGTTCGTGACGTCATAGCGCTGATAAGAGATATAAAGGATTTGACGCGTATTGACCGTTGTTGTTCAAACGCAAAGCTGAAAGGGAAAGAATCAATTGACGAACTTGCAATTTTCAGTATGTCTTCCTGACATCACCTAGATGATTTTACGCGTGGCCGTATTATTGGCAAAATTGAAGAAGGGCGAAAAATAACAGATGTTGCCAGGGAGTTCGACGTCAGCCACAGTGTTGTTTCAAGGCTTTGGAAATCATTTCAAACAAATGGAGAGTGTAGCAAACGTCACGGGGAGGTCGTGTTCGCAGTACGACACCTGCAGAAGATCGGTACATAGTGCTATCAACAAAAAGACACCGGCGCAGCACAGCTAGTGAGGTAGCAAATCAGTTTATGGTTGCTACTGGCAAGCGGATCTCCCGAAAAACTGTCGCCAGACGTTTGCATGAAGGAGGACTATACGCCTGTCGTCCTGTTGTGTGCATCCCATTGTCCAGACGTCACCGTGCCGCCCGTTTGCAATGGTGACATCAACATCGCAATTGTACTGATAACGACTGGTCTGCTGTCCTCTTCTCAGATGAGAGTAGATACAGTCTATCGTCTGATTGTCGACGACAACTGATCTGTCGTGATAGTGGTACTGCATATTGTCCAGCAAACATACAGGAAAGGGACCAGTATCCGACATGTAGTGTCATGGTATGAGCTGGCATCATGATCAATGGCCGTACGTCCCTCTATGTGCTTCCAACTGGGACTATGAGTGGCCGACGATACATTAATGATTTTCTGCTACCTCATGTTCGCATGTTCCGTGGTGCTATCGGTGATAGATTCATTTTCATGGACGACAACACAATATGTCATCGAACAGTCGCTGTCCAGGAGTGTCTTGAGAGCGAGGATATTCAACGCCTCGTATGGCCAGCACGTTCTCCAGATCTGAATCCCATTGAAAATGTGTGGGATGCTTTGGGGAGGAGTCTTGCTGGTCGCCAATGCCCTCCAATAAACAAGGACACCCTCATCCGTGCACTGACAGTGGAATGGGATAAATTACCCCAACAGCTGCTTGATAATGTTGTGCAAAGCATGACACGACGTGTGGAATCTTGCATCGCCCTCCATGGTGGCCATATCCCATATTGACATCCTACGCCGGAACGCCTGCGGACGGTAATTGAATTTTTTCACGTTTACGTATTCTGCACAAAATGGCCTGTTTGTCCCCTTAACACGTTCCAAAGCCTTCTGGATTTCGGAGCACAATAAATTGTCTTTCTTGTAATGTCCTGGCATTCTGACATTATTTTATATCACTTGGCATCCAACCACACTTACTTTTTTATGCGCTATATAGCCGTTTCTGATCCGTCCTTAGCAATTGTCCAGCAGTGTATAAATTTGGTGAAAATCTTCCAAATATGTGAAGGCAATGTAAATAGACAAAGTCATCATCCTTTCTACGTTTATCTTTAATTAACACACAGCAACCAAAAAATTGTTTTCTGGATATTTGTGGGATTGAACTAGAGCTGAGGTGGGCCGAGCCCGAGCCCGAAAGCCGGAAGCAGAGCCCGGGCCCGAATCGGGCTCGGGCTGTAGAATATTTACTGTGGTTCGGCCTCGGGCTCATAGAGAGGAGAGCGAGAGAATTTTTTTCATGTATAACTGTGATTTTATATGATTTAGCACATGAGGCACTTTGTAATCGGTAAATGGCATTCTTCGGCAACTGGTTCTTCTCTCTACCAGGATACCGCAGGCACATCCAATGTGATGCCTCGTATCTTTAAATGAATATAGCGTCGTATAGTTAAATCCCTGAATTGGCAATGGGCTGGACATACTGCCAGAAGGACAGACCATAGATGGACAGCCGAAATTTTAGATTGGATTCCAAGGGACAGGAAAAGACCCAGAAAAAGACCACATGGGAGATGGGTGGATGAAATTCGTAAATATGCGGGAGTGACATGGAGGAGACTGGCACAAGACAGACCGTTGTGGAGGAAACTTGGGGAGACCTTCGTCCAGCAGTGGATTGATAATGGTTGACAATGATGATGATGATGATATTTAAAGTTCAAATTGTTAAAGCGTTCTATTATTCTGTTTGCAGTTTCTGTCTAACTTCCTTGAAAAGCCATCTGGTTGATATGTGTGAAAGCTTGGAAACGCTTATGGGCCTGTTTCTGACACCAATAAATCGGATCACTAGTGTAATATTACTATTTCCAACACTAGTTTCATCGCTAATTTTTTAATGCTATGTGGATGATGTATTTGCTGTCTGGATTTGTGAAAAACCAATCTTTGGAACATAGATCGTATTTGAATCAAAGATTATATTTATAAAAATGCAAGTGAAGGAAACTGTAATGGGACCGAGAGCCCTAGTGGCTGAAACCATAGTCCCATTATAGTTTCCTTTACTGGCATTTTAATGAGTATTATCTTTGATTCAAAAACGATCTATGTATAACGAAATGCCATTAGCAGTTTTTGCTCTGATGGGCTATATAATCCTTGAAACAGTTGTACAATATAATAACAAAAGACACAATTCGAAAAATGCATACATATTCCCTACATTGTTCTTAGTTGACATGCTAATAGTATTAACTTCAATAAATAGAAATTCACCTTTTAAATTTTTTGTTCATTTTGCTCACATTTCTTGTGCGTGTATTTCAAGCAGACTTGTCATTACTCGTGAAGGCCTTTCATGGTCGCCATATCTTTTGTCCCTGTGTCTTCTTGTATACATTTTGGTAGTTTTGGAGTCATTTCTGTTATAATATCTTTTTCTGAGCCCCTTTCCTATACATATTACCTTGCTTACACATACTCATCACAATCACATGAAATTTCCTTATTAGCAACATATCACTAAACAGCTAAAAACACATTATATACAACTTACACTCCGCCCATCGAATACTCTAACCCTAATCTTCTCGGTCGCATTGCTTCCAATGTCATTACATTCACCACTTTTCACATGCATTCATATTAAAATTTTAATACACTGTTTACAGATATATTATTGCATGAGCTCAATTCATTATATACACTGGCGGAAAGGGAAAAAAGAATAAAAAGAAGACGTCTGATACCAACGAAATTTATACAGCATAATAACGGAATACAGAGGATAACGTGATCAAAACATTATGGCAAAATACAGCTGTATTTGCTGGTAAACTGAAAAATAACATTTCCATGTAACATGGTTAGTACGAGGTTGAACCGCCATGAACTGCGTCACACAGTGCGATTCTGGCATGGAGTCTGTCGTACAGATGTTGGATGTAAGTTTGGGGTATTGAGTTCCAAGCATCCTCAACCAGGACGCGTAAATCGGGGATGGTCGTGGCTTGCCGTGGAGACCGGATAAGTCGTTGTCCCACAAAATCCCACACCTGCTCAAATCCGGTGAACGTGCAGGCCATGGAAGTTGTCTCACACCCTGAAGTGCATGTTGCGTTGCCTTGCTGGAAAACACCACGATGGACCGACCTTACAAATGGCACAACAACGGGCTGAATGATATTGTTGATGTAGGAGGTGCTGTTTAACGTACCCGATACAAACACTAGTTGTGTATGGGAGTGATAGCTGATCGCTCCCCACACCAGGAGACCAGGTGTAGGCCTTGTGTGTCGCTGGTGGATGCAAGAAGGGTGGAGACGCTCCCTTGTGTGTCTGCAAACACGCATACGGCCATCACTGGCTCCCAAGCAGAATCTGCTTTCATCGCTGAACACGGCAGATCGTCCTTGCGTTCTCCAGTGCAGACGTTGGCGACACCACTGCAAACCGTTCCTGACGGTGGGCTGGAGTCAGAGGTACACATGCCAGAGGCACAGATGCACGTAGTCCTGCATCCACTAGACAGTTGCGGATTGTTTGCACAGTCAACTCAGGTGCAACGGCAGCTCGGATTTGCGTCGCAGTCGATGTTCTGCTTGACAACGCCGCTCTTCCTATGCGTCGATTGGTCCACTCTTCAGTCCGTCTGTGACTCCCGGTTCCACGTCTTCTCGTGTTTGAATGTTCCTCGGACCATCTCCGCCACCATCGTACCACCACCGATACTTCCCATCCAATTCGCTCCGCAATACGGAGATACGACCACCCGGCCTCGCGGGGTCCGACTAGACGACCTCGCTCAAAGTCCGATAACTGCTGAAATCGTACACGTCTTCCATGTCCAGGCATTGCAGCTTCTTCAGGATCTTCGCACTTGTCCGTACGCCGACGACTGATTACATTCACTTCGCCGTACTCCTTAAATACCACCGACGATAATTTGCATATTATGCCGTGCTGTGGTGTAAGTGCTCACCGGTTGGTCCCGAAATGAATATCACACCTACGTAAACTCGACCCCATTAACATATGTAAATTTCATGATCATCCGCCAATTCCTTCTTGGTGTTCTTTTTTCACTTTCCGCCAGTGTACTATGGCTCAGTTTTATACTCCTCTAACCTTACTCAGTGTTTCGACGGGAAACCAGATACTCCCAACCATCAACATAGTAAGCCTCACCACCATGACCACGCCTGCCTCGAGTACTTTCTGTCAGACCTCGGCTGTCTTCAGGAGGCTTATCAGAACAACCAGTCCCCTCTGCAGCCGCAGAGCAAGTGATTCAATCGTCTCCGGTCCTCTGCTCTCTCGATGTTTGCCTGTGGCGCCATCTGTTCTTAGATTTGGTGAATATCTAGCATTTAAATTTCTTTTTTCATTTCTTTTCTGTTCTATTTTATTCAAGGCTTTCCATTAAAATACACTAAATATGTGTAAGCAAAGTAATACACTGCTGGACAATCGCTAAGGACGGATCATAAACGGCTATATAGCGCATAAAAAAGTAAGTGTGGTTGGATGCCAAGTGAAATAAAATAATGTCAGAACACCAGGACATTACAAGAAAGACAATTTATTGTGCTCTGAAATCCAGAATTCTTTGGAACGTGTTCAAGGGACGAACAGGCCATTTTGTGCAGAATACGTAAACGTGAAAAAAATGCAATTACAGTCCGCAGGCGTTCCGGCGTAAGATGTCAATACGGGATATGGCCACCATGGAGGGCAATGGAAGATTCCACACGTCGTGTCATGCTTTGCACAACATTATCAAGCAGCTGTTGGGGTAATTTATCCCATTCCTCTGTCAGTGCACGGATGAGGGTGTCCTTGCTTATTGGAGGGCATTGGCGACCAGCAAGACTCATCCCCAAAGCATCCCACACATTTTCAATGGGATTCAGATCTGGAGAACGTGCTGGCCATACGAGCCGTTGAATATCCTCGCTCTCAAGACACTCCTGGACAGCGACTGTTCGAGGACATGTTGCGTTGTCGTCCATGAAAATGAATCTATCACCGACAGCACCACGGAACATGCGAACATGAGGTAGCAGAACATCATTAGTGTATCGTTGGCCAGTCATAGTCCCAGTTGGAAGCACATAGAGGGACGTACGGCCATTGATCATGATGCCAGCCCATACCATGACACTACATGTTGGATATCGGTCCCTTTCCTGTATGTTTGCTGGACAATATGCAGTACCACTATCACGCCAGATCAGTTGTCGTCGACAATCAGATGATAGACTGTATTCACTCTCATATGAGAAGAGGACAGCAGACCAGTCGTTATCATTCCAATTGCGATGTTGATGGCACCCTTGCAAATGGGCGGTTCGGTGACGTCTGGACAATGGGATGCACACAACAGGACGGCGGGCGTGTAGTCCTTCATGCAAACGTCTGGCGACAGTTTTTCGGGAGATCCGCTTGCCAGTAGCAGCCATAAACTGATTTGCTACCTCAGTAGCTAAGCTGCGCCGGTGTCTTTTTGTTGATAGCACTATGTACCGATCTTCTGCAGGTGTCGTACTGCGAACACGACCTCCCCGTGAAGTTTGCTACACTCTCCATTTGTTTGAAATGATTTCCAAAGCCTTGAAACAACACTGTGGCTGACGTCGAACTCCCTGGCAACATCTGTTATTTTTCGCCCTTCTTCAATCTTGCCAATAATACGGCCACACGTAAAATCATCTAGGTGATGTCGGGAAGACATACTGAAAATTGCAAGTTCGTCAATTGATTCTTTCCCTTTCAATTTTGCGTTTGAACAAGAACGGTCAATACGCGTCAAATCCTTTATATCTGTTATCAGCGCTATGACGTCACGAACAAGTTCGGCAATCCAAAATTTGCATACGCACAACACGTCTTACTGTATCACGCACGTATGCTAATTTCCACATTTTTCTGCCTTCCATTTTATGGTTGCTATTGTCATCCGTCCTTAGCAATTGTCCGGCAGTGTATGTATAGGAAAGGGGCTCAGAAAAAGATATTACAGAAATGATTCCAAAACTGCCAAAATGTATACAAGAAGAGACAGGAACGAAAGATACGGCAACCATGAAAGGCCTTCACGTGTAATGACAAGTCCGCTTGAAATATACATTCAACAAATGCGAAGGAACAAAAACCTTAAAAGGTGAGTTTCTATTTATTTGCAGTTTTACAATGTTATCAACAATCACCATTCCAATATTTCAGTTGCACTAGAACTGGGGATAAACTGTTCCTTACCATTCCTTGATGTTGAGTTCTTTAAGACAGAATCTGGCATACTCGGAACCAAAGTATACTGGAAACCTTTCTCTTCTGTAATGCCATCACCGCAGATCATGTCGACCATGGTTGTACAAGGTTTCTGCGTTTTATAATTACGCCTTCAGAGTGGTTAACATGTGCTCCAATGATAAAGACCATCTAAAAGATCAACCATCGAAGGCCAACTACATTACATGATGATAATTGACGTGCTTGAAGTGTTAAGGGGGAAAAAATGACCAAGAACTTTCGGGTAAGCGATTGGTTATTTTAATAATATATCATCTTGTCAAACTGTCATATTCGTTTTGTCGTCTTATCACGATTTTTGTTGTTGTATTTTTCGGTTTCTGACCATCAGATGCACTTGCTTGTTTTTCTTGCTGCCACCAGTCTAGATTGGGGTAAGGTCTAGACGCCTTATGGAGATCACTTTATTCGAGACAGAGGCGTGGTTGAAGACTTCCAAGATGGTGTAGAAATGAGCCGAAGATATTTAACAAATAACAAACAAATTTATTATCCACCACTTAGGGTAGGATTAAGGCTGGTTTTACACCTTGCATACAGAAGAATTTTAGGTGACAATAGAGCTTGAGCTGAGCACAACAGAATTATGGTGCTTCCTTGTTAGCACCGTTCAGTTCCTCTTGGGTACATAAGTTATGCATCCGTAGCATTATGTAGCACTTTTGAATCAAGATATGAGATTACCAGATCTCAGATATAATGGATCTAGACCTTGGCCTGATCCCTTGGAACAAATATAGGTAGTTACTAACCGAAGTTAGTTGAAATCTATCCCTAGCTAACTCGACCGCAGCCGAGTGCTTTTCTTACGGCAAAATCATCCCACGCGATGACCTGACATCCTACTCTGGTGAAAACTAGGCGAGAAGAGAGCGCCAAAAAAAAACAAAAAAAAACTAACTTCCTGAGTTCTCCCTAAACTTTTCTGAGCCCCAGCGAGCGCTTAGCCAATCGCAAAGACGCATTCGACCCCCTTAGCTGGGCATTCTTCACTCTCCGCGTCCTGCTTCTCACGGTTTACATCCGCCCGATGGCTGCTCTTCGAAGAATTCCATGCTCCAAGTTCTGAGAATTCATAGGTTCGTTATGACCTTGTGAACTGGTCACCAAGATGGCTGTCATGCTCCCTTCCTCGCTTTTCACTTCAAAATGGCGTTCCATTGCCCATTTCTGATTTTTCCCACGTTTACTTTTTAACATTCTGCAGTTCCCATTTTCCTGTGCACCACTGGCATTTTTTCCAATTCTTTTTTTTTTTCTAATGATTTTCACATCATCACACATCTAAATGAAGTAGCACTACTGAAAAAAATTGCCATTGATACAGGATTTAATCCAGAAATCACAGAATTCATACCATTTTCAAGTATAATCAGGGGTCCAAAAATATATTTCATGAAAGAAATACGGGATTACGCCATATAATACAAATTTTGGAAATGACAATTCGATTTTTTGGCGTAAATGTGACAAGGATGGTAAGTCAGATAGTATCCGAAAACTTGAAAAATTTTCATCGTCCTGGAGCGGGACTCGAACCTGTGTCTCCCAGAAAACGCCCGGGCATGCTAACCCTACACCACCCAGAACGACCAAGTTTCAAGTTTTCGATCAATTTGAATATAATCATCTCAGGATTCGCTAGTCGAAGCAACCGGCATTCATGTTTAGCGAATCTGGAGGTTAAGAATCTTATCCCGTGTTTGACCAGAGAAGCAGTAAATCATGAAAGAAATACGGGATTAGGCCATATAATACAAATTTTGGAAATGACAATCCGATTTTTGGCGTAAATGTGCCAAGGATGGTAAGTCAGATAATATCCGAAAACTTGAAATTTTTTCATCGTCCTGGAGCGGGACTCGAACCTGTGTCTGGTCGTTCTGGGTGGTGTAGTGGTTAGCATACCCGGGCATTTTCTGGGAGACGCGGGTTCGAGTCCCGCTCCAGGACGATGAAAAAATTTCAAGTTTTCGGATATTATCTGACTTACCATCCTTGGCACATTTACGCCAAAAATCGGATTGTCATCTTCAAAATTTGTATTATATGGCGTAATCCCGTATTTCTTTCATGATTTATCTGCTTCTCTGGTCAAACACGGGATAAGATTCTTAACCTCCAGATTCGCTAAACATGAATGCCGGTTGCTTCGACTAGCAAATCCTGTGATGATTATATTCAAATTGATCAAAAACTTGAAACTTGGTCGTTCTGGGTGGTGTAGGGTTAGCATACCCTGGCGTTTTCTGGGAGACACAGGTTCGAGTCCCACTCCAGGACGATGAAAAAATTTCAAGTTTTCGGATATTATCTGACTTACCATCCTTGTCACATTTACACCAAAAATCGGATTGTCATCTCCAAAATTTGTAATATGATATTTGTTTGCTAGCCAGCAGAAAATGACACTAGTCAGAGATTTCAGCATTTCCCTTCTCAGTAGCAAGGTTGCCCTCCCTACCAACTTCTTGCATTCCGCAATCCTTCCATGAACTTCTCCTTCCCACATTAACGTTTCATGTGCACATTCTTTGTTCTGTATTCTAGTACTGGCCCCGACCATTTCATACCCCCTCCTCTATTCGCACCTGCTTGTCTCAGAACACAGGGCAACTTAGTGACTCTCGTGGCAGAGCTGTTAGCATTTGCAGAACAGAGCTTCTGCTTTTATTCTTTGACTTAATCCTTTGACCAGCTGGAATGAATTAACTCGGAGTTAGCAAAATGGGCTGAAATCAGCTTTAACTAATGTATTCCCTGTCTAAAAACAAGCAAATCTGCACATCAGAAAATGTTGCTTTCCCCTTAACTTTCTTGTTCAAAGAAAATGGTCATTTATGGGGCTGATTGACACTAATCCTTTCTGACTGATTACCTATTAAAAAGGCTATAACAATGGTGACAAACCTATGAAAGGAGAGATATGTTTCAGTCTTGTTACTGCCCAGTGGCATGATGTCCATGTCACAGGCAGTACCCCTTCCCCCACCATGCCTTGGGTCATGGAACAGAGAATATAGGACTAGAGGGAATATTTTCTCACAGATGATAGGTTTATGGTCTGTACTGCTGAGAATAGTGGGGTAAAGGAATTGTCTTGCTATAGTTTTCATAAAACCTGACCGATTTGTGAGCATTTATATTTGGAAAGTGCAGAAAATTTTGGATACTGTATGGTTCAAGTCCTTCGGCCGCTTAAAGGGTTAAAACAAAACACTAGTCTCTTCTCAAAAACATAGAACAAGAACGTAAATAGTCATATATAATGACTAATTACATTCTTGTTCTGATGCATGTTATGCAAAAAAAGCAGGAAATGTTTAAAAAATTGTAGGACAACGATTAAAACCGGTGGGTTTAACTTGGCTGATAATTAAAAAAAAAATGCTTGCCATAGTGTCATTCGTCAACTATAATTTTTGACTCATCATGGACAAGTGTAATTTTGGATCCATGAGTATAATATAAGACTACACGACATATCTTCTTACGAATGATAGGTCTATGGTCTGTACTGCTGAGAATAGTGGGATAAAGGAATTGCAATGCTTTGTCCACATTACAAAGTGGGAGTTTGTGTTTCAAAATTCCCCCAAATGCAAAATTCTATTTCATCACCCAAAACCCTGATTTTAGATTTCTACAAGGTAGGAGTTCACATTATACCATGCGTATGTAGTGAATTATATCTGGGCCAAACATGAAGAAACCTCTCCATCCACTTGAAGGAACATGGGCAGTAAGAGATCAAAACACCCCAAAATCTGCTTTTGTGGAACATTCAGTAGATCCAAACCATGTTAAATGGGAAGATGCAAAATTAATTTTTAAGTCTTCTTACCTTCCTCATCTACTAAACATAAGAGAGCCATTGGAAATCTTCAAGAACAAAAATCAGGTCAGAAATTTAGGCCCTGCCGCAAACATTCTGAACTTCTGGGAACCTGTCTTTGAGATACTGGGATGATGAACACAAAAATAAGGTTTTGAGCAGATTTAGGCCCTGTTGCAAACATTCTGACTTCTGGGAATCTGTCCTTGAAATACAGGGATGATGAACTCAAAAATCTGGTTTTGAACAAAGATTTAGGCCCTGCTAGAAACCTTCTGAATTTCTGGGAACCTGTCCTTGAGACACTGGGATGATGAACACAAAAATCAGGTTTTGAACAAATATTTAGGCCCTGCTATCAACATTCTCAACTTCTTTATTTTAAATACACCAGGCATGAATAATAATGAAATGCATATAGCATATTAAATCCGTTTATTATTATGGTGTAGTCAACACAAAGATTCGCCAAAGTTTTGCACTCCACTGGGAGGCTTTTTCAAGGCAATGGTAGACATAAAATGCTACTAAATAAATGCTGCATTTTATGTTTACCATTGCCTTGAAAAAGCCTCTCGGTGGAGTGCCAAAGCTTGGCAAATCTTTGTGTTGACTACACCACAAAATTAAACGGATGTAATTCGCTATGTGCATTTCATTATTATTCTGAACTTTTGCAAACCTGTCCTTGAGATACTGGGATGATGAAATCAGGTTTTTTTCTAGGAACCTGTCCTTGAGACACTGGGATGATGAACTCAAAAATTTGGTTTTGAACAGAGATTTAGGCCTTGTTGCAAACATTCTGAAGTTCTGGGACCTGTCTTTGAGATACTGGAATAATGAACACAAAAATCAGGTTTTGAACAGATTTAGGCCCTGTTGCAAACATTCTGAACTTCCGGGGACCTGTCTTTCAGACACTAGGATGATGAACACAAAAATCAGGTTTTGGACAGAGATTTAGGCCCTGCTGCAAACATTCTGAAGTTCTGGAAACCTGTCCTTGAGATACTGGAATAATGAACCCAAAAATCAGGTTTTTAACAGAGATTTAGGTCCTGCCTGAAACTTCTGGGAACCTGTCCTTGAGACACTGGGTTGATGAACTCAAAAATCTGGTTTTGAACAGAGATTTAGGCCCTGCTACAAACATTCTGAATTTCTGGGAACCTGTCCTTGAGATACTGGGATAATGAACACAAAAATCAGGTTTTAACCAGATTTATGCCCTGTTGCAAACATTCTGAGCTTATGGGGACCTATCCTTCAGACACTAGGATGATGAACTCAATAATCAAGTTTTGAACAGAGATTTAGGCCCTGCTACAAACATTCTGAACTTCTGGGAACCTGTCCTTGAGACACTGGGATGATGAACTCAAAAATGTGGTTTTGAACAGAGATTTAGGTCCTGCCTTAAACATTCTGAACTTCTGCGAACCTGTCCTTGAGACACTGGGATAATGAACTCAAAATTGTGATTTTGAACAGAGATTTATTTAGGCCATGCTTCAGACATTCTAAACTTCTGAGAACTTGTCCTTGAGACACTGGGATGATGAACCCATCTGATTTAAATTATGTCACTACGAGTCTATTTTTGCCATTTCATTTTTCAAACTGTCTTTTCACATACTGAAGACATTTTTAGACCTGCTCCGTATGAAGACATAACTGTAGTTACATTGGATCATATGAAGTGATTGTTTTGTTCTTGTTTTGTAAGTTTCTTTTGCTTATTGATGTCTTTTGTGTGTAAAATGGAAAATCATTTTGTACCAACATTCTGTTTGATATGTTTCAGCCATCAAGCTTGCATTAGGTGGAGACACCACTGGTTCTGCTGCCATAGGTCACAGCTAATCTTTGTTGTGATATCACATACGAACAAAAACAAACCAAATTATACAACTGATAAAACAGTAAGCTTGTATAACTGATAAAGATTATTAAATCCTTCATTTTATCCATCTATACACCTCAAAATTTTTTGTTCCATTGATTGCAGTAGTTTTAAAGCAGCTTCTTGCCTGCATGTGACATCACCTGCAGCAAAGGTGGGGACTTAGTGCTGCATGAATAGGAGTGGTGTCTCCACCTAATATAAGCTCGATGGTTTCAGCTTCTTTTACCTCATGAAGTTTTTTCCATCTAACTCATGCTTCTCGAGGAGTGAAAAAATCACGTTTTGATGAAGAATTATTTTCTATCTAATGACGTTACTTTGTTTCCGTGAATTGGTTGTGTTGTTGTCAAACATTTTAATATATTTTTCTTCTTCAGGAAAGAATCAGAGCTGAAGAAGTGGGATATGAAGATCCTATCAATCCATCCTTTGAAGCAACAACAGAGATGTATTATAAAACCTTGTGCGAAATGCTTCGGCACATTGTGGAAGACATAAAAGCAGGAAGTGAACGAAAAATTGGTGTTATGGTTGCCTCTCACAATGAAGATACCGTTAGATTTGCTGTCCAAAAGTAAGGTTTATTTTTTTTGTGTGTGTGTCTTGTAAGTCAAAAATATCTGTATTTTGAATATGTTATTTTCAGAAACTGATTGGCTTGACACCCTGTCTTGGGTATTGATTACCTGTAAACAGTCTAGACCTGTTTGTAATCTGGGTGTAACCCAGAATTCTGGGTTTTTGTCACATTCCAAACCCATAAATCCGGGTTTTTAAGTTTTAGAAGAATTTGAAATGCTTCGGGCATTCCATTTCTAACGCTACGACAGGGTTCCCACTCAACCTGGAAAACAGGGAAAACCTGGAATTCCCAGGGAATTTGTAAATGGCTCCAAAATCAGGGAAAACTCAGGGAAAATTACCCCCCCCCCTTTTTTTTTTGGTAAAAATCAATGGATACTTTATTTTGCCAAAAAAACTTTTTTTTTCAAGATTTCAATTTTTTGCGTGCAATTACTGCCTGCCTAGAAATTGGTAGATCTTACTTTCAGTTATATTGAGTGTTTCCTTTATTATCTAAAAAAAGATGCAAAATTGAATTTTTAAAATTGCCAGTTATTAAGCTTTTGTTCGATTTCTGCTGGCAGTTGTTATAACATGGAACATTTAGGCACAATGGCTCCTGCTTGAAGAAACACTTCACAAGAGAACCAACCAAATGATGGATCCAAGTCTTTTGTCTGTTGGTTCTCTTGAAACATGTTTCTTTGAACAGAGCCATTCCATCATTACGCTTAGCTGCATTGTGTTATAGAAAAACTGAAACTATTCAACTGACAGATTTTTTCTTACATATGACCTGTTTCTATAGGAATGTATTTACAAATTCCGTGTGGGTAGTATTCACAAAAGTTCAAGGAACTTTGGTACAGAAAATAATGTGCACAGTTAGTTTTTATTAATGAAAAGCAGGTAATTTTATAAAGACAAATTACTTAAAGAATTGAAATGCTTCGGACATTCCATTTCTAAAAATGCTACGACAGGGTTCCCACTCAACCTGGAAAACAGGGAAAACCTGGAATTCCCAGGAAATTTGTAAATGGTTCCAAAATCAGGGAAAACTCAGGGAAAATTAACTTTTTTTTTTTTTTTGTAAAAATCAATGCATACTTTATTTTGCCAAAAAAACTTATTTTTTTCAAGATTTCAAACTTTTGCTTGCAATTTTACTGCCTGCCTAGAAATTGGTAGATCTTACTTTCCTTTATTCTCTAAAAAAAGATGCAAAATTGAATTTTTAAAATTGCCAGTTATTAAGCGTTTGTTCAATTTCTGCAGGCAGTTGTTATAACATGGAACAATTAAGCACAATGGCTCCTGCTTGAAGAAACACTTCACAAGAGAACCAACCAAATGATGGATCAAAGTCCTCTGTCTGTTGGTTCTCTTGAAACAATGTTTCTTTGAACAGAGCCATTCCATCATTAAGCTTAGCTGTATTGTGTTATAGAAAAACTGAAACTATTCAACTGACAGATTTTTTCTTACTGTTTGTATGGGAATGTATTTATAAATTCCGTGTGGGTAGTATTCACAAAAGTTCAAGGAACTTTGGTACAGAAAATAAGGTGCACAGTTAGTTGTTATTAATGAAAAGCAGGTAATTTTATACGGACAAATTACTTAAAGAATTTACAAGTGTGTGTGCTTTGGTGAGAAAAATGAATGGAATGGAATGAAATGTAAAAATTCTTTGCAACATGCCACTCTGGAAAACATTAAAAACCACCTGGAAAAGTCAGGGAATTTTTTTATTAGTTTTGAGTGGGAACCCTGTCATTTTTTATTGCTTGTGCCAATATCATCTGCAATAGCCTTCTTTCCCTCACCCTTGAATACTATCATTTTAAAGCCATTGTGCTACTCCCATAAATTTCCTAGTGGTTTAGTGGACAAACTCACAAACAGTTTGAAGTTAAGAATTCCGCTACACTGTGTTCATCAGAGGTAAAGGTCTGCAGGGGCCTTATTTGATGAGCCTTGTCTGGCTCAAGCCCATGTGTCTAAGACCCGGCCCAGCCTGGCCCGTCTATTGCAGCTATTATTTGTCTGGCTCAAGCCCATGTGTCTGAGACCCGGCCCAGCCTAGCCCGTCAATTGCAGCTATTATTTGTCTGGCTCAAGCCCATGTGTCTAAGACCCGGCCCAGCCTGGCCTGTCAATTGCAGCTATTATTTGTCTGGCTCAAGCCCATGTGTCTAAGACCCGGCCCAGCAACAGAAGCTATGGCACTTTGATGCACTGTTAGGCGAAAACAGGCCGGCAGCGGCACTGTGTTTTGCTGTGGGGGATGTTTTCTTGGGACACTTTAGGTCCCATTACCCCAACAGCACAATCCCTGACAGCTGTCAGGTATCTGAACATCGTTGCAGACCAAGTTCACCCATTCATGGCAACTGTGTTCCCTGCTGGTGATGGCCATTACCAACAGGATAATGCGCCACTGCCAGAATCATCAAGGAGTGGTTCGAGGAACATGCTGGTGACTTTTTGTTAATCTCCAAATTCAGCTGACATGAACCCAATGGAACATTTGTGGTTCGACTGAGGACCAAGTTCACCCATTCATGGCAACTGTGTTCCCTGCTGGTGATGGCCATTACCAACAGGATAATACACCACTACCAGAATCGTCAATGAGTGGTTCAAGGAACATGCTGGTGACTTTCTGTTAATCTCCAAAGTCACGTGACATGAACCCAATCAAGCATTTGTGGTTTGACTGAGAGCCAAGTTCACCCAATCGTGGCAACTGTGTTCCCTGCTGGTGATGGCCATTACCAACAGGATAATGCACCACTACCAGAATCGTCAATGAGTGGTTCAAGGAACATGCTGGTGACTTTCTGTTAATCTCCAAATTCAGCTGACATGAACCCAATCGAACATTTGTGCTTAGACTGAGGACCAAGTTCACCCATTCGTGGCAACTGTGTTCCCTGCTAGTGATGGCCATTACCAACAGGATAATGCACCACTACCAGAATCATCAATGAGTGCTTAAAGGAACATGCTGGTGACTTTCTGTTAATCTCCAAAGTAACGTGACACGAACCCAATCGAGCATTGGTGGTTCGACTGAGGACCAAGTTCACCCATTCGTGGCAGTTGTGTTCCCTGCTGGTGATGGCCATTACCAACAGGATAATGTGACACTGCCAGAATCATCAAGGAGTGGTTTGAGGAACATCCTGGTGACTTTCTGTTAATCTCCAAAGTAACGTGACATGAACCCAATCGAACATTTGTGGTTCGACTGAGGACCAAGTTCACCCATTCGTGGCAGTTGTGTTCCCTGCTGGTGATGGCCATTACCAACAGGATAATGTGCCACTGCCAGAATCATCAAGGAGTGGTTTGAGGAACATCCTGGTGACTTTCTGTTAATCTCCAAAGTAACGTGACATGAACCCAATCGAACATTTGTGGTTCGACTGAGGACCAAGTTCACCCATTCGTGGCAGTTGTGTTCCCTGCTGGTGATGGCCATTACCAACAGGATAATGTGCCACTGCCAGAATCATCAAGGAGTGGTTTGAGGAACATCCTGGTGACTTTCTGTTAATCTCCAAAGTAACGTGACATGAACCCAATCGAACATTTGTGGTTCGACTGAGGACCAAGTTCACCCATTCGTGGCAGTTGTGTTCCCTGCTGGTGATGGCCATTACCAACAGGATAATGTGCTACTGCCAGAATCACCAGGGAGTGGTTTGAGGAACATCCTGGTGACTTTCTGTTAATCTCCAAAGTCATGTGACATGAACCCAATCGAACATTTGTGGTTCGACTGAGGACCAAGTTCACCCAATCGTGGCAACTGTGTCCCCTGCTGGTGATGGCCATTACCAACAGGATAATGCAGCACTACCAGAATCGTCAATGAGTGGTTCAAGGAACATGCTGGTGACTTTCTGTTAATCTCCAAAGTCACGTGACATGAACCCAATCGAGCATTTGTGGTTCGACTGAGGGCCAAGTTCACCCAATCGTGGCAACTGTGTTCCCTGCTGGTGATGGCCATTACCAACAGGATAATGCACCACTACCAGAATCGTCAATGAGTGGCTCAAGGAACATGCTGGTGACTTTCTGTTAATCTCCAAATTCAGCTGACATGAACCCAATGGAACATTTGTGGTTCGACTGAGGACTAAGTTCACCCATTCATGGCAACTGTGTTCCCTGCTGGTGATGGCCATTACCAACAGGATAATGCGCCAGTGCCAGAATCGTGAAGGAGTGGTTCGAGGAGCATGCTGGTGAATTTCTGTTAATCTCCAAATTCACGGGACATGAACCCAATCGGACATTTGTGGTTCGACTGAGGACCAAGTTCGCCCATTCATGGCAACTGTGTTCCCTGCTGGTGATGGCCATTACCAACAGGATAATGCACCACTACCAGAATCGTCAATGAGTGGCTCAAGGAACATGCTGGTGACTTTCTGTTAATCTCCAAATTCAGCTGACATGAACCCAATGGAACATTTGTGGTTCGACTGAGGACTAAGTTCACCCATTCATGGCAACTGTGTTCCCTGCTGGTGATGGCCATTACCAACAGGATAATGCGCCAGTGCCAGAATCGTGAAGGAGTGGTTCGAGGAGCATGCTGGTGAATTTCTGTTAATCTCCAAATTCACGGGACATGAACCCAATCGGACATTTGTGGTTCGACTGAGGACCAAGTTCGCCCATTCATGGCAACTGTGTTCCCTGCTGGTGATGGCCATTACCAACAGGATAATGCACCACTACCAGAATCGTCAATGAGTGGTTCAAGGAACATGCTGGTGACTTTCTGTTAATCTCCAAAGTCACGTGACATGAACCCAATCGAGCATTTGTGGTTCGACTGAGGGCCAAGTTCACCCAATCGTGGCAACTGTGTTCCCTGCTGGTGATGGCCATTACCAACAGGATAATGCACCACTGCCAGAATCATCAAGGAGTGGTTCGAGGAACATCCTGGTGACTTTCTGTTAATCTCCAAAGTAACGTGACACGAACCCAATCGAACATCTGTGGTTCGACTTAGAAAAGCAGGTTTGCACTAAATCCCCACCACTCTGAAATGTACGGGAACTGGAGGACCTGCTGTTGACATTGTGGTACCAGATATCCCAGGATACCTATTGCCACCTCATTGAATGTATGCCTCGCGAAGTAGCAACTGTTTTGCAGGCTAAAGGGGTTCCTACTGCTTATTAAGTAAGTGATCATAATGTTATGGCTGATCAGTGGGTATATATATATGTGTGTTTGCTTATTCAATTGTCACCTGAAAGCATTCTAAGTT
Source organism: Macrothele yani (assembly GCA_039090855.1). Lineage (NCBI taxonomy): Eukaryota > Metazoa > Arthropoda > Arachnida > Araneae > Macrothelidae > Macrothele > Macrothele yani. Next base: position 15,625,940 of record CM077031.1, on the reverse strand, counting down.
ATGTTAAGTTGCTACCACATTGTAGCAATTCAGCCTGTTTTCTTGGTAGCACATTTCAAAAAAATGAAGTTTACGGGAGTACATTTCTTTGAAGCCATGCCCTGTAATTTTTTCCATTATATGTCAACTTGTGCTACATTTTTACACATTTGCTTTCATTATTAATGTAGTAAAATAGTCGATTATTATTATTAATTATTTTGTTTTCTACTATTAGGATGCAGGAACTTGGTATTGAGCCAGAGCACAAAGTTCTGTGTTTTGGACAATTGCTTGGAATGTGTGATCAAGTGAGCTTCTTACTAGGTAAGTTCAAATGCATTGACAGCCTTGTTACGCTCCTGGTATGGTTTCCATAATCTCACATCTGTTTATCAATGTGATGTTCAAACATGCTTGTTGGGAAAGATCAGGGCAAAAGAAAAGTAAGAAGGAAAGTGTTAATGCTGGTTTGTAACAAACCTTCTCTGTTGCTTTCCATGTATCTGCAGAATTTTCTATCTCTAATGTACACAGTTGTATCAGAATAATATGACCACCCCGGAATCACAATGTATCCAACCAGGTGTGTCACAGAGTGCACGTGAAAGAGCCAACCACACGGAGATATAAGCGGCTGGCCAGGACAGATGAGGAGCAGTAGCGCGCGCAACGTGAGCAAAATGGGCAGAGGTCGTGATTTGACGGGCATTCAAAAGAATGATCATTGGCTACCATGTCATGGGTGGAAGCGTCTCAGAAACACCAGACTTCGTGGGCTGTTCTCGAGGTTCTGTAGTAAGGGTGTACCAAGAATGGACTGCTGGCACACCGAGTACTTCCCGACGTCCTAACTATGGAACCCCCAAAGGAGAATATCGACTGGTAAAGATCAATCGACGCACAACAGTGCAACAATTCACCATGCAAATGAATGCTGCGGCACCCAGGTACGTGTCCCTGATAACAGTAGAACAAACCCTGTGATGCATGTCTCCAGAGTTGATGCTGCGTCAAGGCACCCATGTTAACTCAGGTCCAGGGGTGGATTGGCCCACCAGGACATTTCCAAATGACGCAATTCACCACACAAATGAATGCTGGGGCACCCAGGTACGTGTTTCCCTGATAACAGTAGAGCGAACAATATTAGGCATGTCTCCAGAGTTGATGCTGGGTCAAGGCACCCATGTTAACTCAGGTCCAGGGGTGGATTGGCCCACCGGGACATTTCCAAATGATGCAATTCACCACACAAATTAATGCTGGGGTACCCAGGTACGTGTTCCTGATAACAGTAAAGTGAACCCTGTTATGCATGTCTCCAGAGTCGATGCTGCGTCAAGGCACCCATGTTAACTCAGGTCCAGTGGCGGATTGGGCCACCGGGACATTTCCAAATGACGCAATTCACCACACAAATGAATGCCGGGGCACCCAGGTATGTTTCCCTGATAACAGTAGAGCAAACCCTGTTAGGCATGTCTCCAGAGTCGATGCTGCGTCAAGGCATCCATGTTAACTCAGGTCCAGGGGTGGATTGGCCCACCGGGACATTTCCAAATGACGCAATTCACCACACAAATGAATGCTGGGGTACCCAGGTATGTGTTCCTGATAACAGTAGAGCGAACCCTGTGATGCATGTCTCCAGAGTCGATGCTGCGTCAAGGCACCCATGTTAACTCAGGTCCAGGGGTGGATTGGCCCACCGGGACATTTCCAAATGACGCAATTCACCACACAAATGAATGCTGGGGTACCCAGGTACGTGTTCCTGATAACAGTAGAGCGAACCCTGTTATGCATGTCTCCAGAGTCGATGCTGCATCAAGGCACCCATGTTAACTCAGGTCCAGTGGCGGATTGGCCCACCGGGACATTTCCAAATGACGCAATTCATTACACAAATGAATGCTGGGGCGCCCAGGTATGTGTCCCTGATAACAGTAGAGCGAACCCTGTGATGCATGTCTCCAGAGTCGATGCTGCATCAAGGCACCCATGTTAACTCAGGTCCAGGGGCGGATTGGCCCACCGGGACATTTTCCGGTATGTCCCTTTCATATATTTTGTCTTTTCCTTTCTTACTTTCTTAAAAATGTTTTCAGTTCAGTTGTTTTAAACACACAATTGAGCCACAACACTTTTTTTATAAACAAAATACACATAATGTAATTATAGCAAGCGGGGAAAAAAACCCCTTCTATTTTGAATTAGGGAAAAAGAAAACCTCACCAGGCAACTGCTGGAATCTCAACTACAATAGATGGGCCACGTGCGTTTGCTAACTTCTGGGTAGCTGAGGAACTAGAATGTATGTATAATGAGGGAGGGAGGGCAGGAGGGGGTGGGGTGCACAAGATGTTCTATATATTCCCCAAGGAAGGGGGGGCTTAGTTGATTTTACTCCCGTTGATTGTAGGAGGCATTAGTGCTGTGCTCACAAGAGCTGAGCTCGAACTCAATTTTAAGAGCCTCGAGCCCAAAGTATGTCAGCCCCAGCCCGAATTTTATATTGCAAGATAGAGCCCAGGCCTGAGTGAGTCCGCAAACTATGATTAATCTGTTTAGTCATTAAAAAAATCTCCTCTTCCAAACTTCCACTCCTTCCTCCCCGTGCAATTAACCGATGTCTTTCTCAGCTGTGGAGTGGAGAAGGGATGTCTATCTATTTCTATAGTTTCTTTGACAATTCATTTAATCCTGAAATATTTCGAGGGGCCCGGCATGAGGAAAAATCGGGAGGCACAACAATCTACGTATGTTAACAGCATTGGGGTGAGGGCCGAACAGGGCTAAAAAATTTCACTACTTTAGTTAAAGTAGTGAAAATACTCACCCATGTTTTATAAAGTTACAGAACAATGCTAGATAATGGTCATTACGGGATGTACTATCCACTATACACTGAAGAGCGATTGAATTAGAGACAGCTGGCGTTATGCAAATGTGGCACTGTGCGGGCGGCCCTGTAAACGGAAACGACATGACGTATGGAGCGATCCGACAATAGAAGGAGTGATGCGACGGGAATCAGTAAGAGTCGGGCGCAATATGGGTAAGATGATGGATCTAAGCGAATTTGATCGTGGCCAAATTGTCGGGGTCCGACGAATGGGTTACTCCATCTCGGAAGTCGTGCAGGCACTGGGATTTTCACGAGCCACTGTGTCACGGGTGCACCGTGAATACATCGAATCCGGTAAAACCATCCCTACAAGGGCCAACTGCCGTGGACAACAGCGTGTGGATGAGCGGGGTCATCGTCGGCTAGCTCGCATTGTAACAGCAGATAGACGGGCCACAGTGCAAGAAATCACTCTGCAATTTAACGCTGGTGCACAAAAACGTGTAAGCAGCCACACCATCTCCTCGCTATGGGGTACAGAAGCCATCGTCCCACGAGGGTACCGCTGCTGACCGCACATCACAGGGTGCAAAGATTAGCATGGGCGCGGGAACATCGCCACTGGACCCTAGATATGTGGAAAAATGTTGCCTGGTCTGTTGAGTCGAGATTCACGTTGGTACATGCGGATGGCAGGATACGAGTACGGCGCAAACCACATGAAGCGATGGATCCTTCTTGCCAGCAGGGTACTCTTCAAGCTGGTGTGGGTGACATTCTTATCTGGGGACTGTTTACGTGGACTGAAATGGGACCCCTGGTACGTGTGACATTGTCCCTCACAGGTCAACAGTACCGGGATATCCTGGACTACCATTTGCTCATGTTTGTGTGTCTTCAACATCCCACTGGGGACCTCATCCTGCAAAAGGACAATGCACCATGCCATCGCTCCCGAATTGTATCAGAATGGTTGGATGAACACTCTACCGACGTGACCTCACTTCCTTGGCCAGCTAGGTCACCTGACCTCAATCCCATCGAGCACATCTGGGATGCCATCAAGAGAGAGATGTTCAAGGTTCTGACCCCCTCCATCAAATCTTCGTGAGCTGTGAGAGCTTGTTCAGGGGTTGTGGATCTGTATGGCTTCCCAACGCTTCCGGTGTCTTGTCGAGTCCATGCCGAGATGAATCGCCGCTGTCATCAGGCCGAAAGGTGGTTGTTTACGTTACTAGACAGGTGTCTCTAATTCAATTGCTCTTCAGTGTATGACAACACAGAATTCAGAGTGAAAGCTAATAATATCAAGAACTTATTTTGAAATAACTGTAAGATTATTTGCGGGGGTGTTCATATACTCCCCCGAAATGTTCTACCTACACAGCCTACGCTCCTTGTGATAACTGAAAAATGCTGCAGACGAAGGCATTAACGGAGATATCATTTCAACATGAAGTTGCAAAATGTTTTGTTTACATTATTTAGTAAGGTGTCTTTACAATACATAACCGCAGCATAAAAGCATGTTTTGTAATTGAAACACATACGAATATATGATTACTAAATGAAGAATCTCTTTGCCATGATATTTAAAAATCTTGAAATTTCTAACTATGATTGTTCCCAATTGAAAATTAAAAAAATTGCAGTACAAATAGAAAATTTTACAGTGCAAAAGTTCTGTATTTTTTTCGTTTATTTTAATTTAAAAATCATGTCTTATGTGAAAGGATTTTTGGTTCAACTCCATCATAATTTTGGTAGTAGCAGTTTTCTCTCTCTCTCTCAAATAGTTGCTGGAATTTCAGCCCACTTCATTGAAAATTTAAGAACTGGAAGCTCAAAGGTATGAAAATCAAGATTATTTTACGATCTGGCAAACATGAAAAGGCTATACAAGCATTTGTTTAAATTAATGTTCTTATTTCAGCATTCTAAAGAGAATTTTAAACAAATATAAATATTTAGTTTGTCCAAAATTAGAAGCTTCTCCAGCGCTATTACATACATAACTAACTAAACTAGTGATTTAAACCTGGTTATACACTTTTTCCACGTTGATTAAGCGAGTTTGCCATGATATTTAAATATCTTGAAATTTCTAACTGGGATCTTCCACAACAGAAAAATCACAGTACAATTTTTCTGCAGTGAAATCTTGGCATGGGCTGATGAAAAATTTTCCACAACACCCATTTCAATTTACGCATGATGGGTGTACTTTTTACCCCCCCCTCCAGTACTATGCTTGCCACTGTTTCCAGAGCAATTGTACTTTTTGTTTTGTTTCTTAAATAAAAAAAGAGATTTTCAGTTGTGATACAGTCGTACCGCAGAACTACAACTGAACGGGCCCCATTTGCAAAAATTATCCCAGGCCCTTTTGCGGCCGCCAATCCGCCCCTGCTCAGGTCCATTGGCAACAATGCCTGCAGTTCACATGAGACTACCATCGTTGGGCATGAGCTATTCACGGACGGCTCAAAGTTGAAGGGACAAGTGGGTGCAGGCTTCTGTGCATTCTCGGATGGGAACGAAGCAACTGCAGAATGCGTAAAACTATCGCGGAATGCTTCTGTCTTCCAAGCAGAACTTCTGGCGATAGAAAAGGCACTCACCTGGGCACTTCCCAGGCGTAGCGACGAAACGATTAAACTCTACTCTGACAGTGAGGCAGCACTGCAGGCTCTGAGTAGATTCAGGGGAATAAATCCCATCGTCCAGAGGATTAAAACCCTCCTGAGGGCAGAAGGAGATGGGGCAGTTAGTTTCCACTGGGTACGAAGCCATGTCGGGACCCAGGGAAACGAAAGGGCGGACCAGCTGGCGAAGGCAGCCACGCTGAAAGAGACGGTAGACATGCAATGCAGAATGCCGCGAAGGAGCATCCACGCAGCATTGGCGCGACAGACCATGACCGAATGGCAGGTCAGATGGAACGCGGGAGAGACAGGGCGGAAGACACACAGAGTGTTTCCAAAGGTCTCGACCAAACGTGCACAGACAAACAAGTTCCTGAATCAAGTACTTAGTGGCCATGGCATCTGCCCTGAATACCCGGTCAGATTTGCCATCAGGAACTGCACTTGTCCCTGTGGAAATAGGTCGGCAAGCATAGAACACTGCGTGCTTGAATGCAGCGGCTTTGCCAAATGGAGAAATGCACTGATCCCAGGTGTGCAAAGAACGCGAAGATTGGATCTGCTCATCCAATCCTCCGTTAACAGGAGGGGGATAATTGTCCCAGTGGAGAGGCTAACCCTCCAGCAACACACGATTTCCCCCAGTCAAACAAGGACCAAAACGCAAGAGGTGCACGTGCACACCGAAAGCGATTCGGAAACGGAATGAGGGCAAAAGTCTGTGGGCAAGCAGCCAGATAGTTTCCAGTGTATCATCATCATCATCATCATCATTGTCAACCATTATCAATCCACTGCTGGACGAAGGTCTCCCCAAGTTTCCTCCACAACGGTCTGTCTTGTGCCAGTCTCCTCCATGTCACTCCCGCATACTTTCGAATTTCATCCACCCACCTCCCATGCGGTCTTCTTCTGGGTCTTTTCCTGTCCCTTGGAATCCAATCTAAAATTTCGGCTGTCCATCGATGGTCTGTTCTTCTGGCAGTATGTCCAGCCCATTGCCATTTCAGGGACTTAACTCTGATCATGATGTCTTCCACTCTTGTCATTTTTCGGATCCACGTGTTCCTCTTCTTATCTCTCCTGGTTACACCAAGCATGCACCTGTTCATGCTTCTTTGAGTTGTCTGCAGCCTTTGTATGTCCCTTTTAGTTAAGGTCCACGTCTCTGCACCATACGTAAGCACTGGAAGGATGCATTGATCAAACACTTTTCTTTTAAGACATAATGGCATATTGCTCTTGAAAATTATGCTGTTTCTTCCAAAAGCTCTCCAGGCAAGTTTTGTACGCCGATTAATTTCTTCACCAATGTGACCCTCACTTGATATCTGCTGTCCAAGATAAACGTACGTGTCTGTTATCTCCAGCTTTTCTCCATCAATCGATAAATCCTCATTTCTTGTAAAAGCATTGTACATCACTTTTGTCTTCTGAAAGTTCATTTTTAATCCCACCTCTTTACTCTTGTCAGCAAGTTCCTGGATCATACTCTGTAGCTCTGATGGGGTAGTTGCAAAAATGACTATGTCATCAGCAAAACGAAGGTGGGTTAGATAATCTCCATTAATCTTTATCCCTTTTGTTTTCCCAGTTCAGTGATTGAAAGACATTTTCCAATGTAGCATTAAAGAGCTTCGGAGATATGGTGTCACCTTGTCTCGCTCCTTTTCCAATTTTTATGTGTGTTGTATTTTCAAACAGCCGAATCTTTGCACTTGCATTTTCGTAGATGTTATTAATAATATTAATGTATGCATCTTCAATACCGCAGGATTTCAGAGCCATTGCAACTGCTGACGGTTTCACCGAATCAAAGGCTTTTTTCATAATCGATAAAAGCCATGCACAATGGAAGTTCATATTCCCTCGCTCTTTCAATTAGTTCTCTCAGTACGTGGATATGATCTATTGTGCTGTAGCCACTCCTGAATCCAGCTTGTTCTCTCGGTTGAGCCATGTCCAGTGTCACCTTCAAGCGGTGTGAAAGAACTTTAGTGAAGATTTTATAAACCACTGATAGGAGGCTGATAGGTCTGTAGTTCCTGAGATCCTCAATGTCACCTTTTTTATGTAGCAAGATCATTGTAGCGTTGTTCCAATCCTCAGGAATTTTCTCTTCATTAAGGCATCGAGTGAAAATTTGGGCGAGTACTGTTTCGATTTCTCCACTTGCTTCTTGTATGATGTCTACAGTAATTCCATCTTCTCCTGGAGCTTTTCCCCGCTTCATGTTCTTGATTGCATGTGCAAATTCTGCTGGAAGGACTGGATGAACTCTGGTACTGGTACCTTTCATGATGTCTGGAGTGCATGTATCATCCCTTTCATATAATTTGGAGTAGAAATCTTTCACTCTTGTCAAAATTTCGCCTCTATTTCTTGTTACAGAACCATCTTCTTTTCTCAGTGCCATAATCTGTTTTTTTCCCTTACTGAGATGTCCCTTTGCTATCTTTAGGCTTTGGTTGTTTTCAATTGCTTTCCTCACTAGTTCACAGTTGAATTTCCTTACGTCTTCAGTGATACTTTTTCGTACTGTCTTGCATAGCTCTATATATTCCACTTTGGAAGTCACATATTCTTTAGTTGTCCTCATCACTCTTCTTTTTTGCATCAACATTTTGGTTTTTCCTCATAATTTGTTCACATGCAATTTGTTCTTAGACCCAGCTAATTTTGTTGCTGTTTCCATAAGAGCTTTGGTTACTTTCCTGTTAACTTCAGAAATATCCACTTCTTCCGATGTTAGGCTTTCTAAAGCAGAGAATCTGTTCTTCAGTTGCAATTTGAAGGTATTATGGTGTTTTTTAAGGTTGGTTATGTCAATACATTTTGTTTGTCTTATGAGCTTGCTACGTTCGAGTTTAGTGTTGAGGTGCATCTTACATCTCACCAATCTGTGGTCACTACCTGTGTTGAACTTGTTTAGCACACTGCAGTCTTCTATGACGAATTTTTTGTTACACATAATAAAATCAATTTCACTTGTCGTCCCATTTGGATGTCTCCATGTCCATTTCCTGCGCGGCTTTTTCTTGAAAAAGGAGTTCAAGATGAAAAACCCTTCTGCCTCTGCAAACTCAACGAGAGTATTTCCACGCTGGTTTCTGTTGCCGTGACCGAATTTACCTACTGAAGTTTCATTCTGTTGCCGTTGCCCTATTTTTGCATTGAAATCTCCCATAATTATCTTCAAGTGCTGCTTACCTTTATTATTTAGATCACGAATTTCCTCATAAAATTCTTCAATTTCTTCTTCAGCATGACTTGTGGTGGGTGCATAAGTTTGAATAATCTGAGCCTGGTATCTTCTCGAGAGTTGGATAACGAGTCGTGCAGCTCTGTCAGAGGAACTTTCAACTTCTACAACTTTATCCTTCAGTTTCTTGTTTATTATAAATCCAACACCACTAGTTCTGCCAGTATCTGTCCCACGATAGTAGAAGAGATTTCCACTTTTCTGATTCCAGTGTATATACTCTGTAAATACTCTTTTGAATCTCTCAATGCTGTGAGTCCTAAGCATGAGGACAGTGTATAGTTGTGCGTAGGTTTTTTGTTTAAGAAAACAAAGGGAAATTATTCCCCCCAAAAAAGTTCGAGGGCAAGACAATCTCCCAGTCAACCCTAAATTAATTAACGACCTATCCCGCCAGACAGAGCGGGAACCCAGATAAGGTATGCTAGGTCGCCTCCCAGCACGACACCGCGGGCTGGTCTCTGGGCCACGTGGGTGGCCAGGGTCCGAACCAGCGTCTCGAGGCAGGATAATTGTCGCAACATTTCAAAATAAAATCCAAGGTGTTCAATTAGTCCCCGTGGAGCCAAGAAACATTGGCGGAACGCGACAAAGAAATCAGTATTTTTTACCGTCGCTGGACGGCGAAAGAATGGGAAAAGGCTGCTTTCTCCGACGAACCGAGGTTTCTGCTGTACAGATGTGATGGGCAGTGGTGGATACAGAGTCAAACTTACAACACCCAACACCCGGACACACTTATTGGTCAAGTACAGGCCGGTTGTAGCAGTGTGCATGTCTGTTTTCCTGGTATGGCTTGGATGAGTCCCTGAATGCCAGTGGCTACATGTACGTTCTAGCTAATCACATGCATTCCTTCATGTTGGACTTTTACCGTGGTGGTGATGGTGTCTACCATCAGGACAATGCGCCCTGCCACGTCGCTAAGGGGCTGCATGACTGGTTCCAGGAACAAGACAGTGATGTCTCCGTTGTCCCTTGGACAGCAAAATCGCCCGACATTAGTCCCATAGAGCACTTGTGAGACTATTTGGATCAACAGGTTTGACGTGATGACACACAACCACGTCATCTCCTGGAGCTCCATGCTCTGCTACAGTCTGAATGGGCATGTGTGCCTCGGGCAACCTTCCAGTGCCTCATTGCGTCCATGTCTCGCCGCTGTCATCCGGGCCAAGGGTGGTTATTCCCATTATTAGGTGGGTGGTCATATTATTCTGATACGGCTGTATATATAGTGATAAAAGGCAAATAAGAACAATGCAAAACTATTGCGGATATATTAGAAACAGGAAATCTTCCAGGGCCTCATTGCGCCCATGTCTCGCCGCTGTCATCCGGGCCAAGGGTGGTTATTCCCATTATTAGGTGGGTGGTCATATTATTCTGATACGGCTGTATATATAGTGATAAAAGGCAAATAAGAACAATGCAAAACTATTGCAGAGATATTAGAAGCAGGAAATCTTCCAGGGCCTCATTGCGTCCATGTCTCGCCGCTGTCATCCGGGCCAAGGGTGGTTATTCCCATTATTAGGTGGGTGGTCATATTATTCTGATACGGCTGTATATATAGTGATAAAAGGCAAATAAGAACAATGCAAAACTATTGCGGAGATATTAGAAACAGGAAATCTTCCAGGGCCTCATTGCGTCCATGTCTCGCCGCTGTCATCCGGGCCAAGGGTGGTTATTCCCATTATTAGGTGGGTGGTCATATTATTCTGATACGGCTGTATATATAGTGATAAAAGGCAAATAAGAACAATGCAAAACTATTGCGGAGATATTAGAAGCAGGAAATCTTCCAGGGCCTCATTGCGCCCATGTCTCGCCGCTGTCATCCGGGCCAAGGGTGGTTATTCCCATTATTAGGTGGGTGGTCATATTATTCTGATACGGCTGTATATATAGTGATAAAAGGCAAATAAGAACAATGCAAAACTATTGCAGAGATATTAGAAGCAGGAAATCTTCCAGGGCCTCATTGCGTCCATGTCTCGCCGCTGTCATCCGGGCCAAGGGTGGTTATTCCCATTATTAGGTGGGTGGTCATATTATTCTGATACGGCTGTATATATAGTGATAAAAGGCAAATAAGAACAATGCAAAACTATTGCAGTGATATTAGAAACAGGAAATCTTCCAGGGCCTCATCGCGTCCATGTCTCGCCGCTGTCATCCGGGCCAAGGGTAATTATTCCCATTATTAGGTGGGTGGTCATATTATTCTGATACGGCTGTATATATAGTGATAAAAGGCAAATAAGAACAATGCAAAACTATTGCGGAGATATTAGAAACAGGAAATCTTCCAGGGCCTCATTGCGCCCATGTCTCGCCGCTGTCATCCGGGCCAAGGGTGGTTATTCCCATTATTAGGTGGGTGGTCATATTATTCTGATACGGCTGTATATATAGTGATAAAAGGCAAATAAGAACAATGCAAAACTATTGCAGAGATATTAGAAGCAGGAAATCTTCCAGGGCCTCATTGCGTCCATGTCTCACCGCTGTCATCCGAGCCAAGGGTGGTTATTCCCATTATTAGGTAGGTGGCCATATTATTCTGATACGGCTGTATATATAGTGATAAAAGGCAAATAAGAACAATGCAAAACTATTGCAGAGATATTAGAAACAGGAAATCTTCCAGGGCCTCATTGCGTCCATGTCTCGCCGCTGTCATCCGGGCCAAGGGTGGTTATTCCCATCATTAGGTGGGTGGTCATATTATTCTGATACGGCTGTATATATAGTATAATGAATTAGCTTTATAACTCTTTCCGCTAAGCTAATTATTATGAATGAATAATGCTCTACCTACCAGCTAGCTAATGATATACTTGTACTAAGCTTCAAAGTAGTGAATTCAAAAGGGTGTTGTTACTAGTTAATTACGAACGTAAATAAAGTCTTAACGCTGGTTATTTATGGTAAGAAACTAATTGTAAACCTAACAGCCAGACAGAGGTCTGACAAAAACTATGAATTGAGAAAAACTAACTTACACAAACTTCTTTATTATAAGACTCTTGGTCATCTAAGGCACACACACAACTTGTTTTACACTAATGAAGAATCTCTCCTCATAACAACACAATCTCTCCTCGTATTATAAACGCTCTCCGTAGACAACAACGCTCTCTCATAACAACAACAAAAGCTCTCCCTAAGTCTCGATGAGCGCGCCTATATACTAGCTACCACCACGTCATGACTTACACTCATTGCCAGATCTCATTCAGCGGGTGAAATAATATTTCGTTCAGTAGGAAGATAATTTACATAGTAAAATAAAATAACCAGAGATAGTAAAATCAAAAGGAAAGTGAATATAGAGTATACGTTACATCATTTCCCCCTTAATTTTTCTTTTTTTTTTTTTTTCCTTTTTTTTTTTTTGTTTCCAAAAAACCTATCAATTTTGGAGTGTAAGTCTTACATTTCGTTGAATGACGTTTCTCGACCTCTTTTTTGATTTGTTGTTTGGTGGTAGCCGTATTTGCATTCTCAAACTTGGCATGACAAATTGAAATCTGTATTCGTTTGTGTATTGGTGAACAAAACAAACCTGCATCGGCATACCTTCCTTTTATTCTGCCTAGCAGGAATCACTTTTAATTTCAAACAACGTTCTCATTATTCGGTGAATACATACCAACTGTATCAGCAGCGAAGATTGCCTGGAGCTGCCTAACAGTAACAATTTTATTATTTTAATTTCAAATTACGTTCGCATTATTCGTTGAATACATACCAACTGTATCAGCAGCGAAATTTACCTGGAGCTGCCTAACAGTAACAATTTTAGTATTTTACCCCTAAGCACATAGATATATAAAAAAAGTGGATTAGTAGATGGACATAGAAGAAATATAAAAAAAACACACACACATATATACACGAAAAATAATGCATAGGCCCACACGAAAAAAAGAAATTCTGACACGCCAACTGGTCGTACAGGAAAAACAACAAACTGAGAAAAGAACCTGTCCACGAGAACTTACTTATCTCCAGGACGCATAAAAAACTCTAGTGCGATAACGTTTTCCAGGCCTAATCGGACTGGTAAAATCAGGTGGCTTGGATCTCTTCAGGGACTTTAATGGATCTGGAACATCGGTCTGCTGTCGGTCAGGAAATCCCGGCGGCTGACGGGAACGGTCAGGAATGGCGGAAATCCTTCGGTCCGAAACGGCTGAAGTCTGTGGGTCCAGAAATCCCTGCGGCTGAGAAGAACGGTCAAGAACGGCTGAAGTCTGGCGGTCTGGAAATCCTTGAGGCTGATAGGAACGTCCGAAGTCTGGCGGTCCGGAAATCCTTGCGGCTGATAGGAACGGTCAGGAACGTCAGAAGACTGGCAGTCCGGAAATCCTTGCGGCTGATAGGAACGGTCAGGAACGTCAGAAGTCTGGTGGTCCGGAAATCCTTGCAGCTGATAGGAACGGTCAGGAACGTCAGAAGTCTGGCGGTCCGGAAATCCTTGCGGCTGATAGGAACGGGCTCCCCAGGCTTTTGATATGAAGTCCCTTTGTGCTGGGGCCCGTTGTGTCCTTCCAGTATTCTCTTGGACGGACGTGGCTCCGGCCACATCGTTTGTTTTCTCTTACGCCCTCGTGGCATGAGAGTAGCAGTAGGCATCGGCCCTGTTTGCCCTGAACGTAGGTTCCAGGGGCGAAACCCGGGCGGATGCAAAGATTTCTGCCGTCGTCGCTGTTGCGGCGAAGCAGATTGGGGAGACAAGTCACGTTTGCGCCCAGCCTTTGGTGGTGCTGGACGGTTTGTAACATGAAATTTAGTGTTCATAACTGATAAGTCGGAAATGTCCGAAGCCTCTGAGTCGCTGCTGTAATTCAGTGGTCGTGCAGGGCGATGTTTAGATTTGCCTATAGGAATACTTTCTGACGAGGTATTCAAAGAAGTAGTAGCCCGCGTTGGTGCAGAGTTATCCGGAAACGGCGCAGCAATAGTCTTGGCAATGGTTGGAGGGAAAGGAACGATACTAGTATTCGAAGAACTCGATTCGAGCCTTGGTCTCATGGGAGAATCAGGTTGCGTGTTTGGAAACCCGTCTTGAGGAGAGGAGGGTGAAGGAAAAATCACTGGAGATTCTTCAAAAATGTTTGTTGGTTCGTCCAAAATTTCTGGCGGTTGAACATGAGATAGAGACTCTTGAGTCTGTGGAACAGAAGGTTGAGTAGGGTTGATTATGAAATCGATATTCCGTTCATGATACTTGCGACACTGATCAACATGTACGTATTGAAATTGGTTAGGTTTTTCCAGAACAATATTATTTTCAAAGATATTTGCCACCCGATATGGACCTTCGTAGCTGGGTGCAAATTTCTTCACTAAAGTATGCGAAACAGAAGACTGGAAGTGCGTTTCCACGAGAGTGAGATCTTCAACGACAAGATCTGGTTCCCTACGCCTAGTATTATAATATCTTGCTTGAGCTGCTTGTGCTCCTAGCATTGCAACACGAGCTTTTTCTGCCATGATGCGTACTGATTGCGGAGTTGGTCGCTGGTTTAGTTCGTCGATAATCCCCGTTAAATTTTCAAAAGGGGTTTTAATTTTGCGACCCAGAAAAAGTTCTGCAGGAGTAATTTTAGTAGACTCGTGGACAGACGAGCGGAGGGCGAACGCAAAAAGCTCCAAATGGTCATCCCATCTTTCATGATGATCCATTACAAAAGTCGCAATCATTTTCACTAACGTGCGGTTAACGCGTTCCGCAGGATTACTCTGGGGATGATATGGGGAAATGAATTTATGTTTAATGTGTAGTCTCGCACACATTCTTTCAAAAATGTCAGAAATAAATTGAGGACCATTATCCGAAACTACTTTATTAGGTGCACCATATCTAGAAAATACTTCATTAACTAAGACATTACAAATAACTTCTGCCGTAGCGGCTTTAATGGGAAAAACTTCAACCCATTTAGAAAAATTATCAGTTAGTACTAAAACGTAACGAGCTTTATTTTTAACAGATAATGGATAAGGTCCCAATAAATCTATTGAAATAATATCAAACACATGAGAACTTGAACTAGATTTCAAGTGACCGGCCGGTCTTACATTACGGTAATTATTAATCTGACACAAGTGACATGATTGAACGTATGCGAGCACACTTTGGTACATGCCAGGCCAATAGGCAACATCCCGCAATTTACCACGGGTCTTGCGAATACCTAAATGGCCTGCAAGAGGTTTGTCATGAAATTCATTTAAAAGGGCCATTCTAAGGGTTCGCGGAATACATGGGCGAAACTCTGCCCTCGTAGTCCGAGATTTTGTATAATAAAGAAGACCCTCTATTACTTCAAAATGTTGTGACCTTCCAGCCAGAGAAGGATCACTTTGTAGGGGCGAACCCGCAAGCAAAAAATTATAGATATCCCCAAAATCTGGATCATTTATTAATTCTGCCATTATCTGCTCTCTGGATGTTATATCAGCTATTAGAAGTAAAGGCTGACATCCAGGAGTAGCTTCAGTGGGGATCCCACTAATCGGAACGCGAGATAATGCGTCCGGTAATTGATTCTTATGACCTGGCTGATATGAAATTTTGATATTGCTCTCCTGTAACTTTAGAACCCACTTCATAAGTCTTTGAGATAGGTGCTTAGCAGAATTCAAATACTGAAGGGCAGAATGATCCGTAATTATGTTAACCGTCAATTCGTTAAGATAACATTGAAATTTATTCAGTGCATACACAACAGCAAGACATTCACGTTCCGTAGCTGAATAATTGCGTTCAGCTTTGGCTAAAGTACGAGACGCAAAAGCTATTGGATGCCCAGCTTGTGACAAAACGCAACCGAGACCAACTCCGGATGCATCAGTATAAATATCAAATTCCTTAGTATGATCCGGGAAAGCCAACACCGGAGGCTGAGTCAATGCAGACTTCAGTGTTTCAAATGCAGCGTTAGCCTCAGGTGTCCAAATAAACTTCTTGTATTTACGTTTTAAAGCATACAATGGCTCACATATGGTAGCATAAGCGGGGACGAACTGCTGATACCATCCGGTCATTCCCAGAAAACGGGATAGTTCTTTTGCTGTTTTAGGCCGAGGAAAGTCAACAATAGGCCTAATTTTTTCATTATCAGTAAATAAGCCGTGGGGAGTGATTTTCAACCCCAGATATACAATCTCGTCCCTCGCTATCTGGCATTTACTAGGTTTTAACGTCAAGCCAGCATTGTATACGAGTTGGAACACCTGTTTGAGCAGAGAAAGGTGCTCGTCAAAAGTCTCTGATGTGATAATAATGTCATCCAAATAGACATGCACATGGGGACCCAGGACAGGTCTGAGAACCGTATCCATAAGCTTTTGGAAAGTAGCAGGTGCAGAAGCTAGTCCAAAAGGCATACGTAAATATCCATAGGCCCCAAAAGGAGTCACAAAGCCTGTTTTATCGACAGAGTCCGGATGTACTGCTACCTGCCAATATCCACTCGCCAAATCCAAGGTTGACATCCATTTGGTTGACGACAGGTCATTTAAAATATGTGACATGACAGGTAGTAGATAATTGATCGTTTTTGTGACTTGGTTGAGCTTGCGGAAATCTGTCACGAAACGAAATTCATTGGATTGTTTCTTTGGAACCAAAAAGGCAGGAGCAGCCCAGGCGCTTGTGGATTCCCTGATTATGCCCTGCTTAATCATTTCAGAAATTTGACGTTGCATTTTCTGTTTCTTATGTGGAGCACAAGGGTAAGGTTTCGTCGCAATTGGTTTCGAACCATCAGTGTCAATGACATGATAAACCACCTGTGTGAAACCAGGTTGATCCGAAAATAAACCAGGGCTTTCCTGTAAAAGGAGGGAAAGCTGGTCTCGTTGCCTCTCATTCAACTGGTTACTCAATAACAAACTCGTTATATCTACAGGAACCGTAGGAATCATTTCGACAGGTTCCGGAAAGGAAATCACATGTTGTACAAAATTCAAAGTTATTTGAAACTTATGTATAAAGTCCATTCCCATTAGACATTTCACAGGTAGCTCGTCTATAAGCAGGAAAGAATGTGTAAAACGAGCTTTTCCCAGCCCTAAAGATAAGGTGACAGTTCCTGAGATACTGAAGATTTCATTATTTGCACCTCGCAAATACTGCGTTGCAGGCTGAACGTGTATTGCAGGAAAATTGTCAGTGCAAAACTTTGTATTGAGGGCTGATATTTCGGAACCAGTGTCGAACTTTGTCTCGACAATAATATCTTCAATTGTTAAGAATACATCAGGCAACTGAGGAGTTTGAACAGTCACTAATACTGTTTTAGGGTCAGAATGCTTGGTATCAGGAAGCAGGACCGACCCTTGGTCTACTTCCTTTGGAAGTTTAAAGGAATCCTGGTTGGGTTATCATGTGGTCTGAAACCTCGACCCTGCCGGGTATCGGGAAAATTTTCACGATGAGGAAAACTGTGTGAAACCTGCGTCGGGAACTCCGCGTGTCTGTTGACATTTTCATATCCTCTACGTCTGCTCTCAGCACGGGCAGAAAAATTATCATTGCCCTGAGCATGATAACGTTCTGAATGCTGCTGAGTGAAACGGGGTCGAGCATACTGTGCAGGTGTACGATATCCCGAAGCTTGTTCAGAAACTCGCTGTTGGTTTGCCACTCTTCTGTGTGGTGGAACGTATGAAGCTTGGGTGTGCACTTGTGTATGCTCGCGCTGAAAGTTATTATGTCTATTATGCCGCTGAGGGTTTTCGTAATAAGCCTCGCGGGGTGCCCGAGCATGGTGAGTTGAACCATGTTTGCCATGTCGCTCTTCATATGTGCGTATGAGGCGAAGGCATTCATGAATCGTGGCAGGGTGTCGAACCTCAAGGAAATCTTGCAAGAATGGGTCGAGCTGCTGCACGAGGGTATCCAACATGTCAACATGACTGGCATGTGGATCCCATAGGTTATATAAGCGTGTAGTCTCCAACGCAAATGCAACAGGGCTATCATTGGGACTTTGCTGACGTGAAAAAGCTGTTGAGCAAGGCTAGCTTGACTGAGGCCGAAAGGAAAGACCTCCAAAAATTCTGCACGGAAATTCTCATAATGAGAATCCGGGTTCGACACTCTCCACTGCCGATACCAGGTCTTAGCGGTATCCCTCAAGCAAGTGCCGGCGATTTGGACCTTGCAGTCTTCAGGAATATTATATAGATCAAAATGATCTTCCAGAGCTTCGAGGAACTTTAAGGACCCCTCCAAACCATTGAAATGAATTGTTCCTGCATGCGGCACGAAATGGGCAAGCATTCTGCTTCGCTGAGAGGATTGCACTCCCTCAGGAATGACCCGCGACTCAGAGCAATAGGAAGCTGGTATATTACGAAATGGTGAAGAATGCCTGGGTGCGTGTAGATCATTCATATCAAAGTTAGAGCCACAGGCTTCTTGCAAATTTTCATAAAAAACACCATTACCCTCGGAACTTGCCTTGGGGTAGAAAATTGAAGTTGTCTCAGGTAAGGAAGACATGGATAATAAACGTCAAGATCTCGTGTTCGAGAAAAGTTCAAGCGCCAATTATAATGAATTAGCTTTGTTTATCTTTCCGCTAAGCTAATTATTATGAATGAATAATGCTCTACCTACCAGCTAGCTAATGATATACTTGTACTAAGCTTCAAGGTAGTGAATTCAAAAGGGTGTTGTTACTAGTTAATTACGAACGTAAATAAAGTCTTAATGCTGGTTATTTATGGTAAGAAACTAATTGTAAACCTAACAGCCAGACAGAGGTCTGACAAAAACTATGAATTGAGAAAAACTAACTTACACAAACTTCTTTATTATAAGACTCTTGGTCATCTAAGGCACACACACAACTTGTTTTACACTAATGAAGAATCTCTCCTCATAACAACACAATCTCTCCTCGTATTATAAACGCTCTCCGTAGACAAAAACGCTCTCTCATAACAACAACAAAAGCTCTCCCTAAGTCTCGATGAACGCGCCTATATACTAGCTACCACCACGTCATGACTTACACTCATTGCCAGATCTCATTCAGCAGGTGAAATAATATTTCGTTCAGTAGGAAGATAATTTACATAGTAAAATAAAATAACCAGAGATAGTAAAATCAAAAGGAAAGTGAATATAGAGTATACGTTACAATAGTGATAAAAGGCAAATAAGAACAATGCAAAACTATTGCAGTGATATTAGAAACAGGAAATCTTCCAGGGCCTCATTGCGTCCATGTCTCGCCGCTGTCATCCGGGCCAAGGGTGGTTATTCCCATTATTAGGTGGGTGGTCATATTATTCTGATACGGCTGTATATATATTGATAAAAGGCAAATAAGAACAATGCAAAACTATTGCAGAGATATTAGAAGCAGGAAATCTTCCAGGGCCTCATTGCGTCCATGTCTCGCCGCTGTCATCCGGGCCAAGGGTGGTTATTCCCATTATTAGGTGGGTGGTCATATTATTCTGATACGGCTGTATATATAGTGATAAAAGGCAAATAAGAACAATGCAAAACTATTGCAGTGATAGTAGAAACAGGAAATCTTCCAGGGCCTCATTGCGTCCATGTCTCGCCGCTGTCATCCGGGTCAAGGGTATTTATTCCCATTACTAGGTAGGTGGCCATAATATTCTGATACGGCTGTATATATAGTGATAAAAGGCAAATAAGAACAATGCAAAACTATTGCTGTGATATTAGAAACAGGAAATCTTCCAGGGTCTCATTGCGTCCATGTCTCGCCGCTGTCATCCGGGCCAAGGGTGGTTTTTCTCATTATTAGGTAGGTGGCCATAATATTCTGATACGGCTGTATATATATTGATAAAAGGCAAATAAGAACAATGCAAAACTATTGCAGAGATATTAGAAGCAGGAAATCTTCCAGGGCCTCATTGCGTCCATGTCTCGCCGCTGTCATCCGGGCCAAGGGTGGTTATTCCCATTATTAGGTGGGTGGTCATATTATTCTGATACGGCTGTATATATAGTGATAAAAGGCAAATAAGAACAATGCAAAACTATTGCAGTGATATTAGAAACAGGAAATCTTCCAGGGCCTCATTGCGTCCATGTCTCGCCGCTGTCATCCGGGCCAAGGGTGGTTATTCCCATTATTAGGTGGGTGGTCATATTATTCTGATACGGCTGTATATATAGTGATAAAAGGCAAATAAGAACAATGCAAAACTATTGCAGTGATAGTAGAAACAGGAAATCTTCCAGGGCCTCATTGCGTCCATGTCTCGCCGCTGTCATCCGGGTCAAGGGTGGTTATTCCCATTACTAGGTAGGTGGCCATAATATTCTGATACGGCTGTATATATAGTGATAAAAGGCAAATAAGAACAATGCAAAACTATTGCTGTGATATTAGAAACAGGAAATCTTCCAGGGCCTCATTGCGTCCATGTCTCGCCGCTGTCATCCGGGCCAAGGGTGGTTTTTCTCATTATTAGGTAGGTGGCCATAATATTCTGATACGGCTGTATATATATTGATAAAAGGCAAATAAGAACAATGCAAAACTATTGCAGTGATATTAGAAACAGGAAATCTTCCAGGGCCTCATTGCGTCCATGTCTCGCCGCTGTCATCCGGGCCAAGGGTGGTTATTCCCATTATTAGGTGGGTGGTCATATTATTCTGATACGGCTGTATATATAGTGATAAAAGGCAAATAAGAACAATGCAAAACTATTGCAGAGATATTAGAAACAGGAAATCTTCCAGGGCCTCATTGCGTCCATGTCTCGCCGCTGTCATCCGGGCCAAGGGTGGTTATTCCCATTATTAGGTGGGTGGTCATATTATTCTGATACGGCTGTATATATAGTGATAAAAGGCAAATAAGAACAATGCAAAACTATTGCAGAGATATTAGAAACAGGAAATCTTCCAGTGCCTCATTGCGTCCATGTCTCGCCTCTGTCATCCGGGCCAAGGGTGGTTATTCCCATTATTAGGTGGGTGGTCATATTATTCTGATACGGCTGTATATATAGTGATAAAAGGCAAATAAGAACAATGCAAAACTATTGCTGTGATATTAGAAACAGGAAATCTTCCAGGGCCTCATTGCGTCCATGTCTCGCCGCTGTCATCCGGGCCAAGGGTGGTTTTTCTCATTATTAGGTAGGTGGCCATAATATTCTGATACGGCTGTATATATATTGATAAAAGGCAAATAAGAACAATGCAAAACTATTGCAGAGATATTAGAAGCAGGAAATCTTCCAGGGCCTCATTGCGTCCATGTCTCGCCGCTGTCATCCGGGCCAAGGGTGGTTATTCCCATTATTAGGTGGGTGGTCATATTATTCTGATACGGCTGTATATATAGTGATAAAAGGCAAATAAGAACAATGCAAAACTATTGCAGTGATATTAGAAACAGGAAATCTTCCAGGGCATCATTGCGTCCATGTCTCGCCGCTGTCATCCGGGCCAAGGGTGGTTATTCCCATTATTAGGTGGGTGGTCATATTATTCTGATACGGCTGTATATATAGTGATAAAAGGCAAATAAGAACAATGCAAAACTATTGCAGTGATATTAGAAACAGGAAATCTTCCAGGGCCTCATTGCGTCCATGTCTCTCCGCTGTCATCCGGGTCAAGGGTGGTTATTCCCATTACTAGGTAGGTGGCGATAATATTCTGATACGGCTGTATATATAGTGATAAAAGGCAAATAAGAACAATGCAAAACTATTGCTGTGATATTAGAAACAGGAAATCTTCCAGGGCCTCATTGCGTCCATGTCTCGCCGCTGTCATCCGGGCCAAGGGTGGTTATTCCCATTATTAGGTAGGTGGCGATAATATTCTGATACGGCTGTATATATAGTGATAAAAGGCAAATAAGAACAATGCAAAACTATTGCAGAGATATTAGAAGCAGGAAATCTTCCAGGGCCTCATTGCGTCCATGCCACACCATCTGGCCACTGTCATCTGGGACAAGGGTGGTTATTCTCATTATTAGGTAGGTGGTCATATTATTCTGATACGATTGTGTGAGTGGCTTCTTTATCACTGATGGCTGATTCTACACCTTCCATTATTCAATCCAGACTCTCAGCTATTGATATAGCTTTAAGCAATATAACAGGTCTGTCTGGAAAGTATCCAGCCTTTAAATATTAAAAAACAAAAGTACATGATCAGATCTTGGTCAATGGTGATTTAGTACCCTTCAAAGTACTCTCCTTTGGGACATCACACATTTATCCCAGTTCCCCTTCTGCTTTTCAGACCAGTCTAAAAAAGGCCTCTTTCATTATTGCTATCAGCTGCCTTGTCACATTCTCCTTAATCTTGTCCACCTTCTGAAGTCTTCTTCCGTTCAATGGCGATTTTAGCTTTGGGAAAAGCCAGAAGTTGCAGGGAGCCAAAGCTGGGCTGTAGGGAATGAGTGGGAAGTTGACAGAATTAGGTGATGCGAAGTTTTGCCAAAAAAAAAACAAAAAAAAAACGCCAACCTGCATGAGATGTGAAGAATGGGCACGTGCATTATTCTGATGAAGACTGAAGCTGTCAGTCATGACTTGCCCACAGCTGCAGCTGTTTTCCTCTTACTACATCCCTCAGCTGTCAAAGAACTTTAATGTAGTACTCTTTTTCTATTGCCTGACCTCAAGGAGCATACTCGTGGTGGACAACACCTTCCTGATTAAAAAATATCCCTATCGACATGGCCTTGACATGCTCTGATTTTTCCACGCCTTCTTCGGAAATGAAGACTTCGGTAATTCCTATTGGGAAGACGGATTTTGTTTCATGGCAACAGCCATTGACTCATTACTCATCTCTGGTTTTGATCGTTTCGAGGAAATCTGGTTCATTGTTAGCAGTTTTAAGCAAGACCTGTGCTACTTCATCAGAAAATTCCTTTTACTTTTGTGACAGGTGTCATGGATCAATTTTTGCTTTCTTTGGACATGAAGATTGGTGACTTCCATTGGGAAGACTGGATTTTTGCTTCCTGGCAACAGCCATTGACCCATTACTCATCTCTGGTTATGACCTTTTTGAGGAAATCTGGTTCATTGTTAGCAGTTTCAAGCAAGTCCTGAGCTACTTCATTGGGAAATTCCTTTTACTTTTGTGACAGGTGTTCGGGAAGCAATTTTTGCCTTCTTTGGACATGAAGACTCTGGTGACTTCCATTGGGAAGACTGGGGTTTTGTTTCATGGCAATAGCCATTGACCCATTACTCATCTCTCATTATGACCTTTTTGAGGAAATCTGGTTCATTGCTAGCAGTTTTAAGCAAGTCCTGTGCTACTTCATCAGGAAATTCCTTTTACTTTTGTGACAGATGTTATTGATCAATTTTTGCTTTCTTTGGACATGAAGACTCTGGTGACTTCCATTGGGAAGACTGGGCTTTTGTTTCATGGTAACAGCCATTGACCCATTACTCATCTCTGGTTGAGACCTTTTTGAGGAAATCTGGTTCATTGTTAGCAGTTTCAAGTAAGTCCTGAGCTACTTCATCGGCAAATTCCTTTTGCTCTTGTGACAGGTGTTTGGGAATCAATTTTTGCCTTCTTTGGACATGAAGACTCTGGTGACTTCCATTGGGAAGACTGAGGTTTTGCTTCATGCAACAGCCATTGATCCATTACTCATCTCTGGTTATGACATTTTTGAGGAAATCAGGTTCATTGTTAGCAGTTTCAAGCAAGTCCTGAGCTACTTCATCGGGAAATTCCTTTTGCTCTTGTGACAGGTGTCATGGATCAATTTTTGCTTTCCTTGGACATGAAGACTCTGGTGACTTCCATTGGGAAGACTGAGGTTTTGCTTCATGGAACAGCCATTGACCCATTACTCACCTCTGGTTATGACCTTTTTAAGGAAATCTGGTTCATTGTTAGCAGTTTCAAACAAGTCCTGTGCTACTTCATCGGGAAATTCCTTTTGCTCTTGTGACAGGTGTTTGGGAATCAATTTTTGCCTTCTTTGGGCATGAAGACCGGTGACTTCCGTTGGGAAGACTGAGGTTTTGCTTCATGCAACAGCCATTGACCCATTACTCATCTCTGGTTATGACCTTTTTAAGGAAATCTGGTTCATTGTTAGCAGTTTCAAGCAAGTCCTGAGCTACTTCATCGGGAAATTCCTTTTGCTCTTGTGACAGGTGTCATGGATCAATTTTTGCTTTCCTTGGACATGAAGACTCTGGTGACTTCCATTGGGAAGACTGAGGTTTTGCTTCATGGAACAGCCATTGACCCATTACTCATCTCTGGTTATGACCTTTTTAAGGAAATCTGGTTCATTGTTAGCTGTTTCAAGCAAGTCCTGAGCTACTTCATTGGGAAATTCCTTTTGCTCTTGTGACAGGTGTCATGGATCAATTTTTGCTTTCCTTGGACATGAAGACTCTGGTGACTTCCATTGGGAAGACTGAGGTTTTGCTTCATGGAACAGCCATTGACCCATTACTCATCTCTGGTTATGACCTTTTTAAGGAAATCTGGTTCATTGTTAGCAGTTTCAAACAAGTCCTGTGCTACTTCATCGGGAAATTCCTTTTGCTCTTGTGACAGGTGTTTGGGAATCAATTTTTGCCTTCTTTGGGCATGAAGACCGGTGACTTCCGTTGGGAAGACTGAGGTTTTGCTTCATGCAACAGCCATTGACCCATTACTCATCTCTGGTTATGACCTTTTTAAGGAAATCTGGTTCATTGTTAGCAGTTTCAAGCAAGTCCTGAGCTACTTCATCGGGAAATTCCTTTTGCTCTTGTGACAGGTGTCATGGATCAATTTTTGCTTTCCTTGGACATGAAGACTCTGGTGACTTCCATTGGGAAGACTGAGGTTTTGCTTCATGGAACAGCCATTGACCCATTACTCATCTCTGGTTATGACCTTTTTAAGGAAATCTGGTTCATTGTTAGCTGTTTCAAGCAAGTCCTGAGCTACTTCATTGGGAAATTCCTTTTGCTCTTGTGACAGGTGTCATGGATCAATTTTTGCTTTCCTTGGACATGAAGACTCTGGTGACTTCCATTGGGAAGACTGAGGTTTTGCTTCATGGAACAGCCATTGACCCATTACTCATCTCTGGTTATGACCTTTTTAAGGAAATCTGGTTCATTGTTAGCAGTTTCAAACAAGTCCTGTGCTACTTCATCGGGAAATTCCTTTTGCTCTTGTGACAGGTGTTTGGGAATCAATTTTTGCCTTCTTTGGGCATGAAGACCGGTGACTTCCGTTGGGAAGACTGAGGTTTTGCTTCATGCAACAGCCATTGACCCATTACTCATCTCTGGTTATGACCTTTTTAAGGAAATCTGGTTCATTGTTAGCAGTTTCAAGCAAGTCCTGAGCTACTTCATCGGGAAATTCCTTTTGCTCTTGTGACAGGTGTCATGGATCAATTTTTGCTTTCCTTGGACATGAAGACTCTGGTGACTTCCATTGGGAAGACTGAAGTTTTGCTTCATGGAACAGCCATTGACCCATTACTCATCTCTGGTTATGACCTTTTTAAGGAAATCTGGTTCATTGTTAGCAGTTTCAAACAAGTCCTGTGCTACTTCATCGGGAAATTCCTTTTGCTCTTGTGACAGGTGTTCGGGAATCCATTTTTGCCTTCTTTGGACATGAAGACTCTGGTGACTTCCATTGGGAAGACTGAGGTTTTGCTTCATGCAACAGCCATTGACCCATTACTCATCTCTGGTTATGACCTTTTTAAGGAAATCTGGTTCATTGTTAGCAGTTTCAAGCAAGTCCTGAGCTACTTCATCGTGAAATTCCTTTTGCTCTTGTGACAGGTGTTCGGAAATCTATTTTTGCCTTCTTTGAACATGAAGACTCCGGTGACTTCCATTGGGAAGACTGGAGTTTTATTTCTTGGCAATAGCCATAGACCCATTACTCATCTCTGGTTATGACCTGTTTGAGAAAATGTGGCTCATTTTTAGCGGTTTCAAGCAAGTTCTCTGCTACTCCATCAAGAAATTCCTTTTGCTTTTGTGGCAGGTCTTGTGGATCAAATTTTGCCGATACACGTTTCATGCCAAGATCTTCCATCAAAATCTCTGATACAGTAGTCCTTGGAAACCCCAGATCTTCTTCTAATTATCACACTGTCAATTGTTGATTTTTGTTGATTGCAGCCCACACGAGTTAAACATTTTCGGGTGTTCTGTTTGTTGCAGGCCTTCCAGAATGCGGATTGCTTCAACGGGTTCCCGGCCATCTCTGAAGTGTCGGTACTATAGGCGTACCCCTCCAGATTTTCAGAGTCGGGGATCCCCAATGTAAAGGACCCCCCAAAATTTTTCTGGAATATAATGGTATAATGCACACTTTTTTTTATGATGTGAACCGACTAAATTTAATAATATAAGATTGTGATTTTTTGTAGGATGCGAACACGTGTATAATGCGTACTTAATAAAACAGCGATATCGATTCCTAATAAGCAAAGTCAGCTCTGTACATCTTCGTAATTTACATTTCTGCCCTATCTATCATAGTATTACAGCTGTGTTCATCAAATTCCACAATTCGCCAATAGAAGCGCCTATGTTGTGCTCGTTATATCGTGCCTCAGCAACTGCATTGTTGCTGCGTGTGTGTGTGTGTGGGGGTAGGGGGTGTATATAAAAATTTATACAGTATACATGCTGTATACATTTTTTATCATACTGTATAAAACTATTTTATACAGTATGTATATATTATTTTACACTACTGGCCCGCCAAAATTCAACACCAAGAAGGAAGCATCCGATTGGCCTGAAATTCGCAGCATTCGTCGCCCTCGAGGGGACATGCAAATGATTAGCATTGCAGGGCATACGCAAATCATGTGCGCCCGGCACGCCACCGAGAAGCACTATAAGAAGGGTGCCCAGAAGGCGGGGTGTAAGTAGTGGAAGTGTGTTGTGCTGCCGGACCTGTGCGCGGGAAGCTTCCTGGTGCCTCGTCGCAGAATACGGCAGTCATTCCAGCACGTTTCGGAGTTCGACAGAGGACGAATAGTGGCTTATCGCGACAGCGGTTTATCGTACCGAGACATCGGCGCCCGTGTGGGACGACATCCAGCTGCAGTGAGGCGAGTATGGATTCCGTGGGTGCAGGAGGGAGGGACGGACGGACCGACGATTGCGATTGCCGCAGCCACGGCACACCACCGAAAGAGAGGCCCGGCATGTTGTGCGGTGGGCATTGACGGTTCTCACCGCCACATCACGAACGTTAGCGCAGGAATTAGCGTGTGTTGCGCAACAACCCGTGTCAGCACGTACCGTTCGACGTCGTCTGCAGGAGCGGGGACTTGTCGCACGGCGCCCATTGCGCCGATTACCATTGACGTTACACCACCGGCGAGTGCGGCGGCAGTGGGCCGTTGAACGCCGCACCTGGACTACGGAATGGCACGACATTGTCTTTTCCGACGAATCCCGCTTCTGCCTGCAACACCACGATGGTCAGATCCGCGTGTTGCAGGCACCGCGGCGAGATACTGTATGACGCCTGCATTATTCATCGCCATACCGGTCCGTCGCTGGCGTTATGGTTTGGGGCGCAGTTGGATATGACACCAGCACCTCTCTGGTACGCATCGCCGGTACACTCAACAGCCACCGCTACATCTCCGACGTTTTGGAGCCTGTAGTTCTCCCTTACCTGCAGGATCTGCCAGCGGCCACATTTCAACAGGACAATGCGCACCCGCACGTAGCATGCATCGTGCAACAATTCTTCACGGCCCACCAGGTGTCACTGCTGCCGTGGCCCGCCTGTTCTCCCGATATGTCGCCCATCGAACACGTCTGGTCGCTGATCGGCAACCGAGTGGTCCGGCAAGCACCACCCGCGGCTACGCCTGATGAACTGTGGCAACGAGTGGAAGCAGATTGGACCGACATACCCCAAGCCCACATCCAAAGCCTGTTTCGTTCGATGCCGCGGCGTGTAGCGGCCGTTATTGCCAGCCATGGTTGCCACACGAACTATTGATGCCTGCGTGTTCCTCAAGTCGCACGGGCCTGTAAGCTCAATCGTTTCATCTTTGTATCTGTTGTTATGTGTCCAGTAAATCTGGCGTTGCTATCTCGTGTCCTTCTTGGTGCTGCATTTTGGATGGCCAGCAGTGTATATACATGTATACAGGGTGCATGGGAAAGTCCCTTTAGCCTGGAGTAACTAGCGAATGGAGAGAGGTACACTTATGCAAGGGAGATAACGGTATAGTAAAGCGACTACGCCCGATCGAATGCAACCGATAGCAGCGCCCCTAGTGGCGAAATGCGGAAGTTAGCCATTGGAAATCGGAAATGACAAGAGATAGAGCAAAATTTCCAATTACAAAGTTGTAGAGCATCAAATAATTAGTACAAAACGACATTTGTTTTACACGGATAAGATAAATTGTCACCTGAGTATCCTAAAATGTCCGAAATCGATGCACGACCTTTTGTGTGAATGTTTGAAGGGAACTGGCATAGGTATGAGCAAATATACACAATTTATTGCATAAATGCGTGCTTCTGTCAATACAGTTTGATGACGTCAGACAAAACATAAACAAAAAAGGCAAACTGGCGTACAGTGATAAAAAGTTAATGTCGAGTATGTTCGAAGAGTTCGCCATTGCCCACGATACACATTTGTATTCGTAAAAGTAACTCTGCATGCACATTCCTCAGCATGGAAGGTGTCACATTATGGCAAGCATGTGTAACACGACGACGTAGATCCAGCTGTTACATACACCTGATTTTTTTAGTGAAGCTCACCATTCTCACACAGCGTCGTAGACCTAAACTTCTGATCAGGGTACATCCCGCTACTGGTTTTTATATCGTAGGTATGGTACAAAGTCACAATCTGCATTTGCATGCGGATAAATTTGCGAAATGTGAATATGCAGATTCGAATGGTCGCGCATCGAATTCGGACATTGTAGGGTATTCAGGTGACAATTTTTCTTATCCGTGTAAAACAAATGTCGTTTTGTACTAATTAATTGATGCTCTACAACTTTGTAATTGGAAATTTTGCTCTATCTCTTTTCGTTTTCGATTTGCAATGGCTAACTTCCGCATTTCGCCACTAGGGGCGCTGCTATCGGTTGCATTCGATCGGGCGTAATCGCTTTACTATACCGTTATCTCACTTGCATAACTGTACCTCTCTCCGTTCGCAAGTTATTCCAGGCAAAAGGGACTTTCCTATGCCCCCCTGTATATGTATACATATAATCTTTTCCGATCACTGTGTATGTGTGATCGGACCCCCTCCTCCCCCCCAGGTTTTGGAACATGGTTACGCCACTTGTCGGTACCACAATTTGGCTTCACTCCTTGAATCATTTCCCAAAGCCTTCTTATTAATCATTCGAATAAGTTCCATGAACAAATGTCCGAGTTTGAGGCAGAACTTGATACAGGTTCACTGATCTACTCGCTCAGTCATTGTGAATGCTAGAGTGGGCTTAACAGTGATTTTCCTGTCTCAGTGACAATAGTGACAGTCCCATGGAAGCAACAGTGACTTTGAACAGTGACAAAATCACCATTTATGAGAGGGATGGCAAGACACTGTCTTACCACGAGGGTCATATCAAAAGTTCTGCACACGTTAATCTAAAGGGGAAGCGGATGATGCAATCGGGAGAATGATGGCATTATGTCAAGGATAAACTCTCAGTAACACAGTGGTGTCAGAACAACCTGCTATCATTTGCTGTGTGGACGTTGGAAGGTTTGGAAATCGAAGTATGCAGCTCCTAAGGTTGAGTCACGTCATTAGACCAGCGCTCATATGTGAAAATAAAAACGCTGCAGGGAAAAACTCTGACGCAGATCCACGCTGCCTTGTAAGAAGTTTGGGGAGAAGGAGCTCTTGATCGAAGCACAATTTCTTTCTGAAGACAAAGTCGAGACCAAAAATTCGTCGAAATCGCCCCAACTTGTTGGAAGCGGGAGCGATCTTGCTGCATGGCAACACATCGTGTCATGGTGCAGTGTGGGTACGGTGACTTTTGTCGAAATGTAGCTGGGAAACGTTATCCCACCCACCATACATCCCTGATCTCAGTCCACCAGACTTTGATCTTTTCTCAAAGTTTAAAAAATCGGCTCCATGGCATCTGATACGAATCGCTGGATGAACTATCATTGGACGTGACTCAAGTAATACGAGACAGCTGAACAAAGATGGCTTCCTACAGAACATCCAGGACTTACCTGACCTCTGGCAAGCTGTCATTAGCAGTGAAGGGGAGTACATTGAACGGCAATAAGGTAAGTTTTCTCCGTTACTTCGCACTTTTCTCCAAAATGGACAGTGTGCAGAACTTTTGTTAGGACACCAGTTCAGACAGAATCACTGTTTACGATGAGGGTGACAGAGCAGTAACAGAACAGCAAGTTGAACTTTTGAAAGAAAGCTTTTGCTTGCAAATATCTCACGAAGAAAAAATTTCATCAACAGCAGTGAAATAATTCCACATTGCACTGGTTTTTATACGTCAAACATTCTATTATGTTAAATAGCACTGACACTTTATATCATTCACGTCGATTCCTAAAGGCACCTTGTGTAAAGATGAGGACGAAAAACCGGTTTCTTCTGAAGAAAACTGGCATCACTAGCGCCCGATGTTTCAATAGAAACGACATAGTGACATGAAAGTATCCTATAGTGACAGAAGCAGCCTATTTTCTGTGGTGACATGGAAAATAAGGTACTTTAGTGTGAAAGCCATGTATGCCAAAATGGTTTTGTATTGGTACAGGAGTCAGTCAGACAAGATTGTGTAATGTCACTCTGGTTATTTAATATATTTATGGATGCATGCATGTGTGATGCCAAAACGGATAATACTGGTTTATGTCTTTGTAATATCCTTGTGTGCTGATTGCTCTATGCTGATGACACAGTCCTGTTGGCAGAGAGCAAAAGTGAGTTGCAGTGTATGCTGAGTGCAGATTGCTCTATGCTGATGACACAGTCCGGTTGGC
Organism: Macrothele yani; assembly: GCA_039090855.1. NCBI lineage: Eukaryota > Metazoa > Arthropoda > Arachnida > Araneae > Macrothelidae > Macrothele > Macrothele yani. Next base: position 15,595,171 of record CM077031.1, on the reverse strand, counting down.
AGAGAGCAAAAGTGAGTTGCAGTGTATGCTGAGTGCAGATTGCTCTATGCTGATGACACAGTCCGGTTGGCAGAGAGCAAAAGTGAGTTGCAGTGTATGCTGAGTGCAGATTGCTCTATGCTGATGACACAGTCTGGTTGGCAGAGAGCAAAAGTGAGTTGCAGTGTATGCTGAGTGCAGATTGCTCTATGCTGATGACACAGTCCGGTTGGCAGAGAGCAAAAGTGAGTTGCAGTGTATGCTGAGTGCAGATTGCTCTATGCTGATGACACAGTCCGGTTGGCAGAGAGCAAAAGTGAGTTGCAGTGTATGCTGAGTGCAGATTGCTCTATGCTGATGACACAGTCCGGTTGGCAGAGAGCAAAAGTGAGTTGCAGTGTATGCTGAGTGCAGATTGCTCTATGCTGATGACACAGTCCGGTTGGCAGAGAGCAAAAGTGAGTTGCAGTGTATGCTGAGTGCAGATTGCTCTATGCTGATGACACAGTCCTGTTGGCAGAGAGCAAAAGTGAGTTGCAATGTATGCTGAGTGCAGATTGCTCTATGCTGATGACACAGTCCGGTTGGCAGAGAGCAAAAGTGAGTTGCAGTGTATGCTGAGTGCAGATTGCTCTATGCTGATGACACAGTCCGGTTGGCAGAGAGCAAAAGTGAGTTGCAGTGTATGCTGAGTGCAGATTGCTCTATGCTGATGACACAGTCCGGTTGGCAGAGAGCAAAAGTGAGTTGCAGTGTATGCTGAGTGCAGATTGCTCTATGCTGATGACACAGTCCGGTTGGCAGAGAGCAAAAGTGAGTTGCAGTGTATGCTGAGTGCAGATTGCTCTATGCTGATGACACAGTCCTGTTGGCAGAGAGCAAAAGTGAGTTGCAATGTATGCTGTGTGCAGATTGCTCTATGCTGATGACACAGTCCTGTTAGCAGAGAGCAAAAGTGAGTTGCAGTGTATGCTGAGTGCAGATTGCTCTATGCTGATGACACAGTCCTGTTGGCAGAGAGCAAAAGTGAGTTGCAATGTATGCTGTGTGCAGATTGCTCTATGCTGATGACACAGTCCTGTTAGCAGAGAGCAAAAGTGAGTTGCAGTGTATGCTGAGTGCAGATTGCTCTATGCTGATGACACAGTCCTGTTGGCAGAGAGCAAAAGTGAGTTGCAGTGTATGCTGAGTGCACATTGCTCTATGCTGATGATACAGTCTTGTTGGCAGAGAGCAAAAGTGAGTTGCAGTGTATGCTGAGTGCAGATTGCTCTATGCTGATGACACAGTCCTGTTGGCAGAGAGCAAAAGTAAGTTGCAGTGTATGCTGAGTGCAGATTGCTCTATGCTGATGACACAGTCCTGTTGGCAGAGAGCAAAAGTGAGTTGCAGTGTATGCTGAGTGCAGATTGCTCTATGCTGATGACACAGTCCGGTTGGCAGAAAGCAAAAGTGAGTTGCAGCGTATGCTGCATGCAGATTGCTCTATGCTGATGATGCAGTCCTGTTGGCAGAGAGCAAAAGTGAGTTGCAGTGTATGCTGAGTGCAGATTGTTCCATGCTGATGATACAATCCTGTTGGCAGAGAGCAAAATTGAGTTGCATAGTATGTTGTCCCTAATGTAGGAAGTTTGTGTGAAATTCAAACTGAGTATAAATAAGGGAAATCCCAAAGTTATGGTTTTCCAGTGAGAAACTGTTAGTACTGAACGCAGGATAAGTCTAAATGGCACAGAGATTGACCAGGTGAATGTGTTTGTATATTTAGGAAGTATGTTTGACACAGAGAGAAAGAATTGGATGGTGAAATTAGTAGGCGTGTGAATTCTTCTTTGAAAGTCATAGCTGCTTTAGGTAGATTTCACTGGAATTATTGGTTCTCAAGAAAGTCCTGAATGGCTGTATATGAAAGCGTAATTGTTTCTACTCTGATGTATGACAGTGAAACCTGGGTACTGCAGAAAAGACATAGGAGTCATTTGTGTGCTGGGGAGATGCATTACTTATGGAGTGATTGTGACAAGACAGGCTGTGATCATGTGCGGAATGAAAAAGTGTTGCAGATGTGTAATGTGGGGCAAAATGTTGTTAGTAAGGTGGAGACTAATGTTCTTAGGTGGTTTGGCCATGTTGAAAGAATGAGTGATGTGGTGCTGACTAAGAGAACTTTTTCAGTCCAAGTGGCAGGAAAGAAAGGTAGAGGAAGGCCAAGGAAATCATGGGAGGACCAGATTCAGGAATGTCTGCTGGAGAAAAAGATTATGACTGTGAAGCACAATAGGTCTTGTACGAGTGACGGGTGCCAGTGAAGCTCCGGCTGTGTACCAAGATCGTAAATGGGGTTGTTTGATACACCAACAGTTAAAGTTAATTGAAGATGTAGCTCACACTGAAGAAACTTTGTAACAGCAAAGACTTCATAAGCATAGGATACTTCATTCTGATTTGTAAGATATAAAACAAAGCATTACGATTCAAACAATAAAATTGGGCTCCTGGAATTTTTTGATGGACCTCTGAAAAAGTCCCTAGAATTTGTTTTCTGTAAATGTATGCAAAACCTGTCTGTGTGTATTTCTTGTTGAGGATGCACTGATTAAACACTTTTCTTTTACAACAATGGCAAAATGCTCTTTAAAATTGTACTATTTCTTCCAAATGCGTTCCAGCCAAGTTTTATACTCCTATGAGTTTCTACTTTGATGCTTCCCAAGTTTTATACTCCTATCAGTTTCTTCTTTGATGTGGCCCAAGTTTTATACTCTTATCAGTTCCTTCTTTGATGTGGCCCAAGTTTTATACTCCTATGAGTTTCTTCTTTGATGTTTCCCAAGTTTTATACTCCTATAAGTTTCTTCTTTGATGTGGCCCAAGTTTTATACTCCTATGAGTTTCTTCTTTGATGTTTCCCAAGTTTTATACTCCTATAAGTTTCTTCTTTGATGTTTCCCAAGTTTTATACTCTTATCAGTTTCTTCTTTGATGTGGCCCAAGTTTTATAATCCTATGAGTTTCTTCTCTGATGTTTCCCAAGTTTTATACTCCTATAAGTTTCTTCTTTGATGTGGCTCAAGTTTTATACTCTTATCAGTTTCTTCTTTGATGTGGCCCAAGTTTTATACTCCTATGAGTTTCTTCTCTGATGTTTCCCAAGTTTTATACTCCTATAAGTTTCTTCTTTGATGTGGCTCAAGTTTTATACTCTTATCAGTTTCTTCTTTGATGTGGCGCAAGTTTTATACTCCTATGAGTTTCTTCTCTGATGTTTCCCAAGTTTTATACTCCTATAAGTTTCTTCTTTGATGTGGCTCAAGTTTTATACTCTTATCAGTTTCTTCTTTGATGTGGCCCAAGTTTTATACTCCTATGAGTTTCTTCTCTGATGTTTCCCAAGTTTTATACTCCTATAAGTTTCTTCTTTGATGTGGCTCAAGTTTTATACTCTTATCAGTTTCTTCTTTGATGTGGCCCAAGTTTTATACTCCTATGAGTTTCTTCTCTGATGTTTCCCAAGTTTTATACTCCTATAAGTTTCTTCTTTGATGTGGCCCAAGTTTTATACTCCTATAAGTTTCTTCTTTGATGTGGCCCAAGTTTTATACTCCTATGAGTTTCTTCTTTGATGTTTCCCAAGTTTTATACTCCTATCAGTTTCTTCTTTGATGTTTCCCAAGTTTTATACTCCTATGAGTTTCTTCTTTGATGTTTCCCAAGTTTTATACTCCTATCAGTTTCTTCTTTGATGTTTCCCAAGTTTTATACTCCCATAAGTTTCTTCTTTGATGTGGCCCAAGTTTTAGACTCTTATCATTTTCTTCTTTGATGTGGCCCAAGTTTTCTATGACTTTCTTCTTTGATGTTTCCCAAGTTTTATACTCCTATAAGTTTCTTCTTTGATGTGGCCCAAGTTTTATACTCCTATGAGTTTCTTCTTTCGTGTGACCCAAGTTTTATACTGCTATCAGTTTCTTCTTTGATGTGACCCGTGATATCTGTTGTCAAAGGTAAATGTATGATTGGTTACTTCTAGAATTGCTCCATTTCCATAAGTTGATGTTTAATTAGAGATTTTTACTCCCTTCAGCATTTTCCTGGATCATATTGTGCAATTCTGAAGTGGTACTTGCAAAAATGACTGTGTTGTCAGCAAAACGAAGGTGCATTAAATCTTTAATTTTTGTCTGGTTGTCTCTCCATGTGTTTGTGTGTGTGTGTGTGTGTGTGTGTGCATGCACAAATGCAGCATTGGTGGAAATAGTCTGGAACGCAGTGAAACCTCACTTGCCAGGAGGGACGTGACACTAAAAGAAAGGAAGCATTTAATTTGAGTAAAACATTTGGCAAGGCATTATACATTTGAATTAATGACGTCATCTTGTGTGAATCGTTCGTCATTTCAATAATAAAACTTTTCCTTCTGCTCTAATAAAGCTCTAACAAGGTGTTTTGTGAGAGCAAAGTTCACGACAAGAGCTGATCGCCGACCGTTTGGCAGACTTTCCCCGCGGCCCACCAGACAGTCAGGAGACTGGAAATTTTTTTAGGATATAATTTTTATGTTTCCAAATCAAAATTATAATAGATATTTCACTTAAAATAAACGGATATTTCAGACGACGACGAGTTTCTTTATTTTGTCACCCAAGACAATTGTATGTCTCCGCCTGAAATATGAGCTGACTTTTTTTCTCCAATGTTTATTAATAGCGAACACTTTTAATTACATCAGAATTTGAATGGACTTTTCGATAAGAAACTTACTTCTGAATAAAGAAAGCAGCTCTGACTTCAGCAAAATGTGAGTATTTCATTTTAAAGTTTAATAAAGAAATTTTGTTATACAGTTTTATATCTACTACGAATGGGTTTGTGCATATTAACTTTTTAACATATTCACTTTTACGTTGGGTTTTAGCAGTGAATAATTCCCATTTCCACCACTGTGTGCATGTATATGTGTTTAAGAAGTTATTATGCAAATCTCAATAGATAGGATAGCCACTACATTTATATCTAAAGTTTCATTTTCTGTACCTTTGAAACTGCTGAAGTAATAAAGGTGCCATGAATTATGTAGCAAATAAAAAAATCCCTTTTTGGTTTTTAACTGTGCTTGTTTACTTTTGTAGTCTAAGTTTATTTACACTTCATGTAACAGTTCACACCTCTGTGAAAAGTAATATGAATTGACTTCCTAGTTTATTTATATTTTGTGTAACAGTTCAGATCTCTATGTAATGTAATATGAATTGACTTCTTAGTTTATTTATATTTTATGTAACAGTTTTCACCTCTATGCAATGTAATATGGATTGACTTCTTAGTTTATTTATATTGTATGTAACAGTTTGCACCTCTATGTAATGTAATATGAATTGACTTCTTTATTTATATTTTATGTAATAGTCTGCACCTCTATGTAATGTAATATGAATTGACTTCTTAGTTTATTTATATTTTATGTAACAGTTCATACCTCTATGTAATGTAATATGAATTGACTTCTTAGTTTACTTATATTTTATGTAACAGTTTGCACCTCTATGTAATGTAATAGGAATTGACTTCTTTATTTATATTTTATGTAATAGTCTGCACCTCTATGTAATGTAATATGAATTGACTTCTTAGTTTATTTATATTTTATGTAACAGTTCATACCTCTATGTAATGTAATACGAATTGACTTCTTAGTTTACTTATATTTTATGTAACATTTTGCACCTCTATATAATGTAATATGAATTGATTTCTTAGTTTATTTATATTTTATGTAACAGTTCATACCTCTATGAAATGTAATATGAATTGACTTCTTAGTTTATTTATATTTTATGTAACAGTTCACATCTCTATGCAATGTAATATGGATTGACTTCTTAGTTTATTTATATTGTATGTAACAGTTTGCACCTCTATGTAATGTAATATGAATTGACTTCTTTATTTATATTTTATGTAATAGTCTGTACCTCTATGTAATGTAATATGAATTGACTTCTTAGTTTATTTATATTTTATGTAACAGTTCATACCTCTATGTAATGTAATATGAATTGACTTCTTAGTTTACTTATATTTTATGTAACAGTTTGCACCTCTATGTAATGTAATAGGAATTGACTTCTTTATTTATATTTTATGTAATAGTTTGCACCTCTATGTAATATAATATGAATTGACTTCTTAGTTTATTTATATTTTATGTAACAGTTTTCACCTCTATGCAATGTAAAATGAATTCTTAGTTTATTTATAATTTATGTAACATTTCACACCTCTATGTAATGTAATATGAATTGACTTCTTAGTTTACTTACATTTTATGTAACAGTTTGCACCCTATGTAATGTAATATGAATTGACTTCTTAGTTTATTTATATTATATTTAACATTTCACACCTCTATGTAATGTAATATGAACTGACTTCTTAGTTCATTTATATTTTATGTAACTATTCACACCTCAATGTTATGTAACATTAATTGACTTCTTAGGTCAGGCTGGTTATTCTGTGTACAAATACGTACCTTATGGGCCAATCGACGAGGTGCTGCCGTATTTATCTAGAAGAGCCTTAGAGAACCATGGTCTGCTGAAAAAAGTCTCCAAAGAAATCCGCTTGTTGAAAACAGAAGTGAAGCGCCGCCTGGTTCACGGTCAGATATTCCACAAACCTTGTGGTCACTATAGACCAGTGTGATCAAAGTTACAATAGATTTTTCGAATTCCTCTCATTAGTATCTATTTATAGAGCTTTAGCCGCCCAGAAACAACTAACTGTTGTATAAATATGTTTCTACCATAGGAATATGCATTGTGATATTATTTATTCAGGAATCTGCCAATATAAAATCATTCCTGCTGTTGCCACAGCTCATTTAACGGTTGTTGTATTTAAGAGTATTTCGTTGTTGGTGTAAATTGCCATGCATAAAGAATATATTTTGTAAAAAAAAAGGGGAAAAAATAGGAGTTTTTAGTTGTTTGCCTGATGTTTCCTCCTAAATTCACTGAGCAGTATTCATTTTAGAACTAGTCAAACACCACATCTTAGGAATTTTTTTTGTTCCTTTTGTTCTACTAAGTCAGCTTATAGTTGTTTTGTCATAATAATTTATTATTTGTAATATATATTTATAAAAACAGATTAATGAGTAGAAGTATGTATTTTAAACATGATCTGTTGTTTAATAATATTGTGCTGCCACATAAATTTTTGTTGTGATGTTTTTACATGCTGCGTGCATCTTTCATGACATCTTAGTAACCTGTTTCTGTTAAGTTTGCAGTTTTGAAGTGGAAAATGACCTTTTTAGGCTGGTATTTGACAGCAGGGTTGTAATGTGCACTGTGTGTGATCAGCTTAGAAAAGATGTTTTGTGCTGTATAATGCAGATAGGTGGTATTTCATGTAACACTCATTTTCCCATAGAAATAAATATACTTAAGCAATGAGGCAGAAATCAGCCATGCTTAAAAAGAAAAAAAAACATTTAAGAAAAATATATATTTATCCTTACTGCATTATTTGAAAAAAATGTACTTATAGTATATACGGATATTTATAAAGCATGAAATATTTGAAGTACTGGTAGTATTATTGAAAAGTTAAATCATAAGAGGCTTGAATACTTTTTCTTTTGCCATTTTATTCATTTTATTTATTTTTTTATCATTATAATTTTCATTTTCCTCTAGAAATATACTTAAGAAATGAGACATATTATATATACTTTAGAAATCCCACATTCTTTATAAATCTTTAAAAAGTGCTTATTTTTTTGTCAGGGTGCTTTCAAAAGTCATTATTCTCTGCTAAAAATTTCAAAAGTACTTATTTTTCCTAACTATGCATATGTGATATGTTTATATATTTGTATTATCTATCCGTAACAATTGGATGTACATGAAAGATTTAATTCAGTAACTACACAAGGCCGCCCCGGTGGCGCAGTGGTCTAAGGCGATGGCCTCTGATCATTCATCCGAAAGGGGTCCGGGTTCGAATCCCGGTGAGGGATGAGTGTTGTGTTTGTCTTACGGCACTGGCTCTCTCCCTTCCCTGGAACCAGTGACCCTAAATTAGGGACGGGCGACTGCTTATAGCCCATTGAGTTGCTCACGGTGGTCGTTAAACCTCAAAAAAAAAAAAAAAAAACTACAGGTCTAAATTAAAATAAATAAGCACTTACCTTTATATATATATATACATAGTAGCAGTGAATCTTGAGGTAAGTAACATGTGGAAACATTTTTTTTAATCCAGTGTTGCTTGTTTTGTTTTATTTTAATAAGGGCCATTCAAATGAAACGAGCTAAAGGGCGTATCCCTGTGACTATGAAGGCTCTTTTCCCACTGTGACACTAGAGTCTAGACGTTCGATTCCTCATGCGTAGAAGGCAGTGGGTTGCTGGCGGAAGCATTCCTGAACAGCGCCCTGTACCTTTTTTTTTTTTTTTTTTTTTGTTCATGGTTTCTGTACTAGGTTTCCCTGGATTTGTGGAAGATGAGTCGTTGTGGGTTGGACCAGGTATGTAATAAAGGTATTTCTAAATTCTTAATTTTTACCTTTCCATGGTTTAGAAGGTGTTTTTTTTTTTTATTTGTGTGGTCATTTGCCCGAAATACATTTATGATGTAGCAGAAACCATATTCAACTAGGTCTTTGTAGAGATGAGTTAATGCTGTGTTTTGCTGGTCCTTGATAAAGCCAAAGCTCAGTCTTTTCAATACTTTCTGCATTCTTGCATGTTTTTCCCTGCTCGTTTGCATTGGTATCCCCCCCCTCTTTTTCCCTCCTTTTTTGGCTCCTGTTGAAATTGCTTCTTCTTGTACTGAGTGTTATTTCTGAGAATTCTTCTCTGCTGCTTTTGCACATTTGGGTTTTCAGGTAATAATATTAATTTAAAAAAAAAATGTGTTCATTCCTGAAGTTTGGTTGATATTATATATATATTGGCACTGAGCTGAGAGTTTCCGGGTTTTTTGTTTCACCTCACAATCACTCCTGCAAAACGTTTTTCTCAGAGTGGTTTTAATGTTTTGGCAGATCAGTGTATTCTTACTTTCATTTCTCTTTTCTTCTAAATCTCCTTTAATGAGCATGGTTTTTCATTTCTATGTAGCTAGTTTTCATTATTATGTTGTATATTATGTGTTACATCAATTTGTAAACAACTTCAGCTGCAGGTAATTAATGTTCATGTTATTATGCCCCCATCCCTTTCAAGATCTGAAACCTTTGTAGGTCACTATAACAGAAACTAGGCATGTGGAAATGTAAAATCATTTTCATTAATGAAGATTTTATGAGAAAGGACAAATACAAATCAGCTTCTCATTTCATAATTCAAAACGACAATTCTTTCAATATAAAGTACCTTAATAGATGCTGCACTTGTCAAGTAAGCTGAACGAGGTTTAAAATGTGGGAAGTGTTAAAACAGTCTTTGTTTGCAGGGCCTGATTTACACAGAATCAGGCCCACAAGATGAGGCCCCCCACCCATCCACATTCTTGAAAGATTAAGTACATTTGTCACCTCCAAATATTATCAATTAATTTAATAAATGAGACACTGTGCAGTGAAAAATAGGAAGTAATATCTACTTTTATTGAATCTTAATATTAGCAAGAAAATATGCTCTTAAAAATATAAACTGTAACTGGTAAGTTAAACACTATTTAATAGTGTGGTATTGCTATTTTTGCATTTAATTATTTAATAATTCAAATATCCACACATGTTAAGTTATTCATCCTCTTTTAATTTTATTTTTAATTGATGAACATTATTTAAGCTCGGTACTGATTGAATTTTTGGGGGCAAGGTGAACTTCCATGTAGCTTTCTCATATTCCCATGCAAAAAAGCGTATGGTGCGATATTACGTGGCCAAAGACTTCAATATAGAACTGCTATATTAAGCAGCGATAACACTGTTCGTCACGTATATTTTGTTTAAGTATGAGGGTGGAGTAGCTAGGTCCATATAACGATATGAAAATACAAAACGAACATGAATGGTAAAAAATCTTTTACTTATTCATAGTAATTTCGGCATTTTTCTCACTGTTGCAATTCCTCTGTTCGTAGAACGGACATTTGCTTATTTTGATGAGCTACTAGATCTGCCTGAACGGAAGATTCACGGATTAAAAGTACTATATAAAGTTAAAATTCTATACCTTTGTATAGGTGTTTGCAAGGAATGATGATTAAAAGATGAAAGTTAAAAAACCAAATGAGGAAAGTTAAAACCCAAAGGAACAAAAGATGGAACCAAACTCAACCCACCACCGCAACACACTTCCCAAACATGTTTCGACAAGAATTTTGCCTTCTTCAGATTCACGGATTAAAAGTACTATATAAAGTTAAAATTCTATACCTTTGTATAGGTGTTTGCAAGGAATGATGATTAAAAGATGAAAGTTAAAAAACCAAATGAGGAAAGTTAAAACCCAAAGGAACAAAAAGATGGAACCAAACTCAACCCACCACCGCAACACACTTCCCAAACATGTTTCGACAAGAATTTTGCCTTCTTCAGATTCACGGATTAAAAGTACTATATAAAGTTAAAATTCTATACCTTTGTATAGGTGTTTGCAAGGAATGATGATTAAAAGATGAAAGTTAAAAAACCAAATGAGGAAAGTTAAAACCCAAAGGAACAAAAGATGGAACCAAACTCAACCCACCACCGCAACACACTTCCCAAACATGTTTCGACAAGAATTTTGCCTTCTTCAGATTCACGGATTAAAAGTACTATATAAAGTTAAAATTCTATACCTTTGTATAGGTGTTTGCAAGGAATGATGATTAAAAGATGAAAGTTAAAAAACCAAATGAGGAAAGTTAAAACCCAAAGGAACAAAAGATGGAACCAAACTCAACCCACCACCGCAACACACTTCCCAAACATGTTTCGACAAGAATTTTGCCTTCTTCAGATTCACGGATTAAAAGTACTATATAAAGTTAAAAAGTTAAAATTCTATACCTTTGTATAGGTGTTTGCAAGGAATGATGATTAAAAGATGAAAGTTAAAAAACCAAATGAGGAAAGTTAAAACCCAAAGGAACAAAAGATGGAACCAAACTCAACCCACCACCGCAACACACTTCCCAAACATGTTTCGACAAGAATTTTGCCTTCTTCAGATTCACGGATTAAAAGTACTATATAAAGTTAAAAGTTAAAATTCTATACCTTTGTATAGGTGTTTGCAAGGAATGATGATTAAAAGATGAAAGTTAAAAAACCAAATGAGGAAAGTTAAAACCCAAAGGAACAAAAGATGGAACCAAACTCAACCCACCACCGCAACACACTTCCCAAACATGTTTCGACAAGAATTTTGCCTTCTTCAGATTCACGGATTAAAAGTACTATATAAAGTTAAAATTCTATACCTTTGTATAGGTGTTTGCAAGGAATGATGATTAAAAGATGAAAGTTAAAAAACCAAATGAGGAAAGTTAACACCCACAGGAATAAAAGATGGAACCAAACTCAACCCACCACCGCAACACACTTCCCAAACATGTTTCGACAAGAATTTTGCCTTCTTCAGATTCACGGATTAAAAGTACTATATAAAGTTAAAATTCTATACCTTTGTATAGGTGTTTGCAAGGAATGATGATTAAAAGATGAAAGTTAAAAAACCAAATGAGGAAAGTTAAAACCCAAAGGAACAAAAGATGGAACTAAACTCAACCCACCACCGCAACACACTTCCCAAACATGTTTCGACAAGAATTTTGCCTTCTTCAGTGGAACATCAAGTTATACGTAGGCACCAAGTCCTCGTCACACAGTTGGCCTGCGACGATGAAGGTTGAAGGCAGAGCGATACAAGACATTACATCAGTCTTTCAAGAATCGTCGACGAAGACTTGGTGCCTACGTACAACTTGATTTTCCACTGAAGAAGGCAAAATTCTTGTCGAAACATGTTTGGGAAGTTTGTTGCGGTGGTGGGTTGAGTTTGAATCCATTCCTTTGGGTTTTAACTTTCCTCATTTGGCTTTTATTCTTCATTTGAGTTTTTAACTTTCATTTTACAATCATCATTCCTTGCAAACACCTATACAAAGGTATAGAATTTTAACTTTATATAGTACTTTTAATCCGTGAATCTGAAGAAGGCAAAATTCTTGTCGAAACATGTTTGGGAAGTGTGTTGCGGTGGTGGGTTGAGTTTGGTTCCATCTTTTGTTCATTTGGGTTTTAACTTTCCTCATTTGTTTTTTTAACTTTCATCTTTCAATCATCATTCCTTGCAAACATCTATACAAAGGTATAGAATTTTAACTTTATATAGTACTTTTAATCCGTGAATCTGAAGAAGGCAAAATTCTTGTCGAAACATGTTTGGGAAGTGTGTTGCGGTGGTGGGTTGAGTTTGGTTCCATCTTTTGTTCCTTTGGGTTTTAACTTTCCTCATTTGTTTTTTTAACTTTCATCTTTCAATCATCATTCCTTGCAAACATCTATACAAAGGTATAGAATTTTAACTTTATATAGTACTTTTAATCCGTGAATCTGAAGAAGGCAAAATTCTTGTCGAAACATGTTTGGGAAGTGTGTTGCGGTGGTGGGTTGAGTTTGGTTCCATCTTTTGTTCCTTTGGGTTTTAACTTTCCTCATTTGGTTTTTTAACTTTCATCTTTCAATCATCATTCCTTGCAAACACCTATACAAAGGTATAGAATTTTAACTTGAAATAGTACTTTTAATCCGTGAATCTTCCGTTCTGGCAGATCTAGTATCTCATCAAAATAAGCAAATGTCAATTCTACGAGCAGAGGAATTGCAGCAGTGACAAAATGCCGAAATTACTATGAGTAAGTAAAACAAAACATTTTTTTTTTTTTACCATTAATGTTCATTTTTGTATTTCATAGCGTTATATGGACCTAGCTAATCCACCCTGCATACTTAAACAAAATATACGTGACGAACAGTATTATCGCTGCTTAATATAGCAGTTCTACATTGAAATTCGATGTAGCTGATTAATCACCTGCGATGTGTTTAATATTATAATAGAATAATTCTATTAACAGAGGAATTATACTTAGATTTAAGCAAACATGCATAACTGGATAATTCTTACACTCATAAAAGCACATTATTCAGATTATTAATTCGCTTAATTCAGACCCAAGCAATTTTAAGTTCCGATACTTTATATTATGAAATACTCAAAGCTTCTACAAAGTGTCTCAGAAATGCAAAACCTCTCTCAAGAACTGTTTAGTATATACAGGTGAAAGAGCCTATTAAAAACACCAGTGTTAATCTTCATTTCAGGAAAAAAAAAAAAGGTTTTTTTTTTCCTCAAATGTTTTTTCCCATTCATAATAATTAATTAATAAAAAAAAGCGTATTTTTGTTTTGTTTTGCATTGCGATTCTGGGGCCCTTTAAATTGTGGGGCCTCAGATCCTGTTTGTTTCATATATATTCATTTATAGTAATGAAATGTCTCCCATGCAGACCCTAATGCATGTATAGGAATCATGTTAAGATCAGGAAGCTCTGTTTCCAATTGAAACTTGTCTACATGGTAATCTTGCTAATAACTTTTGCTCTTGTTAGTAACAAAGATTTTAATTCAAATACATTTGTCATCTGTTTACTTACAAATATTATCCCTTAAGGCTGTCCTTGAATTAGTGTTAGGGTTCATCTTCTGCTATAGATTGCTCAAAAAATAACTCCTTGGGCTTGTGGCTTTTATGTCTTTAGGGACTGTCCCAGAAGTTGGTGTTAGCAAATCACTACAGACCTCACCATATTCAAAATGAAAGCAGCCTCTTGTTGGCTCCACAATGAAAAGACAAAGTATGTGTTGTTACATTTTAACCAATGATGTTATTTGGGGGTGGAGCTCAGTAAGTAGGTAGAGCTTATTAAGCAGACAGAGTTTTTATAGCTCAAATTCACGAGTTCTCTGCTAATGTACACATTTTCTCTTCAAAAAATTAGCATGCCGTAGGATTTAACAGGATATATAGAAGACAAGATTCGCATCTCACTTTTGCCCCTGTTCATTGATTTCTATTTGGCTCAGATAATGGAAAAAATCAAGCAGAAATAAGAGATTTTGTTGCTTCCAGACAGAAACACTGCTATGCTACCTTATAGCGCCATCTAGTGCCAAATTGGAATGCTTTCGGGTCAGATAAATTGAATTAAAAAAAATACTAACAAAATGTTCGTAATAATAACTGTGGCATATATTAGCAATGAGTCGTTTTTATCTGTGCTCAAAATTTCAGACACTACAGAGTAACAGTCTTTGGGAAAATGTGTACAAAAGAATTTACATTGCAGATATAGGGTAGAAGTTGAACCCTTGCACTCATTCAAAGGCAGCAATTAGTCAGCATCATACTCCTCTCCTATGTGCAGAATAAGTATTTTTGAAAATCGTCATCATCCTCTGGAAGAATGTGTGCCTAGTTTCTTCAATAAATTAAAATATATCTTCACTGAATATGGCAGGAAACATAATTTTTGGGTATCTTTAGTTTTAAAATGATCTCATGTTTTCTGTGTTATTGTTAGACATCATATGTTGAATTCTTGTTATGTATACACAGTGCGTCAAGGAATTTTTAAGACTAGCGCTAGATTTCAGCCTACGGTGGCGCCACCAGTGTAATCGCGAATGCGTTATAAACCGTGACCATCTGCTTGCTTTCTGCCAAAAGTACTGCGCAGTTGTTAAAGTAACTCAAACGAAACGGCGTACATTAGAGAAGTAAAATGTTTTTCATGTTGAATTATTAAGATGGAACAAAGGGCTGTTATTACATTTAACGCAAAACTTGGTAAAAGTGCCTCGGAACATACCAAATGATGAAACAAGTTTACGGTGAGTTTTGTTTATGCAGATCAAATGTTTTCCTGTGGCACAGACGTTTTTTGGACGGAAGAGATACGCTAGAAGATGATAAGCATGCCGGAAGACCAAGTTCATCTAGGACACCTGAGATTATTGAAAAAGTGCGTGATTTCGTGGCAAACAATCGATGTGCGTCACTAAGAATGATGGAAGAGTCTTTAAACATCAACAAAGAAACGATTCGAACCATCCTGCATGAAGATTTGGGCAAAACGAAAGTCTGTGCTAAATTTGTTCCACACACGTTAACCAATGAACAAAAATCAAGGAGAAGTGCACATTGCAGAGACATCATTTCAGCCGCTGAAAATGATCCAAACTTCTTAAAATCGATTGTTACAGGTGATGAAACATGGCGTTTTCAATATGATTCTAAAACAAAGCGACAAAGTGCGGAATGGAAGTCAAAAAACTCACCACAAGCCAAAAAAACAAGAAAAAGTTCCATCGAAAATCAAAACAATGCTCATTACATTCTTCGATAGTAAAGGTATTATCCACAAAGAATTTGTTCCAAGTGGACAAATAATTACTGGTGAGTTTTATTTAAATGTTTTGAGGCGTTTGATGGGCAGAATTCGTCGCATTCGTCCAGAATATCGGGATGAAAACAGTTGGTGTTTGTTGCACGATAATGCACCCAGTCACACCTCACTCCTTGTTCGTAGATTTTTGGCGAAAAATAACGACTGTGTGTTGAATCATCCACCGTATTCGCCTGATTTAGCACCCTGCAACTTCTCTTTGTTCCCAAAACTTAAAATGACGTTAAAATGGTGTTTTTTTATGATATTTCGACCATACAAACAGCTTTAACGCGTGCTTTGGAGGCAATTCCGCAAAGTGAACTGGAACAGGCATTTGAATCATTATTAAACCGGTGTCACAAGTGTATTGAAGCCGGAGGGACTTATTTTGAATAACAAACCAAAACAAATTATAGTTTCTTGTTTCCATTTCATTTTACAGACCCAGTCTTAAAAATTCTTTGACGCACTGTGTATTTCCTTTTGCATAGTTAGTGACATAAGAAAGGAAAAAATGTGTTTATGTATTACATATTACAAAGCTTTAAGAATGCATTTGAATGGTACTCTACTTACCTTTTTCTTTTCATACTGTTGCATTGAATTGAATGGTGCCTAATATGATTTATGCATAGTTTTTTCAGTGCATGGTAAAGCTATGGGGAAAGTGTTAGAATGTAGGATTGTTCTTAAAGAAACAAAATGCTTTACTAAAATGATTCAAAAGTATTTTAGCTTCAGATTTTACAATTTATATACAGTTGCTGCATTTAAGCTAATAAGTACGACTTCATGCTTTGGTCACTACATTTTTAATAACTGTCTTATGTTCTGATATTACAAATGCAGCTGTTGTAGTCAAAATATTGTCAAAGAAAATTTTTACCAAAGTCATTTCTTTTAGTTATGTATCTTGTTATTTTTTTTTTATTTGGTACATTATTTGTAAGCTGTCTTAGTCCCCCCCAGTGTTTTATTTATTTATGAAAATAGTATGTGTGCTACTGATTTCCATGTTAAAAGTGCAGTACACTTCATTGGTTAGGAATCTCATTTTTATTTATCAGTATTTGTTTCATTAAAACTGGTGCAGTTTTTCTTTTCTTTCTTATTTGTTTTTTGTTATTCTCTTGATATTCCAAGAAATAATGCAACCGTCAAAACATAGCTTTAATTTAACAAAAATTTATCTCTGGGAATATTTAAGTTTGACATTTCATCCATTGTTGTGTGTTTTGTTTATAGACTTCTGCATGTATTTAAAACTACTAGTTTCATCAGTTGCATGCTAGTGTGAGCATAAATAATTCACTGAATGTCTGTTGGAAGTCATTAGATTTGAAACCATCAGATAGATGTGCATCATTTATGTTACTTATTTGCGGAAAATCACAAAATGGTTGTTTTCTTGACTTTGATAAACATCGTAGACCTGTTTTTTCTCCCTGCGTTAGAAATACAGGGTGATTCATAATTATTTTCGGGGTTTCACTGGCATGTAATCGGAAAATGGGAAACAACAAACTAAAACTGCAAACTGAATATGACAGATGGATGTTAAAAGTTTTATTAATACAGACATTTTGACGTGGACCAGGAACATCAAACAAAGGTCATCGCTCTTTCCACGTTTCTAAGTGAGTCAAGGAAAAATTCTCATTGGTTGCCACCAGGACTCACTTATAAACGTGGAAAGAGCGATGACCTCTGTTTAATGTCCCTGGTTCACGTCAAAACGTCTGTATTAATTATTCATTCGCCTTCTAGTTATTTGTTCAGTTATTGCTTACCATCTTTGGTGAATCCCCAGAATTGTGCGTTGCTCCAAGAAGCAACCTGCCAAATTGGCTTGGCAGTTAGCGTGTGTGAGTCTGGAGGAATTCGAGGCCGCTGTGGTGTAGCGGAAGCATATCCGGCGCGTAACTGGAAGACCCTGGGTTTGACTCCCGGTGGCGGCCAATGAGAATGTTTCCGTGACTCACTTATAAACATGGAAAGAGCGAAGATCTTTGTTTAATGTTCCTGGTCCACCTCAAAACGTCTGTATTAATTATTCATTCGCATTCTAATTATTTGTTCAGTTGCTGCTTACCATCTTTGGTGAATCCCCAGCATTGTGCGGGGCTCCAAGAAGCAACCTGCCAAATTGGCTTGTCAGTTAGCGTGTGTGAGTCTGGAGGAATTCGAGGCCGCTGTGGTGTAGCGGAAGCATATCCGGCGCGTAACTGGAAGACCCTGGGTTTGACTCCCGGTGGCGGCCAATGAGAATGTTTCCGTGACTCACTTATAAACATGGAAAGAGCGAAGATCTTTGTTTGATGTTCCTGGTCCACCTCAAAACGTCTATATTAATTATTCATTCGCATTCTAATTATTTGTTCAGTTGCTGCTTACCATCTTTGGTGAATCCCCAGCATTGTGCGGGGCTCCAAGAAGCAACCTGCCAAATTGGCTTGTCAGTTAGCGTGTGTGAGTCTGGAGGAATTCGAGGCCGCTGTGGTGTAGCGGAAGCATATCCGGCGCGTAACTGGAAGACCCTGGGTTCGATTCCCGGTGGCGGTCAATGAGAATTTTTCTGTGACTTACTTATAAACGTGGAAAGAGCGAAGATCTTTGTTTGATGTTCCCAGTCCACGTTAAATGTCTGTGTTAATTATTCATTCGCCTTCTAATTGTTTCTTCAGTTGCTGCTTACCATCTTTGGTGAATCCCCAGCATTGTGCGGGGCTCCAAGAAACAACCTGCAAACTTGGCTTGGCAGTTAGTGTGTGTGAGTATGGAGGAACTTGAGGCTGCTGTGGTGTAGTGGAAGCATATCCGGCGCATAAGTGGAAGACCCTGGGTCCGATTCTGGGTGGCGGCCAATGATAATTTTTCCGTGAATAACGTGGAAAGAACGATGACCTCTGTTTGATAAAAGTTTTATTACCTGTAGAATCGGTACATCAGATTGGGGTCTGGTTAATTAGCCCGACGTTTACTTCACCGAAGGGTACCTTGACCGAAAATCACTTCACCGAAGGGTCACTTGACCGAAAATCACTTGATCAAAAAGTTCATTTCACCGAAAGGTCTCTTTACCTAAAAGTTCATTTCATCGAAAGAGCACTTGATCGAAAAGTTCATTTCCCCTCAGGGTCACTTGATCCAAAAGTTCATTTCACCGAAAGGTCTCTTTACCTAAAAGTTCATTTCATCGAAAGAGCACTTGATCGAAAAGTTCATTTCTCATACAGACATTCCTGAATCTGGTCCTCCCATGACTTCCTTGGCCTTCCTCTGCTTTTCTTTCCTGCCATGTGGGCTAAAAAAATTTTCTTAGTAAGCATCTCATCACTCATTCTTTTAGCATGGCCAAACCACTGAAGATATTAGTCTCCACCTTGCTAACAACATTTTGCTTCACCTTACACAACTGCAACACACCTTCATTCCTCAAAATCAGAACATGTCTTGCCACCACACACACCCTCCCCCGCGCGGTAAGTACCGCATTTCTCCAGCACACAAACAACTCCTATGTTTCTTCTGTAGTACCCAGGTTTCATTTCCATACATCAGACAGTAATAAATCCAATTGCTTAATGAGGAAATAGGGAAACAATGGAAACGTTCATTGTGGTGGGAGAACATCCAAAATTTAAACAGTTTTGTTGCTTGAAAACAAAAAATGAAATACAGGGTGATCCATTTAAACCAGTACCATGTGATTTACTTATAACTTTTTTATAAATAACAACAAAATCATACAGTAAGTTGAGAATTATACAGGTGGTATTGGAGGAATCATTTTATCAAAGCAAATGTTGGAACCAGGCTTCATCAGTAAACCATGTGATGGAGAGAATATCAGATCGCAAATTAAGAAAATTTTGGAACCATTTTCAGTAACTTACACTCTTTCCCTTGTCCGGTTCTTGCAGCTGATAGATTACGTGCACTTTAAATGGTCGAATATTCGCTTTTTTTTTTTTTTTGCTGCCGTTTGACAAGTTCAGTATGAATATCCTGTCTTTTGGCTTAATCTGCGTAACAATTTCGTCGGAGATTGAAGTAAACGTTGCCGAACATCGTCCACACGCGTTTGGGGCATCGGAGGGTGATGTCTACCGCTACCGCTGAGAAGAGAACCGGTTTACTCCAGTTTTTTTGCCATCGACAGAATTGTTGACTTGCTTGGCACTTTTCGTCGAACTCCAAACTCTCTTCGAAATGCTCGTTAAGTTTTGATGACAGAATTGGTTACCCAATACGATTTTTCACTAAAAAAACACGCTCTGGAACAGAGTACTGCATTTTTCCGAATGCACGCAAGTGAATGACAACGCAACAACAAACAAATCACGAGCTGAGTTACAGTTACGGTTAACAATCTTCTTCACGGTGGCGGTTTTCATTCTCGAGGAGTTGCTGCTTCTATTGAAAAAATGAAGAAGTTCCTTGCGCGATCCCTTGCAAAAATGTAAGGTTTTTCTGGTTTAAATGGATCACCCTGTAGATAACAGTGAGATTAATATATGGCTTGTATCAAAATGTAATTTTTTATGTTTAGTTAATAGTGAAATGGTTGCAAAATTTAATTTGTATGTCAATATTATTTAGCTGTGTTTTACTTGCAAAATTCTCTTAAACTGCTGCCAGCACACATTAGCATCACTGTGAAATCAAATGTATTCAAGATTTGTGTTTGGGTGTTAACGGAGTCACCACTTTTCACGTTTTGCAGCTCACAGAGATTTTTTTCTTCTCATGCTCATATATGTATCAGTAGTCTACATGCATATTTTTGCACATGCTTTTTAATCTGGATATGTAGTGAACAATTTTATGATAAATATCTTACCTCAGCAGTGGAAAATCAAACGAAATAATGAAATTATTTGTGTTGATAATTACAGTGTTGATGAGTGAAATAGAAAACAAAATAAAATGTAAAGAGCACCTTATTTATTCACATTTTTTATACAAAGCCAAAAGTGTAAGCATTGTATTACTTAAATAATTATGCTTTCAACTATATAATTGGCCAGAAAAATTACTAGAACTGGCCACTTGGAAGAGAGATAAATGAAATACCAGTACATGTTAATGCAGAGCATTTCCTTTTTGTTGTTGTACTGTGATAAATGAAATACACTATCTGATCAAAACTATTTGGATTTTATAACCTAAAGAATTATGCTTTCAGCTACTGTATACAGTATAATTGGCCAGAATAATTTCTAGAAATGACTAGTTGGAAGTCAGATAAATAAAATTCCTGTACATGTTAATGCAGAGCATTTCCTTTTTGTTGTTGTACCTTTCACAGTGATAAATGAAATACACTATCTGATCAAAATTATTTGGACCCTTACCTATCCACAAACTCCCTACAGGGAAAATAATTAATATCGAGTTGGTCCACTCTTTTCTGCTGTCACAGCCTCCACTCTTCTGGAAAGGCTTTCCGCAAGATTTTTGTTAGCCGCCCCGGTGGCGCAGTGGTCTAAGCGATGGCCTCTGATCATTCGTCCGAAAGGGGTCCGGGTTCGAATCCCGGTGAGGCATGGATGTTGTGTTTGTCTTACGGCACTGGCTCTCTCTCTTCCCTGGAACCAGTGACCCTAAATTAGGGACGGGCGACTGCTTATAGCCCATTGAGTTGCTCACGCTGGTCGTTAAACCTCCAATCAAAAAAAAAAAAAAAGATTTTGTTACATTGCTGCAGAAATTGTCTTCCATTCTGCCACAAGAGCATGAGTCAGGTTGCAATCCGGCATGGCTCACCGTCGGCATTCCAATTCCTCCCAGAGCTGCCCCATGGGGTTGAGATCGGGGCTTTGTTCGGGCCAGTAAGATTCTCCACAGCCATCTCATAAAAGCATAACTGCGCTGCCTCTGCTTTGTAAACGGGGCCATTACTCTGTTGGAAAAGGAGAAAAGGGCTTTCACCCAACTAATGTTGGGAGCACAGAATTGTTGAGAATGTCATTATAGGCCACTGCATTAGAATTCCTGAGCACTGGAACAAGGAGACTCAGTCAAAACAGAGCATGATGCCTCCTTCGCCAAAGTTCACAATTCGCGCAACCCAGTCAGGATTGTAACATTCTCCTGGCGTCCTCCACACCCAGACTTGTCCGTCGGACTGCCAAAATGGTGAGGCGTGATTCACCACTCCAGACAATGTGTTTCCACTGCTCTAGAGTCCATTAGCACCAAGCTTTTCACTACAACCGACGCTTGGCTTTGATCTTCTTGATGTTTGGGGTGTGTGAGTGTGGCTGCTTAGCCATGGAAACCCACTCCCTTCAGCTCTGGACAAACTGTTATAGTGCTGGTGTTGCTTCCAAAGGTATTTTGGAATTTGGTGGTGAGTATTGCAACCGAGAACAGTATATTTTGTCACACCGCCCACTTCAGCTCTCTATGGTCCCCCTCTGTCATTTTATGTGGCCTACCAGATAATGATTGCACTGTTGCTTCTCCTAGGCTTTTCCACTTCACAATTACATTACTTACAGTTGATCGAAGCAACTGCAACATGGCAGAAACTTCTGAACTGACTTGCTATTAATATGGCATCCTATGACCATGCCACATTAAAAGTCACTGAGCTCTGACGCACTGCCCACTCTACTGTTCATGCTTGTCGGTGAACTGACTTCCTGCTAAGATGGCATCCCATGATCATGCCACATTGAAAGTCACTGAGCTCTGCCTCACTGCCCACTCTACTGTTCATGCTTGTCTATGAAACTGACTTGCTGCTAAGATGGCATCCCATGACCGTGCCACATTGAAAGTCACTGAGCTCTGCCGCACTGCCCACTCTACTGTTCATGCTTGTCTATGAACTGACTTGCTGCTAAGATGGCATCCCATGACCGTGCCACATTGAAAGTCACTGAGCTCTGCCTCACTGCCCACTCTACTATTCATGCTTGTCTATGAAACTGACTTGCTGCTAAGATGGCATCCCATGACCGTGCCACATTGAAAGTCACTGAGCTCTGCCGCACTGCCCACTCTACTGTTCATGCTTGTCTATGAACTGACTTGCTGCTAAGATGGCATCCCATGACCGTGCCACATTGAAAGTCACTGAGCTCTGCCTCACTGCCCACTCTACTGTTCATGCTTGTCTATGAAACTGACTTGCTGCTAAGATGGCATCCCATGACCGTGCCACATTGAAAATCACTGAGCTCTGCCGCACTGCCCACTCTACTGTTCATGCTTGTCTATGAAACTGACTTGCTGCTAAGATGGCATCCCATGACCGTGCCACATTGAAAGTCACTGAGCTCTGCCGCACTGCCCACTCTACTGTTCATGCTTGTCTATGAACTGACTTGCTGCTAAGATGGCATCCCATGACCGTGCCACATTGAAAGTCACTGAGCTCTGCCGCACTGCCCACTCTACTGTTCATGCTTGTCTATGAACTGACTTGCTGCTAAGATGGCATCCCATGACCGTGCCACATTGAAAGTCACTGAGCTCTGCCATACTGCCCACTCTACTGTTCATGCTTGTCTACGAAACTGACTTGCTGCTAAGATGCCATCCCATGACCTTGCCACATTGAAAGTCACTGAGCTCTGCCATACTGTCCACTCTGCTGTTCATGCTTGTCTATGAACTGACTTGCTGTTAAGATGGCATCCCATAACCGTTCCACATTGAAAGTCACTGAGCTCTGCTATACTGCCCACTCTACTGTTCATGCGTGTGTACGATGTTTGCCAGGCCAAGTGCTGATTTTAACCCTGTATGGGTCATGACTATTTTGTATCTGGGCAAATCCGCTACTCACAAAGGGTGTCTCGATGCTTTTGGGCATATAGTGTATATGCAAAGAATGTATTTATGTTCTTGGAAACAATGAAATGAAATTGTGTTAAGTAAGTGCAAAAGTTCTCGCCATTTGCATACATGATAAACAAGACTGTTTTTTGCTTAATGTTTTATTTCAACCTGTTGCATAGTTTCTGTTATTAGCGATGACATGCTCCCATCTTTCAATTAGCCGTTTAATTCCCCTATCAAAGAAAGTAGCGTCCTTGAAATCAAAAATCGATTAAAATCGTTTTTGATCTCAATATGATTTTTCAGGGCTTTACCGATCGTATGATTCTGCAGTGTTTGGAACCAGTGAAAATCTTGCGCCGCGAGTTTCCTAGTGGTTAGAGCAGTCTCCTTCCAACCAGATGATTGTGAAATCTATCCCAGTACGCTGAGTTGCTCTGAACCATTGACTACTCGCCGTGCGTTGGATGGACACGTTAAGCCGTCTACCACGAGGTATTGCCCTCCCCCCCCGCCGTCACAAATCACGTCATCTGTTGCTTTTCCTCTCCCTGGAAATGCTCCTTGTGACGTCATAGTCTGGTATTCTCAACTGTGAACTATGTCGACTCGCACTCTAAATCTGTCACTCCTACTTCTGTGGGGTATGTAACAATTGGTCGACACACGATTGGCCGACAGTTACGATTGGCCGACAGTTACGATTGGTCGACAGAAATGATTAGTCGACATACCGATTGGCCGACAGTAACGATTGGTCGACAGAAATGATTAGTCGACATAACGATTGGTCGACAGTGACAACTGGTCGATATAACGATTAGTCGACATAAAATGGTCAACGGAACTTGGAAAAACAAGAAATTGAATAAGTGCAAACAGTTTGGCGGTAAATTGCCCCACCGGAAGATTGCCACACATCTTTCAGCAACCCGGAAAATTGCCACACACAGAAAAATTGCCACATGGTTTTCATTAAGGCTGTCTTTGAATGAGTGTTAGGTTTCATCTTCTGCGATAGATGGCGCAAAATATCCCTCCTTGGGCGTAGCTTTTACGTCTTGAGGAATTGTCCCAGAAGTTGGCGTCAGCGAATGACTGAAGACCTTACCATATTCAGAATGGAAGCGGCCTCTCGTTGGCTCCATAATGAAAAGACAAAATAGGCGTGGTTACGTTTTAACCAATGACATAATTTGGGGTGGAGCTTAGTGGGGAGGCGTGGTTTCTGTCTCAAATTCAAGTGTTTTCTGGTAATGTACACATTTTCTTACGAAACGCATATAGCGTATGAAATCCGTTTATTTTCGTGGTGTAGTCAGCACAAATATTCGCAAAGCTTTCGCACTCCACTGGGAGGCTTTTTCAAGGCAATGATAGACACAAAATCTCCCAGTGGAGTGCGAAAGCTTTGCGAATATTTGTGCTGACTACACGAAAATAAACGGATTTCATACGCTATATGCGTTTCGTAATTATTCAACTCTGGTGTATTTAAAAATAAAGTTACACATTTTCTCTTCAAAAAATGAACGTACAGTAGAATTTAAGATGATCTATAGAAGACAAGATTCCAATCTCACTTCAGTGCCCATTCTTTGATTTCTATTTGGCCTAGATAATTAAAAAAATCAGACAGAAATGAGTGATTTCGTTTCTTCAACACAGAAACACTGCCAAGCTAACATCTGGCGCCATCTAGTGCCTAATCGGAATACTTTCGAGTCAGATAAATTGAATTTTAAAAGAAATTCTAACAAATTTTTCGGGAAAATAACTGCGACACGTATTAGCTATGGGTCTTTTTTATTTGTTCTCAAAATTTCAAACTCTACAGAGTAATAGTTTTCGAGAAAATGTGTACAAAAGAATTTGCATTACAGATATACGACAGAATGGCTGTTACACTCATTCAAAGACAGCCTTAAGGGGACGAGCACAAATCGCCTTTCGTTCGAGAAACGCTTTGAATGTGGGGCAATTTTCCGGTGGAGCAATTTTCCGAGTTTCCGAATTATGTGTGGCAGTTTCCCCAAATTTCCTATACCTAAAGTTCCCCGGGGCCCTTTCGGAAGTAACATCGTTCCGAAGGCCCTCTATATATATTTCACTTAGAGTACAAAAGATGACACGAGGGCCTATTTGGAAATAATATGTTATAATGCTGTACGTTCTGAGGACTACATTCTAAAACATATTATTTCCAAAAAGGAACGTTACGTTTTGAGAGGTCAGTACGTTCTGAGAGGTACCGTTGCGAATGTAAACCATTATCCTCTGAACCAATGGTTATCTCGACCAATCGTTGTGTCGACCATTCGTTATGGTCGACTGATTGTTATGTCGACCAATCGTGCTGCCGATCAATCGTTGCTGTGTCGGCCAATCGTTAGTCGACCGATCGTGCGACACCGCTTCTGTGATCTACCCTTTTCTGACTGCTTCTGGGTTCAACCTAATATGACTTCTTTTCTGATATGCAGCACAAAAGTCCCATGGGAGTTTTGCTTAAATCTTACTTGTGGGTGTAAACCCTATTAGAAAATAGCTGGGAACAAATTGAAATCTGTTGGTGCTAAGTACGGTGAATACGGTGGGTGAAGCAAAAGTTCCCAGCCCAGTTCTTGCCATTTGTACTGCGTTGCCATAGCCAAATGCGGTCTAGCTTTATTCTGATGGAAGGCAGCACAGTACCTTCCCGATTCACCAAACAGGGACGCTTAGACTTCAAGGTCTCGTTTATTCTGTCAAGTTGCTGAGAGTAAAGACTCGCAGTGATGGTTTGGTTATGTGCCAACAGCTAATGATGGAACGTGCCCGACGGGGAGCATGACTTTCTTTGGGTGGAAATCAGCGCTTCAAGTGGCATCTGGAGTTCCTCCTCTTCTGCAAAAAGATTTAGAGCTCATAATATACTTGTATAACGCAAATTTTTCTTCTGCCATCATTCGATCCAAGAACAGATTGGTTTTGTGCAAGGCTTGCAGAGATACGCTTACCGGCACTGTACGTATTTGACTTTTACCCGATAATAATTGATGTCGCACACATTGATCTTGTTTTCGGACCATTCTAACAGCCTGAATTCTCCTCATAGCAATTATTCCGTGAAATGAAAGTCTATTGGTAAATTAAAATTCCTTATAGGTTTGATGATGGTCGAATTCAACTATTGCCAATATTTCTTCATCACATATTTCAGAAGGGCGTTCGAAACGGAACTTATCTGCAAAGCTTCTTTGCCTGGTAACCTTAAACGGGGCATATCTACAAAGTTTGCTTTGCCATGTAACACTAAACGGAATGCATCTAGAAAACTTGTTTTCCAGGCCGTCCAGTCCTAAAGGACTTATCTGCAAAGCTTTCTCGCCTGGTAACCCTAAACACAAAGTTACCTTGCCAGACAGCTCTTAACGGGTTGTATATACAAAGCTTGTTTACCAGGCAGTCCTAAAGGGCGCCTCTACAAAGCTTCCTTGACATGCGACACTAAACAGGGCCCATCTACAAATCATTTTTGTCAAGAAACTAAACGGAGCGTATCTACAAAGTTTCTTTGCCATGAAGTCCTAAAAGGCTGAGCTACAAAGCTTCTCTGGCAGATAACCTAAAGGGCTTATCTACAAAGCTTCTCGCCAGGTAGCCCTTAATGTAGCTTATCTACAAAGCTCCAGGTAACACTAAACGCGGTTCATCTACAAACCTTCTTTGCCAGACAGCTCTTAATAAGATGTATCTACAAATCTTCTTTGACAGACAGTCCTAAAGAGCTGATATACAAAGCTTCCTCGACAGGCAATCCTAAACGGGGCGCACTTTTGCCAGGATACTAAAAGAGGAACGTATCTACAAAGCTCGTTTGTGAGTAAGTCCTAAAAAAGCGTATCTACGAAGTCCTAAAAGGCTGAGCTACAAAGCTTCCCGCCAGGTAGCCCTTAATGGAACTTATCTACAAAGTTTCTCCAGGAAACACTAAACGCGGTTCATCTACAAAACTCCTTTGCCAGACAGCTCTTAATAAGATGTATCTACAAATCTTCTTTGCCAGACAGTCCTAAAGAGCTGATATACAAAGCTTCCTCCACAGGCAATCCTAAACGGGGCGCACTTTTGACAGGTTACTAAAAGGGGAACGTATCTACAAAGCTCGTTTGTGAGTAAGTCCCAAAAAGCTGATCTACAAAGCTTTCTTGGCGGGTAACCCTACATGTGGGATTTAGTTAAAAAGCTTCTTTGATAGGCAACCCCACTTGGCAGGAATTTATGCACCCACCGAATAGTTTCCAGAAATGGCTCATTGGAAGACAGTTTAGGGAGTGAAACACCAGTATACAGAAGTGCACGGCATTTTCTCTTGTGTATATGTTGTACCTTTTACCCATGTATAAAAGACACACAAAGAACGTATTATGTTGTTTCGGAAGCAATAATGCCACTAAAGTGCATTAATCACTATATACTAAATAAGTTATTAACGTGATAATTGCAATGTTGATTTATGTTTGTCAACCGCTTTTAAGCGTAATTACCGCAAGCTGAGATACTTTTATTAACAAGTCAGAATTTGAAATATTTGTATTTTTTGTCTGTTTTTTTCCCTCCCATTTTGCGAAATTTTTCCACCAGATCTTGAGACTTGACAAGGTGTGTCAATAAATTTCGGTGATGCACGGTACAGATGAACAATAGGTACTATTTTAGAAAAAACTGGCCCTCAAAATAATGCCGCACCGCTCGATACAACACACTTTTGGTGTCGTTTGTAGAACTATAACCTTTTACGCGTTACGGTTACGGACATGTTCGGTCATGTACTTGACAGCGTAGTTTAAGTAACCACACCTTTCACAACCTTTCCTTTTACGCGTTAGGAAAGCATTCACCGAACTTTATTCACACTCCTTGTATATAATATGCATAGGGCTCTATATCTTCAAATTTGTGCCTAATTGGTCAATGTAGTCTGATGTAGTTCTTTTTAAACTGCTTTGTTGTTGAAAGAGTGTTACATCTGAATTTAAAATCTTGTGACAACTAGAAATGTATTTAAACAATATGGCTGTATTCAGTTTTGCAAAATGTCATGTGAAGAGAAACGAAAAGAAAACTGAAAATGTATTTAAGCTGCCTGCAAAAAATACCAGAATTAAAATTTTTGTACACTTTGGCATTTTCTATAACCAGTTTAATGACATTAAAGATCATTTTTCTGACCTGTCGTTTTCCTGAAGTGATATAGATGATAAAACACGATTGTATCGCCAATGTTCAGTTAGTTTTTAAATTGTCATTGTATCACTTTTTGGTCAATAAACAGGCTCCAAATGTCACATAGTGATTTGTCTGTGTGTAATTTTTTTCGTTTTATTCACACTTCGTTGCGAAAAGTCCTAGTCCCAAAACATTTGATTTGGGGAAGGGCAAAAATGTCGCCCCGGTTGCCCAGTGCTCTAAGCGATGGCTTATGGCCATTCATTCGTCCGAGAAGGGTCCAGGTTCGAATCCCGGTGATGCAGGAATGTTGTGTTTGTTTTACGGCACTGGCTCTCTCCTTTCCCTGGAACCAGTGACCTTAAATTAGGGACGAACGACTGCTTATAGCTCATTGAGTTGCTCACGGTGGTCGTTAAGCCTTCATTCAATAAAAAAACCCGATTAGAATTGTTTTTTTGTTTTTCTGCGAGGTAGGGCGAAATTGAGACATTTTCTTTATTTTTAGTTAGCCACATTTCATCATTATTTGCCACGGAGGGGATTATAAGTTCCTAATTGTTTTTTGGCACGTCTTTTGTAAAAAATAAGATAGTGATTATGTGTTATCACTTTGTCTATCTATCTGTGGACACCATATATCTGTAACTATTGGTACAATTTGGAAATTGTTTTTTCATTGGGAAGCTGTTTTTTTTTTGGTTGAAGGTTTAACGACCACCGTGAGCAACTCAATGGGCTATAAGCAGTCGCCCGTCCCTAATTTAGGGCAACTGGCTCCAGGGAAGGGAAAGAGCCAGTGTCGTAAGACAAACACAACATCCATGCCTTACCGGGATTCGAACCCGGACCCTCTGCCGCCCCGGTGGCGCAGTGGTCTAAGCGAGGGCCTCTGATCATTTGTCCGAACGGGGTCCGGGTTCGAATCCCGGTGAGGCATGGATGTTGTGTTTGTCTTACGGCACTGGCTCTCTCCCTTCCCTGGAACCAGTGACCTTAAATTAGGGACGGGCGACTGCTTATAGCCCATTGAGTTGCTCACGGTGGTCGTTAAACCTCCAATCAAAAAAAAAGAAAAACCCGGACCCCTATCGGACGAATAATCAGAAGCCATCGTTTAGACCACTGCGCCATCGGGGCGGCCATTTGGGAAGCTTGAAATGGTGCAAAGGCCGTTCCATAAAAACCGAGAGTACATTTTTTTGAGTTGGCAACAGTACGAAGGGGGAAATGACCACGCAGACGACTAAATGAATTAAGGAAGTACACTATCTACCAACAAGTAATTGGACACCCCTGCAATCGACGATATCTGCGGTCCTGATACACGTCACGACCGCCGCCGTTAAATATCGTGTGGGAAACAACAACGCAACCAGTCGCATGGTAGATGCCACGCAGTTCGGAGCTCTCTGATTTCGAGAAAGGTCTAATCGTCGGGTATCACAGAAATGACCGATCCATACGTGACATATCCAGCGAGTTGAACTACCCAAAATCGACAGTGGCCTACGTGATTGGCAAGTGGAAGATGAGAGGTGACTGTCGGAATGTGCCCCGACCCGGCAGACCCACAAAACTGGGAGTTAGAGACCGACGGGTGCTGGCCACAGAAATTCGAAAGAACCGCACCAAATCGATGGGCCACATCCGCGAGGAGTTTCAACAGGCATCCGGGAGTGTTCTTTCGATTAATACCATCCGTAAGAAAGCCCATCTGATCGGTTATTATGGACGTGCTGCCGCCTACAAGCCTTTGATCACCAAGTCCAATAGCGCTGCTCGGCTAACGTGGTGCAAAGAACGTCGACAGTGGACCGTTGAACAGTGGAAACAGGTTCTCTGGAGCGACGAATCAAGGTTCACCCTCTACCGTTCGGATGGCAGGGTCTGGGTTTGGCGTCTGCCTGGAGAACGCCTCCTGCCGGAATGTATTGTGCCAACTGTGAAGTTCGGCGGCGGTGGAATTATGCTATGGGGGTGTTTCTCCTGGTATGGCACGGGACCCTTGGTCGCAATTCCTGGTAGACTCAACGCCGAGACCTACTGCACCATTTTGGATGACCATGCGCTTTCTACGTTGTGGCAGTTTCACGGGGTGGACCCATATAACTTTCAGGAAGACAATGCCACCTGTCATGTTGCGAGGCCCACCATGGTTTGGTATGGTGACAATGGGGTTAATCGAATGGACTGGCCCCGGACCTTAATTCTATCGAGCACCTCTGGGCGAGTTGGAGCGTCGACTTAAGGGGTGCCCCCACCGTCCGAAATCGGTGAAGGAACTGACCTGTATTCTCCAAGCCGAGTGGAAGAAAATACCGCTAGCCGTCGTACAACGCCTGGTTGAGAGTATGCACCGGAGGGTCGCAGCTGTAATCGCCGCTCGTGGAGGCTCCACCAACTATTGAAGGTGAATAAACTTCGTTTTCCTTTGCTATCATAGGTGTCCAATTACTTGTTGGTAGATAGTGTATATATGGCAACAGCTATTAGCCGTGGCAGACGATTCTGGTTTTGTTATTGCGCAGTTGTTTAAGGTACTTCGGCATTTCGTCATACAGCTATGGAGGTGAGTGATTCAGAGTTAAGAAGTGAAATGCGTTGTGCGATAAAATTTTGCCATCGTTTGGGTAAAACGGCTCCAGAAACAGTTGATTTAATTAAAAAAACTTCCAAATATAAATATTTGAGTGAGTCAACGATTTTTAGATGGCACCATGATTTCAAATAAGGGTGTTTGTTGGCAGAACTCTCCTAGTCCCTGTCGATCTGAGATTGTTGTTACGGAGCGTATTTTTAACACTGCTTGGACAATCCTGCAAGAAGATCGACGAATGACGTGTGAAGACATAGCGACGGCAACTAATATTTCAAAAACGTCGGCATTCCGCATTCTACTTGACAAATTGCTGCTGCATCGTGTGTGTGTTCCAGATGGGTACCTCATCTCCTGACGAGAGAACAATTGTTAGCCAGAGTTCAGGTGTGTCATGAGTGGAAACAAATGATTGCTAAGGATCCAGGACTTTCTAAACACAGTAATAACTGCCGATGAAACATGGGTCTACTATTTCAACCCCCTCACGAAGTGCGTAACGAGTTTCTGGAAACGCACAGACTCGCCAGTAGAGGAAAAGGGAGACTTCTGGCACAGGGACAGCCCTCCATAGACTTAACATTGGCTGTGTCCACGAGGCTGTCCCCGGCTGTCCCAAGGCTGCCCAAGCTGCCCCCGAGTCAGAATTTTTATCACGTGATCGTCCCCATGATGTGCTGCCCCCTGGCGGTGCTTCTTGGAACATTCAATGGATCTTTTGAGGGATGGCAACCACCGAGAGGGAAAGGGGGTGGATATAGGGGGATGTCAACTCGATGTGCTGCCCCCGAGTCAGAATTTTTGTCACGCGATCGCCCCCATGATGTGCTGCCCCCTAGCGGTGCTTCTTGGAACTTTCAATGAATATTTGTTTTTGAGGGATGACAACGATCGAGTGGGAAAGGGGGTGGATATAGGAAGGTGTCAACTCGATGTGCTGCCCCCTAGCGGTGCTTTTTGAAACTTTCGATGGATCTTTGATTTTGAGGGATGGCAACAACCGAGTGGGTCCGTTGGGATTTTTTGCATTTATTCCAGTGGTTTTCAAGCGGGATTTTTCCTCCTCTTCGATGTTATTTTTCACCGGAGGAAATTTTTACGTAACGATGCTGGGGAATTTTCTTTCCAATGGAGTAAATATGCTCTAATGGTCTTAGCAAGGTCCTAACTCACGATGATTTGGTTTCAAAAAATTTGTCAGGTGGTCTCGTGTACTACGTATTCACTCTATTTTTTTAATTACTTTTACATTATTTCTTCATGGTTTTTTTTTATATATTTTTTGTATGTTTTGAGGGAGTTTTTTCGTGTAGATGTAATGAATTTTCTTGGGAACTTTTCTTTTTCATACATTTCATTTTATTTCAGACCATGAGACGGGGAAATGCTTCTTTAGAAACGATTTCGTTCCTGTTCGCAGTAACTATTGGACTTTGACAAAATTTTTGGGAAATCAAGCGGAAATAATAGACATGTTAATTCTGAGTCTTTCGCCCTTCCAATATAGTCGTAATGTTTTCATGTACTATGTATTCCCGCTCTTTTCTTTTTTATAACTTTTACGTTATTTCATCATGAATTTTCTATATTTTTTGTATGTTTTGAGGGAGTTTTTTCGTGTAGATGTAATGAATTTTCTGGGGAACTTTTCTTTTTCCTTTATTCAATTTTATTACAGATCATGAGACGAGGAAATGCTTCTTTAGAAACGATTTCGTTCCTGTTCGCAGTAATTATTGGACTTTGTCATTTTTTTTTTTTTTTTTGTTAAATGACTTCATGCTAATTCTGAGACTTTCGCCTTTGCCATATTATTTTCTCGTAATTTTTTCGTATGTTCAAGAACTCTACAGGTCTTTCACAGTTAAAATTCTGATGAAACAATATTTTCTTACTTTATTTCGCATATCATTATAGCTTCCCAATTTCGCTATTTTACTTCATCTTTTTTTTTTTTTTTGAAATTTCGTAAAACTTTTCAGTATGTCAGTAATTGTTTTCTTACTTGGTCAAACTTGTGACTCCATTTATTTGGACTCTTTTTTTTTCCATTTCATTTCAACAAAACGATTATTTTAGATGTAGCAAGTCATCAGATTTTTGTTTCCTTATATAGCATATTTTCAAACTTGCTTAAAAATATTCCTCAAAGCTTTGCATGTAATCAAATATGCATTTTTTTATTCTTTCATAGTTTGCTATACTTTTCGTGGACTGTCCCAATAAGAAAGCATTCATTGTCAAGACATACAATCTAAAACCTTTTTTCTTACGATAAAATTTGTATTCTTTGGGCTGTATATTTTTCTGTCTCGTCCGAAAAAACATTCATTCTAGAGGCAAAGCTAGTGATTCCGTTCATCCCATAAACATTATTTTTTTTAACGTTTTACTAACTCATCAGAAAAGCAGTTATTCCCCACCCCCATTGCGAAAATAATGAAATTCTTACTTCTTTTCCATACATATCGACTCAATCTATTTCTTTTCGAAATGCTGGTCATGACATTTCAACTAAAATTTCCTACTTTCACCAAAAACCATATTCTTAAACGAGCTATTTTTTTTTTTTTTACTTTATTTCATGTATAACTAAATTTTTATTGTTTCCTCACTTCATCAAAGTTAATAAGAACTTCCCCAATCTCATTCCTTTCCCTCATTTAGTTCGCTTTAAATTGAGATGTTTCAAAACTTCGCGTATATTTCTTCCACTAAATGTCCAGTTCTCCCGTATCGGTCCCATCATTTTTAACTTCTGTGCCTGCCGCATTTTTTCATTAGACGTTTAGTTTCATTGACCTTTTCTTTCGTTTCAATTAGGTTTTCATTATCGTATTTTGTATTCATTGTCTCAGCAGAAAAAGCTTTCATTCTGGAGACATTGCGACTAACTAAGTCCATACTTCCTTTAAACATTTTTATTTCACGTTTTACTAATTCGTAAGAAAAGCAGATGTTTCCAAACTCTCATAATGAAAATATCGTATTCCCCTTATTTTACTTATTATGTTTTTCCTTCTATTCAGTGTTGTGTGATTCTTAAAACTTCGGTTTATTTTTATGAAACTTCTTTTTTTTTCTTAGTTTTTTTTTTCTGATTCAACCTATCAATCTTTTCCTATCGATTTAATTGCTCTTATTTTTCCATTAGACTTTACTTTTGAACAGAAATGTGTCTAAAATCTTCAGATGTATTTTAGTCTGTAAGGCCGATTCTTCACTCTTTCAAATAAAGTCATTGTAGGATTTTAGTGTAAATGCCCCTAAATCTTTAGAACTTCCTTTTCATAGTTAGATACTAATTCCTCGAGGTTTAAATTAAAACATGAAAGAAGAGTGTTTTTACGCTCTATCCAGTGAAAGAAGAGTGTTTTTACGCTCTCTCCAGTGAACGAAGAGTGTTTTTACGCTTTCCCCCAAGAAATTAACTTTGGAATCTCCCTTCTTCTACCGGAAAATGACTATCTTGTGCGACTGTTTTCACGCGTCTACTGCTTTGCTGGAAAACCTCATGACATGAAATCCCTTTGCTTGGTAGATTAAACTAAATTCTGGTTTTGAACTTTGAACGCAAACTCAAGCTTGCAAAAGCATAGTTTTCTGAGCGAACTTAAACTGTCTAAGATGACAAAAATCTAAAACTGGTGACTCAATGGGATAGAGCGTTTGAACTTTACCGTTCATTCAAGATTTAAGAGATCAGTCGTGAACCCCTACAAGGGAAATAAGCAGACCCTGATTTAGTCCACTGTTTCCAAGGAAGGTAGAAAGCTAGTGTCGTAATTCAAAAGCTCATAACTCAAGTTTCCACAATATTTCATTTCGGACGGGCGATTAGTCAGATGTCAATGCTTAGACATTGAAAAATTACTTCAGACAAATATTTTCTTACTGAAAAGTGCTTCAAGTCAGAATTTGTATTACTTAAGATTTCCTTTAGTCAATATTTTTTCTATCTTAAAAATTTCTAAAGGGTTGATTTTGAAAAAAAAAAAAAAAAAAAAACGAGTTCTCCCCAAAACGTAAAATTTTCCCAGAACCAAATAAATTGACGAAGCTTGAATGTTAAGTCTTTCAACCCATTTCTTTCTCTTCATGTTTCATTCCATAAACTTTCTTCAAATTCCTATATACCCAAGAATTTTGTTAAATGTCCAAGTTCGACTCCCCCAGAAATTTTCTGAAAATGATAGTTTCTCTTTTTTAAAAAGAAATTCCAAAATAAGAATCCCTTCAATGAAACAAGAAATTCCTATTCAAAGCATACCATCCCTCTTTCTACTTCAAATACTCACTTTGTAAATCTAAGGAGCTGTTTTTGTTTTAGGTTTTTTTTTTAAATATTCATATATTTTTCCCTCTAACTTTAGAAGATATTTTCCTGAAATGTATGTACATATACGATAGTAAAACATCACACAACTGCTTGATGTTCAATTCACTTCACGCTGTCTTAAGGATATTCTTTCATTTTCTCATAACACATAGACATGTTATTTTTCTTCCCATTCACTTCAAAGACTTGAGATCAACTTAATCGAGTCCTTTGAGAAAAACTTTCATAGAAAAGCATAAATGTACTGAAAATGTCAGTTTTCTTAAAGAAATCATAAGAATAAGAATTTTTTTTACTGAAACAAGTTTCCCCTGTTCAAAGCATTAAGTGGCTCTTTTCGCATCAAATTCTGTATTTCCTCATGGAAACTTTATTCTTTTTCTACTTCATGTCGTCGTTCGTTTCTTGTTTTTCCCTATGTAACTTAAAACTTCTTTTCTTAATCTATTTTTCATAAAGTATCAATCTTTTGAGTTGATTCTCTCTCTTTTTTGAAATGCATTCCTAAGTTCATATTGAGAAGGGTTTAAATTTTGATTGCAAAGATCGTTTTAGGAAAAGTTGAAAACTGATAAGGTTCGTTTCGGGAAAATTGAAAACAGATAATGTTCTTTTCGGAAAAGTACATTCCCTTATAAAGCTAAAAATGGAACACTTCATATTTTCTTAGGGCCGGTTTTGATGAAACACGTTTCAGTAAAAACAGTGAAATTCCCATTGAATAACATGGGGAACTATGAAATTTAAGAAGCACGTTTTCGTTCAAGGAAAATATTTTAAAAGGTCTATTTTCGATTCAGTTGAAAACGATTCAGGTAGAAAACAGAATGCAGTGAAAACAGTCACAGCAAGTTCCTGAAAGTTGGAAATAGATGAGGTTGAAATTTGGAAAAATGTCTAAGGAAAGAAATTGTTATAAAACACAGACTGTTTAGTTTTTCTAGGCTAGCGGGGTCTTCAGTGAGAGCGCTTCTTGTTTTTCAACCCAAAGAATGAAGCGAGTCAGTTTGAAACATTTCAAACTCCCCGAAAATAAGCCGTGTACTCTGGTTTCGACTCAATACTGTAAAGCATTGCTCTCAGACCAGTCGGAATTCCGCCTCAATTGGTTGCCTAATGGAAAACCTTATACCCCTTTCGAATAACAATTCCCAAATATCCTTAAGAAAAGTCTAGCAAAAAAAGCACTAGTCCCCCATTAAATCAATGGCATTCATTCTGTTACTGTTTTAAACATTTCAAAAAGAAGTTTACATTCTCCCTTTTACTTTAAAAATCTTGAAAGCTTAAATTTTGACCCATTTAAAAAAAAATCACTTAAAATTTAATTTAAAAAAATAATAATTACTCTCTAAATTTATGTCTTAAAACTAAAAAAATATTTACGCTTAATATTTCAATAAATAATAAATATTCACAAACCCACCTTCTACCTTCCCGATTTAAAAAAAAATTTCTGAATTTATATAATCGAAATCATTACTTCTCCAAGTAGTTCTTTTCCCCTGATTGTAGAGAGGAACTCTTCTGAAATCTTCACTTTTCCACATATGTTCATAAAAGCTTGAGCTACTTCCTTAGGATTCAACAAGGCCACAGCGTTCACGAAACTTGAAATCGCTTTCCTGTTCCACTCAGTAGTTAGGCATGGAGGATGCATCTGAATAGGTGGAAGTACTTCAGAAATGCATTCGCGCCGTCTACATATGTGTCTAAGTTCACACTCCTCAATCGATGTATTTTGAAACTTTCGGGATTCTCCGAGCACGATTTTCTGGAATTCTGAACCCATTAACAAAACCAGGATGCTGTCCCACACACCATCCAAAATAATTTGGAGTTTCTTACACTGCTTTTTGGTTAATGCAACTCCTGTTGTTAAGTGAAAAATCCTGAAACAGAATTTGAAAGACTTGAAGACTTCTTACTTTATTTAAACTTAGAACAGAACTAAAATTCACTAAGCGTTTCCTTTGCATACTGTGACTAATGCATGACCCTTAGCACAACACGTGTTGGTGTGTCACCATGCGTCAGCGCTTCACGGTGACTGTTTCCTTATCTGTTCATCTCTCAACGAACATGCTATCGACTCTAATCAGACAAAGCTTATTTTCAGGTAAATTCTTAGAGAAAAACGAAAGGACTTCATTATAATTAATTTTCATATCCAGAGAGAATAAAACTAAAATGTATTCGGTAAGAAATTCTTCATGGTTGAATTTTCCACAAAAGGAATACGGAAAGCGAAAGAATTTAATCAGACACCCTGAAAGAATTCATCTCGGAATTAAAACCGCTTTTGAAAAAAAAAAAAACTCAGTAAACTATAGAATACTTTGTTCTTCACATAAAGAAAACACAGTGTGCGATTTCAATATTCCCTTTTTTCTTAAAATTTCTCACACGTAATAACTAAGATCAACTGAGTCCAGAAATGCTTCGTCTACTTTAGTATTTCGATTCCGAGGAAGTTATTCCCGATACTGTTAAGATATTTTCTCAAAATCCAGTTGTAAAATAATTTTGGTCATGTTTATTTGATTGTCGTTGTCGGAGATTTCCAATCCGTTCATATCCACCATGTCATACACTGTGTCCCCGAGAGTTTCTTCAAGCAGAAAAGAGCCTTCATTCCACAGAAATTCTTCTTTTGGTGTTTGTAATGTTTCCAAAGTCAAATTATTTTTTTTCCAATGCTTTCTTAATTAAAGCTGAAAACGAAATGGATCGAAAAAACGTCTGTTGTATGACTCTTAACATAGTAGATTTCTTATCACCCACTTTAGTCCAATGTTCGCCGCACAGAGAAATTTCAGATTTCAAAATTTCACCATCCTGACCCACTTTTTCTGAGTGAAATCCAATACATGGTGAAAATCTCCACTTATGCATTCCTTTGAGTGGGGAATCGCTCTCATGAAAGGGGGCAACGGTTAAAATCGACATTGATTAAAATTGGAGAGAGGAAAAATATGAGAATTGAATAAATAATGCAAGACGGGATTCCCGAAAACATAAAAAATATAAGTTTTATATAAAAAAAAGAAAATTCCATGAAAAATATTGAGAGAGTGAATGATATCTCACATCGGTCTTCCACTCCTCCCAAAATTTAACGAAGTCCATTAAATCTCTGTTGTCAGTACACGTATTTGTTTAATTTTGGGTGGAATGGGTGACGATGTGAGATATCATTCGCCCTCCAATATATTTCATGGATTTTTTTTATATAAAACTTATATTTTTTATGTTTTCGGTAATCCCGTCCATGCATTATTTATTCAATTCTCATATTTTCCTCTCTCCAATTTTAATCAATGTCGATTTTAACCGTTGCCCCCTTTCATGAGAGCGATTCCCCACTCAAAGGAATGCATAAGTGGAGATTTTCACCATGTATTGGATTTCACTCAGAAAAAAGTGGGTCAGGATGGTGAAATTTTGAAATCTGAAATTTCTCTGTGCGGCGAACATTGGACTAAAGTGGGTGATAAGAAATCTACTATGTTAAGAGTCATACAACAGACGTTTTTCGATCCATTTCGTTTTCAGCTTTAATTAAGAAAGCATTGGAAAAAAATAATTTGACTTTGGAAACATTACAAACACCAAAAGAAGAATTTCTGTGGAATGAAGGCTCTTTTCTGCTTGAAGAAACTCTCGGGGACACAGTGTATGACATGGTGGATATGAACGGATTGGAAATCTCCGACAACGACAATCAAATAAACATGACCAAAATTATTTTACAACTGGATTTTGAGAAAATATCTTAACAGTATCGGGAATAACTTCCTCGGAATCGAAATACTAAAGTAGACGAAGCATTTCTGGACTCAGTTGATCTTAGTTATTACGTGTGAGAAATTTTAAGAAAAAAGGGAATATTGAAATCGCACACTGTGTTTTCTTTATGTGAAGAACAAAGTATTCTATAGTTTACTGGGGTTTTTTTTTTTTTTCAAAAGCGGTTTTAATTCCGAGATGAATTCTTTCAGGGTGTCTGATTAAATTCTTTCGCTTTCCGTATTCCTTTTGTGGAAAATTCAACCATGAAGAATTTCTTACCGAATACATTTTAGTTTTATTCTCTCTGGATATGAAAATTAATTATAATGAAGTCCTTTCGTTTTTCTCTAAGAATTTACCTGAAAATAAGCTTTGTCTGATTAGAGTCGATAGCATGTTCGTTGAGAGATGAACAGATAAGGAAACAGTCACCGTGAAGCGCTGACGCATGGTGACACACCAACACGTGTTGTGCTAAGGGTCATGCATTAGTCACAGTATGCAAAGGAAACGCTTAGTGAATTTTAGTTCTGTTCTAAGTTTAAATAAAGTAAGAAGTCTTCAAGTCTTTCAAATTCTGTTTCAGGATTTTTCACTTAACAACAGGAGTTGCATTAACCAAAAAGCAGTGTAAGAAACTCCAAATTATTTTGGATGGTGTGTGGGACAGCATCCTGGTTTTGTTAATGGGTTCAGAATTCCAGAAAATCGTGCTCGAGAATCCCGAAAGTTTCAAAATACATCGATTGAGGAGTGTGAACTTAGACACATATGTAGACGGCGCGAATGCATTTCTGAAGTACTTCCACCTATTCAGATGCATCCTCCATGCCTAACTACTGAGTGGAACAGGAAAGCGATTTCAAGTTTCGTGAACGCTGTGGCCTTGTTGAATCCTAAGGAAGTAGCTCAAGCTTTATGAACATATGTGGAAAAGTGAAGATTTCAGAAGAGTTCCTCTCTACAATCAGGGGAAAAGAACTACTTGGAGAAGTAATGATTTCGATTATATAAATTCAGAAATTTTTTTTTAAATCGGGAAGGTAGAAGGTGGGTTTGTGAATATTTATTATTTATTGAAATATTAAGCGTAAATATTTTTTTAGTTTTAAGATATAAATTTAGAGAGTAATTATTATTTTTTTAAATTAAATTTTAAGTGATTTTTTTTTGAAATGGGTCAAAATTTAAGCTTTCAAGATTTTTAAAGTAAAAGGGAGAATGTAAACTTCTTTTTGAAATGTTTAAAACAGTAACAGAATGAATGCCATTGATTTAATGGGGGACTAGTGCTTTTTTTGCTAGACTTTTCTTAAGGATATTTGGGAATTGTTATTCGAAAGGGGTATAAGGTTTTCCATTAGGCAACCAATTGAGGCGGAATTCCGACTGGTCTGAGAGCAATGCTTTACAGTATTGAGTCGAAACCAGAGTACACGGCTTATTTTCGGGGAGTTTGAAATGTTTCAAACTGACTCGCTTCATTCTTTGGGTTGAAAAACAAGAAGCGCTCTCACTGAAGACCCCGCTAGCCTAGAAAAACTAAACAGTCTGTGTTTTATAACAATTTCTTTCCTTAGACATTTTTCCAAATTTCAACCTCATCTATTTCCAACTTTCAGGAACTTGCTGTGACTGTTTTCACTGCATTCTGTTTTCTACCTGAATCGTTTTCAACTGAATCGAAAATAGACCTTTTAAAATATTTTCCTTGAACGAAAACGTGCTTCTTAAATTTCATAGTTCCCCATGTTATTCAATGGGAATTTCACTGTTTTTACTGAAACGTGTTTCATCAAAACCGCCCCTAAGAAAATATGAAGTGTTCCATTTTTAGCTTTATAAGGGAATGTACTTTTCCGAAAAGAACATTATCTGTTTTCAATTTTCCCGAAACGAACCTTATCAGTTTTCAACTTTTCCTAAAACGATCTTTGCAATCAAAATTTAAACCCTTCTCAATATGAACTTAGGAATGCATTTCAAAAAGAGAGAGAATCAACTCAAAAGATTGATACTTTATGAAAAATAGATTAAGAAAAGAAGTTTTAAGTTACATAGGGAAAAACAAGAAACGAACGACGACATGAAGTAGAAAAAGAATAAAGTTTCCATGAGGAAATACAGAATTTGATGCGAAAAGAGCCACTTAATGCTTTGAACAGGGGAAACTTGTTTCAGTAAAAAAAAAATTCTTATTCTTATGATTTCTTTAAGAAAACTGACATTTTCAGTACATTTATGCTTTTCTATGAAAGTTTTTCTCAAAGGACTCGATTAAGTTGATCTCAAGTCTTTGAAGTGAATGGGAAGAAAAATAACATGTCTATGTGTTATGAGAAAATGAAAGAATATCCTTAAGACAGCGTGAAGTGAATTGAACATCAAGCAGTTGTGTGATGTTTTACTATCGTATATGTACATACATTTCAGGAAAATATCTTCTAAAGTTAGAGGGAAAAATATATGAATATTTAAAAAAAACCTAAAACAAAAACAGCTCCTTAGATTTACAAAGTGAGTATTTGAAGTAGAAAGAGGGATGGTATGCTTTGAATAGGAATTTCTTGTTTCATTGAAGGGATTCTTATTTTGGAATTTCTTTTTAAAAAAGAGAAACTATCATTTTCAGAAAATTTCTGGGGGAGTCGAACTTGGACATTTAACAAAATTCTTGGGTATATAGGAATTTGAAGAAAGTTTATGGAATGAAACATGAAGAGAAAGAAATGGGTTGAAAGACAACATTCAAGCTTCGTCAATTTATTTGGTTCTGGGAAAATTTTACGTTTTGGGGAGAACTCGTTTTTTTTTTTTTTTTTCAAAATCAACCCTTTAGAAATTTTTAAGATAGAAAATATTGACTAAAGGAAATCTTAAGTAATACAAATTCTGACTTGAAGCACTTTTAAGTAAGAAAATATTTGTCTGAAGTAATTTTTCAATGTCTAAGCATTGACATCTGACTAATCGCCCGTCCGAAATGAAATATTGTGGAAACTTGAGTTATGAGCTTTTGAATTACGACACTAGCTTTCTACCTTCCTTGGAAACAGTGGACTAAATCAGGGTCTGCTTATTTCCCTTGTAGGGGTTCACGACTGATCTCTTAAATCTTGAATGAACGGTAAAGTTCAAACGCTCTATCCCATTGAGTCACCAGTTTTAGATTTTTGTCATCTTAGACAGTTTAAGTTCGCTCAGAAAACTATGCTTTTGCAAGCTTGAGTTTGCGTTCAAAGTTCAAAACCAGAATTTAGTTTAATCTACCAAGCAAAGGGATTTCATGTCATGAGGTTTTCCAGCAAAGCAGTAGACGCGTGAAAACAGTCGCACAAGATAGTCATTTTCCGGTAGAAGAAGGGAGATTCCAAAGTTAATTTCTTGGGGAAAGCGTAAAAACACTCTTCGTTCACTGGAGAGAGCGTAAAAACACTCTTCTTTCACTGGATAGAGCGTAAAAACACTCTTCTTTCATGTTTTAATTTAAACCTCGAGGAATTAGTATCTAACTATGAAAAGGAAGTTCTAAAGATTTAGGGGCATTTACACTAAAATCCTACAAGGACTTTATTTGAAAGAGTGAAGAATCGGCCTTACAGACTAAAATACATCTGAAGATTTTAGACACATTTCTGTTCAAAAGTAAAGTCTAATGGAAAAATAAGAGCAATTAAATCGATAGGAAAAGATTGATAAAAATTTAGTTATACATGAAATAAAGTAAAAAAAAAAAATAGCTCGTTTAAGAATATGGTTTTTGGTGAAAGTAGGAAATTTTAGTTGAAATGTCATGACCAGCATTTCGAAAAGAAATAGATTGAGTCGATATGTATGGAAAAGAAGTAAGAATTTCATTATTTTCGCAATGGGGGTGGGGAATAACTGCTTTTCTGATGAGTTAGTAAAACGTTAAAAAAAATAATGTTTATGGGAT
The DNA here is from genome assembly GCA_039090855.1 of Macrothele yani. Lineage (NCBI taxonomy): Eukaryota > Metazoa > Arthropoda > Arachnida > Araneae > Macrothelidae > Macrothele > Macrothele yani. Next base: position 15,552,061 of record CM077031.1, on the reverse strand, counting down.
GAACGGAATCACTAGCTTTGCCTCTAGAATGAATGTTTTTTCGGACGAGACAGAAAAATATACAGCCCAAAGAATACAAATTTTATAGTAAGAAAAAAGGTTTTAGATTGTATGTCTTGACAATGAATGCTTTCTTATTGGGACAGTCCACGAAAAGTATAGCAAACTATGAAAGAATAAAAAAATGCATATTTGATTACATGCAAAGCTTTGAGGAATATTTTTAAGCAAGTTTGAAAATATGCTATATAAGGAAACAAAAATCTGATGACTTGCTACATCTAAAATAATCGTTTTGTTGAAATGAAATGGAAAAAAAAGAGTTCAAATAAATGGAGTCACAAGTTTGACCAAGTAAGAAAACGATTACTGACATACTGAAAAGTTTTACGAAATTTCAAAAAAAAAAAAAAAAGATGAAGTAAAATAGCGAAATTGGGAAGCTATAATGATATGCAAAATAAAGTAAGAAAATATTGTTTCATCAGAATTTTAACTGTGAAAAACCTGTAGAGTTCTTGAACACACGAAAAAATTACGAGAAAATAATATGGCAAAGGCGAAAGTCTCAGAATTAGCATGAAGTCATTTAACAAAAAAAAAAAAAAAAAATGACAAAGTCCAATAATTACTGCGAACAGGAACGAAATCGTTTCTAAAGAAGCATTTCCTCGTCTCATGATCTGTAATAAAATTGAATAAAGGAAAAAGAAAAGTTCCCCAGAAAATTCATTACATCTACACGAAAAAACTCCCTCAAAACATACAAAAAATATAGAAAATTCATGATGAAATAACGTAAAAGTTATAAAAAACAAAAGAGCTGGAATACATAGTACATGAAAATACGACTAGAAAAAAAAAATATTGGAAGGGCGAAAGACTCAGAATTAACATGTCTACATTTCCGCTTGATTTCCCAAAAATTTTGTCAAAGTCCAATAGTTACCGCGAACAGGAACGAAATCGTTTCTAAAGAAGCATTTCCCCGTCTCATGGTCTGAAATAAAATTAAATGTATGATAAAGAAAAGTTCAAGAAAATTCATTACATCTACACGAAAAAACTCCCTCAAAACATACAAAAAATATAAAAAATTCATGAAGAAATAACGTAAAAGTTATAAAAAAGAAAAGAGCGGGAATACATAGTACATGAAAACATTACGACTAGAAAAAAGAAAATATTGGAAGGGCGAAAGACTCAGAATTAACATGTCTATTATTTCCGCTTGATTTCCCAAAAATTTTGTCAAAGTCCAATAGTTACTGCGAACAGGAACGAAATCGTTTCTAAAGAAGCATTTCCCCGTCTCATGGTCTGAAATAAAATGAAATGTATGAAAAAGAAAAGTTCCCAAGAAAATTCATTACATCTACACGAAAAAACTCCCTCAAAACATACAAAAAATATATAAAAAAAAAAAACCATGAAGAAATAATGTAAAAGTAATTAAAAAAAAATAGAGTGAATACGTAATACACGAGACCACCTGACCAATTTTTTGAAACCAAATCATCGTGAGTTAGGACCTTGCTAAGACCATTAGAGCATTTTTACTCCATTGGAAAGAAAATTCCCCAGCATCGTTACGTAAAAATTTCCTCCGGTGAAAAATAACATCGAAGAGGAGGAAAAATCCCGCTTGAAAACCACTGGAATAAATGCAAAAAATCCCAACGGACCCACTCGATCGTTGCCATCCCTCAAAAACAAATATTCATTGAAAGTTCCAAGAAGCACCGCTAGGGGCAGCATATCGAGTTGACACCTTCCTATATCCACCCCCTTTCCCACTCGATCGTTGTCATCCCTCAAAAACAAATATTCATTGAAAGTTCCAAGAAGCACCGCTAGGGGCAGCACATCATGGGGCGATCGCGTGACAAAAATTCTGACTCGGGGGCAGCACATCGAGTTGACATCCCCCTATATCCACCCCCTTTCCCTCTCGGTCGTTGCCATCCCTCAAAAGATCCATTGAATGTTCCAAGAAGCACCGCCAGGGGGCAGCACATCATGGGGACGATCACGTGATAAAAATTCTGACTCGGGGGCAGCTTGGGCAGCCTTGGGACAGCCGGGGTTAGCCTCGTGGACAGCCTGGGACAGCCTCGTGGACACAGCCAATGTTAAGTCTATGGAGGGCTGTCCCTGTGCCAGAAGTCTCCCTTTTCCTCTACTCTCGCCTCGTCCGAAAAAAGTCCGCCAAACCAAATCAGGTGATGATGATAAATTTCTTTGATCATAAAAGTGTAGTCTACCAGCATGCCGTTCCTCTGCAAATTTCTATCAATGCTGAGTATTACATTTCAGTCTTGAAGCGACACATATCGATTAAGCGAGCGGAACTAGTGAGCAAGATGGATCCTACACCACGATATCGCCCTCCCACATGTGGCTGCTTGTGTTCAATAGTTTCTTACGAAATGCTGTATTGGAAGCCTGCCTACAGTCCTGACCTCGCCCCGTGCGATTTCTGACTGTTTCCAACAATGAAGGAGAAGTTCCGTGGCGCAACATTCAACACAGATGCTGACGTCATTCAAGGGGTCGCTAAAGCAGCTTCCACGAAATGCCTTCGCCACATGCTTTGAAAAGTAAACTGAACGCTGGGACCGTTGCATATCATTCGAGGGAAGATTGAGAAAGAATAACATATATTTTGCTGTACTTATATTTCTTCATTTTGTGGGATTTTACTCTCACTTTTTATAGAACGGTCGTTTTAGAGTGATGATCCTTTTTCATTCCGGGTTCGTTTGATTTTTTTTTTCTGCGATGCGCAACTTCGCCGCTAGAGGGCGTAAATGCAGATGATAATTCAAAAAAACATTTTATTCCATATTATATATTTGCTTCTAAAAAAAATATTTTTCCTTTCTATGCCATTTATATCGAAGGTTATTATTTTTAATTCATAAATTACCCGCTACGACTATAAAAGTAAATTGCGTTTTCCCCGATTCCTTCTAAACGTCTTATATTTGAAAAATTATTTTTTAATATGATACAGCTACTGGTGGGAAATGTTCTGCATATAGCAATAGCCTTCTATATATACACTGCCTGCCCAATCGTGCCTAAACGTTGTTTTTCCGTTATGACCTAAATGTGAAAATCCTCCAAATACGTGGCGTCGTTGATTAAACAAAGACGTCGCTCTTTCCACGTTTTAGCGACACACAGCAACCGAAATATTGTTATTAGGTCACCGCCGGGAAATTGAATCTCGGATCTCTCGATATCTAACCGAGCGCGTTAGCCTTACACCACGGTGGCCAACAATCCACGGCGCTGCATGTGTTTTTCAGTCAGCGTCTTACATCATAAATCCGTAAGATGGGCTCAGCTACTGAGACGTCTCCATCTGGTGGGAATTTACGGCACTGGATATATACACAGTGTGGCAAACAATTTTAAAGACTGGGTCTGTAAAATGAAACAGAAACAAGAAATTATAATTTGTTTTGGTTTGTTATTCGAAATAAGTCCCTCCGGCTTCAATACACTTGTTACAGCGATTTAATAATGATTCGAATGCCTGTTCCAGTTCACTTTGCGGAATTGCCTCCAAAGCACTCGTCGAAGCTGTTTGTATGATCGAAATATCATCAAAATAACACCCTTTTAACGTCATTTTAAGTTTTGGGAACAAAGAAAAGTCGCAGGTTGCTAAATCAGGCGAATACGGTAGATGATTCAACACACAGACGTTATTTTTCGCCAAAAATCTACGAACAAGAAGAGAGGTGTGACTGGGTGCATTATCGTGCAACAAACACAAACTGTTTTCATCTCGATATTCTGGACGAATGCGACGAATTGTGCCCATCAAACGCCTCAAAAAATTAAATAAAACTCACCAGTAATTGTTTGTCCACTTGGAACAAATTCTTTGTGGATAAATACCCTTACTATCGAAGAATGTAATGAGCATTGTTTTGATTTTCGATGGAACTTTCGACGAATTGTGCCCATCAAACGCCTCAAAAAATTTAAATAAAACTCACCAGTAATTGTTTGTCCACTTGGAACAAATTCTTTGTGGATAATACCCTTACTATCAAAGAATGTAATGAGCATTGTTTTGATTTTCGATGGAACTTTTCTTGTTTTTTTGGCTTGTGGCGAGTTTTTTGACTTCCATTCCGCACTTTGTCGCTTTGTTTTAGGATCATATAGAAAACACCATGTTTCATCACCTGTAACAATCGATTTTAAGAAGTTTGGATCATTTTCAGCGGCTGAAATGATGTCTCTGCAATGTGCACTTCTCCTTGATTTTTGTTCATTGGTTAACGTGTGTGGAACAAATTTAGCACAGACTTTTGTTTTGCCCAAATCTTCATGCAGGATGGTTCGAATCGTTTCTTTGTTGATGTTTAAAGACTCTTCCATCATTCTTAGTGACGCACATCGATTATTTGCCACGAAATCACGCACTTTTTAAATAATCTCAGGTGTCCTAGATGAACTTGGTCTTTCGGTATGCTTATCATCTTCCAGCGTATCTCTTCCGTCGAAGAAACGTTTGTGCCAGAGGAAAACATTTGATCTACTTAAACAAAGCTCACCGTAAACTTATTTCAACATTTGGTACGTTCCCGAGGCACTTTTACCAAGTTTTGCGTTAAATTTAATAACAGCCCTTTGTTCCATCATAATAATTCAACATGAAAAGAATTTGACTTCTCTAATGAACGGCCGTTTCGTTTGAGTTACTTTAACAACTGCGCAGTACTTTTGGCAGAAAGCAAGCATCTGGTCACGGTTTATAACGCATTCGCGATTACACTGGTGGCGCCACTGTAGGCTGAAATCTAGCGCCAGTCTTAAAAATTCTTTGACGCACTGTGTAGTCTAGCAAAAGAGAATTAAAAGGAATTAGTTAAGATCTCAGTTCAATTTCTTCATGTAGCATTTATTAACAATCGGCGACTGCCAACGATAATTACGTAACCTGTAGACAGATAAGCACTACACAGTCGTTCATTTTCTAGAGCAACTAATCCCATATTTTCATCACATCGAGAGAACAATCGACGAGTAACGCCATTTTTAAATGAAACACAAAGTCAGCTTTATTGTACATACAGGCATCTGATAAGCACAACAACAACAAAAAAAAATATATGACATAACAGTCATTCATAGCATTCCTAAATTATGTCTGGACACATATAGTGATTCCTTTTTAAATTTAAAGTACACACTTAAATGTTTACACGGCATTCTATCCACCCACCCAAAGTTAAACCTAATGCACCAGTTAAGGCCCCAGTAAAAACCATAATACACTGGTGTGCAAAAATTAAGGACGAAGAGGAGAAATTAGCATAACAGCGGAACGAGCAAGCAGAACGGACCGAAAGACCACTCAGGTGATAAACTAGGGTCCGGTACGGTAGGACATGCGCATATATGCACCATGGCGTGGGAGGGGGTGGTGTCGGAAGGGTATAAAGCACATGGGCGGTGTACGCTCAGCTATTCGGTGAAACCTATTGCACAGTGTACATCGGTTTGAACGACGTCGAGTTGCTACCACCGTGTGATATGGCCAACAGGCAATCCAGTAGACGACATCTGGATGACTTTACCCGAGGTCGCGTCATTGGGAAGTTGGGAGAAGGTCAAAGGGTGACTAGTATGGCCGAGGAGTTCGGGATCACTCACAGCATCGTTTCACGAGCTTGGAGAGCATTTCAAACGACAGGAACAGCTGTCCGAGAGTTTAGCAGTGGTCGTCCACGAGCAACCACGGCGGCGGACGACCGGTATATTGTCCTACAGACGAGAAGAGACAGACGGCAGACAGCAGGAGAAATCGCAAGGCACATGCAACAGACAACTGGACGTCCGTTATTGCGTTTTACCGTGACCAGGAGGCTGCACAAAGGTGGTCTATTTGCACGACGACCAGTACGGTGTGTGCCATTAACACCTGCTCATCGGAGACGGCGGTTGCTGTGGTGCAAGGAACACAAGAACTGGATACATCAGCAATGGGGTCGAGTTCTCTTTACGGATGAGAGCCGATTTAGTCTGACGAGCGATTCTGGACGTATACACATCTGGAGAGAGCAGGGAACACGCAATCACACCTCTAACATCATCGAAAGAGACCGGTTTGGAGGTGGCGGAGTTCTCGTTTGGGGCGGTATCATGCTTGGCAGCCGTACTGACCTCCACATCTTCGAAGGAGGTTCAGTCACTGGTGCCCGCTATTGTACCCAGGTTCTTCAACCTCACGTGCGTCTGGTTAGAGACGCTGTGGGTCCTGAGTTCCTATTCATGGGCGACAACGCTACACCTCATCGTACAGTGGCTGTCGCAGAGCTGTTGGAGAGTGAAGATATTCAACGCATGGATTGGCCCGCAAGGTCCCTGGACCTAAATCCAATCGAACACGTGTGGGACCTTTACTTGTTGGCAGCACGTCACCAGCCGCCAGCAACGATTCCGCAGCTGCGATTGGCGCTACAAGAGGAATGGGCCGCGATGCCTCAACAGTTCCTTAACAACCTCGTCCTCAGCATGGACAGACGTTGTAAATCCTGCAACGCAGTCAGGGGTGATCATATCCCCTACTAAAGACTGGATTTTTCTTGGTAGCCGCCTGTCACATGGACGTTTCTGTCTTCTGTCTAGTTGTGCTCGAAGCTACCTTTTCAATAAAGTGCCTTTATATCCTTTGGATTCCTTGTTTGGACGGATTTGCTCACTTGTCCCATATTCTTACATCTTGGGGATCTTATGGTATGATTTGAGTCGATGTGGAGCACTTCTGCACGACGTTACATTCAAAAAACCGTCTCGTCCTTAATTTCTGCACGCCAGTGTATACATGAACTGTCAACAAATACATTTTGACAGTCTGTATTCCTTACTTATTGGCTGATATATGATAACGGGATGTAAGGTCAGGTGATGCGTAACATCACAGCCTCTCCTTGACAAATGTCAACCCCGCCTTCTCGTGGTGCATCCTGTTCCCACTAAAGGGGCTCTGACGACCGCAAATAGCGGTATAACTATACCATCGGGATCAGAGGAAATGCTATCCCACACTCACCAACCCGCTTGGCCAGCGTGGTGAGTTATGGCCAAACACCTCCAAAATGACTCTACAACGTAAATCTTGGCCCTCAGTCTCCGGCAGCTGGAATGTACCTGGCCAAGGCAGCGGCCAGTGCGACATGAAGGCAGAGGGTGCTAAGAATCCCCGGAGGACCGGACTAGGCTGCCATTTGATGCTGACCTTGGCTACCTACAACGGACGCTCCCTATCTTCTGATTCAAGGCTTCTTGAATTGGAAGAGGAACTACAAAGGATCAAGTGGGACATCGTCGGGCTGAGTGAGGTAAGGAGAAAAGGAGAAGATCTCATTGAACTGAAAAGTGGACATCTCTTCTATTATCGTGGGACAGATACTGGCAGAACTAGTGGTGTTGGATTTATAATAAACAAGAAACTGAAGGATAAAGTGGTAGAAGTTGAAAGTTCCTCTGACAGAGCTGCACTACTCGTTATCCAACTATCGAGAAGATACCAGGCTCAGATTATTCAAACTTATGCACCCACCACAAGTCATGCTGAAGAAGAAATTGAAGAATTTTATGAGGAAATTCGTCATCTAAATAATAAAGGTAAGCAGCACTTGAAGATAATTATGGGAGATTTCAATGCAAAAATAGGGCACCGGCAACAGAATGAAACTTCAGTAGGTAAATTCGGTCACGGCAACAGAAACCAGCGTGGAAATACTCTCGTAGAGTTTGCAGAGGCAGAAGGATTTTTCATCTTGAATTCCTTTTTCAAGAAAAAGCCACACAGGAAATGGACATGGAGACATCCAATTGGGACGAAAAGTGAAATTGATTTTATTATGTGTAACAAAAAATTCGTCATCGAAGACTGCAGTGTGCTAAACAAGTTCAACACAGGTAGTGACCATAGATTGGTGAGATGTAAGATGCACCTCAACACTAAACTGGAACGTGGCAAGCTCATAAGACAAACAAAATGTATTGACATAACCAACCTTAAAAAACACCATAATACCTTCAAGTTGGAACTGAAGAACAGGTTCTCTGCTTTAGAAGGCCTAACATCGGAAGAAGTGGACATCTCTGAAGTTAACAGAAAAGTAACCAAAGCTCTTATGGAAACAGCAACAAAATTAGCTGGGTCTAAGAACAAGTTGCATGTAAATAAATTATCAGGAAAAACGAAAATGTTGATGCAAAAAAGAAGAGAGATGAGGACAACTAAAGAAGATGTGACTTCCAAAGTGGAATATATAGAGCTATGCAAGACAGCACGAAAAAGTATCACTGAAGACGTAAGGAAATTCAACTGTGAGCTAGTGAGGAAAGCAATTAAAAACAACCACATCCTAAAGATAGCAAAGGGACATCTCAGTAAGGGAAGAAAACAGATTATGGCTCTGAGAAAAGAAGATGGTTCTATAACAAGAAATAGAGGCGAAATTTTGACAAGAGTGAAAGATTTCTACTCCAAACTATATGAAAGGGATGATACATGTACTCCAGACATCATGAAAGGTACCAGAGTTCTTCCAGTCCTCCCAGCAGAAGTTGCTCATGCAATCAAGAACATGAAGCGGGGGAAAGCTCCAGGAGAAGATGGAATTACTATAGACATCATACAAGAAGCAAGTGGAGAAATTGAAACAGTACTCGCCCAAATTTTCACTCGATGCCTTAATGAAGGGAAGATTCCTGAGGATTGGAACAATGCTACAATGATCCTGCTACATAAAAAAGGTGACATTGAGGATCTCAGGAACTACAGACCTATCAGCCTCCTATCAGTGGTTTATAAAATCTTCACTAAAGTTCTTTCACACCGCTTGAAGGTAACACTGGACATGGCTCAACCGAGAGAACAAGCTGGATTCAGGAGTGGCTACAGCACAATAGATCATATCCACGTACTGAGAGAACTAATTGAAAGAGCGAGGGAATATGAACTTCCATTGTGCATGGCTTTTATCGATTATGAAAAAGCCTTTGATTCGGTGAAACCATCAGCAGTTACCACGGCTCTGAAATCCTGCGGTATTGAAGATGCATACATTAATATTATTAATAACATCTATGAAAATGCAAGTGCAAAGATTCGGCTGTTTGAAAATACAACACACATAAAAATTGGAAAGGGAGTGAGACAAGGTGACACCATATCTGCGAAGCTCTTTAATGCCACATTGGAAAATGTCTTTCAATCACTGAACTGGGAAAACAAAGGGATAAAGATTAATGGAGATTATCTAACCCACCTTCGTTTTGCTGATGACGTAGTCATTTTTGCAACTACCCCATCAGAGCTGCAGAGTATGATCCAGGAACTTGCTGACAAGAGTAAAGAAGTGGGATTAAAAATGAACTTTCAGAAGACAAAAGTGATGTTCAATGCTTTTACAAGAAATGAAGATTTATCGATTGATGGAGAAAAACTGGAGATAACAGATACGTATGTTTATCTTGGACAGCAGATATCAAGTGAGGGTCACATTGATGAAGAAATTAATCGGCGTACAAAACTTGCCTGGAGAGCTTTTGGAAGAAACAGCATAATTTTCAAGAGCAATATGCCATTATGTCTTAAAAGAAAAGTGTTTGATCAATGCATCCTTCCAGAGCTTACGTATGGTGCAGAGACGTGGACCTTAACTAAAAGAGACATACAAAGGCTGCAGACAACTCAAAGCAGCATGGAGAGGTGCATGCTTGGTATAACCAGGAGAGATAAGAAGAGGAACTCGTGGATCCGAAAAATGACGAGAGTGAAAGACATCATGATCAGAGTTAAATCCCTGAAATGGCAATGGGCTGGACATACTGCCAGAAGGAGAGACCATAGATGGACAGCCGAAATTTTAGATTGGATTCCAAGGGACAGGAAAAGACCCAGAAAAAGACCACATGGGAGATGGGTGGATGAAATTCGTAAATATGCGGGAGTGACATGGAGGAGACTGGCACAAGACAGACCGTTGTGGAGGAAACTTGGGGAGACCTTCGTCCAGCAGTGGATTGATAATGGTTGACAATGATGATGATGATGATGATATGATAACATTTTTAGTTTACAATTCAAACAACGGGATATTTTCCCTAAGAAAACTTTTGTACATGCTAAAATTAGTTGCTCTTGCTAGGATGAACAAAACAGATCGTTCCCAAACGAAACAGAAGAATATATTGTGAAGAAACCTCAGGAAAATGAGTTTCCAACCTTTCAATGAACTTTGTGAAGAGTAGAAATCCTAGTTATTAAAATTTAAATTATCTAAACAGTTAAAATAAAATTACTGTTGTTAAACGGCGCGGATAAACAAATACGAAAGAGGCCAACTAATGTACCGCCAGCTCGCGGACATTTAGGTCATAAACAAATACATCACTCTTACCACGCTTTTTTTTTTTTAGCAACACATAGCAACCGAAAAATTGTTATTCGGTCACCGCCAGGGAATTGAATCCCGGATCTCTTGATGTCTAAGGCTAACGTGCTCGACTAGATATCGAGAGATCCGTGGATTCAATTCCCGGTGGTGACCGAATAACAATTTTTCGGTTGCTGTGTGTTGGTAAAACGTGGAAAGAGCGATGTCTTTGTTTATTCACCGACGCCAAGTATTTGGAGGATTTTCACTTTGCTATATTATTACACAGTGCGTCAAAGAATTTTTAAGACTGGCACTAGATTTCAGCCTACTGTGGCGCCACCAGTGTATTTGCGAATGCGTTATAAACCGTGAACATCTGCTTGCTTTCTGCCAAAAGTACTGCGCAGTTGTTAAAGTAACTCAAACGAAACGGCCGTTCATTAGAGAAGTAACATTTTTTTCATGTTGAATTATTAAGATGGAACAAAGGGCTGTTATTAAATTTAACGCAAAACTTGGTAAAAGTGCCTCGGAAACGTACCAAATGTTGAAACAAGTTTACGGTGAGCTTTGTTTAAGTAGACCAAATGTTTTCCTGTGGCACAAACGTTTTTTTGACGGAAGAGATACGCTAGAAGATGATAAGCATACCGGAAGACCAATTTCATCTAGGACACCTGAGATTATTTAAAAAGTGCGTGATTTCGTGGCAAACAATCGATGTGCGTCACTAAGAATGATGGAAGAGTCTTTAAACATCAACAAAGAAACAATTCGAACCATCCTGCATGAAGATTTGGGCAAAACGAAAGTCTGTGCTAAATTTGTTCCACACACGTTAACCAATGAACAAAAATCCAGGAGAAGCGCACATTGCAGAGACATCATTTCAGCCGCTGAAAATGTTCCAAACTTCTTAAAATCGATTGTTACTGGTGATGAAACATGGTGTTTTCAATATGATCCTAAAACAAAGCGACAAAGTGCGGAATGGAAGTCAAAAAACTCGCCACAAGCCAAAAAAAAAACAAGAAAAGTTCCATCGAAAATCAAAACAATGCTCATTACATTCTTCGATAGTAAGGGCATTATCCACAAAGAATTTGTTCCAAGTGGACAAACAGTTACTGGTGAGTTTTATTTAAATTTTTTGAGGCGTTTGATGGGCACAATTCGTCGAAAGTTCCATCGAAAATCAAAACAATGCTCATTACATTCTTCGATAGTAAGGGTATTATCCACAAAGAATTTGTTCCAAGTGGACAAACAATTACTGGTGAGTTTTATTTAATTTTTTTGAGGCGTTTGATGGGCACAATTCGTCGCATTTGTCCAGATTATCGGGATGAAAACAGTTGGTGTTTGTTGCACGATATTGCACCCAGTCACACCTCACTTCTTGTTCGTAGATTTTTGGCGAAAAATAACGTCTGTGTGTTGAATCATTCACGGTATTCGCCTGATTTAGCACCCTGCGACTTTTCTTTATTCCCAAAACTTAAAATGACGTTAAAAGGGTGTTATTTTGATGATATTTCGACCGTACAAACAGCTTCGACGCGTGCTTTGGAGGCAATTCCGCAAAGTGAACTGGAACAGGCATTCGAATCATTATTAAATCGCTGTAACAAGTGTATTGAAGCCGGAGGGACTTATTTCGAATAACAAACCAAAACAAATTATAATTTCTTGTTTCTGTTTCATTTTACAGACCCAGTCTTAAAAATTATTTGACGCACTGTGTATTTCTGTTTAATTCTCGTCTGCTGTGCTAGTTCTTTAACAAGATGGTGAGATAACTCGTTGCACATAATTCGTTTTAAATTCAAAACTGACTTTTAAAGACGCTAACTCGAAACTTCGTTTTCCTAAGCGAACGCTAAGTGAACGTTATTTTCTTATTTATGTGGGTTTCAAAATAAGAAAATAACGCTTCCTTAAGAAAATGCTTTCGCTTCGAAACAATAATAATTTGATACGCAAACAAGCTCATGAATATCTTCTGCAACTGCACATCAGAACGGAGTCAACGTATCTAGCGTAGCGCTCGCGGCCAATGGCTGAACATTCGTCAGCAAGTCTTAGCACTGAAACGAACTCGACTGGGCAGACAGTGTATATATATGTAGAAGGCGGTGATATAACTTCTCATTTTTTACGCTTTCCAACCGTAGGTTGAAGAAGCATATATGCTCCAGCTTTTTCCGTCCGTCCGTCTGTCTGTCGGCACGATAACTCACGTAAAAATGATTCGATTTCGATGAAATTTTAGTATGTGGTAGGGGACCAACAGGGGACGAACTCTAATGAAAATGGGTGAAGTGGGGTCAAAGGTCACGCCATAAGAGCGGGATCCATTCAATTGCCCTTATGCGTCATAACTTGCGTAAATATGGTTAGATTTCAACGAAATTTTAATATGTGGTAGGGGACCACCTGGGGACGAACCCTGTTGAAAATGGGTGAAGTGGAGTCAAAGGTCAGGACATAGGAGCGGGATGCATACCATTGCCCTTATGCGTCATAAGGTGCGTAAAAAAAATTCGATTTCGATGAAATTTTTTTTTTTTTTTTTTGATTGGAGGTTTAACGACCACCGTGAGCAACTCAATGGGCTATAAGCAGTCGCCCGTCCCTAATTTAGGGTCACTGGTTCCAGGGAAGGGAGAGAACCAGTGCCGTAAGACAAACACAACATCCATGCCTGACCGGGATTCGAACCCTGACCCCTTACGGACGAATGATCAGAGGCCAACGCCTTAGACCACTGCGCCACCGGGGCGGCGATGAAATTTTAGTATGTGGTAGGAGACCACCTGGAGAGGAACCCTATTGAAAATGGGACAAATGGAGTCAAAAGTCAGGACATAGGATCGGGATCCATTCCATCGCCCTTATCTCACACTATTAACGTGGACTGTCAAGTAATTTTGCTTCCTATATTTCCAATGGAAAACCTTTTGTACACATTTCCTTCACAATTAGTGTGTTCCCAAGGATGGAAATTTGAATATCGATTAAAATAACTTCATACTATAACTTGGAATACTTAACATTTTCTAAAACATAAGCATAATTATGTTAAAAAACAATAGCGTTTCCTTTGGTGGTGTTGAAACCAGAAAAAAGATGGCGCGACCTGTACTTTGATGACGTCAGTGGACAAATAAATGTTGGATTCAACGAGATAGATGTATTTCTATCTCGTTGGTTGGATTGCATAATTACGGCTATGGTTTAGAAAATATTATTACGGTTATGGCTTGGAAAATATTAGGTATTCCAAATTATGAAATGAAGCTATTTTAATCGATGTTCAAATTTTCATTCTTGGGAACGCATTAATTGTGAAGAAAATGTGTACAGAAGTTTTTCCATTGGAAGTATAGGAAGCAAAATTACTTGACGTCCACCTTAAAGTAGCAATTCTCTTATATATGTATGTACATTTTATTTTGAAAACGACTCTAAGAATTTTGATGAAAGTCGTTAACCTTCCGTTTTCTGGTACTAGAAATCGATTTAGCTTGATCTCGACTTTAGGAGAACTCGTTTAGTGGGTTAAATAACCACCCCGAATTATAACGTTTTTAGTGTCATGGCGTCGTTCCATTAATGCTTCCAATGCTTAGAAATCTTATGACGTCACGATCTCGCGTTTGAGAATGTTGGCGCGCGGTCACGCCATCTGTCTTATTACGTCACGCGTTGTGTTTGGATCCTATTAAAGTTTTATGACGTCATAATCTTGCTGGCAGATGGTCGTGATTCCCATCTGCATCATTACGTCACGCGTTGTGCGCGTATGTCCGTCCTCACGATAACTCGCGTAAAAATCGTTCGATTTCGATGAAATTTTAGTATCTGGTAGGGTATCATCTGGGAAGGAACCTTATTTAAAGTGAACGAAATGGGGTGATAGGTCAGTACATAAGAGCGGGATTCACTCCACTGCTGTTATTCGTCATAACTAAAGTAAAAAAGGTTCGATTTCGATGAAATTTTAGTATGTGGTAGGGGACCACCTGGCCACAAACCGTATTGAAAATGGGCGAAATGGGGTCAAAGGTCAGGGCATATGAGTGGAATCACTTCCATCGCCATTATGCGTCATAACTTACGTAAAAATGCTTCGATTTGGATGAAATGTTAGTATGTTGTTGGGGCCTGCCTGGGAACGAATTCTGTAGAAAATGGGCGAAATGGGGTCAAAGGTTAGGACACAGGAGCAGGATCTATTCCATAGCCCTTATGCATCATAACTTACGTAAAAATGCTTCGATTGCGGCAAAGCTTTATCATGTTATTTCGGAGGTATACCGAACCGGTTCTGTTGAATATCATCGATATGGGATCAAGGGTCAGGGCACATGAACGAGATTTATTCCACAGCCATTATTCTCATAACTTGAGTGATAACTTGAGTAATGATTTCTGGTATGTTGGAAAGCGTATTATAAACAATGCATTGCATGATTTTACAAACTTGTTTAGTAAGAAATGGTTTTACAACCAGGCGTGGTCGTTTGTTATTAATGCATTTGCAGCAAAATCTGCGCTTTTGAAAACTCGATTTTAAAAATTCTTTCGTGGCTCGATACCGCTCATCTCTGAAAACCGTTTAAGAATATCTTCTGTTTAAAATTGTGCATAGTTTCTTCGCCAGAGAGCGTAGATGTATATCTTATTTGTGGCGATATCTCTGCTTTAAACAGCCCGATGCGGACATTTCTTTTTTTATTGGACAGCGTTTCTGGAGAGAAATGTTCTGAATATAATTTCAAATTTTTGTTAGTGTTCTAGTGTGCAACTAACACACTGGTGCACTAACAAAGAAATTGAAATTATATACATACCACAGCCGGGACTCGGGTTCGAGTCCCGGCTGTGGTATGGATGGGGTGCTTGTCTGGTGGCGATAACTCTCACCCTTAACTGGAAGCAGTAGCGCCAGATAGATTAGGAACCCACGACTACTTAGAGTTGCTCATGGTGGTGACTGTTAAACGAACGACAAAAACAACAACAAACACTTTTAAATGGCAGTATATAATCCCAATTCTTTTCACTTTGTTGCCATCACAGAATATTCCAGCATTTAAAGTACAAAACAACAATTCAGTACAAAACGACAATTGTTGCCGTCAATTTGTTTTAATCATGTCACAAATTTGATTACACTAGCAAATATCGTAAACATCTGAGTTCATTCATGTGTCACTTGTCGTTTTCATTTAGAAATACCAGGACGGTAACCATGTTAACCTGGAAATTAACTCAGCATTCCGTACAAGGTGCGTCTGAAATGTTTTAGGACTACCGTTGTTTAAACGATACTACTAGCCGCCATGTATTTAACACCCTTGAGACTGTTCACTATCAAATATGAACTGGCTTGATCACGGGTGGCGAAAGGTAGGGGATACGGGAGTCCGGACTCTCCTTGGAATCTCATGTTCCCCCTCATTGTGACTCTTTCTACGGAAGATTTCTGGTTCACATATTATGAGTTATCGTCTTTTCAGGATGTTTTCCTGCAGACTGCCACCGCTTTCTGAAAAACGCTTCAAGTATTGGGTTGATGCATAAATTCATGCCGTTTTATTTCATTAGTGTTTCCCAGATCAGTTATAACGAAGTAAATTTCTCCGTCATTTCTGTCCACGCAGGATTCGAACCCGGATCCCCTCATTCCGGAACAAGTCACTCTACCAATTGAGCTACGCGGACGTTTTATTCTGATTCCTATCTGCCTTTATGTCGTGTGCGTCCTTCCGGCAGGTACGTCACATCTCTTGGTACGTTACATCATCTCCCCCCTTATTTTTTTTTTTTTTTTTTCGAAGTGCTGGAGAAGGGACACTCTTATTTTTCCTATCTCGCGGTGTGGAAATAACATCACACCAATGCGAGATTTTGAACGGTCGGGTCATCCGGATAGTTCGGGCGCCATTATAACGAAGTAAATTTCTCCGTCATTTCTGTCCACGCCAGGATTCGAACCCGGATCCCCTCATTCCGGAACAAGCCACTCTACCAATCGAGCTACGCGGACGTTTTATTCTGATTCCTATCTGCCTTTATGTCGTGTGCGTCCTTCGGGCAGGTACGTCACATCTCCTGGTACGTTACACAGTACCAACGGTGCAGATGGACAGTTGTACACAGTGCGTCAAAGAATTTTTAAGACTGGCGCTAGATTTCAGCCTACAGTGGCGCCACCAGTGTAATCGCGAAATGAGTTATAAACCGTGACCATCTGCTTGCTTTCTTCCAAAAGTACTGCGCAGTTGTTAAAGTAACTCAAACGAAACGGCCGTTCATTAGAGAAGTAAAATTTTTTTCATGTTGAATTATTAAGATGGAACAAAGGCCTGTTATTAAATTTAACGCAAAACTTGGTAAAAGTGCCTCGAAAACGTACCAAATGATGAAACAAGTTTATAGTGAAGTTTGTTTAAGTAGATCAAATGTTTTCCTCTGGCACAAACGTTTTTCGGACGGAAGAGATACGCAGGAAGATGATAAGCATACCGGAAGACCAAGTTCATCTAGGACACCTGAGATTATTGAAAAAGTGCGCGATTTAGTGGCAAACAATCGATGTGCGTCACTAAGAATGATGGAAGAGTCTTTAAACATCAACAAAGAAACGATTCGAACCATCCTGCATGAAGATTTGGGCAAAACAAAAGTCTGTGCTAAATTTGTTCCACACACGTTAACCAATGAACAAAAATCAAGGAGAAGTGCACATTGCAGAGACATCATTTCAGCCGCTGAAAATGTTCCAAACTTCTTAAAATCGATTGTTACAGGTGATGAAACATGGTGTTTTCAATATGATCCTAAAACAAAGCGACAAAGTGCGGAATGGAAGTCAAAAAACTCGCCACAAGCCAAAAAAAAAACAAGAAAAGTTCCATCGAAAATCAAAACAATGCTCATTACATTCTTCGATAGTAAGGGTATTATCCACAAAGAATTTGTTCCAAGTGGATAAACAATTACTGGTGAGTTTTATTTAAATGTTTTGAGGCGTTTGATGGGCAGAATTCGTCGCATTCGTCCAGAATATCGGGATGAAAACAGTTGGTGTTTGTTGCACGATAATGCACCCAGTCAAACCTCACTTCTTGTTCGTAGATTTTTGGAGAAAAATAACGTCTGTGTGTTGAATCATCCACCGTATTCGCCTAATTTAGCACCCTGCGACTTTTCTTTATTCCCAAAACCTAAAATGACGTTAAAAGGGTGTTATTTTGATGATATTTCCACCATACAAACAGCTTCGACGCGTGCTTTGCAGGCAATTCCGCAAAGTGAACTGGAACAGGCATTCGAATCATTATTAAATCGCTGTAACAAGTGTATTGAAGCCGGAGGGACTTATTTCGAATAACAAACCAAAACAAATTATAATTTCTTGTTTCTGTTTCATTTTACAGACCCAGTCTTAAAAATTCTTTCACGCGCTGTGTATATCAAAATGTAGCCAGTAATATCGTGTATCTAAATCATATGGCGTTGTGTGATTGTGGCTAATGGTATTTTGGTTTTCAGGTCCGGAAGTATGGAGTGTCAAGTAGAGAGAAATGAACACTTCAGACATCTACTCCTCTACGAGTTTAGCAAGGGATCCACAGCCGCCGAGGATGCAATTGCTCCCAGGACAGCCCGCAAGTGGTTTGAGCGGTTCCGAGGTGGCAATTTTGACCTCAACGACTCTCCACGCTCAGGTCGTCCGTCTCACTTTGATGAGGATCGTTTGAACCATCTCGTCCTCTTGGATCCAAGTGAAACCACACGCGAATTGGCCACTGAGATGGACTGTGATCATGCCACAGTGGTGCGACACCTGGAACGTATGGGAAAGGTCCAGAAATTTGGGTCTTGGGTGCCTCACACTCTCACCGAGGACAACAAGAATCAGCGTGTTGCCATATGTGGTTCTTGGCCACTGAGATGGACTGTGATCATGCCACAGTGGTGCGACACCTGGAACATATGGGAAAGGTCCAGAAATTTGGGTCTTGGGTGCCTCACACTCTCACCGAGGACAACAAGAATCAGCGTATTGCCATATGTGGTTCTTGGACACTGAGATGGACTGTGATCAGGCCACAGTGGTGCGACACCTGGAACGTATGGGAAAGGTCCAGAAATTTGGGTCTTGGGTGCCCCACACTCTCACCGAGGACAACAAGAATCAGCGTGTTGCCATATGTGGTTCTTGGCCACTGAGATGGACTGTGATCATGCCACAGGGGTGCGACACCTGGAACATATGGGAAAGGTCCAGAAATTGGGGTCTTGGGTGCCTCACACTCTCACTGAGGACAACAAGAATCAGCGTGTTGCCATATGTGGTTCTTGGCCACTGAGATGGACTGTGATCAGGCCACAGTGGTGCGACACCTGGAACGTATGGGAAAGGTCCAGAAATTTGGGTCTTGGGTGCCCCACACTCTCACCGAGGACAACAAGAATCAGCGTGTTGCCATATGTGGTTCTTGGCCACTGAGATGGACTGTGATCATGCCACAGGGGTGCGACACCTGGAACATATGGGAAAGGTCCAGAAATTTGGGTCTTGGGTGCCTCACACTCTCACTGAGGACAACAAGAATCAGCGTGTTGCCATATGTGGTTCTTGGCCACTGAGATGGACTGTGATCAGGCCACAGTGGTGCGACACCTGGAACGTATGGGAAAGGTCCAGAAATTTGGGTCTTGGGTGCCCCACACTCTCACCGAGGACAACAAGAATCAGCGTGTTGCCATATGTGGTTCTTGGCCACTGAGATGGACTGTGATCATGCCACAGGGGTGCGACACCTGGAACATATGGGAAAGGTCCAGAAATTTGGGTCTTGGGTGCCTCACACTCTCACTGAGGACAACAAGAATCAGCGTGTTGCCATATGTGGTTCTTGGCCACTGAGATGGACTGTGATCAGGCCACAGTGGTGCGACACCTGGAACGTATGGGAAAGGTCCAGAAATTTGGGTCTTGGGTGCCCCACACTCTCACCGAGGACAACAAGAATCAGCGTGTTGCCATATGTGGTTCTTGGCCACTGAGATGGACTGTGATCATGCCACAGGGGTGCGACACCTGGAACATATGGGAAAGGTCCAGAAATTGGGGTCTTGGGTGCCTCACACTCTCACTGAGGACAACAAGAATCAGCGTGTTGCCATATGTGGTTCTTGGCCACTGAGATGGACTGTGATCAGGCCACAGTGGTGCGACACCTGGAACGTATGGGAAAGGTCCAGAAATTTGGGTCTTGGGTGCCTCACACTCTCACCGAGGACAACAAGAATCAGCGTGTTGCCATATGTGGTTCTTGGCCACTGAGATGGACTGTGATCAGTCCACATTGGTGCGACACCTGGAACGTATGGGAAAGGTCCAGAAATTGGGGTCTTGGGTGCCTCACACTCTCACTGAGGACAACAAGAATCAGCGTGTTGCCATATGTGGTTCTTGGCCACTGAGATGGACTGTGATCAGGCCACAGTGGTGCGACACCTGGAACGTATGGGAAAGGTCCAGAAATTGTGGTCTTGGGTGCCTCACACTCTCACTGAGGACAACAAGAATCAGCGTGTTGCCATATGTGGTTCTTGGCCACTGAGATGGACTGTGATCAGGCCACAGTGGTGCGACACCTGGAACGTATGGGAAAGGTCCAGAAATTTGGGTCTTGGGTGCCTCACACTCTCACCGAGGACAACAAGAATCAGCGTGTTGCCATATGTGGTTCTTGGCCACTGAGATGGACTGTGATCAGTCCACATTGGTGCGACACCTGGAACGTATGGGAAAGGTCCAGAAATTGGGGTCTTGGGTGCCTCACACTCTCACCGAGGACAACAAGAATCAGCGTGTTGCCATATGTGGTTCTTGGCCACTGAGATGGACTGTGATCAGGCCAGAGTGGTGCGACACCTGGAACGTATGGGAAAGGTCCAGAAATTGGGGTCTTGGGTGCCTCACACTCTCACCGAGGACAACAAGAATCAGCATGTTGCCATATGTGGTTCTTGGCCACTGAGATGGATTGTGATCAGCCCACAGCGGTGCGACACCTGGAACGTATGGGAAAGGTCCAGAAATTGGGGTCTTGGGTGCCTCACACTCTCACTGAGGACAACAAGAATCAGCGTGTTGCCATATGTGGTTCTTGGCCACTGAGATGGACTGTGATCAGGCCACAGTGGTGCGACACCTGGAACGTATGGGAAAGGTCCAGAAATTTGGGTCTTGGGTGCCTCACATTCTCACCGAGGACAACAAGAATCAGCGTGTTGCCATATGTGGTTCTTGGCCACTGAGATGGACTGTGATCAGGCCACATTGGTGCGACACCTGGAACGTATGGGAAAGGTCCAGAAATTGGGGTCTTGGGTGCCTCACACTCTCACCGAGGACAACAAGAATCAGCGTGTTGCCATATGTGGTTCTTGGCCACTGAGATGGACTGTGATCAGGCCACAGTGGTGCGACACCTGGAACGTATGGGAAAGGTCCAGAAATTTGGGTCTTGGGTGCCTCACATTCTCACCGAGGACAACAAGAATCAGCGTGTTGCCATATGTGGTTCTTGGCCACTGAGATGGACTGTGATCAGGCCACAGTGGTGCGACACCTGGAACGTATGGGAAAGGTCCAGAAATTGGGGTCTTGGGTGCCTCACACTCTCACCGAGGACAACAAGAATCAGCGTGTTGCCATATGTGGTTCTTGGCCACTGAGATGGACTGTGATCAGGCCACAGTGGTGCGACACCTGGAACGTATGGGAAAGGTCCAGAAATTGGGGTCTTGGGTGCCTCACATTCTCACCGAGGACAACAAGAATCAGCGTGTTGCCATATGTGGTTCTTGGCCACTGAGATGGACTGTGATCAGTCCACATTGGTGCGACACCTGGAACGTATGGGAAAGGTCCAGAAATTGGGGTCTTGGGTGCCTCACACTCTCACCGAGGACAACAAGAATCAGCGTGTTGCCATATGTGGTTCTTGGCCACTGAGATGGACTGTGATCAGGCCACAGTGGTGCGACACCTGGAACGTATGGGAAAGGTCAGAAATTGGGGTCTTGGGTGCCTCACACTCTCACTGAGGACAACAAGAATCAGCGTGTTGCCATATGTGGTTCTTGGCCACTGAGATGGACTGTGATCAGGCCACAGTGGTGCGACACCTGGAACGTATGGGAAAGGTCCAGAAATTGGGGTCTTGGGTGCCTCACACTCTCACTGAGGACAACAAGAATCAGCGTGTTGCCATATGTGGTTCTTGGCCACTGAGATGGACTGTGATC
This sequence comes from Macrothele yani, assembly GCA_039090855.1. NCBI lineage: Eukaryota > Metazoa > Arthropoda > Arachnida > Araneae > Macrothelidae > Macrothele > Macrothele yani. Next base: position 15,530,303 of record CM077031.1, on the reverse strand, counting down.
AGGCCACAGTGGTGCGACACCTGGAACGTATGGGAAAGGTCCAGAAATTTGGGTCTTGGGTGCCTCACACTCTCACTGAGGACAACAAGAATCAGCGTGTTGCCATATGTGGTTCTTGGCCACTGAGATTGACTGTGATCAGGCCACAGTGGTGCGACACCAGGAAGGTATGGGAAAGGTCCAGAAATTGGGGTCTTGGGTGCCTCACATTCTCACCGAGGACAACAAGAATCAGCGTGTTGCCATATGTGGTTCCTTGCTCACCCGTTATCGCGAATGTTCTCAGCAACACAAACCCTTTCTGTCTCGTATTGTTACTGGAGATGAAAAGTGGTGCCTGTACGTGAATTTAATGCATGGGGGGGGATGGTTACGCCCAAACAAGAAGCCCACACCACGTCCAAAACATGGCCTTCATCCTGCGAAGATCATGTTGTGTGTCTGGTAGGACATGGAAGGACTGGGAAATGCTGCCGAGGGATCGGACCATCAACGTTGCACTCTATTGTGAGCAACTCCTCTGTGTGGAAGGAGCAATTCAGCAGAAACGGCTACATTGGCGCCATGGTGCTCTTCTCCAACATGATAGCTCCCGCCCATGACCAAAGTGGTCAGCGTAGTGGTCTAAACGATGGCTTCTGATCATTCGTCCGTGATGGGTCCAGGTTCGAATCCCGGTGAGGCACGAATGTTGTGTTTGTCTTACGGCACTGGCTCCGTCCCTTCCCTTGCCCTAAATTAGGGACGAGCGACTGCTTATAGTCCATACGACCATTTTTTTTTTTGGATTTGCAAGTTTAACTACCACCGTGAGCAACTCAATGGGTTATTAGCAGTCGCCCGTCCCTAATTTAGGGTCACTGGTTCCAGGGAAGGGAGAGAGCCAGTGCCGTAAGACAAACGCAACATCCATGCCTCACCGAGATTCGAACCCGGACCCCTTTCAGACGAATGATCAGAGGCCATCGCTTAGACCACTGCGCCACCGGGGCGGCCAATTCGTCCGAGATGGGTTCAAATCCCGGTGAGGCATGGATGTTGTGTTTGTCTTACGGCACTAGCTCTCTCCCTTCCCTGGAACCAGTGACCCTAAATTAGGGACGGGCCACTGCTGATAGCCCATTAAGTTGATGACCATTCGTCCGAGATGGGTTCGAATCCCGGTGAGGCACGGATGTTGTGTTTGACTTACGCCACTGGCTCTCTCCCTTCCCTGGAACCAGTGACCCTAAATTAGGGACGGGCCACTGCTGATAGCCCAATAAGTTGATGACCATTCGTCCGAGATGGGTTCGAATCCCGGTGAGGCATGGATGTTGTGTTTGTCTTACGGCACTGGCTCTCTCCCTTCCCTGGAACCAGTGACCCTAAATTAGGGACGGGCGACTGCTTATATCCCATTGAGTTGCTCACGGTGGTCGTTAAACCTTCAATACAAAAAATTCGCCATTCATTACATAAAATGGGAGATCCTTCACATCCGGCATATTCCCCAGATGTCGCCCCTTCAGACTATCACGTGTTCCGATCTCTGTCGAATGCACTCGGTGGTAGCACGTTCAACAATGATGTTGATCTCCAGAATTTCCTTGATGATTTCTTCGCAGCACGTTTTTTTTCAAGAAACGTTGGGAGACCATCGTAAACGGGGGAAGGGGAGGGGATACGTGATTGATTCCGTTTTCCCTTCTGATGTAATTCATTCCAGTAGTGCGGTGAAAAAAACAGCATAAACTTATGCCTTAAACCAATAAAATTAAAAAAAAAACTAATTTTGCGCGAATAAAGAGGTGAACGGTTAACTCAGCGTTATGGTTTTTCCTAAAAAAAAAAAAAAGATCATTCAAAAATTATTTAAATTATTTAAAAGCAATAACCAGGGTGCGTTTTTTTTTCTTTCTCTTTGTGTTTTTTTTTTTCCAAGTCTGAATGTGTCTGACTTGAGATCAGAGTTGGGCAAAATTGTAATTGAATCAATCGGTAATGCATTACAGCATAATGGTAATGGGAAGAAGAACTTAGCGTTGCCATTATATGGTAATGATGAACTGGTCATTAGAATTACATGGTAATTGTAATGCCATGTAGCAGTTACCCATTATAATTGTAATGGTTAACTACACTGGCGGAAAGTGAAAAAAGAACACCAAGAAGAAGACGTCTAATAGCAACGAAATTTATACAGCATAATAACGGAATACAGAGGATAACGTGATCAAAACAGTATGGCAAAATACAGCTGTATTTGCTGGTAAACTGAAAAATAGCATTTCCATGTAACATGGTTAGTACGAGGTTGAACTGCAATGAACTGCGTCACACTGTGCAATTCTGGCATGGAGTCTGTCGTACAGATGTTGGATGTAAGTTTGGGGTATTGAGTTCCAAGCATCCTCAACCTGGACGCGTAAATCGGGGATGGTCGTGGCTGGCCGTGGAGACCGGATAAGTCGTTGTCCCATAAAATCCCACACGTGCTCAATGGGAAACAAATCCGGTGGCCATGGAAGTTGTCTCACACCATGAAGTGCATGTTGCGTTGCACGTGCCGTATGTGGGCGTGCGTTATCTTGCTGGAAAACACCACGATGGACCGACCTTAGAAATGGCACAACAACGGGCTGAATGATGTTGTTGATGTAGGAGGTGCTGTTTAACGTACCCGGTACAAACACTAGTTGTGTACGGAAGTGATAGCTGATCGCTCCCCACACCAGGAGACCAGGTGTAGGTCCTGTGTGTCGCTGGCGGATGCAAGAAGGGTGGAGACGCTCCCCTGCGCGTCTGCGAACACGCATACGGCCATCGAAGGCTCCCAAGCAGAATCTGCTTTCATCGCTGAACACGACAGATCGCCATTGCGTTCTCCAGTGCAGACGTTGGCGACACCACTGCAGCCGTTCCTGACGGTGGGCTGGAGTCAGAGTTACACATGCCAGAGGCACACATGCACGTAGTCCTGCATCCAGTAGACGGTTGCGGATTGTTCGCACAGTCACCTCAAGTGCAACGGCAGCTCGGATTTGCGTCGCAGTGGATGTTCTGCTTGACAACGCCGCTCTTCTTATGCGTCGATCGGTCCGCTCATCAGTCCGTCTGTGACTCCCGGTTCCACGTCTTCTCGTGTGGGAATGTTCCTCGGACCATCTACGCCACCATCGTACCACCACCGATACTTCCCGTCTAATTCGCTCCGTAATACGACGATACGACCACCCGGCCTCGCGGAGTCCTACTAGACGACCTCGCTCAAAGTCCGATAACTGCTGAAATCGTACACGTCTTCCATGTCCAGTCATTGCAGCTTCTTCAGGGTCTTCGCACGTGTCCGTACGCCGACGACTGATTACATTCACTTCGCCGTACTCCTTAAATACCACCGACAATAATTTGCATATTTTGCCGTGCTGTGGCGTAAGCGCTCACCGGTTGGTCCCGAAATTAACATCACACCTACGTAAACTCGACCCCATTAACATATGTAAATTTCATGATCGTCCTCCAATTCCTTCTTGGTGTTCTCTTTTTACTTTCCGCCAGTGTATATGTTGATTAACCAATAACGTATCGGTAACAATACAACGTGAATAAACCAGCAACTATTGCACCCTTACACGTTGTGTAGGTTATTGGGCAATTGTTCAAAACCTCGGACCTCAAATGCGTGTATGTAGGTATTGGAAATTGTACGTGTATGACATGAGTTGTTGCCCCATCTTCGCCGCAAGTAAAGTGATTTGAACGTAATAATACATATGAAGTAAGTACGAATGGGATGTTTATTTCGGTTAGAGACTCTCATTTCGTCCATCTCCAGTAAAGTATTCTCGTCCATTACATTCGTTTCACTGCCCAAAATAATTACCCCACTATAGCCACAAGCACATATTAGCACTACACTAACAGTTGAGCAAGTCGCGGTGCACTGCAGAATGTTACAGAAATTTGTGAACTCTTGACATTTTTGCCGTACTTATCAAGTGTTGTTGTTCATTACTTGTCCGATACGAACACTGGACTAGCCAGCGACTGACTCCTTTATATATAACTGAAGAGCAATTGAATTAGAGACAGCTGGCGTTATGCAAATGTGGCGCTGTGAGCGGCCCTGTAAACGGAAACGACATGACGTATGCAGCGATCCGACAATATAAGGAGTGATGCGACGGGAATCAGTAAAAGTCGGACGCAGTATGGGTAAGACGAAGGATCTAAGCGCATTTGATCGTGGGCAAATTGTCGGGGCCCGACGAATGGGTCACTCCATCTCGGAAGTCGTGCAGGCACTGGGATTTTCACGAGCCACTGCGTCACGGGTGCACCGTGAGTACATCGAATCCGGTAAAACCATCCCTGCAAGGGCCAACTGCCGTGGACAACAGCGTGTGGATGAGCGGGATCATCGTCGTCTAGCTCGCATTGTAACAGCGGATAGACGGGCCACAGTGCAAGAAATCACTCGCCAATTTAACGCTGGTGCACAAAAAACGTGTAAGCAGCCACACCATCCAGAACCATCTCCTCGCTATGGGGTACAGAAACCATCGTCCCACGTGGGTACCGCTGATGACCGCACATTACAGGGTGCAAAGATCAGCATGGGCGCGGGAACATCGCCACTGGACCCTAGACATGCGGGAAAATGTTGCCTGTACTGATGAGTCGAGATTCACGTTGGTGCATGCGGATGGCAGGACACGAGTACGGCGCAAACCACATGAAGCGATGGATCCTTCTTGCCAGCAGGGTACTCTTCCAGCTGGTGGAGGTGGCATTCTCGTCTGGGGACTGTTTACGTGGACTGAAATGGGACACCTGGTACGTGTGACATCGTCCCTCACAGGTCAACGTTACCGGGATATCCTGAACGACCACTTGCTCCCGTTTGTGCATCTTCAACATCCCACTGGGAACCTCATCCTGCAACAAGACAATGCAGCTCCCGAATTGTATATCAGCTCCCGAATTGTATCCGAATGGTTGGATGAACACTCCACCGACGTGACCTCGCTTCCTTGGCCAGCTAGGTCACCTGACCTCAACACATCTGTGATGCCATCGAGAGAGATGACCCCCTCTATCAAATCTTCGTGAACTGTGGGAGCTTGTTCAGGGGTCGTGGATCCGTATGGCTTCCCAACGCTTCCGGTGTCTTGTCGAGTCCATGCCGAGACGAATCGCCGCTGTCATCAGGACGAAAGGTGGTGCTACACGTTACTAGACAGGTATCTCTAATTCAATTGCTCTTCAGTGTACTTCTCGACAGGACCTGAATTTTCTGGAATATTCTTGATTTACATAAAGCTCTCTAACTTCCCATCATACTGGAACATTCTACAAACGTCTAACCCATTCTTGCCGCTTCTAGAACATTCTACACGACACTTCGGTCTCTGTCTGCTAAGTCACATGGCCGACTTTTCTAGACCTAGCTTTTGGCACACGTACATTTCTACACACTATTAGTATGTAATTATCATATACAAATTGTGTAATTTTATTACCAAATAATTCCATTGAGTTTCAATGGCATTATAAAATAATTGAACGAGCGAGATCCAGGTGAAAATACTCCAAATACGTGGCGACAGTTAATAAATAAATAAATACATCGCTCTTTCCACGTTCCAGAAACACACAGCATCCGAATAATTGTTTTTCAGCCGACCGCTGTGGAATTGAACCAACAGAACTCTCGATATCGCGCCGAGTGCGTTACATTTACGCCACGGTGGCCAACAATTCCACAGCGGTTGGCTGAAAGACAATTTTTCGGATGCTGTGTGTTTCTGGAACGTGGAAAGAGCGATGTATTTATTAACTGTCGCCACGTATTTAGAGTATTTTCACCTGGATCTCGCCCGTTGGATTTAACTGGACAGCGGTTCTTCACCTGGATCTCGCCCGTTGGATTTAACTGGAAGCGGTTCTACTGGATAGTCGTGTTAAAGTTGGTGCAGTAAAAATCGCCTGTTCATGGGCACAAGTACTGAGCAAAGAGTGGAAATCAAATTTTGTTTTAAAAACTGGAAGAGTGCAACTGAAACAGTTGCAACGGTGCCCTCTCCTTTGAAAGATGAATAACTAACACGATCTAACATGTTTCGCTGGCATGGGCGATTCTGTGAAGGATGGGAAGATATTCAGGGCGACGTAAGTAGGGGTGTGTACTCCCAGTTTCGCACGCACTCTTAACATCGACAAAGTTACTGTTAATGGAAAATTGTCGCCTGTCCCTCTGAAGGACAGCAAACGAACTGCACGTCAGTAAGGATGTCAGGCGTTAGATGTATCGAATATTTGAAACAAAGCAAATTGTGCTCGTGCTCTGTACCGTATATGTTGATGACAGAAAAAAAGAAAGAGATAGTTGCAACCTGTCGAAATTTCTTTGAAAGGAAAGAGAGAGATCCAGACGTTCTTAAAAAAATTCATAACTGTTGCTGAATCCCGGTGCTTTGCATACAACCCCGAAATATAAGACAATCAATACTCCGGTTCCAAAAGTCTCGAGCCAAAACGACGTTGATTTGTTTATTCGTAAGAAGTCGTCCACAAAGAATTTCTACTGAGCAGACAGTCAACTGTGAATTTTTAAGAGGAGTGATGAAAGACTCACAGTTGACTCTGCTGAAAAGGATTTTGCGCAGAAGCCCGGACGGCGCCGATTCAGGTGGCTGCTTCAAGACAATACGCCTGCACACAACACCACCCTCGTCTAGCATTTTCTCTGATGCAAAGGTGTTACATCGCATCACCATCCCCCGTATTCGCCGTGTTTCGAACCTCCTGATTATTTTCGGTTCCTCAAAATGAAATCCCACCTGAAGAAACAGCATTTTGGCAGAGCTTCAGAAATCCAAAACAACGTGACGTGGAAGTTTATAAACTATCTACCAACAAGTAATTGGACACCTGTGATAGCGAAGGAAAACGAAGTTTATTCACCTTCAATAGTTTGTGGAGCCTCCACGAGCGGCGATTACAGCTGCGACCCTCCGGGGCATACTCTCAACCAGGCGTTGTACGACGGTTAGCGGTATTTTTTTCCACTCTGCTTGGAGAAGACAGGTCAGTTCCTTCACCGATTTCGGACGGTGGGGGCACCCCTTAAGTCGACGCTCCAACTCGTCCCAGAGGTGCTCGATAGGGTTAAGGTCCAAGGCCAGTCTATTCGATTAACCCCATTGTCACCATACAAAGCCATGGTGGATCTCGCAACATGACAGGTGGCATTGTCATCCAGAAAGTAACATGGGTCCACCCCGTAAAACTGCCACAATGTAAGAAACGCATGGTCATCCAAAATGGTGCAGTAGGTCTCGACGTTGAGTCTACCAGGAATTGCGACCAAGGGTCCCGTGCCATACCAGGAGAAACACCCCCATAACATAATTCCACCGCCGCCGAACTTCACAGTTGGTACTATACATTCCGGCAGGAGGCGTTCTCCAGGCAGACGCCAAACCCAGACCCTGCCATCCGAACGGTAGAGGGTGAAACTTGATTCGTCGCTCCAGAGAACCTGTTTCCACTGTTCAACGGTCCACTGTCGACGTTCTTGGCACCACGTTAGCCGAGCAGCGCTATTGGACTTGGTGATCAAAGGCTTGGGGCGGCAGCACGTCCATGATAACCGAGCAGATGGGCTTCCTTACGGATGGTATTCATCAAAAGAACACTCCCGGATGCCTGTTGAAACTCCTTGCGGATGTGGCCCATCGATTTGGTGCGTTTCTTCCGAATTTCTGTGGCCAGCACCCGTCGGTCTCTAACTCCCAGTTTTGTGGGTCTGCCGAGTCGGGGCACATTCCGGCAGTCACCTCTCGTCTTCCACTTGCCAATCACGTAGGCCACTGATGATTTTGGGTACTTCAACTCGCTGGATATGTCACGTATGGATCGGCCATTTCTGTGATACCCAACGATTACACCTTTCTCGAAATCAGAGAGCTCCGAACTGCGTGGCATCTTGCTTGCGACTGGTTGCGTTGTTGTTTCCCACACGATATTTAACGGCGGTGGCTGTGACGTGTATCAAGACCGCAGATATCGTCGATTGCAGGGGTGTCCAATTACTTGTTGGTAGATAGTGTATATAGAGTTCCAAGATACTGTAGTTTCCACGAAGTCACGCAGAAATTGTACGGCCGTGCAATGAGGTCTATGCCACTTCATTGCCCGAGTGCTACGGAGCGCAGGCTTCGTAGCACTCGTCCGAAATGGGTCCTGGTTCGAATCCCGAGCAAGATATGGATGTTGTGTTTATCTTACAGCCATGATTCTCTCCCTTCTCTGAAACCAGTGGACCTAAATTAGGGAGGTTCAACTGCTTATAGCCCATCAATTTGATGACTATTCGTCCGAGATGCGTCCGGGTTCGAATCCCGATGAGGCATGGATGTTGTGTTTGTCTTACGGCCACGGTTCTTTCCCTTCTCTGGGACCAGTGGTCCTAAATTAGGGAGGGGCTGCTGCTTATAGTCCATCGATGTGATGACTATTCGTCCGAGATGGGTCCGGGTTCGAATCCCGATGAGGCATGGATGTTGTGCTTGTCTTACGGCACTGGTTGTCTCCCTTCCCTGGAACCAGTGGCCCTAAATCGGGGACGGGCGACTGCCTATAGTCCATTGAGTTGCTCACGGTGGTCATTAAACCAGCAATGACGCACTCACTGACGCATCTGGTGGAGTCGATGCTATTGCCGTGTCATCATCATCATCATCATCATTGTCAACCATTATCAATCCACTGCTGGACGAAGGTCTCTCCAAGTTTCCTCCACAACGGTCTGTCTTGTGCCAGTCTCCTCCATGTCACTCCCGCATACTTTCGAATTTCATCCACCCATCTTCCATGTGGTCTTCTTCTGGGTCTTTTCCTGTCCCTTGGAATCCAATCTAAAATTTCGGCTGTCCATCGATGGTCTGTTCTTCTGGCAGTATGTCCAGCCCATTGCCATTTCAGGGATTTAACTCTGATAATGATGTCTTCCACTCTTGTCATTTTTCGGATCCACGTGTTCCTCTTCTTGTCTCTCCTGGTTACACCAAGCATGCACCTCTCCATGCTGCTTTGAGTTGTCTGCAGCCTTTGTATGTCTCTTTTAGCTAAGGTCCACGTCTCTGCACCATACGTAAGCACTGGAAGGATGCATTGATCAAACACTTTTCTTTTAAGACATAATGGCATATTGCTCTTGAAAATTATGCTGTTTCTTCCAAAAGCTCTCCAGGCAAATTTTGTACGCCGATTAATTTCTTCACTAATGTGATCCTCACTTGATATCTGCTGTCCAAGATAAACGTACGTGTCTGTTATCTCCAGCTTTTCTCCATCAATCGATAAATCTTCATTTCTTGTAAAAGCATTGTACATCACTTTTGTCTTCTGAAAGTTCATTTTTAATACCACTTCTTTACTCTTGTCAGCAAGTTCCTGGATCATACTCTGTAGCTCTGATGGGGTAGTTGCAAAATTGACTATGTCATCAGCAAAACGAAGGTGGGTTAGATAATCTCCATTAATCTTTATCCCTTTGTTTTCCCAGTTCAGTGATTGAAAGACATTTTCCAATGTGGCATTAAAGAGCTTCGGAGATATGGTGTCCCCTTGTCTCACTCCTTTTCCAATTTTTATGTGTGTTGTATTTTCAAACAGCCTAATCTTTGCACTTGCATTTTCATAGATGTTATTAATAATATTAATGTATGCATCTTCAATACCGCAGGATTTCAGAGCCATTGTAACTGCTGATGGTTTCACCGAATCAAAGGCTTTTTCATAATCGATAAAAGCCATGCACAATGGAAGTTCATATTCCCTCGCTCTTTCAATTGCCGTGTACACGCTGTTTATTCGCGCTAGAGAAGGACCAACATGCCATTAGGTGGGTATCTCTAATGTTTGGTCCATTGCGTGTAAAGGTAATACATTTCTTCCTTTTAATTTGATTTTTTGTGAATGTGGTCCTAAAACATTTCAGACAGTCCTTGTACAGTGGAAAAACCTTTTCACCTTTTATCCCCCATCGTTCCCGTACAAATCCCATTCGAAGACGCTAATCAGAATGAGCTGTTCATGATAGGCTTGTCGGAAGACTGTTTAACTTTATACCAGTCATTAGTAACGCGAAAGAACATGTTTTGTCTCAAGTACTGTTGTCACGTGGACGGTGTCGCTTGAGATGTAGATCGACGACAGCGCATCTTTTGAGCCATCCGGCTTTTCAGTTCTTTCCAAAGCAGATCTTTCTCCTTTCTCGCTCCTTGAAGCACGGACCGATTTTCAGAAGCTCTTCTAGCCAAATAAGGTAAAACTTCTTCCACAGTTCCATAGGGAATAGATTTATAAACTGCATATCCACAGTTTGCTGAAAGAGAAAAAGCAAATAAGTGAGAAATTGTCTAAAACACAGACCTTCATAAAATCTGAACTCCCTACAACTCTACGAAACAAAGTCAGGATAAAACGAACATCACAGTTAGGTAAGTTCAGATATGGACACATTATTAGCGCATCTTTTATGTAAAAAAATACATGCTTAAAATATCAGTTTGTCCGTCCGTCTGTGGACATCATATCTCTGAAACTACACTGGCGGAAAGTGAAAAAAGAACACCAAGAAGGAATTGACAGGCAATCATGAAATTTACATATGTTAATGGAGTCGAGTTTACGTAGGTGTGATGTTAATTTCGGGACCAACCGGTGAGCGCTTACGCCACAGCACGGCATAATATGCAAATTATCGTCGGGGATATTTAAGGAGCACGGCGAAGTAAATGTAATCAGTCGTCGGCGTACGGACACGTGCGAAGATCCTGAAGAAGCTGAAATGCCTGGACATGGAAGACGTGTACGATTTCAGAAGTTATCGGACTTTGAGCGAGGTCGTCTAGTAGGACTCCGCGAGGCCGGGTGGTCGTATCGTCGTATTGCGGAGCGAATTGGACGGGAAGTATCGGTGGTGTTACGATGCTGGCGTAGATGGTCCGAGGAACATTCCCACACGAGAAGACGTGGAACCGGGAGTCACAGACGGACTGATGAGCGGACCGATCGACGCATAAGAAGAACGGCGTTGTCAAGCAGAACATCCACTGCGACGCAAGTCTGAGCTGCCGTTGCACCTGAGGTGACTGTGCGAACAATTCGCAACCGTGTACTGGATGCAGGACTACGTGCACGTGTGCCTCTGGCATGTGTACCTCTGACTCCAGCCCACCGTCAGGAACGGCTGCAGTGGTGTCGCCAACGTCTGCATTGGAGAACGCAATGGCGATCGGCCGTGTTCAGCGATGAAAGCAGATTCTACTTGGGAGCCTCCGATGGCCGTATGCGTGTTCGCAGACGCACAGGGGAGCGTCTCCACCCTTCTTGCATCCGCCAGCGACACACAGGGCCTACACCTGGTCTCCTGGTGTGGGGAGCGATCAGCTATCATTCCCGTACACAACTACTATTTGTACCGGGTACGTTAAACAGCACCTCCTACATCAACAACATCATTCAGCCCGTTGTTGTGCCATTTGTAAGGTCGGTCCATCGTGGTGTTTTTCAGCAAGATAACGCACGCCCACACACGGCACGTGCAACGCAACATGCACTTCATGTTGTGAGACAACTTCCATGGCCACCGGATTTGTCCCACATTGAGCACGTGTGGGATTTAATGGGACAACGACTTATCCGGTCTCCACGGCCAGCCACGACCATCCCCGATTTACGCGTCCAGGTTGAGGATGCTTGGAACTCAATACCCCAAACTTACATCCAACATCTGTACGACAGACTCCATGCCAGAATTGCACAGTGTGACGCAGTTCATGGCGGTTCAACCTCGTACTAACCATGTTACATGGAAATGTTATTTTTCAGTTTACCAGCAAATACAGCTGTATTTTGCCATAATGTTTTGATCACGTTATCCTCTGTATTCCGTTATTATGCTGTATAAATTTCGTTGGTATCAGACGTCTCCTTCTTGGTGTTCTTTTTTCACTTTCCGCCAGGGTATTAGGGGTATGCAAAAGTTTCCGCCGCCCCAGCTAGAGGGCGCTATAGGTGTGTAACCGTTTGGCGATCCGTGCTGTCAGTTCGTTCATGAAGTGGCGGTCGATAAAGTTCATTTGCGGCACTTCTTGTTATTCATGTTTAATTTAGGAAAACGTGAGTGTGAAGCATACGGTTCAATATGTCAAGCGTATGGCGGAACGGTTATGGGTGAGCGGATGCGTCGAAAATGGTTTGGGAATTTTTTTATTGGAGGTTTAACGACCACCGTGAGCAACTCAATGGGCTATAAGCAGTCGCCCGTCCATAATTTAGGGCCACTGCTTCCAGGGAAGGAGATAGCCAGTGCCGTAAGACAAATACAACATCCATGCCTCACGGGGATTCGAACCCGGACCACGTTCGGACGAAGGATCAGAGCCCATCGCTTAGACCACTGCGCCACCGGCGCGGCTTTACTTTACGAGTTTAAACTCGGCCATAACGCTGCCCAAGCAACACGAAACATTTGTTATGCGAAAGGGAAAAAAGGTTCCGTGGGCAGCCCCGGTGGCGCGGTGGTCTAAGCGATAGCCTCTGATCATTCTTCGTCCGAAAGGGGTCCGGGTTCGAATCCCGGTGAGGCATGGATGTTGTGTTTGTCTTACGGCACTGGCTCTCTCCTTTCCATGGAACCAGTGACCATAAATTAGGGACGGGCAACTGCTTATAGCCCATTGAGTTGCTCACGGTGGTCGTTAAACCTCCCACAAAAAAAAAAAAATGATCATCAGCTACGGCCTGACAACGTCCCATGCTCTCTAGACAAATTTTACACTGAGGTCACCAGTTGAAGTTACAAACAAGTCCCTGTTTGACAGAAAAAAAGGTAATGATATACACATTGCGTCAAAGAATTTTTAAGACTGGCGCTAGATTTCAGCCTACGGTGGCGCCACCAGTATAATCGCGAATGCGTTATAAACCGTGACCGTCTGCTTGCTTTCTTCCAAAAGTACTGCGCAGTTGTTAAAGTAACTCAAACGAAACGGCCGTTCATTAGAGAAGTTAAATTCTTTTCATGTTGAATTATTAAGATGGAACAAAGGGCTGTTATTAAATTTAACGCAAAACTTGGTAAAAGTGCCTCGGAAACGTACCAAATGATGAAACAAGTTTACGGTGAGTTTTGTTTAAGTAGATCAAATGTTTTCCTGTGGCACAAACGTTTTTTGGACGGAAGAGAGACGCTAGAAGATAATAAGCATACCGGAAGACCAAGTTCATCTACGACACCTGAGATTATTGAAAAAGTGCGTGATTTCGTTTCAAACAATCGATGTGCGTCACTAAGAATGATGGAAGAGTCTTTAAACATCAACAAAGAAACGATTCGAACCATCCTGCATGAAGATTTGGGCAAAACAAAAGTCTGTGCTAAATTTGTTCCACACACGTTAACCAATGAACAAAAATCAAGGAGAAGTGCACATTGCAGAGACATCATTTCAGCCGCCGAAAATGATTTAAACTTCTTAAAATCTATTGTTACAGGTGATGAAACATGGTGTTTTCAATATGATCCGAAAACAAAGCGACAAAGTGCGGAATGGAAGTCAAAAAACTCGCCACAAGCCAAAAAAACAAGAAAAGTTCCATCGAAAATCAAAACAATGCTCATTACATTCTTCGATAGTAAGGGTATTATCCAAAAAGAATTTGTTCCAAGTGGACAAACAATTGCTGGCGAGTTTTATTTGAATGTTTTGAGGCGTTTGATGGGCAGAATTCTTCGCATTCGTCTAGAATATCGAGATGAAAACAGTTGGTGTTTGTTGTACAATAATGCACCCAGTCACACCTCACTTCTTGTTCGTAGATTTTTGGCGAAAAATAAGGTCTGCGTGTTGAATCATCCACCATATTCGCCTGAATTAGCACCCTGCGACTTTTCTTTATTCCCAAAACTTAAAATGACGTTAAAAGGGTGTTATTTTGATGATGTTTCGACCATACAAACAGCTTCGACGCGTGTTTTGGAGGCAATTCGACAAAGCGCACTGGAACTCGCATTTGAATCATTATTAAATCGCTGTAACAAGTGTATTGAAGCCGGAGGGACTTATTTTAAATACAAACCAAAACAAATAATAATTGCCGCCCCGGTGGCGCAGTGGTCTAAGGCGCTGGCCTGTGATCATTCGTCCGTAACGGGTCCGGGTTCGAATCCCGGTGAGGCATGGATGTTGTGTTTGTCTTACGGCACTGGCTCTCTCCCTTCCCTGGAACCAGTGACCCTAAATTAGGGACGGGCGACTGCTTATAGCCCATTGAGTTGCTCACGGTGGTCGTTAAACCTCCAATCAAAAAAAAAAAAAATAATAATAATTTCTTGTTTCTATTTCATTTTACAGACCCAGTCTTAAAAATTATTTGACGCACTGTGTATATTGGGTATATAAATAAGTTTTGAGCGATTTCCGTTTGGTGTCGCACTTATTACTGCTGGCATGTGTTTTAAGTGGCAACACTGCGATATCGCAGTACGAGACGCCAGCTGTCAGAGTCAGTATACGACGTTCGATTGAGGTGCGAAGATGTATTTGTTTTACTCGATGGAAATCAGCATTTGCGGGAAGTGTTAGTGCATTACTTTATTGTCAAGAAAAGTGCTGCCGACAGCTATCGCTTAATGTCAGAAATCTATGGTGAACATTCCTCAATAAAAACGTGCGAGTATTGGTTTAGACGATTCAAAAGGAACGATTTCGATGTCAGTGATAAAGAACATTCTGGACCACCCAAAAAAATTGCTGATGCCGAATTGGAAGCTTTGCTCGACGAGGATCCGTGCCAGACCCTAAAAGAACTAGCAGCGGCATTAAATGTTAGTCAAACATGCATTTCACAACGTTTAGCTGCAATGGGAATGGTGCAAAAAGAAGGGAATTGGGTTCCACATGATTTGAGGGAAAGAGACTTTGAACGTCGAAAAACCATTTGCGAATTGCTGCTTCAAAGGCAAAAAAGAAAGGGTTTTTTGCATCGTATTATTACTGCCGACGAGAAATGGATCTGGTACGATAACCCTAAACGGCAGAAAGCATGGGTGAAGACAGGTGAACCAGGTTCTTCAACGCCAAAACGCAGTATCCATGGTTCAAAGGTGATGCTGTGTATCTGGTGGGACCAGAAGGGTGTGATCCACTATGAACTGCTGAAACCGTCAGAAACTATTACTGGTGACCGGTATCGAACCCAATCAATGCCTTTAAAACGAGCTCTCACGCAAAAACGGCCGGAATGGGAGAATAGACACAACAAAGTCATCTTACAGCATGACAACGCAAGACCACATGTTTCTCGACCTATGAAAAAAGTACTTAGAAGGATCCGACTGGAAAGCTCTACCCCAACCGCCATATTCGCCAGATATTGCACCATCGGATTACCATTTGCTCCGGTCGATGCAGTCAGCACTTTCTGGAGAACGGTTTAGTTCTTATGAAGACATCAAAAATTGGCTGGACAACTGGATCTCTTCCAAGGAACCGGAATTCTTCCTTCGGGGCATACGTTCACTGCCCGAAAGATGGGGCAAAGTTGTAGCTTCAGAGGGAGCATACTTCGATTAATATTAAAATATTGTTTCTGTTCTCCAACAACGTGTTTTGTTCACCTCAAATCCCTCAGAACTTATTTATATACCCGTTAAAAAGATGATAAACACTACAAGTAATACCATTGAAAATCAATTTACATTGAGTTATGCCAGTACGTTCAAAAAGTTCCGGAACTTTCAATATTAAAAAAGAATGAGTACAGATAATACCTGTTTATGCGGCGGTTCCTTCGAAGTAGTTACCCTGTGCAACCATGCATTTTTGTCAGCGCTCATAAAAAGATTTAAATGCAGATTGCATCCTTCTTTTGCCACATCCTCCAGTGCCTCCATCGCAGCTCGTTGCGCTTCTTCGGAACTTGAGAAGAATCTCCCCTAAAACAAATCCTTCATCCGGGGAAAATGGAAAAAGTCACACGGGGCGAGATCAGGGGAATACGCTGGTTGTGGGAGAACGGGAATGTGATGTTTGGACAGGTAATCGGACACCTGGAGGGACCTGTGAGCCGGCGCATTATCGTGATAGAGCATCCACCAGTTGGTCTCCCAAAAATCGCGTCGCTTGCGTCTCACTGATTCTCGGAGACGTTTCAGGACGTTGACGTACTCTTCTTTAGTGATTGTACGACCATGTTGAAGGAATTCCATGTGTACGACCCCCTTGGAATCGAAGAAAACTGTTAAAAGACCTTTCTTTTGGAACGGTCAGCCTTGAATTTTTTTGGTGCCGCCCCGGTGGCGCAGTGGTCTAAGGCGCTGGCCTCTGATCATTCGTCCGTAAGGGGTCCGGGTTCGAATCCCGGTCAGGCATGGATGTTGTGTTTGTCTTACGGCACTGGCTCTCTCCCTTCCCTGGAACCAGTGACCCTAAATTAGGGACGGGCGACTTCTTATAGCCCATTGAGTTGCTCACGGTGGTCGTTAAACCTCCAATCCAAATCCAAATCCATCCAAATTTTTTTGGTCGTGGTGACGACGGTGATTACCACACTTTTGGACTATCGGTTGGATTGGGGTTCGTACAGAAAGCACCAAGTCTCATCGCCAGTGATCAATCGATTCAAGAGATCGGGATCTGCATCGATGTTATCCCCGCAAACTTGCATGCCCTCATTCATTTTTTCTTGGGTCAGGTTTTTGGAAACAAATTGTTGGCACACGTTATGCATGCCCAGTTTCTCTGTTAAAATAGCATGGCAACTTCCAACTGAGATGCCGTCAACTTCTGCAACCGCTGCAACAGTTTTCGACGGTCATTTTTTCACAATTTCTTTAACAATGGCGATTTGTTCATCCGTGGTGGATGTTGAAGGTCGTCCTGACCTCTCGTCATCCTCGATACTCTGTCGCCCGCTTTCGAATCGTCGATTCCACCCATAAACTCTAGTTCGACTCATTGCACTCTTACCGTACGCTGACCTAATCATTTGAAAAGTCTCAGCGAAAGATTTTTCCGAGAAGAACACACAATTTTACACTTGAACGCTGTTCAAAATTCGACATCACGACGGAGAGCCTCGAATGGCTGCAATCACGAACTACGCACATGCGCTGTACGTGTTGGATCTGGATCAAACCAGTTCTGGCTGGTCGGTCACATGATGCTCTTCGCTTGCTCAGCGGGGAATGATGTAATTCACTGACAGTTGGCAAATATTCAAAAAGTTCCGGAACTTTTTGAACGTAGTAGCACAAGTCACAGTCCTCCTCCACTGCAATCATAAATTTGAGGAGCCGCAATTCATTATGAAGTTTTTAATTAAAAAAACAGGTTAAAGTTATTTAAAGAAGTCAGTTCCGTCGATAATGAGTTCCAGTAGTGTGGGCCAATGTCATTTATACATTGCTTCATGGTCACCGTCTTCGGATGAATAAGCCAAATATGTGATTTAGTGCGTGTGTCATGTGAGTGTATCTGTGGTACAATCTGTATGATGTCAGTGCATAAATTATTCTTAATTCGCCTGAACCTAATTTTCCCAATATTAAAGTAATATAATTGGTTAATCGTAAGAATGCTGTATTTGTTTGGGGACACTCTTGAGTTATTATACACTGAATGGCCGCTTTATTATGACCACCACCTTAGTACTTCGTTGGGCCACCTTTTGCCATTAATACTGCGTCGATTCTTGTTGTTGTTGATGTTGTTGATTGGAAGTTTAACGACCGCCGTGAGCACCTCAATGGGCTATAAGCAGTCGCCCGTCCCTAATTTAGGGTCACTGGTTCCAGGGAAGGGAGAGAGCCAGTGCCGTAAGACAAACACAACATCCATGCCTCTCCGGGATTCGAACCCCGACCTCTTTTGGACGAATGATCAGAGGCCATCGCTTAGACCACTGCGCCACCTGGGCGGCTCGATTCTTCGTGGCATGCACTATACGAGATGTTGATAGCTGGTTTGTAGAATCTGAGACCATGCTTGATGAATAGCACTTTCCAGGAGTGTGAGATTGTAGGGTTGTGGATCCAACTGTTTGATGGCTCGTTCAACTTCATCCCACAAATTCTCAATGGGGTTGAGATTTGGAGATTGTGGGGGCCACCTAATCAAAGTAAACTCACCGGCATTTTCCTGAAACCCATTCTGTACAATACGAGCACTATGGCACGACGCATTATCTTGTTGAAAGTAGCCATCGCCATTGGGATAAACCATCCACATGACAGGATGCACGTGGTCCGCAACGATGTTTAGATATGATGTGCCAGTCAGACACGAATTAAAGGGCCCCAAGCAAGCCGGGAAAACATTCCCCAAACTATAACGTTGCCTCCACCAGCTTGAAGGGTTGCAGCAATGCATTTGGGGTCCATGCTTTCGTGCTGTTTCCGCCAAATTCTCACTCGGCCATCGGCATGGTGCAACTGAAAACGTGATTCATCGGACCACATAATTTTTGTTTCCAATTATCGACTGTCCAATCCTTGTGCTCCTGTACGGTTTCTCTTGTTAACTGACAGACAGCAAAGGTGTTCGAACAGGCCTTCGGCTGCCATATCCCATCCGATGCAGTGTACGGCAAACAGTGCGTGCAAAGATCCTTTGAGGGGATCCTTGATCAAGATATAGTCTGTAATTTGCTGCACTGTTACCCTTCTGTTGTCTGTTTCCAGTCTGGACACTCTCCGTTCCGCCGGAGCAGTCACTAGTCGATGACGACCACACGTTGCACGTAGAGACCCAGTTTTGTGGCTGACAGTCCAGTCTTTAAACACTTTAACAACAGCTGTTCTAGAACATTTCATGAATGCGGCGGTTTCGGTGATACTCGCTCCATGGCTCCGAGCTCCTACAATCATCCCACGTTGAAAGTCCGTCAAATCGCATTTTTTACCCATCTCGTCACCCAAAAATTACTTCTACGACTGTCGCAAGCACTAAGCCTTCCCTTTTTATACTAACCTCGCCCTCTGGTAGCAAGTGGCCACTCAGTCTATAGTGGTAGTTGTGTATTTCTATCAAATTTTAGGTCAATTAATCTTCGTGGGCTGTTTGCGAGGTGCCGTAGTAAGGGTGTGCCACTAATGGACCACTGGTACACCGAGTACCTCCTGACGTCATAACTGTGGAGCTCCAAAGGATATCAACCCCAGAGGAGGTTCTTATTTTCACAATAAGGTTCTTAATGGTTTTTGTAATGGTTCTTATTTTTACAATAAGAACCGTTACTTCGTCACCTCCGTCGACTGGTAAAGAGCAATTCACGCGCAGCAGTGCAGCAATTGAACACCCAAATCAACGCTGGGACACCGGGATACGTGTCCATCCCCTATATCAGTAGAGCGAACCCTGTTGCGCATGCGTCTCCGGAGTCGACGCTGCGTCAGGGCGCTCATGTTGACCCAGGTCCATCGGCAACAACGCCTGCATTTCGCATGGGACTACCATCATTAAAGAGTGGAAAAAGGTTGTCTTCTCCGACGAATCCAGGTTCCTACTACACGGAAGTGACTTGCGGTGGCGCATATGACGTCAGACACTTTAGAACCAACATCCGGACACGCTTTTCAGTCAGATACAGGCTGGCGGTGGCAGTGCGCATGTCTGGGGGATGTTTTTCTGGTATGACCTGGGACCGATGGTACCACTGGATGGGTCCCTGATAGCCAATGGCCACCTGTCCATCCTCGCTGACCACATGCATCAGCTTCATGTTGGATGCTTACCCTGATGGTGGTATGTAGGTAGCAACAGAACAATGCGCCGTCACACATCGTTCAGAGGGTGGCGACTAGTTCCAGCAACACGACAGCGACGTCTCCGTTCTCACTTGGTTGGCAAAATCGGCCGACCTCAATCCCATAGAGCACTTGTGGGACCATTTGTCTCGACAGGTTCGACGTGCCGATTCACAACCACGTCGTCTCCGTGACTTCCGTGCTCTGCTGCAGTCCGAATGGGCACGTGTGCCTCGGGAAACCTTCCAGGGACCCATTGCGTCCATGCTACTCCATCTCACCGCTGTCATCCGGGCCAAGGGTAGTTATTCCCATTAGTACGTAGGTGGTCATACACTGGTGTGCAAAAATTAAGTACGAAGAGGAGAAATTAGCATAACAGCGGAACGATCAGGCAGAACGGAATGAAAGACCACTCAGGAGATAGACTGGGGTACGGTACGGTAGGGCATGCGCATATATGCAGCATGACGTAGGGGGTGGGATGTCGGAAGGGTATAAAGCACACGGGTGGTGTACGCTCGCCAATTCGGTGAAAGCTATTACACGGTGTACACCGGTTTGAACGACGTCGAATTGCTGCCACCGTGTGATATGGCCAACAGGCAATTCAGTAGACGACATCTGGATGACTTTACCCGAGGTAGCGTCATTGGGAAGTTGGAAGAAGGTTGAAGTGTGACTAGTGTTGCCGAGGAGTTCGGGATCGCTCACAGCATCGTTTCACGAGCTTGGAGAACATTTCAAACGACAGGAACAGCTGTCCGAGAGTTTAGCAGTGGTCGTCCACGAGCAACCACGGCGGCGGACGACCGGTATATTGTCCTACAGGCGAGAACAGACAGCGGGAGAAATCGCAAGGCACATGCAACAGACAACTGGACGTCCGTTATCGCGTTTTACCGTGGCCACGAGGCTGCACAAAGGTGGTCTATTTGCACGACGACCAGTACGGTGTGTGTCATTAACGCCTGCTCATCGGAGATGGCAGTTTCTGTGGTGCCAGGAACACAAGAACTGGACACATCAGCAATGGGGTCGAGTTCTCTTTCTGGACGAGAGCCGATTTAGTCTGACGAGCGATTCTGGACGTATACACATCTGGAGAGAGCAGGGAACACGCAATCACACCTCCAACATCATCGAAAGGAACCGGTTTGGAGGTGGCGGATTTCTCGTTTGGAGCGGTATCGTGCTTGGTAGTCGTACTGACCTCCACATCTTTCAAGGAGGTTCAGTCACTGGTGTCCGCTATTGTACCGAGGTTATCCTGCCTCACGTGCATCTGTTTAGAGGTGCTGTGGGTCCTGAGTTCCTCTTCATGGACGATAACGGTACACCTAATCGTACAATGGCTGTCGCAGAGCTGTTGGAGAGTGAAGATATTCAACGCACGGATTGGCCCGCAAGGTCCCCGGACCTAAATCCAATCGAACATGTGTGGGACTTTCTCGGGAGACGCTTGGCAGCACGTCATTAGCCGCTAGCAACGATTCCGAAGCTGCGATTGGCGCTACAAGAGGAATGGGCCGCGATGCCTCAACAGCTCCTTGACAACCTCGTCCTCAGCATGGACAGACGTTGTAAATCCTGCAACGCAGTCAGGGGTGATCATATCCCCTACTAAAGACTGGACTTTTCTTGGCAGCCGCCTGTCACATGGACGTTTCTGTCTTCTGTCCAGTTGTGCTCGAAGCTACCTTTTCAATAAAGTGCCTTTGTATCCTTTGGATTCCTTGTTTGGACGGTTTTGCTCACTTGTCCCATATTGTTACATCTTCGGGATCTTATGGTATGATTTGAGTCGATGTGGAGCACTTCTGCACGACGTTACATTCGAAAAAACGTCTCGTCCAGAATTTTTGCACGCCAATGTATTATTCTGATACGTCTCTGTAAATGTTCTGTCAAAAGAAAATTTAGCAAGTGACTGTATCAGTTCAGGCGAAGATAAACTAACTGAAACGTTTCTTACTGTTTTTACTGCATAGGAAAAGCCAAGGATGCTTCATAAGTAGAGCAAACGTAGGTAGCCAGCACACCACGAATCATTCCTTGACTTCTCTGGCTAATAATTTTGTAACTCACACATGAGACTGAACAATACGATGCATCGAAGACGTCTGTCACTCAAAAGATATTTCTCACCGACCGGCTATTTTTTTTGCTCCTTTGGAAGTATTCTTCGGACATCTAGACGCAAAGCAACACAGATCCCTGTTCTCGTGGAGGCGACAAGCAAGAGGGATGTCACTCTCCGACTCCCTAATTTTGGCACTTCTCTTCTTCTGCGCGTGCGCTGGGAAAGCTATGGACGGAAGGCTGACCAGTGCAATCAGCCAACAAAGACCGCACTGGTCAGCCTTCCGTCCTTCTCTTTAAACACTGGCAACACTGGTCTACCGTCCTTAAACATTTTTTAACACTGGTCAGCCTTCCGTCCTTCTCTTTAAACACTGGCAACACTGGTCTACCGTCCTTAAACATTTTTTAACACTGGTCAGCCTTCCGTTTGATTAGCATTCCGTCCTTACTGATCACTGCTGACCAGTGCGATCAGTAAGGACGGAAGGCTGACCAGTGCAATCAGCTAACGAAAAATCGCACTGGTCAGGCCTTCCGTCCTTCTCTTTAAGCACTGGTAACACTGGTCTACCGTCCTTAAACATTTTTTAACACTTGTTAGCCTTCCGTCCTTACTGATCACTGCTGACCAGTGCGATCAGTAAGGATGGAAGGCTGACCAGTGCGATCAGCCAACGAAAGATCGCACTGGTCAGTCTTCCGTCCTTCTCCTTAAACACTGGTAACACTGGTTTACCGTCCTTAAACATTTTTTAACACTGGTCAGCCTTCCGTTTGATTAGCCTTCCGTCCTTACTGATCACTGCTGACCAGTGCGATCAGTAAGGACGGAAGGCTGACCAGTGCAATCAGCTAACGAAAAATCGCACTGGTCAGGCCTTCCGTCCTTCTCTTTAAGCACTGGTAACACTGGTCTACCGTCCTTAAACATTTTTTAACACTGGTTAGCCTTCCGTCCTTACTGATCACTGCTGACCAGTGCGATCAGTAAGGATGGAAGGCTGACCAGCGCGATCAGCCAACGAAAGATCGCACTGGTCAGTCTTCCGTCCTTCTCCTTAAACACTGGTAACACTGGTTTACCGTCCTTAAACATTTTTTAACACTGGCCAGCCTTCCGTTTGATTAGCCTTCCGTCCTTACTGATCACTGCTGACCAGTGCGATCAGTAAGGACGGAAGGCTGACCAGTGCAATCAGCTAACGAAAAATCGCACTGGTCAGGCCTTCCGTCCTTCTCTTTAAGCACTGGTAACACTGGTCTACCGTCCTTAAACATTTTTTAACACTGGTTAGCCTTCCGTTCTTACTGATCACTGCTGACCAGTGCGATCAGTAAGGATGGAAGGCTGACCAGTGCGATCAGCCAACGAAAGATCGCACTGGTCAGTCTTCCGTCCTTCTCCTTAAACACTGGTAACACTGGTTTACCGTCCTTAAACATTTTTTAACACTGGTCAGCCTTCCGTTTGATTAGCCTTCCGTCCTTACTGATCACTGCTGACCAGTGCGATCAGTAAGGACGGAAGGCTGACCAGTGCAATCAGCTAACGAAAAATCGCACTGGTCAGGCCTTCCGTCCTTCTCTTTAAGCACTGGTAACACTGGTTTACCGTCCTTAAACATTTTTTAACACTGGTTAGCTTTCCGTCCTTACTGATCACTGCTGACCAGTGCGATCAGTAAGGATGGAAGGCTGACCAGTGCGATCAGCCAACGAAAGATCGCACTGGTCAGTCTTCCGTCCTTCTCCTTAAACACTGGTAACACTGGTCTACCGTCCTTAAACATTTTTCAACACTGGGCAGCCTTCCGTCTGATTAGCCTTCCGTCCTTACTGATCACTGCTGACCAGTGCAATCAGTAATGACGGAAGGCTGACCAGTGCATTCAGCCAACGAAAGATCGCACTGGTCAGGCCTTCTGTCCTTCTCCTTAAACACTGGTAACACTGGTCTACCGTCCTTAAACATTTTTTAACACTGGTCAGCCAACGAAAGATCGCACTGGTCAGGTCTTCCGTCCTTCTCTTTTAACACTGGTAACACTGGTCTACCGTCCTTAAACATTTTTTAACACTGGTTAGCCTTCCGTCCTTACTAATTACTGCTGACCAGTGCGATCTGCCAACGAAAGATCGCACTGGTCACCCTTCCGTCCTTCTCCTTAAACACTGGCAACACTGGTCTACCGTCCTTAAACATTTTTCAACACTGGGCAGCCTTCCGTCTGATTAGCCTTCCGTCCTTACTGATCACTGCTGACCAGTGCAATCAGTAATGACGGAAGGCTGACCAGTGCATTCAGCCAACGAAAGATCGCACTGGGCAGGCCTTCTGTCCTTCTCCTTAAACACTGGTAACACTGGTCTACCGTCCTTAAACATTTTTTAACACTGGTTAGCCTTCCGTCCATACTGATCACCGCTGACCAGTGCGATCAGTAAGGACGGAAGGCTGACCAGTGTGATCAGCCAACAAAAGATCGCATTGGTCAGGTCTTCCGTCCTTCTCTTTTAACACTGGTAACACTGGTCTACCGTCCTTAAACATTTTTTAACACCGGTCAGCTTTCCGTCTGATTAGCCTTCCGTCCTTACTGATCACTACTGACCAGTGCGATCAGTAAGGACGGAAGGCTGACCAGTGCATTCAGCCAACGAAAGAGCGCACTGGGCAGGCCTTCTGTCCTTCTCCTTAAACACTGGTAACACTGGTCTGCCGTCCTTAAACATTTTTTAACACTGGTCAGCCAACGAAAGATCGCAATGGTCAGGCCTTCCGTCCTTCTCTTTTAACACTGGTACACTGGTCTACCGTCCTTAAACATTTTTTAACACTGGTCAGCCTTCCGTCCTTACTGATCACTGCTGACCAGTGCGATCAGTAAGGACGGAAGGCTGACCAGTGTGATCAGCCAACGAAAGATCGCACTGGTCAGTCTTCCGTCCTTCTCCTTAAACACTGGTAACACTGGTTTACCGTCCTTAAACATTTTTCAACACTGGGCAGCCTTCCGTCTGATTAGCCTTCCATCCTTACTGATCACTGCTGACCAGTGCGATCAGTATAGATGGAAGGCTGACCAGTGCGATCAGCCAACGAAAGATCGCACTGGTCAGTCTTCCGTCCTTCTCCTTAAACACTGGCAACACTGGTCTACCGTCCTTAAACATTTTTCAACACTGGGCAGCCTTCCGTCTGATTAGCCTTCCGTCCTTACTGATCACTGCTGACCAGTGCAATCAGTAATGACGGAAGGCTGACCAGTGCATTCAGCCAACGAAAAATCGCACTGGGCAGGCCTTCTGCCCTTCTCCTTAAACACTGGTAACACTGGTCTACCGTCCTTAAACATTTTTTAACACTGGTCAGCCTTCCGTCCATACTGATCACCGCTGACCAGTGCGATCAGTAAGGACGGAAGGCTGACCAGTGTGATCAGCCAACAAAAGATCGCACTGGTCAGGTCTTCCGTCCTTCTCTTTTAACACTGGTAACACTGGTCTACCGTCCTTAAACATTTTTTAACACTGGTCAGCTTTCCGTCTGATTAGCCTTCCGTCCTTACTGATCACTACTGACCAGTGCGATCAGTAAGGACGGAAGGCTGACCAGTGCATTCAGCCAACGAAAGATCGCACTGGGCAGGCCTTCTGTCCTTCTCCTTAAACACTGGTAACACTGGTCTACCGTCCTTAAACATTTTTTAACACTGGTCAGCCAACGAAAGATCGCAATGGTCAGGCCTTCCGTCCTTCTCTTTTAACACTGGTACACTGGTCTACCGTCCTTAAACATTTTTTAACACTGGTCAGCCTTCCGTCCTTACTGATCACTGCTGACCAGTGCGATCAGTAAGGACGGAAGGCTGACCAGTGTGATCAGCCAACGAAAGATCGCACTGGTCAGGCCTTCCGTCCTTCTCTTTTAACACTGGTAACACTGGTCTACCGACTTTAAACATTTTTTAACACTGGTCAGCCTTTCGTCCTTACTGATCACTGCTGGCCAGCGCGATCAGCCAACGTTTCTCCTGACTATGATTTTGTGGGCAAGTCTTTGTACACGAAGACTTATGATGCCTCTTTACCGCTGGTTCTCCTGATTACTATTCACGTAGAATTCTCTCTCGATTCGATTTGTTCTTGAAACGAGGATACTGCCAGCTTTCTTCCTTCTAGACTTGGGAAACAATTTTTTTACTTCATCTTTCGATTTTAGATCTTCGGTAGGCCCTGGCTTTGCCCCCTCCCCCGCTGTCGGACACACCAGGTTTGCATTTCTACTTTCGTGTCTTAGGGGTGACACGAATTTAGGAGACTGTTTCGACCAAACTGCGTTCGTTTTCTTATAAATCTGTCCGGCAAACGATGTCCCCCGACTCTTTGTTCAGTGTAGGAGCCTGGCACCATCGGCTGAATTACGACTGTTTTTGTCGCCTTCGGACCCCACATGCAACGTCAAAGCCTTTCTGGGTGGCCGCTGTTCCTCTTTGAGACTTCTCTGTCCTAAAACCCAATCAGCACACAGGAATTAATTAGCCAATGGATTAATCGTCCTGATTAGCCATGCCGATTATATCCAAAATAATGAGGTAAAATTCGCACCGATATTTTCTTCGGTTTTTAAGATAGTGGTAAATTTCTGAAAAATATTAAAATGGCTTATAACTCACCAAGAGGCGACGTCACTTGATCGCACATTCCGTAAAGCTGACCAAAGCAGACGCCTCCATGCCGAGGATCTATTTCCAATTGCTTCATCCTCGAAACAGAAATAATTTATGTTAGTACTAGGAAATTGTTACTACGGTATTTTTGAGATACAATATAAAGAAGCAACTTTTGTGATCTGTAATGCAACAAGTAGGTTTTGTACGAGAACTTATGAATTTACACTGAGTGCTTACCGAATTATTACCATCTACCTAATACACTGGCGGAAAGTGAAAAAAGAACACCAAGAAGGAGACGTCTGATACCAACGAAATTTATACAGCATAATAACGGAATACAGAGGATAACGTGATCATAACATTATGGCAAAATACAGCTGTATTTGCTGGTAAACTGAAAAATAACATTTCCATGTAACATGGTTAGTACGAGGTTGAACTGCGTCACACTGTGCAATTCTGGCATGGAGTCTGTCGTACAGATGTTGGATGTAAGTTTGGGGTATTGAGTTCCAAGCATCCTCAACCTGGACGCGTAAATCGGGGATGGTCGTGGCTGGCCGTGGAGACCGGATAAGTCGTTGTCCCATAAAATCCCACACGTGCTCAAAGGGGAACAAATCCGGTGGCCATGGAAGTTGTCTCACACCATGAAGTGCATGTTGCGTTGCACGTGCCGTATGTGGGCGTGCGTTATCTTGCTGGAAAACACCACGATGGACCGACCTTACAAATGGCACAACAACGGGCTGAATGATGTTGTTGATGTAGGAGGTGCTGTTTAACGTACCCGGTATAAACACTAGTTGTGTACGGGACTGATAGCTGATCGCTCCCCACACCAGGAGACCAGGTGTAGGTCCTGTGTGTCGCTGGCGGATGCAAGAAGGGTGGAGACGCTCCCCTGTGCGTTTGCGAACACGCATACGGCCATCGGAGACTCCCAAGCAGAATCTGCTTTCATCGCTGAACACGACAGATCGCCATTGCGTTCTCCAGTGCAGACGTTGGCGACACCACTGCAGCCGTTCCTGACGGTGGGCTGGAGTCAGAGGTACAAATGCCTAACGCACACGTGCACGTAGTCCTGCATCCAGTAGACGGTTGCGGATTGTTCGCACAATCACCTCAGGTGCAACGGCAGCTCAGACTTGCGTCGCAGTGGATGTTCTGCTTGACAACGCCGCTCTTCTTATGCGTCGATCGGTCCGTTCATCAGTCCGTCTGTGACTCCCGGTTCCACGTCTTCTCGTGTGGGAATGTTCCTCGGACCATCTACGCCACCATCGTACCACCAACCACACTTCCCGTCCAATTCGCTCCGCAATACGACGATACGACCATCCGGCCTCGCGGAGTCCGACTAGACGACCTCGCTCAAAGTCCGATAACTTCTGAAATCGTACACGTCTTCCATGTCCAGGCATTGCAGCTTCTTCAGGGTCTTCGCACGTGTCCGTACACAGACGACTGATTACATTCACTTCGCCGTACTCCTTAAATACCACCGACGATAATTTGCATATTATGCCGTGCTGTGGCGTAAGCGCTCACCGATTGGTCCCGAAATTAACATCACACCTATGTGAACTCGACCCCATTAACATATGTAAATCAACAGAAATGTGACAATAAATATTTTTTTTCTTCTGATACACTCCCTTTGAAACTTCGACTTGATACCGACCACTGCAACTTGGACGGCGTTGAAAAACATTTTGTGGAATTTTGAAAGGTCTGCCAGAATTTCGCGATGAGTAGTTGTTGCGATACTCACACACCGGCAGTCTCTTTAATAAAAACGGATTGCAAACATATCAAGTCCAGTTTTAATTCTGAAGCCACCTGTAGCGTACCAGGAGATGTGACGTACCTGCCAGAAGGACGCACACGAGGGAGATGATGTGACGTACCTGCCAGAAGGACGCACACGAGGGAGATGATGTGACGTACCTGCCAGAAGGACGCACACGACATAAAGACAGATAGGAATCAGAATAAAATGTCCGCGTAGCTTAATTAGTAGAGCAACTTATTCCGGAATGAGGGGATCCGGGTTCGAATCCCGGCGCGGATAGAAATGACGGAGAAATTTACTTCGTTATAATGGCGCCCGAACTATCCGGATGACCCGACCGTTCAAAATCTCGCAATGGTGTGATGTTATTTCCACACCACGAGATAGGAAAAATAAGAGAATCCCTTCTCCAGCACTTCAAAAAAAAAAAAAAAAAATAAATAAATAAGGGGGAGATGATGTAGCGTACCAGGAGATGTGACGTACCTGCCAGAAGGACGCACACGACATAAAGACAGATAGGAATCAGAATAAAATGTCCGCGTAGCTTAATTGGTAGAGCAACTTATTCCGGAATGAGGGGACCCGGGTTCGAATCCCGGCGCGGATAGAAATGACGGAGAAATTTACTTCGTTATAATGGCGCCCGAACTATCCGGATGACCCGACCGTTCAAAATCTCGCAATGGTGTGATGTTATTTCCACACCACGAGATAGGAAAAATAAGAGAATCCCTTCTCCAGCACTTCAAAAAAAAAATAAATAAATAAATAAATAAATAAGGGGGAGATGATGTAGCGTACCAGGAGATGTGACGTACCTGCCAGAAGGACGCACACGACATAAAGACAGATAGGAATCAGAATAGCCGCCCCGGTGGCGCAGTGGTCTAAGGCGTTGGCCTCTGATCATTCGTCCGGAATGAGGGGACCCGGGTTCGAATCCCGGCGCGGATAGAAATGACGGAGAAATTTACTTACGTTATAATGGCGCCCGAACTATCCGGATGACCAGTGACCGTTCAAAATCTCGCAATGGTGTGATGTTATTTCCACACCGCGAGATAGGAAAAATAAGAGAATCCCTTCTCCAGCACTTCAAAAAAAAAAAAAAAATAAATAAATAAGGGGGAGATGATGTAGCGTACCAGGAGATGTGACGTACCTGCCAGAAGGACGCACACGACATAAAGACAGATAGGAATCAGAATAAAATGTCCGCGTAGCTTAATTGGTAGAGCAACTTATTCCGGAATGAGGGGACCCGGGTCCGAATCCCGGCGCGGATAGAAATGACGGAGAAATTTACTTCGTTATACACCATGATAACAATTTAGTGTAGAAACATTTGTTTTCCAAAATTTACCAACTTCGTAAAGTTTCTAAACAATAATATCTGATTAAAGTTCTTTTCAAAGTAATTAAGTATACTACCTCAATTAAAATGCGCAGCTGTTTTTTTGGGAGGGAGGGGAGATGCAGCAGAAAAATAAAATGTATTCAGTGGAGTGACTTCAATGATTTTTGGTGAATAAAAACTTACGTGAGTTTAAAAGCGAAAATTTCGCTGTGCTTGGTAAGTGAAGAAATCAATTTTGTGCAGCATTTCGCTGCAGAAATTAGTCCCTATCTTTTTTTTTTTTTTCGATTTATCCAATACTGAACTCTATTCTTAATCGCAATTTGTTCACATGCCCATTTTGATCAGAAGAAGAAATATAAGTAAAACTTTTTTCCAAAAGTCCCGGCCACTGAGTATTTGTTATTAGCAAACACGAATAATCTTCAGTTCGATATGAGCAACATTGTTGTTAGACAAATTTCAAAGAGGACAATCCGGATTTTTGGCGTAAATGTGACAAGGATGGGTAAGTCAGATAATATCCGAAAACTTGAAAATTGCCACGGTGTTTTCGGCGGAGATGCATGCTGTGTATCTTGCACTTGTTCACGTGCAGTCGAGCTCTCATCAGCGTGCTATTGTGTACACTGATTCGTTGAGTGTTGTGCAATCATTGTCATCTTTGGATTTCACTGGCCACCCACTTCTTTTTACCGTTCGGAGACTTCTTCGTTCTTTGCTCGAGGCTGATGTCCAGATTCGGTTCTGCTGGATTCCTGGGCATGTTGGGATCCCAGGGAACGAGTCTGCCGATGCTGCTGCTAGATCTGCCTCTTCTTTGGTCGTCACACCCTTGCCACTGTTTCACCGTGATTTTCGCTTTCTTGTTCACGATCATATCAGACGAACGTGGCGAAGACTGTGGGACCAACAGGTGGAGAATTATAACGAAGTAAATTTCTCCGTCATTTTTATCCGCGCCAGGATTCGAACCCGGGTCCCCTCATTCCGGAATAAGTCACTCTACCAATTGAGCTACGCGGACGTTTTTATTCTGATTCCTATCTGCCTTTATGTCGTGTGCGTCCTTCGGGCAGGTACGTAACATCTCCTGGTACGTTACATCATCTCCCCCTTATTTATTTTTTTTTTCGAAGTGCTGGAAATCGGATTCTCTTATTTTTCCTATCTCGCGGTGTGGAAAGAACATCACACCAATGCGAGATTTTGAACGGTCGGGTCATCCGGATAGTTCGGGCGCCATTATAACGAAGTAAATTTCTGCGTAATTTTTATTCTACGCCGGGACTCGAACCCGGATCCCCTCATTCCGGAATAAGTCACTCTACCAATTGAGCTACGCGGACGTTTGTTCTGACTACTATCTGCCTTTATGTCGTATGCGTCCTACTGGCAGGTACGTCACATCTCCTGGTACGTTACATCATCTCCCCCTTATTTTTTTTATTTTTTTTTTTCGAAGTGCTGGAGAAGGGATTCTCTTATTTTTCCTATCTCGCGGTGTGGAAATAACATCACACCAATGCTAGATTTTGAACGGTCGGGTCATCCGGGTATTTCGGGCGCCATTATAACGAAGTAAATTTCTCCGTCATTTCTATCCGCGCCGGGATTCGAACCCGGGTCCCCTCATTCCGGAATAAGTCACTCTACCAATTGAGCTACGCGGACGTTTTTATTCTGATTCCTATCTGCCTTTATGTCGTGTACGTCCTTCGGGCAGGTACGGCACAGAATAAACTGCACCGTATAAAACCTAACCTTGGAATCTGGAAATCATCGTGTCGCCGTAACCGTAGGTAAGTTGTTCTTGCGCGTCTCCGCATTGGGCATTGTCGCTTCACGCATAGCTATTTGCTGTGTGGCGACGCTGCCCCAATGTGTGAGGCGTGCGACTGTTTACTCACCGTCTCTCATGTTTTATGTAGTTGTGTTCGTTTTTGTAATCATCGGTTTCACTATTTTCAGTCTCATCTACTGGATGACGGCGCAACTACACTGCAGAAGCTTTTGGGCGACCACTGCGACACTTTCGCAGTATTTTCGTTCTTAAAGCAGATTGACTTTTTAAAACTTACTTAAAAAAAAAAAAAAAAAAAAAAGTAATGATTATAACAGTGAATTAATAAATTTATATATAAACCTAATTAACTAACTAATCTTCACAGCTTTCATCATTCTCTTTTCTAACTTTTACCAAGCCTGTCTGCTCTTAATCATTTCACCCCGCTTTTAAAAATCTTTAACTGATGGTTCTGTGTCTGGCGCTCTTTGGCCAAACCTGGCCCTTGCGCCACTAAAATCAATTAACTAACTAACTAACTAACTGGAGCTGGACTCGAACCCGCGTCTCCCAGAAAACGCCCGGGTATGCTAACCACTACACCACCCAGAACGACCAAGTTTCAAGTTTCCGATCAATTTGAATATAACCATCACAGGATTCGCTAGTCGAAGCAACCGGCATTCATGTTTAGCGAATGTGGAGGTTAAGAATCTTATCCCGTGTTTGCCCGGAGAAGCAGATAAATCATGAAAGAAATACGGGATTACGCCATATAATACAAATTTTGAAGATGACAATCCGATTTTTGGCATAAATGTGACAAGGATGGTAAGTCAGATAATATCCGAAAACTTGAAAATTTTCATCGTCCTGGAGCGGGACTCGAACCCGCGTCTCCCAGAAAACGCCCGTGTATGCTAACCACTACAGCACCCAGAACGACCAAGTTTCAAGTTTCCGATCAATTTGAATATAACCATCACAGGATTCGCTAGTCAAAGCAACCGGCATTCATGTTTAGCGAATCTGGAGGTTAAGAATCTTATCCCGTGTTTGCCCGGAGAAGCAGATAAATCATGAAAGAAATACGGGATTACGCCATATAATACAAATTTTGAAGATGACAATCCGATTTTTGGCATAAATGTGACAAGGATAGTAAGTCAGATAATATCCGAAAATTTGAAAATTTTTTTCGTCCTAGAGCGGGACTCGAATCCGCGTCTCCCAAAAAATTTTCAAGTTTTCGGATATTATCCGACTTACCATCCTTGTCACATTTACGCCAAAAATCGGATTGTCATATTCAAAATTTGTATTATATGGCCTAATCCCGTATTTCTTTCATGATTGTTGTTAGAATTATTACGTTGAATAAAAGCAGGAACAAACCAAAAATTGAAAGAAAAACAAACAAACCAGGTTGAGTAATACATTCAAATGTACTTTATTTAATACTTTATTTCAACATTCGTCATTATTTTTAATTCATTCCCCTATTTTATGTCTTATTCGGAAGCACAAGAACCGTATTAATCAAGAACGCACACAGGCCGGGCAATGCATTCCCACTCAACGAGAGACTGCCTTCGCGAGCAACCCTGCCAGCGAGAGCTGCCATGAATGCAGTCCCCAGGGAAGTTTTATTCAAAGGAAACGAACTGATGTGGGAATAGGCAGAGTATCCCTCATGAGTTAGTTTCAATACCCGTCAAGGCTGCAAGGAGCGCAGTCCGCCAACGTTCCTTCTGCTCCCAGTGGTGTTATGCAGGGAAAACTTCCAGTTGAGTTCAGAAAACTGCAGTCGTGGTATTATGCTGGAAAAACTTACAGCGGTGTTCACAAAATTTCTCTCTCTTGGTACGGCATGAAAAAAAACTGCTTTGGGTAGCGGGGGGGGGCTGCAGCCCCATAGCAGGAGCCGCCCCTGGTATTAAGATATGTCAATGCTTTCGGTGCGAAAAAACAAACAAAACGCGAGTGGATTCGCTTCTTTCGATTATGAGAATCAGTCTGGCGAGCGATGATCAACGGCATAACGCAGTAGGTCTGGCACAGACTTCGCTGTTCTGATGCGAAGAGCTTCAATACTATCTCCTGCTAGCGTTTCCATGACAACATGAATGAGCTACGGAGCTCGTGAGTGCTCATTGCTTTGGCCAAGGGCCCGCTCCGAAAAAAGAAGTCTTCGGACTACCTCAGTCCCTCCATGCTTCCAGTGCATGTTTCGCGAGAATTGTTTCAGTTTGTGTGGTGTCAATGAATTAAAATCAGTAATATTATATCTTGAATTCGTGGCTTTGTTGGATTCGAACTGTTTTGATAAATTTTGTGAGAGCTTCCCTGAACATCTACTATCAGAGCTTAAATAACTCTATGCTTCAAATTTTGATACAGCTCGATTAAAAAATGAACCGAAGGTGTTTAAATCCCTTGATGAATACAAAACAAATCAGTAAGAGACGTTACTTGTTGCATAAAGTTGAATAATTGGACATAGTGTTTACTGAGGTGCACAAATTAGCAGATCAATATTAAACTGTTCATCAACAACTGCAACTGCCGAAAGAAGTTTCTCCGTATTAAAAAGAATCAAGACATATCTTAGAGCAACACAGGGACATGTACTCGGAAGAAACATTTTTGTGAAAACGTAACACTCAAGTTCACACAATAGGAAAGAAGAATGGAGTTCGTGTACAAATAAAGTATTCAGTAGAAGAATGGAGTTGATGTACAAATAAGTGTTCAAATCCTAATCCTCATAATTATTTGGTATGTTAGCAATAGCATGCACCTAAAATTTAGAAAAAAAAAATTACTTCTATTACTTAACAAAAAAAAAAAAATAAACTTCGCAATTTAAAAAAAAAACAGTACGGGGGGGGGGGGGGGTATAACCCAAGTCTTAGACCCAAGATACGCCACTGGCTATGATTAATACACAGCAGCCAGTGCCGTTCATGCACATGCACCAGATGAAGACATCTCAGTAGCTGAGCCCATCTTACAGATTTATGATGTAAGAAGCTGACAGAAAAACACACATAGCGCCGTGGATTGTTGGCCACCGTGGTGTTAGGCTAACGCGCTCGGCTAGATATCGAGAGATCCGGGGGTTTCAATTCCCCGGCGGTGACCGAATAACAATTTTTCGGTTGCTGTGCGTTACTAAAACGTGGAAAGAGCGATGTCTTTGTTCATTCACTGACGCCACGTATTTGGAGGATTTTCACAACAGGAACCGCATTTGGATTTCGTGAAAAAGCTGAAAAGGGTGCGGTGGCACCTCTGATGGAACCTATAACACAACATAGAAGTACATCAACTGTTAGTATTTCATGGCACTATCTCACTAGTTCTACGTCCTTAAAGTATTCAGCGAAGTCGACGTAGTCCTACGTACCTCCAGCCTACGATACCAGTGTGGCCGTAACAAGACATTGGGTGAACGCGGCCATCGTCGGCTGTTAAAACTAGTTTCACGCGATAGGCGTGCAGGTATAATCGGAATTCAATGCCGGAGCCTCAACCGGCATAAGCGTCCGGACTGTGCAACGTAACCTGAACGATATGGGCTTTGGGAGCCGACGCCCAACTAGGGTTCCCTTCATGGGGGTGCACGACACAGAGCTATACGCCTCGCTTGGGCACGGCAACACCGCCACTGGACACTTGATGACTGGAAACAAGTAGCCTGGTCTGACGAATAGCGTTTCCAACGTATCGGGCAGATGGAAGGATTCGTGTGTGTCGCAAACCCCGTGAAGCCATGGATCCCGCCTGTCAACAGGGAACTGTACTGGCTGGTGGGGTTCAGTAATAGTATAGGGTGCGTTTAGCTGGACATCAATGGGACCCCTGGTACGTCTACAAACGTCTGTTACCGGCCAACGCTATGTGCGCATCCTTTCTGACAAGGTACACCCGTTCATGTCCTGCATTCATGCTGATGGGTTGGGCTTGTTCCAACAGGACAATGCACCTCCACACAAGTGTCGGGACGCCACATGATGGTTAGAGGAGCATTCATCTGAGTTTGGGGTGTTGCCATTCCCACCCAAGTCCTCAGAACGTGACAGAACACATTTGGGATGCCATGCAACGTGCTATCAAACACAGGAATCGGAGACCTCGGAATACACCCGAATTGTGGAACGCTCTGTAGGACGTATGGTGTGTATTGCCTACAGCATATTTCCAGAAGCTAGTGGAGTCCATGCCCCGTCGTATTTCTGCAGTCCTGCGCTGCCGTGGTGGACCTACCAAGTATTAGACTGGTGTACCAGTTTTTCTGGCACTTTAGTGTATACATTGGTATTTCGCGCTCGGTGTGGAAATTTGGATCGCTGACATCAATATGCATCTGTTCTTGCCGTTCAGGCTCAATTTGTACAGTTGAAGTAGAAGGTTGTGGCTCTGGAGTCGAACTCGGGTAAAACGCAGCCTCGCACGCGATCTTTTGACGCTCCCTACATCTCCGTGACCTTTCGGTTGATAACTTAGCGGACCTTTTCGGGTTCCTCTGCTTCTCCTCTAGCTGTTTCTTCAACTTCCACCGGTTCTTACAGTAATTTTCCCTGGATTTTTGCGGCATTTCTAAATTTTCGTCACTAATTTTTAATATCTAAAAAGTAAATAAATTTTAAACTAATTTGATTTCGGTTTATCACATACGCCCGTTAGCTCTGACCGCCATCTACGGAATGCGGGGCTAAGGTAATCGCCATAATTATCTATTCACTAGTTATATAAATAAAGAAGATAGCTGTCTAAGCACGAACACTTTAGCTCAAACCAATTACAACACTCAAATGAAGCTAAGACGTATCACCGGTATCAAAAGTATACACAGTTAAAACCATGACGACACAAATAACTCATTCCATTGAGGTTTAAAAAGGTTTAATGTTAAAAACTTGCGAGATCTTTCGAACCTACGACTTATAGGTTCATCATCAGGCACCAAAACTCGCAAGGTGCACATGAAACTTAGTGGTTATATACACGTGTGGTTATGGGCAATGACCGCGCATGCGTACAAGTCGGAACAGTATGAGGTCATAGAATACATACATTTAAAATAACCTGTAGGGTAAAAAACGGATAATGGTTGTCATAAATATAAGAAATATAAAATGAAGGTCAAAGTTCCCTCGCCTGAGTTTTATATATGTACATTAGACAACCATTGATTTTATTGCACATATATAAAACTCAGGCGAGGGAACTTTGACCTTCATTTTATATTTCTTATATTTATGACAACCATTATCTGTTTTTACCCTACAGGTTATTTTAAATGTATGTATTCTATGACCTCATACTGTTCCGACTTGTACGCATGCGCGGTCATTGCCCATAACCACACGTGTATATAACCACTAAGTTTCATGTGCACCTTGCGAGTTTTGGTGCCTGATGATGAACCTATAAGTCGTAGGTTCGAAAGATCTCGCAAGTTTTTAACATTAAACCTTTTTAAACCTCAATGGAATGAGTTATTTGTGTCGTCATGGTTTTAACTGTGTATACTTTTGATACCGGTGATACGTCTTAGCTTCATTTGAGTGTTGTAATTGGTTTGAGCTAAAGTGTTCGTGCTTAGACAGCTATCTTCTTTATTTATATATCAATCAGCACGATAGTCTCTTCATCATATCTATTCACTAGTTATCAACCTTAAAACGGCGTGCGGGCGAAACAAAATAACGCGAAATTCGGCTTAACTTTCTAACGCTACTGTATCGAAGGGTTAAGGGGTGGAGGCTTGAAACATCTTTTTTTTTTTATAAATGGGACTCTCTAAACTATCTAATGATGCATTATTTATTACTCTACGATAATTGGTTTCGAAAACATTAGAGTTTAAAGTGTGACATGTTTTCGCTGCATCATTGCTAGCAATGTTAGCTTCTTCCCATCTCGGAGAAAGACGTAGTTCTACGCCCAAACCGGATCAATATTCAAGCATATTTTTTTTTTTTGGTAATTATGTGTCTCAGTTGCTGCTTCGTGTTAATTTGGACCTTCAGGAGTACCTTCGTTGGTTTTGTTGTAATTCTCTCACACAAATGTAACTTAAACAAACTGTGTGTTCTCTCTTCAGGTCGAAGATTTCGGCTATCTACTGCTTCTGGTGTTGTCTTGAATGGGGTTTCCTTGTTCTTTCATGCATCAGTGAAATTCTTGGGTGTTCATTTACATGAGAACTTACGTTGGGATTCGCATGAGGATCAGTTGATTTCGTGCGAGTAAAATCATGCACTATCAAGTTAGTAAAATCATGCAATGCATTGATTATAATACGCTTTCCAACATACCAGAAATCGTTACTCAAGTTATGAGGATAATGGCTGTGGAATAAATCTCGGTCCTGTGACCTGACCTTTGATCCAATTTCGATGATATTCTACAGAACCGGTTCAGTATACCTCCGAAATAACATGATAAGGTTTTGTCGCAATGGAAGAATTTTTACGTACGTTATGACGCATAATGGCGATGGAAGTGATTCCGCTCCTGTGTCCTGACCTTTGACCCCATTTCGCCCATTTCAAACAGGGTTTGTCCCCAGGTGATCCCCTACCACATACTAAAATTTAGTCGAAATCGAACCATTTTTACGTTAGTTATGATGCATAAGAGCAGTGGAATGTATCCCGCTCCTATGTCCTAACCTTTGACCCCATTTCGTTCACTTACAATACGGTTCCTTCCCAGGTGATCCCCTTCCACATACTAAAAGTTTATCGAGATCAAACGATTTTTACGTGAGGTATCGTGCGGCCGGATATACGCACACAACGCGTGACGTAATGAGGCAGATGGGAATCGCGACCATCTGCTCGAAAAAGTGTGACGTCATAAAACTTTAATAGGATCCACACACAACGCGTGACGTAATGAGACATATGGCGTGACCCCGCACCAACATCTCAAGCGCGAGATTGTGACGTCATGAGATTTCTAAGCATGGGCAACATTAACG
Organism: Macrothele yani; assembly: GCA_039090855.1. Taxonomy (NCBI): domain Eukaryota; kingdom Metazoa; phylum Arthropoda; class Arachnida; order Araneae; family Macrothelidae; genus Macrothele; species Macrothele yani. The sequence continues at coordinate 15,491,800 of CM077031.1, read as the reverse complement.
GGACGACGCCATGACAGTAAAAAAACGTGGTAATTCGGCGGGGGGGGGGGGGGGGGTTATTTAAACAACTGAACGAATTTTCGTAAAGTCGAGATCAAGCTAAATCGATTTCTAGTACCAGAAAACGGTATGTTAACGACTTTCATCAAAATCCTTAGATCCGTTTTCAAAATAAAATTTACATATATACAGGAATTGCTCCTTTAATACACTGGTGTGCAAAAATTAAGGACGAAGAGGGAAAATTAGCATAACAGCGGAACGAGCAGGCAGAACGGAAGGAAAGATCACTCAGGAGATCGACTAGGGTCCGGTAGTAGTATTTGTCATTTTCTTGTAGGACTTCCGTCCACAGTGAGTAGAGTTTAGGTCCCAGCCACCTACAGCGAGATCGCCTTTTGGGCAGGACACAGAAACGGAAGGAATGAGAGCAAGTCTAGCGACTTTGACAGAACAGTTTGTAGTGAGATTAGAGTACAGTAGATGGCGCCACCGTACAAGTACGATGTTGCACATAGAGGGGTGAGAGAATTTCAGGGGGCATAGGAAAGGATACTTATTTAACCAATGGGTCCAGCCTGGGGGCCGTCACTTAACGTGCTCCTCCGATGCACGGCGGATATTCAGCGATTGTTAGCAAATCACACCATCTCTGAAAGATCAGCCCAGGTTCGAACCTGGGGACCTTGATTCGATAGTCTGAACTGCTAACCACTAAGCCATCCGCGGCTCCTAGGGTCCGGTACGGTAGGGCATGCACATATATGCAGCATGACGTAGGGGGGGGGGGGTCGGAAGGGTATAAAGCACACTGGCGGTGTACGCTCAGCAATTCGGGCCTTGGGTGACCGAGTGGGCAACGTTCGTGACTGCCACGGGAAGGGCCTCAGGTTCGATCCCAGGCAGGTACGAACGCTCGATCCACTAAATACCGGCAGTGCGTCGGATGTACACGTTAAGCCGTCAGACCCCGAGTACTGCCCCCGGTAATAAATAAGGGCGTCTTCCTCCCTCTTTCTACTTCGCTTCCGTGCCACTTTCCTATCAGGCGTTCTAGCCCAAATCACATAGTTTCCTATTTTCTAAAGGTTGTTTAAGACCTGGGGTCAGACACTCCCTTCCTAAAATCCTCTACATATGATCTGATCTGATCTACTAGAGCATTGAATGGGCACGTTAAGCCGCCGGACCCCGGGTACTGGCCCCCGGTAGTAAATAAGGGCGTCTTCTACCTCGCTTCCGTGTCACTTTCCTATCGGGCACTCTAGCCCAAATCTCCTAGCTTCCTATTTCTAAGGGTTGTTTAAGACTTGGGGTCAGACACTCCCTTCCTAAAATCCCCTACATATGATCTGATCTGATCTACTAGAGCATTGAATGGGCACGTTAAGCCGCCGGACCCCGGGTACTGGCCCCCGGTAGTAAATAAGGGCGTCTTCTACCTCGCTTCCGTGTCACTTTCCTATCGGGCACTCTAGCCCAAATCTCCTAGCTTCCTATTTCTAAGGGTTGTTTAAGACTTGGGGTCAGACACTCCCTTCCTAAAATCCCCTACATATGATCTGATCTGATCTACTAGAGCATTGAATGGGCACGTTAAGCCGTCGGACCCCGGGTACTGGCCCCCGGTAGTAAATAAGGGCGTCTTCTACCTCGCTTCTGTGTCACTTTCCTATCGGGCACTCAAGCCCAAATCTCCTAGCTTCCTATTTCTAAGGGTTGTTTAAGACCTGGGGTCAGACACTCCCTTCCTAAAATCCTCTACATATGATCTGATCTGATCTACTAGAGCATTGAATGGGCACGTTAAGCCGTCGGACCCCGAGTACTGGCCCCCGGTAGTAAATAAGGGCGTCTTCTACCTCGCTTCCGTGTCACTTTCCTATCGGGCACTCTAGCCCAAATCTCCTAGCTTCCTAATTCTAAGGGTTGTGTAAGATCTGGGGTCAGACACTCCCTTCCTAAAATCCTCTACATATGATCTGATCTGATCTACTAGAGCATTGAATGGACACGTTAAGCCGTCGGACCCCGGGTACTGGCCCCCGGTAGTAAATAAGGGCGTCTTCTACCTCGCTTCCGTGTCACTTTCCTATCGGGCACTCTAGCCCAAATCTCCTAGCTTCCTATTTCCAAGGGTTGTTTAAGACCTGGGGTCAGACACTCCCTTCCTAAAATCCTCTACATATGATCTGATCTAATCTACTAGAGCATTGAATGGGCACGTTAAGCCGTCGGACCCCGGGTACTGGCCCCCCGGTAGTAAATAAGGGCGTCTTCTACCTCGCTTCCGTGTCACTTTCCTATCGGGCACTCTAGCCCAAATCTCCTAGCTTCCTATTTCCAAGGGTTGTTTAAGACCTGGGGTCAGACACTCCCTTCCTAAAATCCTCTACATATGATCTGATCTAATCTACTAGAGCATTGAATGGGCACGTTAAGCCGTCGGACCCCGGGTACTGGCCCCCCGGTAGTAAATAAGGGCGTCTTCTACCTCGCTTCCGTGTCACTTTCCTATCGGACACTCTAGCCCGAATCTCCTAGCTTCCTATTTCTAAGGGTTGTTTAAGACCTGGGGTCAGACACTCCCTTCCTAAAATCCTCTACATATGATCTGATCTGATCTACTAGAGCATTGAATGGGCACGTTAAGCCGTCGGACCCCGGGTACTGGCCCCCCGGTAGTAAATAAGGGCGTCTTCTACCTCGCTTCCGTGTCACTTTCCTATCGGGCACTCTAGCCCAAATCTCCTAGCTTCCTATTTCCAAGGGTTGTTTAAGACCTGGGGTCAGACACTCCCTTCCTAAAATCCTCTACATATGATCTGATCTAATCTACTAGAGCATTGAATGGGCACGTTAGGCCGTCGGACCCCGGGTACTGGCCCCCCGGTAGTAAATAAGGGCGTCTTCTACCTCGCTTCCGTGTCACTTTCCTATCGGGCACTCTAGCCCAAATCTCCTAGCTTCCTATTTCCAAGGGTTGTTTAAGACCTGGGGTCAGACACTCCCTTCCTAAAATCCTCTACATATGATCTGATCTAATCTACTAGAGCATTGAATGGGCACGTTAGGCCGTCGGACCCCGGGTACTGGCCCCCCGGTAGTAAATAAGGGCGTCTTCTACCTCGCTTCCGTGTCACTTTCCTATCGGGCACTCTAGCCCAAATCTCCTAGCTTCCTATTTCTAAGGGTTGTTTAAGACCTGGGGTCAGACACTCCCTTCCTAAAATCCTCTACATATGATCTGATCTGATCTACTAGAGCATTGAATGGGCACGTTAGGCCGTCGGACCCCGGGTACTGGCCCCCCGGTAGTAAATAAGGGCGTCTTCTACCTCGCTTCCGTGTCACTTTCCTATCGGGCACTCTAGCCCAAATCTCCTAGCTTTCTATTTCTAAGGGTTGTTTAAGACCTGGGTTCAGATACTCCCTTCCTAAAATCCTCTACATATGATCTGATCTGATCTACTAGAGCTTTGAATGGGCAGGTTAAGCCGTCGGACCCCGGGTACTGGCCCCCCGGTAGTAAATAAGGGCGTCTTCTACCTCGCTTCCGTGTCACTTTCCTATCGGGCACTCTAGCCCAAATCTCCTAGCTTCCTATTTCCAAGGGTTGTTTAAGACCTGGGGTCAGACACTCCTTCCTAAAATCCTCTACATATGATCTGATCTGATCTACTAGAGCATTGAATGGGCACGTTAAGCCGTCGGACCCCGGGTACTGGCCCCCCGGTAGTAAATAAGGGCGTCTTCTACCTCGCTTCCGTGTCACTTTCCTATCTGGCACTCTAGCCCAAATCTCCTAGCTTCCTATTTCCAAGGGTTGTTTAAGACCTGGGGTCAGACACTCCCTTCCTGAAATCCTCTACATATCATCATGATCATGTTCAGCAATTCTATGAAAGCTATTGCACGGTGTTCATCGGTTTGAACGACGTCGAGTTGCTGCCACCGTGTGATACGGCCAACAGGCAATCCAGTAGACGACATCTGGATGACTTTACCCGAGTCATCCAGATGTCGTCTACTGGCTGTGGAATAAATCTCGCTCCAGTGCCCTGACATTTGATGCCATTTCGATGAACAGGATTTGTTCAGTACATCTCCGGAACAACATGATGAAGTTTTGTCGCAATCGAAGCATTTTTACTTAAGTTATGAGGGATAAGGGCGATGGAATGGATCCCGCTCCTATATCCTGACCTTTGACTCTACTTCGTCCATTTTCAAGAGGGTTCTTTCCCACATTGTCCTCTACCGCATATACTAAAATTTCATCGAAATCGAACCATTTTTACGCGAGTTATCGTGCGGACAGTCAGATAGACGGCCAAATTGGATGATATACGCTTTCCAACCTACGGTTGGAAAGCGTAAAAGAGATGTCCACTCAAGGAGAAGATATAAATGCCATAATGAGTGACCAAATAAATATGAAAATTAATTTAGGAGGGAAACGCCTATAAGGCAAGTGAACATCCCAACTTTCGAAATGATCTTTTTTAATGATTTAGTTGGAAATGGGGCCTTCAAGAAAGTAATTTTTTTTTCTTTGTCAAAATTTTTTCTACGGAAAATAATTATCTGGTACTGATGCTACGCTTAATCATGAGCGGATTTTCGAAATTATTTCGCGAATTGAGCGAAGCTAGGCCGAAAGCCGGGCGGAGCTCTCTTTACGAGACTCAACACATAGGTACGAGATGACACATCCGATCACCGTGATTTTGGGCATTATAACGAAGTAAATTTCTCCGTCATTTATGTCCACGCCGAGGCTCGAACCCGGGTCCCCTCATTCCGGAATAAGTCGCTCTACCAATTGAGCTACGCGGACGTTCGTTATCGCTGTTATCTGCTTTTATATCGTGTGCGTCCTGCTGGGCAGGAACGTCATATCTCCCCTCCCCCCGAAAGAGGGGCGGGGGCATGGTCCACGGGTCAGCCGTGACCATGAATCGTCGCAGGCAGTCATCCGCTGTAGAACGTACTTGAGAACTTCCAGTCAATCTAGTGTGTGTAATGCAACGTCACACAAATATATTTTTTTGAAGCGCTGGAGAAGGGATTCTCTGATTTTTCCTATCTCGCGGTGTGGAAAGAACATCACACCATTGCGAGATTTTGAGCGGCCGGTTCATCCGGAAAGTTCGGGCGCCATTATAACGAAGTAAATGTCTCCGTCATTTTCCGTGACTTCTACTATGAATCTGGTCGAGTAGAATTCGGGCACCACTATGACGTAGAAGTCTTGTCTTACTTCTACGTTAATTTAAAACATCAACATACTAAGAAATAGTTCCTAAATGAAAGAAACCTTAACGGCCAGACGATACATGTAAACAACAGAAGTCACACTTACAGAAAAAGATGCTTTATTCAGGATGTGGCAAACACATCGTAGCATAGCATATTGCACTAAACTCTCCACACACCACACAACTCTTAACACAACTCTTAACACAACGCTCTTTTCACAACGCTAATCAGTTTACAACCCAACGCTCGTAATAATCGCTCTCTTACAACCCTCTCAAGCAACAATTTAGTCGTCGCTTTTATCTCTTGTCCTTATCAATATCAGGCATACGTCACGTGCATTCAACCTCAATTGTGTTGCCAAACGTATTCGTTTGAGAGAAAAGATATTACGTTAAGCGTGAAGAGTAACAGAATAAACTCAAGATTTACATGGGGAAAGAAACTAAAAAGGAAAGTTAATTTAGAATATACGTCACAGCATGCAATTGGACATCATCCATGGTCAGGTTTTGACGCCTTTCGATTCCCGAAATTCCGTGTCATTGAGGAATTTCAATTAAAATTATTAAAATTGGTGCGTTTTTTAATGGTCATTATTTCTAAAGGACACAACCAATCACCATGATACCAACCCCATGTCACTTCTCATTGATTTTTTCAATTAAAAAAAACACGCGCGAACATTTCATTACATTTGTTTACATTCAATGGTCGCAATTTTTCACGATGCAATTTGCTCGAGATTTTTAGTTCTTTTTGCCGTCAATTTGAAATTATTTTCGTTCAAACTGATAAAAAAGGCAGCGGAGCACATTGTGAACACAAGAAAAACGTTAGAATTGGCACCGGTAAGCTTTTTTTTTCTGTTTTTGTTTTTGTTTTGCTTTTGTTTCTTTTCTAACTATGACTGCCGAAGTCGCGGTTGAGGCCAGCAATATGGCGTCAATGACGTCGCTTGTCGGTTTGGTGAGTGTTGATGAAAACGTAGTTCCCGATCTGAGTGTGTCTTTCCGCTTTGTTTACATGCAACCTGACCACAACCAACGTGAAGGCGTGAAGGAAAAGTAGTTCATGATATATTTTAGGTATTTTTTGTTTAGAATGTTTCGTATACTTTTGTTCTGGAAATCATAAATTTTACGAGTTCGTTTTTTTTTTAATTTGTTATAATAGACGCCGTAATGAAATTAGATTTTGCAATAGCTTCGCTCAAAATTTGCCAACTGTACCCGAGTTATCGGCTGGCGGCTTGTCCTAGTTGTTAAAAATTTCTTCATGGTTGAATCATTTTACAAAGCATATTTAAACATTTTTCTTTCACTCACAATCTAACAGAATTTTTCTCATGAGGTAATTTATGATCAATCAATCCACTGCTACGTAAAATTCCCCCTAAGCTTCTCTTTTTTTTTTTTTTTTTTTTTTTTTTTTTTGATTGGAGGTTTTACGACCACTGTGAGAACTCGTCCCTAATTTAGGGTCACTGGTTCCAGGGAAGGGAGAGAGCCAGTGCCGTAAGACAAACCCAACATCCATGCCTCACCGGGATTCGAACCCGGACCTCTTTCGGACGAATGATCAGAGGCCATCGCTTAGACCACTGCGCCACCGGGGCGGCTTTTTTGATTGGAGGTTTAACGACCACCGTGAGCAACTCAATGGGCTATAAGCAGTCGCCCGTCCCTAATTTAGGGTCACTGGTTCCAGGGAAGGGAGAGAGCCAGTGCCGTAAGACAAACACAACATCCATGCCTCACCGGGATTCGGACCCGGACCTCTTTCGGACGAATGATCAGAGGCCATCGCTTAGACCACTGCGGCACCAGGGCGGGGCGGCTTTTTTGATTGGAGGTTTAACGACCACCGTGAGCAACTCAATGGGCTATAAGCAGTCACCCGTCCCTAATTTAGGGTCACTGGTTCCAGGGAACGTAAGACAAATACAACATCCATGACTCACCGGGATTCGAACCCAGACCCCCCCCCCCTTTTTTTTTTTTTTTTGATTGGAGGTTTAACGACCACCGTGAGCAACTCAATGGGCTATAAGCAGTCGCCCGTCCCTAATTTAGGGTCACTGGTCCCAGGGAAGGGAGAGAGCCAGTGCCGTAAGACAAACACAACATCCATGCCTGACCGGGATTCGAACCCGAACCCCTTACGGACGAATGATCAGAGGCCAACGCCTTAGACCACTGCGCCAACGGGGCGGCAGACCCCTTTCGGACGAATGATCGGTGACCATCGCTTAGACCACTGCGGCACCAGGGCGGGGCGGCTTTTTTGATTGGAGGTTTAACGACCACCGTGAGCAACTCAATAGGCTATAAGTAGTCGCCCGTCCCTAATTTAGGGTCACTGGTTCCAGGGAAGGGAGAGAGCCAGTGCCGTAAGACAAGCACAACATCTATGCCTCACCGGGATTCGAACCCGGACCCCTTTCGGACGAATGATCAGAGGCCATCCCTTAGACCACTGCGCCACCGGGGCGGCCTAAGCTTCTTCCACAGCGATCTGTCTTGAGCCAGTCTTCTCCATGTCACCCCGGCTTGCTTTCGAATTTCGTCCATCCGTGTACCACGTGGTCCTCTTCTGGGGCTTTTTCTGTCCCTTGGTATCCAGTCTAAAATTTCGGTTGTCCATCTGCGGTCGGTTCTTCTGGCAATATGTCCATCCAGTTCATTGCCGTTTCAGGAATTTTACTCTGATCGTAATAATGTCTTCCACTCCTGTCAATCTCCTTTCCACGAGTTCCTCTTCTTGTCATTCCTGGTTACACAAAGCATGCGCCTCTCCAGGCTCATATCAGTTGTCTACAACCTTTGTATGTTACGCTTTCCAACCGTAGGTTGAAGAAGCGTATGTGCTCCAGCTTTGTCCGTCTGTGTGTATGTCTGTCTGTCTGTCCGTCCGTCCGTCCGTCCGCACGATAACTCGCGTAAAAATTGTTCGATTTCGATGAAATTTTAGTACGTGGTAGGGGACAACCTGGGAACGAACCCTATTGAAAATGGGCGAAATGAGGTCAAAGGTCAGGACACAGGAGCGGGATCCATTCCATTGCCCTTATGCATCATAACTTACGTAAAAATGCTTCGAATGCGACAAAACTTTAACATGTTGTTCCGGAGATATACTGAACCGGTTCTGTTAAACATAATCGAAATGGGTCAAAGGTCAAGACACAGGAACGAGATTTATTCCGCATCCATTATCCTCATAACTTGACTAAAAATGCTTCTAATGCGAACAAAACTTTCGTACTTTGTTCCAGAGGTATACTGAACCAATTCTCTTTAATATTATCTAAATGGAGTCAAAGGTCAAGACATAGGACCGAGATTTATTCCACAGCCATTTTCCTCATGACCTGACTAAAAATGCTTCTATTGCGACAAAATTTTAGTATGTTGTTCCGGAGGTATACTGAACCAATTCTGTTTAATATCATCCAAATGGGGTCAAAGGTCAGTGCACAGGAGCGAGATTTATTCCACAGCCATTTTCCTCATAACCTGACTAACAAGAAAGATGACACCGAATTTTCGGGTGTAATAAGCACGTCTTTTGAATCCGTTCTGACGCAAATTAAATTTATCAAAGCTATTCAAAGTCAATGGAACCGGTATGGAAAATAACAGATCTGACGAAAGAAAGATTTTCAATCGGGGTTTTCATCGCTCAGATATTGCTGTAAACGGAAGTGTGAGCTTACGAACTCTTAGAAACAGAGATATATTGACAAAAATAAGATGTGACTTTACGTCCCCTGGTGGGAAAATCATGCATTATTTTAGGAAGAAAGTATTCTCAAAAGGTGTATCATATAAGCGGTATCGGTCGAAGAAAAAAATTAGTCGAGTTTTCAGGAGCCCAGATTTTGCAACAAATACTTCAGAAGCAGAAATTAACACTTATGACCCCTGGTGGCTAAACCATTCTTTACCAAACATTAGAAATTATGTGAAAAATATTTTCCATCAGGTCTTGTATGCGACACAGGAAGAATTTTTCAAATCAGATCTTTAGGAGCAGAAATAACGCACAAAACGCAATTTACCTTCGTGCCCCCTAGCGGAAAGTCTATGATTTACCACTTGAAAAATTTGAATTTATAGGGAAAACATTTCGCATCGGAAACACTATCCAACAAAGAAGGAATTTTTCAAATCGTACTCTTAGAAGTAGAGATATTGACAAAAATAAGATATACATCTACGCCCCCTGGCGTAGAAACCATGCATTTTTTCAAGAAAAAAATTTTCCTAAGCCGTTTGTCAACATGAGGAGTAGTATTGGCCAACAAACGACGTTTTTTTCAGTCGAGAATTTAGAACTTCATATTTTCCTGCAAATACAACAGGAGCGGAAATTAAGATTTACGCCCCCTGGTGGCCAAACTATTTTTTTACAAAAATTAGAAATTATGTGCAAAGGATTTCCAATCAGGAGCTGTATCCGGTACAGAAAGAATTTTTCAAATCGGAGATTCAGAAGCAGAGATATAGGGGGAAACGCAATTTACCGCTAAGCCCCCTAGCGGGAAGTCTATGAGTTACTTGAAAATTTTGAAATTACATGAAAAACATGTCACGCGGAAAACACTATCCAACAAAGAAGGAATTTTTCAAATCGGACTCCTAGAAGTTGAGATATTGACAAAAATGAGATGTACATATACGCCCCCTGGTGGAGAAACTGTGTAATATTTTAAGAAGAAAATATTCCGAAAAGGTTCATTGATGTGAGTGGCATCAGTCCACAAAAGAATTTTTAATCGATAATTTAGAAGCTCCGATTTTTTGGCAAATACATCAGAAGCAAAAATTAACACTTACGTCCCCTGGTGGCCTAAGTATTCTTTACCAAAAATTTGAAATTATATGCAAAAGATTTTCCATCAGAGGATGTATCCGCTGAAGAAAAACATTTTCAAATCGGAGTTTTAGAAGAAGAGTTATCGAGGAAAAGATAATTTACTTTTACGCCCCCCTAGGGGAAAATCTATGCTTAATTTGAAAAAGTAACTATATCTAAAATACTTTTCGATATAAATGAAATCGAAAGATAATATTTTTTTCAATCGGATGTTTAGAAGAAAATATGTGGAATAAAACGTATTTTTGAATTCGACATCATCTGCATTTACGCCCTCTACCGGCGAAATTGAACTTCGTTAAAAAAACGAAATGAAGGATCATCATTTGCATATTTCAAGCTTACCAATGCAAAAAGAATTTTTCAAATCGGACTAATAGTTGCAGAGATATCGTGGGTACAGACGAACGGACGGACGGACGGACAAACCGATAACAGAAGCACGGCCGCGGTGGCGCAGTGGTCTAAGGCGCTGGCCTCTGATCATTCGTCCGTAAGGGGTCCGGGTTCGAATCCCGATGAGGCATGGATGTTGTGTTTGTCTTACGGCACTGGCTCTCTCCCTTCCCTGGAACCAGTGACCCTAAATTAGGGACGGGCGACTACTTATAGCCCATTGAGTTGCTCACGGTGGTCGTTAAACCTCCAATCAAAAAAAAAAAAAAAAAAAAAAACAGAAGCACGATCTTTTTTTACAAAAGACGTGCTAAAAATGCTTCTATTGAGACAAAACGTTAGTATGTTGTTCCGGAGGTATACTGAACCGGTTCTGTTGAACATCATCGAAATGCGGTCAAAGGTCAGGACACAGGAGCGAGATGTATTCCACAGCCATTATCCTCATAACTTGAGTAATGATTTCTGGTATGTTGGAAAGCGTATCATAATCAATGCATTGCATGATTTTACTAACTTGTTTAGTTAAGGTCCACATCTCTGCTGCGAACGTAAGCACTGGATGGGTGCATTGATTAAACACTTTTCTTGTAAGACATAATGGTATATTTCTTTTAAAACTTGTACTGTTTCTTTCAAAAGATTTTCAACCAAGTTTCATACGTGTATTAATTAATTCTTCAATGTGACCCTCACTTGATATCTTCTGCGCGACGTAAATGTAGGTATCAGTAATCTCCAGTTTTCCCCCATCAGTTGTTAAATCTTCATTTCTTGCAAAAGCATTGTACATTAGTTTTATTTTCTGAAAGTTCATTTTTAAACCCACTTCTTTACTCTTGTCATTCAAGTTCCTGGATCATACTCTGCAGCTCTTGAAGGAGCATTTGCAAAAATGACTACATCATCAGCAAAAAGACGGTGAATTAAATAATCTCCATTAATCTTTATCCCTTTGTTTCCCAGTTCAATGATTGAAAGCCGTTTCGCAATGTGGAATTAAAGAGTTTGGGAGATATGATGTCACCTTGTCTCACTCCCTTTCCAGTATTTATTGCAGCTGTATCCTGAAATAGCCAAACCTTTGCCCTTGCATTTTCATAGGGGTTTTTTTCTAATAATATTAATGTATGTATCTTCAATACCGAAGGATTTCAAAGCCATTGTATCTGCTGATACACTGCTAGACAATTGCTAAGGACGGATCATAAACGGCTATATAGCGCATAAAAACGTAAGTGTGGTTGGATGCCAAGTGAAATAAAATAATGTCAGAATGCCAGGACATTACAAGAAAGACAATTTATTTTGCTCTGAAATACAGAAGGCTTTGGAACGTGTTCAAGGGACAAACATGCCATCTTGTGCAGAATACGTAAACGTGAAAAAAATGCAATTACCGTCCGCATGCGTTCCGGCGTAAGATGTCAATACGGGATATGGCCACCATGGAGGGCGATGCAAGATTCCACACGTCGTGTCATGCTTTGCACAACATTATCAAGCAGCTGTTGGGGTAATTTTACCCATTCCTTTGTCAATGCACGGATGAGGGTGTTCTTGTTTATTAGAGGGCATTGGCGACCAGCAAGACTCCTCCCCAAAGCATCCCACACATTTTCAATGGGATTCAGATCTGGAGAACGTGCTGGCCATACGAGGCGTTGAATATCCTCGCTCTCAAGACACTCCTGGACAGCGACTGTTCGATGACATGTTCAGTTGTCGTCCATGAAAATGTATCTATCACCGACAGCACCACGGAACATGCGAACATGAGGTAGCAGAACATCATTAATGTATCGTTGGCCAGTTATAGTCCCAGTTGGAAGCACATAGAGGGACGTACGGCCATTGATCATGATGCCAGCCCATACCATGACACTACAGTCGGATATCGGTCCCTTTCCTGTATGTTTGCTGGACAATATGCAGTACCATTATCACACCAGATCAGTTGTCATCGACAATCAGACGATAGACTGTATCTACTCTCATCTGAGAAGAGGACAGCAGACCAGTCGTTATCAGTCCAATTGCGATGTTGATGGCACCATTGCAAACGGGCGGTACGGTGACGTCTGGACAATGGGATGCACAGAACAGGACCGCGGGCGTATAGTCCTCCTTCATGCAAACGTCTGGCGGCAGTTTTTCGGGAGATCCGCTTGCCAGTAGCAGCCATAAATTGATTTGCTACCTCACTAGCTGTGCTGCGCCGGTGTCTTTTTGTTGATAGCACTATGTACCGATCTTCTGCAGGTGTCGTACTGCGAACACGACCTCCCCCGTGACGTTTGCTACACTCTCCATTTGTTTGAAATGATTTCCAAAGCCTTGAAACAACACTGTGGCTGACGTCGAACTCCCTGGCAACATCTGTTATTTTTGCCCTTCCTCAATCTTGCCAATAATACGGTTACGCGTAAAATCATCTAGGTGATGTCGGGAAGACCTACTGAAAATTGCAAGTTCGTCAATTGATTCTTTGCCTTTCAACTTTGCGTTTGAACAATAACGGTCAATACGCGTCAAATCCTTTATATCTCTTATCAGCGCTATGACGTCACGAACAAGTTCGGCAATCCAAAATTTGCATACGCACAACACGTCTTACTGTATCCCGCACTTATGCTAATTTCCACATTTTCCTGCTTTCCATTTTATGGTTGCTATCGTTGCTATTGTCATCCGTCCTTAGCAATTGTCCGGCAGTGCATTTCCACGGAATCAAAGACCTTTTTAGAATCGATAAAAGCCATGCATAATGGGAGTTCATATTCACTCGTTCTTTCAGTTGGTTCTCTCAGCACATGGATATGATCTATAATGCTGTAGCCACTTCTGAATCCAGCTTATTCTCTCGATTGAGCCATGTCCAGCGTTACCTTCAAGCGATGTGAAAGAACCTTAGTGAAAATTTTATAAAGCACCACTATGTATAGATAGTACGAGTAGATACAGGGTGTTTCACAAAGGACTCCCTGATTTTAAAATGAAATAACTCGGAAACGGAGTTCGATAGAAGAATAAAACAAGTCGTATGTTTATTTGAAAAGCTGTAAAAATCTGATACAGAAGTTTCAAATTACTTACAAATGTTGCCGATAGGTGGCGCTGTACGCTGTGGTCGCAGTGCGGTCCTGTAAATAATGCTGTGAAGCACAGAGCGATCAGTCTTCGGACAGTTTCGCTGTCGAAACGTGAAAGGAGGTTAACGTACTGAAGGAAGTGGATGAAGTCATGTATTCCGTGGAGCAACGTGTTTTTATGGTACTCGAGTATCAGGTGCTTCGTGGTTTATGTAAGATGGAGGCCGATCGCACCGTACCCCAGCGGTTTTTGCCTTTCTTGAGGAATACTTCGGGAATAGAGTCATTGCTTTGAACTATTCCCCATTTACTGGAACGGGCATGGATTGGCCTCCATTCTCACCCGATCTTACCCCCTGCGACTACTTTTTGTGGGGCACATTGAAGGACACTGTTTTCCAGAACAATTCTGCAACACTGGACGAGCTTGGAGAGTTGATCGGTGAGGCATGTGCGTCCATTTCCGTTGACACACTACAGAGGGTGACTGAAAATTTCATTCTTCGTTTGCGCCATCTCTGTGCTGCGAAAGGTGCACATTTTGAATCGCTTGTCATGTGATTGCAACGACTGCTTGCAAAGGACAGTTTATAGACTATTTCTCGGACTGCGACTAAAGCGTACAGCGCCACCTGTCGGCAACATTTGTAAGTAATTTTGAAACTTCTGTATCAGATTTTTACGGCTTTCAAAATAAACATACGACTTGTTTCATTCTTCTATTGATCTTCGTTTCCGAGTTATTTCATTTTAAAATCAGGGAGTCCTTTGTGGGACACCCTGTACGTGTGCTTTTATTGTTGCAAGACAGAAATGTTCTGCCTAGTTTGGTCACCTTGGTCCATTCCTGCTTAGAATGTTGTTGTAGTACGTTAGCCAGACTAACAACTGCATGTTTTTCGTTTCTTACCCTGACCCCCTCCCCTCCCCTCCCTGAAAAAATCCGCCAGTGCAGTTCGGAGATATAGCAATGTATTTATTGTAAGAAAAGCTCTCAGTATAACAGACGAAAACAGCTGCTGCGTAGAAAACCTTGTTGACTCGGTGACCGAAACCAAAGCGCATTCAAATTCTAAAGCTTATGTTGCGAGACCTGATGACCTACTTTGTCATAATTTGCATTAAAAAAGAAACGCGGATGAAATGTGCTTTATTCTCAAACAGTTTTCGTTTGTTTTTTCTCCTCGCGACCGTTTGACTTTTCTTAACTGAAAAACACATTTCTAGGACAAATCGCTACAACGCCAAATAAGTGTTACGTAATTGCTGACCTCGAAGTCGGGAAATCAAGCCTGCTTGTTTACTTCTGAAGTAGCTGCGATTACTATGTCTGGAGGAAGGGTTTCGCCAGCTGGATGTTTGACCTGTGACCTCTGTTTATGTGAATTTGAATTTACTAGACGAAACCCCGTCGGAATCGACGGGGTTGTTTTTTTTTTTTCAAAGAATAAACTCATATGAAACAACAATTCTAAACTTTTTTTTTTTTTTTTGATTGGAGGTTTAATGACCACCGTGAGCAACTCAATGGACTATAAGCAGTCGCCCATCCCTAATTTAGGGTCACTGGTTCCAGGGAAGGGAGAGAGCCAGTGCCGTAAGACAAGCACAACATCCATGCCTCACCGGGATTCGAACCCGGACCCCGTTCAGACGAATGATCAGAGGCCATCGCTTAGACAATTGTAAACTTTATTTGATTGACAAATTCATTTAACCATTTCAGTAAAGATAATAGTCCGGGATAGGGATTTTTTTTTTTTTTTTTTTGACTGAAGGTTTAACGACCACCGTGAGCAACTCTACGGGCTATAAGCAGTCGCCCGTCCCTAATTTAGGGTCACTGGTTCCAGGGAAGGGAGAGAACCTGTGCCGTAAAGCAAACACAACATCCATGCCTCACCGGGATTCGAACCCGGACCCTTCACGAACGAATTTGGATATTGCAAATGGGATATTATTTAATGGAGTGCCCCTTGACTTTCAGGCTGTTGTAAAGTTCTTGGGTGTATATTTACAAGATAATTTGAGATGGGATGCACATGTTAGTGAAATTGCGGTTGGGCTCAGATCCCGCATTGGGGTCATTTATAGGATTTCAAGATTGTTGCCTGCCAGGGTTAAGTTGCTATTGTATTTTTCATTTATTTATCCATTTCTATCTTATTGTCTCTTATCTTGGGGTCGCACAACTATTGGGAATATTAATAGAATTTATGTTTTACAAAATTTTGTTTTACTTTTGGTGAATCCGTCTTTACAGGTACATTCTCTTTTTCTCAGTTATCAAATAATGTCATTTGATAAATTATACAGTTTTCGATTATTACTGTTTATGCATGAACGTATATATGCTAAGAAATATTCAGATCTAATCACCTTGCATTTCCGTTCCCATTATCATGACATTTGTGGAAATACTAATTAAGAGCGCGTACTAATTTATTATTTAATAATATTAACTTGACCTGCCCTAGGTCCTGGAATGGGTTGCCGCTTCGAATCAAGACGATTACACATTTTTCTGTATTCAAGAAACAACTAAAGATCTTCAAAATTAATGGTTGATTAACGATTTGTTGTATATTACGTATTATAACTTTAATTTACTGCATAATGGTTAAATTGTTCTTTGGCTTGACTATTTAGATTCTATTGGGGGGGGACTAGGGGGCCCGTCAGGCTATTGTTAGCCTTTTCCCCTGGTTCCCTTGCCACAATCACAGTGCACTGCACTGATTTGTTTAAGAACCTGTAGTGGTGCTTCAATTTACTTAAACTGAAAACAAAATTATTCATGTTATCATACGTGTTTTTGTATTTCCTATTACTTAATTTATACTTTTCAATATATTATTGTATAATATTTGTATTTGCATGTTGTTATTTTTTTGTACAGAAATTGAATCTGTGATTTGATTGTGTGGTGAAAGGTGTAGTGTGGCAAAGAAAATTAAAAAAAAAAAAAAAAAAAGAATCATCATAAGCCAGCGCTTAGACCACTGCGCCACCGGGACGTCCAGGTTTGTGATGAGCAACACGACTGCACCCTTTTTCAGTCGTAGAATGTGAGGCGGAAGTCCACTCATGTCGATCGTGTGCAAAAATTCAACTGGATAGCACACTCTTTCACTCTCATCTTTAGTCAGAACAGTGTTTCTAAATGTTGTTGGAATGAGATTCGCGTTGCGAATACTCTTCACTCTCTCTTGTCTGAGACATATAAAAATGTAGTTGCGACCCATCGATCGCTCACGCCTTCCAGTAAGGCTCTAACGTTTTATTTATTTATTTTTTTCTGCGGGAGAGACATTCTGTTAAGAGTTGTAACGTACCAGGAGATGTGACGTACCTGCCAGAAAGACGCACACGACATAAAGGCATACAGCAATCAGAATAAAACGTCCGCGTAGCTCAATTGGTAGAGTGACTTATTCCGGAATGAGGTGATCCGGGTTCGAATCCTGGCGTGGACAGAAATGACGGAGAAATTTACTTCGTTATAATGGCGCCCGAACTATCCGGATGACCCGACCGTTCGAAATCTCGCATTGGTGTGATGTTCTTTCCACACCGCGAGATAGGAAAAATAAGAGAATCCCTTCTCCAGCACTTCGAAAAAAAAAATAATAATAAATAAATAAATAAGGGGGAGATGATGTAACGTACCAGGAGATGTGACGTACCTGCCAGAAGGACGCACACGACATAAAGGCAGATAGTAATCAGAATAAAACGTCCGCGTAGCTCAATTGGTCGAGCAACTTATTCCGGAATGAGGGGATCCGGGTTCGAATCCTGGCGTGGACAGAAATGACGGAGAAATTTACTTCGTTATAATGGCGCCCGAACTATCCGGATGACCCGACCGTTCAAAATCTCGCATTGGTGTGATGTTCTTTCCACACCGCGAGATAGGAAAAATAAGAGAATCCCTTCTCCAGCACTTCGAAAAAAATAAATAAATAAATAAATAAATAAATAAATAAGGGGGAGATGATGTAACGTACCAGGAGATGTGACGTAACTGCCAGAAGGACGCACACGACATAAAGGCAGATAGTAATCAGAATAAAACGTCCGCGTAGCTCAATTGGTCGAGCAACTTATTCCGGAATGAGGGGATCCGGGTTCGAATCCTGGCGTGGACAGAAATGACGGAGAAATTTACTTCGTTATAATGGCGCCCGAACTATCCGGATGACCCGACCGTTCAAAATCTCGCATTGGTGTGATGTTCTTTCCACACCGCGAGATAGGAAAAATAAGAGAATCCCTTCTCCAGCACCTCGAAAAAAATAAATAAATAAATAAATAAGGGGGAGATGATGTAACGTACCAGGAGATGTGACGTACCTGCCAGAAGAACGCACACGACATAAAGGCAGATAGGAATCAGAATAAAACGTCCGCGTAGCTCAATTGGTAGAGCAACTTATTCCGGAATGAGGGGATCCGGGTTCGAATCCTGGCGTGGACAGAAATGACGGAGAAATTTACTTCGTTATAGAGTAAGTATGCACTAAAGTATTTACGTACTTTAGGACTGATCACAGAACACCATGCACACACCAAGTCTGACACTGAACAGAGCGCCTGGTGTATATAAGGGCCGCACGCTTCTCCCTTAGACTTTACATGGGAAATTTGCCGTCCCGCGATGCCCGAACAGTTGCCCCAATCTCAGTTTTCTCTTCGACTGGTACATCTACATAGTAAGACCTTTATTTTGATACCTGAACCACATTTTTACGTTCAGCAGTTCTCTCGAAATATGTCTCACAGTAAGAAACCTCATAGAATGAAGATATAGATGGCGCAACTCAATATGTACATTCTAAATATTTTCACTAACAATGGCCAACGGAATGTTTATTTACGTCTTTCCATAATGGGAAACGTCGTACCTACGTGAATAAACTGATCAAATGAATATTATATTGTATATATACATCACACACTCCAACGGCATAACGCAATCAGGTCTTCGAGAGTGTTCGCTGTTCCAATGAGAAGAACTTTGATACGAATGTCTCTCCCTTTCCTGGAATCAGTGACCCTAAATTAGAGACGGGCGACTGCTTATAGCCCGTTGAGTTGCTCACGGTGGTCGTTAAACCTCTAATAAAAAAGCAATACGAATGCCAGCTAGCGTTTCTTTGCGCAACGGTTCGCTCAGAAAAGAGAAGACTTTGGACTATCTCAGTCCCTCCATGCCTCCGCCTTCAACAGCGCGTGAGTCAACCGCAGGCGATCGAATGTCAACCGCACGCTTCTCCCATAGACTTTACATAGGAACTCTGCCACCCCACGACGCCTGAACCGTTGCCCCAATCTCATTTTTCTCTTCGGTTTTGATACCTCAACCATATCTTTACGTTCAGCCGTTCTCTCAAATTAGGACCCATAGTAAGAAATCTTATAGAATTAATGTATAGTTTCTAATTTTCTTTCTACACCACACCAAACAGCATTAAATACATGAAACACCATAACAATGCAAACTGGAAAGGGTCGAAAACATAACGTGAATACATCAAGACGTCCAGGTCATTTACGACACTTATAAGTAAAGGAAATTACAAAAAAAGTAAATTACAATACGATTTACTTATAAGTAAAATAAAATAAAGACAGTATAATGAATAAAATTCTCCGGCTTGACGTGTAGTGCAGGAAAGCTTACGTTAAGTCACGTTAGGGTTATTGAAAGGTTACTTGACGTAGCTAAAGTGTGCTTAATCTTCAAAGTGCTAGAGTTTGTTTAGGTAAGACACGCACGTGCAATAAATTCCAAGAATATGGAATTTATTTTTACTCAGCGTTCCTCATTATCTTGAATATCAGTAATATAACTTCGGTTTTAGTACATTAGTACCTTGAAGGCTCCTTATTAGAGCGGTAAACACAATATCCCCTGAACTTAACGCAAACACTCAATGAAATAGACTTAACGGCCAGACAGAGGTCTGACAATAAAATGAACTAAGAAAACGTACTGACTTTTAACCTTTTATTGGGGAGCTCCTGGTATTACTCAAATACACACTCCAAAATAACACAACTACCGATAGCCCGAACTTTCGTACTATCGTAGAAAAGTAGGTAAATCGCATATCAATAATCAGGAAGAACCTATCACATATAAAACGAAGCTCTTTGGTATACTTGAGCGCGCCTATATATATATATATATATATATATATATATATATATATATATATATACTGCATACCACCACGCCATGACTTACACTCGTTGCCACATATAATTCAGCGGGAGAAATAACATCTCGTTAAGTGAGAAGATAATTTGCATAGGAAAATAAAATAACAAGAGATAGTAAAATCAAAAAGAAACTGAATCTAGAGTATACGTTACAACAGTTGGTTCGTTTGTACCACAATCATAATAAAGGGGAATAATCTATTGAAGTCAACAGATACATTAATATCAATACAGGTACAATCAGATGCACAATAATACACAAGTATAATTCAAGAACGCATGATACATTATAGCAAAGGGCCAGGGGAAAAGGCTAAATTATTTAGCCTTTTCCCCTGAACCCCTAAGGATAATATGCCAAGTAAAGACATCCTCAAGTTCAGTTTAACTGCCAACTGTGTAAAGACAAACAGTTCTGTGGTATCAGAACAATATTTTACCAAACAACAAGAAACTCCTCAACACTCTTTTAAAAGCAGTGTATTTTATTATACACTGCTAGCCACCCAAAATGCAACACCAAGAAGGAAGCATCCGATTGGCCTGAAATTCACAGCTTGCGTCGCCCGCGAGAGGACATGCAAACGATTATCATTGCAGGGCATGTGCAAATCATGTGCGTCCGGCACGCCACCGAGAAGCACTATAAGAAGGGTGCACAGAAGGCGGGGTGTAAGTAGTGGAAGTGTGTTGTCCTGCCGGACCTGTGCGTGGTAAGCTTCCTGATGCCTCGTCGCAGAATACGGCAGTCATTCCAGCACGTTTCGGAGTTCGACTGAGGACGAATAGTGGCTTATCGCGACATCGGTTTATCGTACCAATACATCGGCGCCCGTGTGGGACGACATCCAGCCACAGTGAGGTGAGTATGGATTCGGTGGGCTCAGGAGAGACGGACGGACCGACGTGAGCGATTGCCGCAGCCGCGGCACACCACCGAATGAGAGGACCGGTATGTTGTGCGGCGGGCATTGACGGCTCGCACCGCCACATCACGAACGTTAGCGCAGGAATTAGGGTGTGTTGCTCAACAACCTGTGCCAGCACTTACCGTTCGACGTCGTGTGCAGGAGAGGGGACTTGTCGCACGGCGCCCGTTGCTCCGATTACCATTGACGTTACACCACCGGCGAATGCGGCGGCAGTGGGCCGTTGAACGCCGCACCTGGACTACGGAATGGCACGACATTGTCTTCTCCGACGAATCCCGCTTCTGCCTGCAACACCACGATGGTCGGATCCACGTGTGGCGGCACTGCGGCGAGAGACTGTATGATGCCTGCATTATGCATCGCCATACCGGTCCGTCGCCTGGCGCTATGGTTTGGGGAGCAATTGGATATGACACCCGCGACACCCGCACCCCTCTGGTACGGATCGCCGGTACACTCAACAGCAACCGCTACAACTCCGACGTTTTGGAGCCTGTAGTCCTCCCTTACCTGCAGGACCTGCCAGCGGCCACGTTTCAACAGGACAATGCGCGCCCGCACGTGGCACGCATCGTGCAACAATTCTTCACTGCCCATTAAGTGTCATTGCTGCCGTGGCCCGCCTGTTCTCCCGATATGTCGCCCATCGAACACGTCTGGTCGCTGATCGGCAACCGAGTGGCCCGGCAAGCACCACCCGTGATGAACTGTGGCAACGTGTGGAAGCAGCCTGGACCGACATACCCCAAGCCCACATCCAAAGCCTCTTTCGTTCGATGCCGCGGCGTGTAGCGGCCGTTATTTCCAGCCATGGGGGCCACACGAACTATTGATGTCTGGGTGTTCCGCAAGTCGCACGGGCCCGTCGTTTCATCTTTGTTGTCGTTTCATCTTTGTAAGCTCAATCGTTTCATCTTTGTATCTGTTGTGATGTGTCCAGTAAATCTGGCTTTGCTATCTCGTGTCCTTTTTGGTGTTGCATTTTGGGTGGCCAGCAGTGTAGATGTAATATGTAACGGCAACTCGTTCCACAAACGAGGGCAGGGGCACAAATATTATTTAACAACAAATTTGTGTGTTCTCAGGGATCACACGCTTAGTGTATCCTCGAGTATCATAGAGATGAGAAAATTGATGCAGTGTAATTAGATTAGTCCTATTTGCATAAACTCTGTCATGCATAAATAACAAAAGTCTGAAATTAAATAATTTACCAATAGATAGTATATGATAACGAACAAAAATAATTTTAACACCAATCGACAAATTTATCAAACGAAATTCTTTTCGAAGAATATAAATTCTGCTAACATTACCCCTCGTTGTCTGGCTCCAAGCCAGAATACAATAAGACAATAATCCTAATACACTGGCGGAAAGTGAAAAAAGAACACCAAGAAGGAGCCGTCTGATACCAACGAAATTTATACAGCATAATAACGGAATACAGAGGATAACGTGATCAAAACATTATGGCAAAATACAGCTGTATTTGCTGGTAAACTGAAAAATAACATTTCCATGTAACATGGTTAGTACGAGGTTGAACCGCCGTGAACTGCGTCACACTGTGCAATTCTGGTATGGAGTCTGTCGTACAGATGTTGGATGTAAGTTTGGGGTATTGAGTTCCAAGCATCCTCAACCTGGACGCGTAAATCGGGGATGGTCGTGGCTGGCCGTGGAGACCGGATAAGTCGTTGTCCCATAAAATCCCACACGTGCTCAATGGGGGACAAATCCGGTGGCCATGGAAGTTGTCTCACACCATGAAGTGCATGTTGCGTTGCACGTGCCGTGTGTGGGCGTGCGTTATCTTGCTGGAAAACACCACGATGGACCGACCTTACAAATGGCACAACAACGGCTGAATGATGTTGTTGATGTAGGAGGTGCTGTTTAACGTAACCGGTACAAACACTAGTTGTGTACGGGAGCGATAGCTGATCGCTCCCCACACCAGGAGACCAGGTGTAGGTCCTGTGTGTCGCTGGCGGATGCAAGAAGGGTGGAGACGCTCCCCCGTGCGTCTGCGAACACGCATACGGCCATCGGAGGCTCCCAAGCAGAATCTGCTTTCATCGCTGAACACGGCAGATCGCCATTGCGTTCTCCAGTGCAGACGTTGGCGACACCACTGCAGCCGTTCCTGACGGTGGGCTGTAGTCAGAGGTACACATGCCAGAGGCGCACGTGCACGTAGTCCTGCATCCAGTAGACGGTTGCGGATTGTTCGCACTGTCACCTCAGGTGCAACGGCAGCTTGGATTTCCGTCGCAGTGGATGTTCTGCTTGACAACGCCGCTCTTCTTATGCGTCGATCGGTCCGCTCATCAGTCCGTCTGTGACTCCCGGTTCCACGTCTTCTCGTGTGGGAATGTTCCTCGGACCATCTACGCCACCATCGTACCACCACCGATACTTCCCGTCCAATTCGCTCCGCAATACGACGATACGACCACCCGGCCTCGCGGAGTCCGACTAGACGACCTCGCTCAAAGTCCGATAACTGCTGAAATCGTACACGTCTTCCATGTCCAGGCATTGCAGCTTCTTCAGGGTCTTCGCACGTATCCGTACGCCGACGACTGATTACATTCCCTTCGCCGTACTCCTTAAATACCACCGACGTTAATTTGCCTATTATGCCGTGCTGTGGCGTAAGCGCTCACCGGTTGGTCCCGAAATTAACATCACACCTATGTAAGCTCGACCCCATTAACATATGTAAATTTCATGATCGTCCGCCAATTCCTTCTTGGTGTTCTGTTTTCACTTTCCGCCAGTGTAACAAACAGTGCCGAAAATGAACTTTATTGGATTTTAGGATTGGAGGTTTAACGACCACCGTGAGCAACTCAATGGGCTATAAGCAGTCGCCCGTCCCTAATTTAGGGTCACTAGTTCCAGGGAAGGGAGAGAGCCAGTGCCGTAAGACAAACACAACATCCATGCCTCAACGGGATTCGAACCCGGACCCATCTCGGACGAGTGATCAGAAGCCATCACCCAGACCACTGCGCCACCGGGGCGGCTAATAAACTTTATCAACCGCCATGCTTGGCTTCATGTACAACTGAAACTACGGGGCGCCGGCCGGTTAGACCCCTAACGGGCTCTTTAACGGTTGCGGTGGAAACTTTTGCATACCCCTAATACATTTATACGTTTTTAGACCATCTCCCAGAAAATTGTTTAACTGAGGTTCTTCTTACTTACAATTTATCGCATCGAAATTGGACAATTTTTACAGAAGTTACTATACGGATGAATCAACGAATGAGCGAAGCTAAAACGTTATTTCAAATTAATGATAGAAGTCCAGCAAAATTCTGAAAAGGGTAAAAGTTAATTGCCAAAATGGTTCATTCTTCATAGTGCAAAGAACATTATGTATCGAGCATTAAGAAAAAAGCAGCATCTTACTTTTCTATTGCAGTTCTAACACTCTGTTCGTTGTGAGAGGCAACTATTATGGCACATCTGGAACCAATTTTACTGACATATTCTAAAAGGAAACTCATTATCCTGCAAAAAAGAAACAAAAACTGTAAATATGTCTGTAGACCTAGTCATAAGAATAGCATTAATCACTCGCTTTTAAACAGTCATAAATGTTTTATTAAATGTAGTAAGCAGAGCTAGTGGCAAAATCATATTTTAAAATCTTAACGGCATCTTGTGTCTTTATTAATACAGACATTTAACGTGGACCAGGAACATCAAACAAAAATCTTCGCTCTTTCCACGTTTATAAGTGAGTCATGGAAAAATTCTCATTGGCCGCCACCGGGAGTCGAACCCAGGGCCTTCCAGTTACGCGCCGGATATGCTTCCGCTACACCACAGCGGCCTCGAATTCCTCCAGACTCACACACGCTAACCGCCAAGCCAATTTGGCCGGTCCCGGACGATTGGTCCAATGCCGATTCGTCCAAAGGGACGATTGGTCCAATGCCGATTCGTCCAACGACGATTGGTCCAATGCCGATTCGTCCAAAGGGACGATTGGTCCAATACCGATTGGTCCAATGTCCGATTCGTCCAATGCCGATTCATCCAATGGTACGATTGGTCCAATGTCGATTCGTCCAATGGTACGATTGGTCCAATGTCGATTCGTCCAAAGGGACGATTGGTCCAATGCCGATTCGTCCAAAGGGACGATTGGTCCAATGCCGATTGGTCCAATGTCCGATTCGTCCAATGCCGATTCATCCAATGGTACGATTGGTCCAATGTCGATTCGTCCAATGGTACGATTGGTCCAATGTCGATTCGTCCAAAGGGACGATTGGTTCAATGCCGATTGGTCCAATGTCCGATTCGTCCAATGCCGATTCATCCAATGGTACGATTGGTCCAATGTCGATTCGTCCAATGGTATCATCTTACCAACGGTAAACTTTTTTATTTTCCAGAAAAGAATAATAATTTAAATTATTCTCCTCTTTATATCCTTTAGAAAGATAATTTCCGTATATTTAGTAATTGTAAACATTTTACATAAACCTGGTAAAAGGCACTCAATGGAGCATTTCTCAGCTGTTTGCAAACCACCTAGGCCGCGGGCCTTTTTAGAAGATTTTGAGTTACAACCTAGATATTTGGTATTTGTAAACATTTTATAAAACCTAATAAATGGCACTCATCGTATCATTTCTCAGCTATCTAACAGGCACTTAGGTCGCGGGCCTTTTTAGAAGACTTTAAGTTACAACCTAGATATTTGGTATTTGTAAACATTTTATAAAACTTTATAAAAGGCACTCATCGTATCATTTCTCAGCTATCTAACAGGCACCAAGGCCACGGGCCTTTTTAGAAGATTTTGAGTTACAACCTAGATATTTGGTATTTGTAAACATTTTATAAAACCTAATAAAAGGCACTCATCGTATCATTTCTCAGCTATCTAACAGGCACCTAGGTCGCGGGCCTTTTTAAAAGATTTTCAGTTACAATCTAGATATTTGGTATTTGTAAACATTTTATAAAACTTTATAAAAGGCACTCATCGTATCATTTCTGAGGTCTTTGCAAGGCGCCTAGGCCGCAGGCCTATGAATTAATATTTCGTGCTTAAGTGAAAGCGCAATATTATTAACTTGATTTAATATGTAAACGTTATGAATATGACATCGGTAGAATAAAAAGTCCTAAAAAGGCCTAGGCCTAGAGCCTATGAATTCATATTTCGTGCCTAAGTAAAAGCTCAATATTAATAACTTGATTTAATGTGTAAACGTTATGAATATGACATCGCTGGAATAAAAACTGTTGAAAAGGCCTCTGTCCAAACCCCGACCAGTTGTTTCCATTGGGCAGTTGGCGGAAAACCCCACTGCATTCTACAAACAAAAACGGAAAACTAGTATTTTTTATCATTTCATGCAAAAGAGAAACATTGAAGTTGATTGAACGGCTCGCACATCAGTAACTTCATACGGCAGCAAGGACAGTATAACAAAAAAAAAGCGATTCAAAAAAAAAAAAAAAAAAAAAGAAAAAAAAAAAAAGAAATCTGTAACCACAATATTACGTATGAAATGTAACTTTATTTTACATTCTTTGGACTACCGGTACTTTCGTATAACATCGGAGATAGAATCAGAACACATGAGACATTTATAGCACGAGTAACACTTCGGAGACCAATCGTCCCATTGGACGAATCGGCATTGGACGAATCGTACCTTTGGACCAATTGTCCATTGGACGAATCGGCATTGGACCAATCGTCGTTGGACGAATCGTACCAGACCCAATTTGGCAGATTGCTTCTTGGAGCCCCCGCACAATGCTGGGGATTCACCAAAGATGGTAAGCAGCAACTGAAGAAATAATTAGAAGGCGAATGAATAATTAATACAGACATTTAACGTGGACCAGGAACATCAAACAAAGATCTTCGCTCTTTCCACGTTTATAAGTGAGTCACGGAAAAATTCTCATTGGCCGCCACCGGGAGTCGAACCCAGGGTCTTCCAGTCACGCGCTGCGGAAAAAGCGAAGATCACTTATAAACGTGGAAAGAGCGAAGATCTTTGTTTGATGTTCCTGGTCCACGTTAAATGTCTGTATTAATTATTCATTCGCCTTCTAATTATTTCTTCAGTTGCTGCTTACCATCTTTGGTGAATCCCCAGCATTGTGCGGAGCTCCAAGAAGCAACCTGCCAACTTGGCTTGGCAGTTGGCGTGTGTGAGTCTGGGGGATGATTCGAGGCCGCTGTGGTGTAGCGCAAGCATATCCGGCGCGTAACTGGAAGACCCTGGGTTCGACTCCCGGTGGCGGCCAATGAGAATTTTCCCGTGAAGCACTTATAAACGTAGAAAGAGCGAAGATCTTTGTTTGATGTTCCTGGTCCACGTTAAATGTCTGTATTAATTATTCATTCGCCTTCTAATTATTTCTTCAGTTGCTGCTTACCATCTTTGGAGAATCCGCAGCATTGTGCGGAGCTCCAAGAAGCAACCTGCCAACTTGGCTTGGCAGTTGGCGTGTGTGAGTCTGGGGGATGATTCGAGGCCGCTGTGGTGTAGCGCAAGCATATCCGGCGCGTAACTGGAAGACCCTGGGTTCGACTCCCGGTGGCGGCCAATGAGAATTTTCCCGTGAAGCACTTATAAACGTGGAAAGAGCGAAGATCTTTGTTTGATGTTCCTGGTCCACGTTAAATGTCTGTATTAATTATTCATTCGCCTTCTAATTATTTCTTCAGTTGCTGCTTACCATCTTTGGAGAATCCCCAGCATTGTGCGGAGCTCCAAGAAGCAACCTGCCAACTTGGCTTGGCAGTTGGCGTGTGTGAGTCTGGGGGATGATTCGAGGCCGCTGTGGTGTAGCGCAAGCATATCCGGCGCGTAACTGGAAGACCCTGGGTTCGACTCCCGGTGGCGGCCAATGAGAATTTTCCCGTGAAGCACTTATAAACGTGGAAAGAGCGAAGATCTTTGTTTGATGTTCCTGGTCCACGTTAAATGTCTGTATTAATTATTCATTCTCCTTCTAATTATTTCTTCAGTTGCTGCTTACCATCTTTGGTGAATCCCCAGCATTGTGCGGAGCTCCAAGAAGCAACCTGCCAACTTGGCTTGGCAGTTGGCGTGTGTGAGTCTGGGGGATGATTCGAGGCCGCTGTGGTGTAGCGCAAGCATATCCGGCGCGTAACTGGAAGACCCTGGGTTCGACTCCCGGTGGCGGCCAATGAGAATTTTCCCGTGAAGCACTTATAAACGTGGAAAGAGCGAAGATCTTTGTTTGATGTTCCTGGTCCACGTTAAATGTCTGTATTAATTATTCATTCGCCTTCTAATTATTTCTTCAGTTGCTGCTTACCATCTTTGGAGAATCCCCAGCATTGTGCGGAGCTCCAAGAAGCAACCTGCCAACTTGGCTTGGCAGTTGGCGTGTGTGAGTCTGGGGGATGATTCGAGGCCGCTGTGGTGTAGCGCAAGCATATCCGGCGCGTAACTGGAAGACCCTGGGTTCGACTCCCGGTGGCGGCCAATGAGAATTTTCCCGTGAAGCACTTATAAACGTGGAAAGAGCGAAGATCTTTGTTTGATGTTCCTGGTCCACGTAAAATGTCTGTATTAATTATTCATTCGCCTTCTAATTATTTCTTCAGTTGCTGCTTACCATCTTTGGAGAATCCCCAGCATTGTGCGGAGCTCCAAGAAGCAACCTGCCAACTTGGCTTGGCAGTTGGCGTGTGTGAGTCTGGGGAATGATTCGAGGCCGCTGTGGTGTAGCGCAAGCATATCCGGCGCGTAACTGGAAGACCCTGGGTTCGACTCCCGGTGGCGGCCAATGAGAATTTTCCCGTGAAGCACTTATAAACGTGGAAAGAGCGAAGATCTTTGTTTGATGTTCCTGGTCCACGTTAAATGTCTGTATTAATTATTCATTCGCCTTCTAATTATTTCTTCAGTTGCTGCTTACCATCTTTGGAGAATCCCCAGCATTGTGCGGAGCTCCAAGAAGCAACCTGCCAACTTGGCTTGGCAGTTGGCGTGTGTGAGTCTGGGGGATGATTCGAGGCCGCTGTGGTGTAGCGCAAGCATATCCGGCGCGTAACTGGAAGACCCTGGGTTCGACTCCCGGTGGCGGCCAATGAGAATTTTCCCGTGAAGCACTTATAAACGTGGAAAGAGCGAAGATCTTTGTTTGATGTTCCTGGTCCACGTTAAATGTCTGTATTAATTATTCATTCGCCTTCTAATTATTTCTTCAGTTGCTGCTTACCATCTTTGGTGAATCCCCAGCATTGTGCGGAGCTCCAAGAAGCAACCTGCCAACTTGGCTTGGCAGTTGGCGTGTGTGAGTCTGGGGGATGATTCGAGGCCGCTGTGGTGTAGCGCAAGCATATCCGGCGCGTAACTGGAAGACCCTGGGTTCGACTCCCGGTGGCGGCCAATGAGAATTTTCCCGTGAAGCACTTATAAACGTGGAAAGAGCGCAGATCTTTGTTTGATGTTCCTGGTCCACGTTAAATGTCTGTATTAATTATTCATTCGCCTTCTAATTATTTCTTCAGTTGCTGCTTACCATCTTTGGAGAATCCCCAGCATTGTGCGGAGCTCCAAGAAGCAACCTGCCAACTTGGCTTGGCAGTTGGCGTGTGTGAGTCTGGGGAATGATTCGAGGCCGCTGTGGTGTAGCGCAAGCATATCCGGCGCGTAACTGGAAGACCCTGGGTTCGACTCCCGGTGGCGGCCAATGAGAATTTTCCCGTGAAGCACTTATAAACGTGGAAAGAGCGAAGATCTTTGTTTGATGTTCCTGGTCCACGTTAAATGTCTGTATTAATTATTCATTCGCCTTCTAATTATTTCTTCAGTTGCTGCTTACCATCTTTGGTGAATCCCCAGCATTGTGCGGAGCTCCAAGAAGCAACCTGCCAACTTGGCTTGGCAGTTGGCGTGTGTGAGTCTGGGGGATGATTCGAGGCCGCTGTGGTGTAGCGCAAGCATATCCGGCGCGTAACTGGAAGACCCTGGGTTCGACTCCCGGTGGCGGCCAATGAGAATTTTCCCGTGAAGCACTTATAAACGTGGAAAGAGCGAAGATCTTTGTTTGATGTTCCTGGTCCACGTTAAATGTCTGTATTAATTATTCATTCGCCTTCTAATTATTTCTTCAGTTGCTGCTTACCATCTTTGGAGAATCCCCAGCATTGTGCGGAGCTCCAAGAAGCAACCTGCCAACTTGGCTTGGCAGTTGGCGTGTGTGAGTCTGGGGGATGATTCGAGGCCGCTGTGGTGTAG
Organism: Macrothele yani; assembly: GCA_039090855.1. Classification (NCBI taxonomy): domain Eukaryota; kingdom Metazoa; phylum Arthropoda; class Arachnida; order Araneae; family Macrothelidae; genus Macrothele; species Macrothele yani. Next base: position 15,461,737 of record CM077031.1, on the reverse strand, counting down.
CGCAAGCATATCCGGCGCGTAACTGGAAGACCCTGGGTTCGACTCCCGGTGGCGGCCAATGAGAATTTTCCCGTGAAGCACTTATAAACGTGGAAAGAGCGAAGATCTTTGTTTGATGTTCCTGGTCCACGTTAAATGTCTGTATTAATTATTCATTCGCCTTCTAATTATTTCTTCAGTTGCTGCTTACCATCTTTGGTGAATCCCCAGCATTGTGCGGAGCTCCAAGAAGCAACCTGCCAACTTGGCTTGGCAGTTGGCGTGTGTGAGTCTGGGGGATGATTCGAGGCCGCTGTGGTGTAGCGCAAGCATATCCGGCGCGTAACTGGAAGACCCTGGGTTCGACTCCCGGTGGCGGCCAATGAGAATTTTCCGTGACTCACTTAGAAACGTGGAAAGAGCGAAGATCTTTGTTTGTTGTATCTTTATGATTACACTCAAGCCCGGCCTTAGGAGTTGCAGGGCACGACTGGAAACATTTTTGGGGTCTCCAGGTTCAATGCCAAGGGCTGCAGAATCTATTCCAGCAAATAAAGTTTATTATACACTTTATATCCATATTATACACTCACGTACAATGAAATTTGCGCACCTAGAAGAAAGCGTGCTATAACCTCGGAATTTTGCAAATAGCTAGAGTGCGCGCTGGTATGCAAATGATCCACGTTTGGTGCGAGTGCGCGTGACCTCACACCCTGTGGTGGGGCCGCAAGCTCGAACCGGTAGCCTTATGAATCGGCGTGTAGTAGATGCCCCATGAAAGCGAAAAGCACCGGCCGACGCACAGAGTGACAAGAATGCCGGGTAGACGCCAGATACGTCGATTTACGGACTTTGAGAGAGGCCGGATCATCGGGCTGAAACCCGCAGGGTGGTCCGCGCGCCGTATAGCCCCGCCACGTGGATCGTTCTGACCATACCGTCCGACTGTGTTGGGAGCTGTGGACACGTGACGGCACTGCCACACGGCGGAGCGGCTCCGGACGGACCAGAAGGACCACCACTATAGAGAGGATTCACGGATCGTGCGCCACGCACGAACGGATACCACGAGGACCCGGTCCCCTATACATGCGGATGTAGACGCTCCTGGGTGCCCACGAACTGTTTCCCGACGCCCCGCGGAAGCGAATCTGCAATCCCAGCGCCCCCTTACGTGTGCTGCCATTAACACCGGAACATCGCCGGCTCCGTGTGCAGTACTGCCAAGATCAGAGCGACGTGGAACGCCACAGATTAGTGACGTGTGGTGTTTAGCAATGAGTGCCGCTTCGTTTTGAGGATAGATGATCATCGTGTACGAGTGTGTAGGTCCCCGGATCAACGGCACAATCCCAACTACGCTATCGAGCGCCTCACCTCCCCCACTGCAGGCATTATGATCTGGGGAGCCATAGGCTACGATAGCCAATCAGCTCTTTTTTTTTTTTTTTTTTTTTTTGATTGGAGGTTTAACGACCACCGTGAGCAACTCAATGGGCTATAAGCAGTCGCCCGTTCCTAATTTAGGGTCACTAGTTCCAGGGAAGGGAGAGAGCCAGTGCCGTAAGACAAACACAACATCCATGCCTCACCGGGATTCGAGCCCGGACCCCTTTCGGACGAATGATAAACTCAATGGACTATAAGCAGTCGCCCGTCCCTAATTTAGGGTCACTGGTTCCAGGGAAGGGAGAGAGCCTGTGCCGTAAGACAAACACAACATCCATGCCTCACCGGGATTCGAGCCCGGACCCCTTTCGGACGAATGATAAACTCAATGGGCTATAAACAGTCGCCCGTCCCTAATTTAGGGTCACTGGTTCCAGGGAATGGAGAGAGCCTGTGTCGTAAGACAAACACAACATCCATGCCTCACCGGGATTCGAGCCCGGACCCCTTTCGGACGAATGATAAACTCAATGGGCTATAAGCAGTCGCCCGTCACTAATTTAGGGTCACTGGTTCCAGGGAAGGGAGAGAGCCTGTGCCGTAAGACAAACACAACATCCATGCCTCACCGGGATTCGAGCCCGGACCCCTTTTGGACGAATGATAAACTCAATGGGCTATAAACAGTCGCCCGTCCCTAATTTAGGGTCACTGGTTCCAGGGAATGGAGAGAGCCTGTGTCGTAAGACAAACACAACATCCATGCCTCACCGGGATTCGAGCCCGGACCCCTTTCGGACGAATGATAAACTCAATGGGCTATAAGCAGTCGCCCGTCACTAATTTAGGGTCACTGGTTCCAGGGAAGAGAGAGAGCCTGTGCCGTAAGACAAACACAACATCCATGCCTCACCGGGATTCGAGCCCGGACCCCTTTCGGACGAATGATAAACTCAATGGGCTACAAGCAGTCGCCCGTCCCTAATTTAGGGTCACTGGTTCCAGGGAAGGGAGAGAGCCTGTGTCGTAAGACAAACACAACATCCATGCCTCACCGGGATTCGAGCCCGGACCCCTTTCGGACGAATGATAAACTCAATGGGCTATAAGCAGTCGCCCGTCCCTAATTTAGGGTCAATGGTTCCAGGGAAGGGAGAGAGCCTGTGCCGTAAGACAAACACAACATCCATGCCTCACCGGTATTCGAACCCGGACCCCTTTCGGACGAATGATCAGAGGCCATCGCTTAGTCCACTGCGCCACCGGGGCGGCGTGGATGAGATCCTACGGGATTCCAGGTGCGCTATACCAGCAGGATAATGCCCTCCAGCACATAGCTCGGGTTGCCCAGGACTACCTACGGACACTTCCATGGCCTGTCCGCTCCCCGGATATGGACCCTATCGAGCATGCGTGAGACCAGTTGAAACGCCGGCTGCCGTCGTGCCGCACTATCCGGGATTTGGAGCACATCGTCCAACACGCGTGGGCCAGTCTGCCGCAGGACAACATCAGGCGTCTGTTCGCCTCCATACCGGACCGTATTGCAGCATGCATCGAGGCGGTGCGACGCGCTATTGAAGATGACCGGATTGCGTGCCACAGGTCCCTCCGCAATTGTCCTGCAGCTCTGTTTTTGCCATCATGTGTAACATTCATCTGTATCATTACGTCCATAAAATTTCAGTTCAATCCGATGCTTCCTTCTTGAAGCGCAAGTTTCATAGTCCGTGAGTGTACAATGGAAATCAATCACAATATGCGTTTCAAAAGTACATGTGACTTAATGGACCTAAATACATTTTAACATAAAATTGCTCATACAAGTAAATACACAAGATATGTTGATTTCCTTTGAAAAGTCTAAATAGTTATAAAAAGAGAATTGCTTTATCAACGGTGCGATGATTTAGTAAAAATATTACATTTATTTTCTAAACAAAACGCAAAAACAGCACTATTAGGAAATAATTTATCTGTTCTGTTTAGATTTCTAAATATCACTTAATATTGAGGATCTCAGGAACTACAGACCTATCAGCCTCCTATCAGTGGTTTATAAAATCTTCACTAAAGTTCTTTCACACCGCTTGAAGGTAACACCGGACATGGCTCAACCGAGAGAACAAGCTGGATTCAGGAGTGGCTACAGCACAATAGATCATATCCACGTACTGAGAGAACTAATTGAAAGAGCGAGGGAATATGAACTTCCATTGTGCATGGCTTTTATCGATTATGAAAAAGCCTTTGATTCGGTGAAACCATCAGCAGTTACCACGGCTCTGAAATCCTGCGGTATTGAAGATGCATACATTAATATTATTAATAACATCTATGAAAATGCAAGTGCAAAGATTCGGCTGTTTGAAAATACAACTCACATAAAAATTGGAAAAGGAGTGAGACAAGGTGACACCATATCTCCGAAGCTCTTTAACGCCACATTGGAAAATGTCTTTCAATCACTGAACTGGGAAAACAAAGGGATAACAAAGATTAATGGAGATTATCTAACCCACCTTCGTTTTGCTGATGACGTAGTCATTTTTGCAACTACCCCATCAGAGCTGCAGAGTATGATCCAGGAACTTGCTGACAAGAGTAAAGAAGTGGGATTAAAAATAAACTTTCAGAAGACAAAAGTGATGTTCAATGCTTTTTCAAGAAATGAAGATTTATCGATTGATGGAGAAAAGCTGGAGATAACAGACACATACGTTTATCTTGGACAGCAGATATCAAGTGAGGGTCACATTGGTGAAGAAATTAATCGGCGTACAAAACTTGCCTGGAGAGCTTTTGGAAGAAACAGCATAATTTTCAAGAGCAATATGCCATTATGTCTTAAAAGAAAAGTGTTTGATCAATGCATCCTTCCAGTGCCTACGTATGGTGCAGAGACGTGGACCTTAACTAAAAGAGACATACAAAGGCTGCAGACAACTCAAAGCAGCATGGAGAGGTGCATGCATGGTGTAACCAGGAGAGATAAGAAGAGGAACTCGTGGATCCGGAAAATGACAAGAGTGGAAGACATCATGATCAGAGTTAAATCCCTGAAATGGCAATGAGCTGGATATACTGCCAGAAGGACAGACCATCGATGGAGAGCCGAAATTTTAGATTGGATTCCAAGGGACAGGAAAAGACCCAGAAGAAGACCACATGGGAGATGGGTGGATGAAATTCGAAAGTATGCAGGGGTAACATGGAGGAGACTGGCACAAGACAGACCGTTGTGGAGGAAACTTGGGGAGACCTTCGTCCAGCAGTGGATTGATAATGGTTGACAATGATGATGATGATGATGAATAAAAATGAGGGTTGTACCGAAAGTGATGCAAAAGTGGGCTTAACGTTTTAACACGTCTTTTGTAAAAAAAGATCGTGTTATGTTACCGGTTTGTCCGTCCGTCTCTACCCACGATATCTCTGCAACTATTAGTCCGATTTGAAAAATTCTTTTTGCATTGGGAAGCTTGAAATATGCAAATGATGATCCTTTCATTTCGTTTTTTTTTTTTTTTTTTACGATGTACAATTTCGCTGCTAGGGGGCGTAAATGCCGATGATGTCGAATTCAAAAATACGTTTTATTCCACATATTTGCTTCTAAACATCCGATTGAAAAAATTCTTTTATCTTTCGATTCCATTTATGTCGAAGAGTATTTCAGATATAGTTACTTTTTCAAATTACGCATAGATTTTCCGCTAGGGGGCATAAAAGTAAATTACATTTTTCCCGATAACTCTTCTTCTAACGCTCCGATTTGAAAAAAAAATTTCTTCAGCAGATACACCTCCTGATAGAAAATTTTTTGCATATAATTTTTAATTTTCGGTAATAAATACTTTGGCCACCAGGGGGCGTAAGTGTTATTTTTTGCTTCTGATGTATTTGCCATAAAATCTGAGCTTCTAAAATATCGATTGAAAAAATTACTTTGGGGACTGATGCCACTCACATCGATAAACCTTTTCGGAATATTTTCTTCAAATATTCCACAGTTTCTCAGCCAGGGGCGTAGATGTATATTTTATTTTTGTCAATATCTCTACTTCTAGGAGTCTGATTGGAAAAATTCCTTCTTTGTTGGATAGTGTTTTCAGTGTGACATGTTTTTCATATAATTTCAAAATTTTCAAGTAATTCATAGATTTTCCGCTAGGAGGCGTAGAGGTAAATTGCGTTTCCCCCTACATCTCTGCTTCTAAATCTCCGATTTGAAAATTTCTTTCTGCACAGGATACAGCTCCTGATGGGAAATCGTTTGCTCATAATTTCTGTTTTTTGTAAAAAAATGGTTTGGCCCCCTGGGGGCGTAAATGCTTAATTTCCGCTTCTGATGTATTTGCAGCAAAATATGAGCTTCTAAATTCTCGATTGAAAAAAACGTCGATTGTAGACCAATACTACTCATGTCGATAAACTTTTTAGAAACATTTTCTTCTCAAAATAATGCAGGGTTTCTACGCCAGGGGGCGTATATGTATATCTTATTTTTGTCAATATCTCTACTTCTAGGAGTCCGATTTGAAAAATTCCTTCTTTGTTGGATAGTGTTTCCGATGCGAAATGTTTTTCCTGTAAATTCAAAATTTTCAAGTAAATCATAGACTTTCCGCTAGGGGGCACAAAGGTAAATTGCGTTTTCTGCTCCTGAAACTCCGATTTGAAAAATTCTTCCTGTATTGCATACAAGACCTGATGGAAAATATTTTTCACATAATTTCTAATGTTTTGTAAAGAATGGTTTGGCCACCAGGGGGCGTAAGTCTTAATATCTGCTTCTGATGTATTTGTAGCAAAATCTGGGATCCTGAAAACTCGACTAAATTTTTTTTTTCTTGGACCGATTCCCCTCATATGGATAAACCTTTTGAGAACACTTTATTCCTAAAATAATGCATGGTTTTCCCACCAAGGGGCGTTAAGTCACATCTTATTTTTGTCGATATCTCTGTTTCTAAGAGTCCGATTTGAAAAATTCTCTCTGTGTTGGAGAGTGTTTCCGGTGCGAAATGTTTTTCATATAAATTCATGTTTTCTTAACGCATATGTCAACAATCAGATGGCGTAAGCTCACGATTCCGTTTACAGCAATATCTGAGGGATTAAAGATCCGATTGAAAAACTTCTTTCTTCCGTCAGATACTATTGTTTTCCATACCGGCTCCATTGCCTTTGAATAGCTTTGATAAATTTAATTTGCGCCAGAACGGATTCAAAAGACGTGCTTATATTACCCAAAAATTCGGTGTCATCTTTCTTGTTTATTAACTGACAGCAGTAGTTCAAAATACACATGCTGGTAGAGCAACTTTTTCTCTATAGTAACCCTTCTTCTTCATTGCAGATTTGAAGGAAAGAAAGGTGGAAGTCTGCTATGATCTGCTGGAAGCGTTTGTAGCCAATGAAGGAACGGGGTTTTTTTTTTTTTTTTCGATATGGTGACAGGAGATGAAACGTGGGCTTATCTTTATGAACCGGAAACCAGGAAATCATCCATGAAATGGTGTCACGCCTCTTCACCAAGGCCTAAGAAGTTCAAGAACCGGCGATCAGCCCAGAAAGTCATGGTAGCTGTTGTTTTTTTTGGGGGGGGGGGGGGGGGCAGGGGTGTCATTCTCCTTGATTTTCTGGAACGTGGCCGTATTGCTACCAGCACTTTGAGACACTCAAGAAGCCTAGAGAAGCCATAAGGAGGAAGAGACCGAAAACGAATCTGAAAAGGATCCACATTTACCATGACAATGCGAGACCACACACGTCTTAATAGAATAATAGCTATATACTATATTCACTACTGTTTCACACGTTATATACGTTCTGTGCGTTGTGTGCAAATTTGCAGCAAAATCATCCTCGCATTTATATATCATATGAATAGGAATAATATTATAAGTTTTAATTATTATATTATCAAGGACTCACCTTGTATCGGCATTCCAGCTTAGTAAGCTTCCTCTTGTATCTTTAACAATGTGTTTATCTAGCGTGTCATTAGCCACGTAGAATCATCGTATTAAAAATAGGCCTAATTGAAATTTGCGACCAGGGTTTAAATTCAAATAAAACACGACTATGGATATCATACAAAGAGAGTGTGAAAGAATTATATACAATGTAATTAAAAAACCTATACCTTCAACAGGTATTGTCAATCTTTAAAAGAATGAATGGATAAAATCAATGACATTATGAACAGACCTCAAATAAAATTTTCGTCCATTATTGAACAATGCCAGACAATCTCTGTAACACGCACACAACTCCACGCAAACCACCGGACATGTTTCGGCACGACTGACTTTCGGCCATGATCAACGGTATGCATCCTGGATCAATGTCTACTCCGAAAGATATCCCGTACCCATGGAAATATCTAATACAACAAGAAAATAATACGAAATATAACAACAAAAAGGAAAATAAAAGAAATAACATATACTTACGAAATAAAAACAGCGACAGCAATTCCGGAATTAACCCAATAGATGGCGTGGATGTGACTCACACGTGAATACACGTATATGTAACGATGACGAAAAACGTCGACGTAGAACAACTATAGCGGAGGTGATGCCGAGGTGACCTAGATATATAACAACTTTGAACATTGATCCAGGATGCATACCATTGAGAATGGCCGAAAGTCAGTCGTGCCGAAACATGTCCGGTGGTTTACGTGGAGTTGTGTGCGTGTTACAGAGATTGTCTGGCATTGTTCAATAATGGACGAAAATTTTATTTGAGGTCTGTTTATAATGTCATTGATTTTATCCATTCATTCTTTTAAAGATTGACAATACCTGTTGATGGTATAGGTTTTTTAATTACATTGTATATAATTCTTTCACACTCTCTTTGTATGATATCCATAGTCGTGTTTTATTTGAATTTAAACCCTGGTCGCGAATTTCAATTAGGCCTATTTTTCATACGACGATTCTACGTGGCTAATGACACGGTAGATAAACACATTGTTAAAGATACAAGAGGAAGCTTACTAAGCTGGAATGCCGATACAAGGTGAGTCCTTGATAATATAATAATTAAAACTTATAATATTATTCCTATTCATGTGATATATAAATGCCAGGATGATTTTGCTGCAAATGTGCAACAACGCACAGAACGTATAACGTGTGAAACAGTAGTGAATATAGTATATAGCTATTATTCTATTATATGATACCACGTATTTTATTTTTGGTTATTTTACTAACCAAAATCAATTAACACACGTCTTTGTCAACAAATCAGGCGATCAGCAAATCAGGCTGGTCGGTGGATCCACCGTATAGCCCAGATCTACTGCCCTCAGACTTCACCTGTTCGGTCCAAAGAAGGACAGTCTGAGGGTACAACGACTTGGTGCCACAGACGAGGTGAAAGTGGCCGTGAAGAAGTGGGTACAACAGTCTACACCTGAATTTTTTCAAAGAGGATTCGAGAGTTGGGTTCAACGATGGCACAAATGCATCGCTCGTGATGGAGACTATGTTGAGGAGTACCTTTGTATAGAGGAAGAGTTACTCTACCCACATGTGCAATTTGAACGAATGATCTGGAAACAGTGATTTGGGTACAACCACTGTTTCCGGACGCGGATATTGTCATACAGGACCGACTTCTCGTGACCTGTCACAATGTTGTCCAAAAGCGGGTCAACCATGGTCATGCGCAAGCAGGTAAACGCTTGCACTGATGCAATTTGCTTTCTCATCAACTGTGTGAGTTGATGGGTACTCTAACTCCCCTCTTGTGCATCTTCTTAAGTTGACGCAAGTGCATGATAATGCTCGTGTGGGTAGTTCCCCCTCCCTTTTTTTTTTCATTGAAATTTTAACAACACCGTGATCAACTCAATGGGCTACAAGTAGTCGCCTCTCCCTAATTTAGGGTCACTGGTTCCAGGGAAGGGAGGAAGCCAGTGCCGTAAGACGAACACAACATTCATGCCTCACGGGATTCGAACCCGGACCCCTTTTGGACGAATTATCAGAGGCCATCACTTAGACCACTGCGCCAACGGGGCGGCACACCGGGATTCGAAGCCGTAGACCCATCTCGGACGAATTTTCATCAACTCAGTGGGCTATAAGCAGTCGCCCGTCCCTAATTTAGGGGGAGAGAGAAAGCCAGGGCCGTAAGACAAACACAACATCCATGCCTCACCGGGATTCGAAGTCATAGACCCATCTCGGACGAATTTTCATCAACTCAGTGGGCTATAAGCAGTCGCCCGTCCCTAATTTAGGGGGAGCGAGAGAGCCAGAGCGGTAAGACAAACACAACATCCATGCCTCACCGGGATTCGAAGCCATAGACCCATCTCGGACGAATTTTCATCAACTCAGTGGGCTATAAGCAGTCGCCCGTCCCTAATTTAGGGGGAGAGAGAAAGCCAGGGCCGTAAGACAAACACAACATCCATGCCTCACCGGGATTCGAAGTCATAGACCCATCTCGGACGAATTTTCATCAACTCAGTGGGCTATAAGCAGTCGCCCGTCCCTAATTTAGGGGGAGCAGAGAAAGCCAGGGCCGTAAGACAAACACAACATCCATGCCTCACCGGGATTCGAAGTCATAGACCCATCTCGGACGAATTTTCATCAACTCAGTGGGCTATAAGCAGTCGCCCGTCCCTAATTTAGGGGGAGCGAGAGAGCCAGAGCGGTAAGACAAACACAACATCCATGCCTCACCGGGATTCGAAGCCATAGACCCATCTCGGACGAATTTTCATCAACTCAGTGGGCTATAAGCAGTCGCCCGTCCCTAATTTAGGGGGAGCGAGAGAGCCAGGGCGGTAAGACAAACACAAAATCCATGCCTCACCGGGATTCGAAGTCATAGACCCATCTCGGACGAATTTTCATCAACTCAGTGGGCTATAAGCAGTCGCCCGTCCCTAATTTAGGGGGAGAGAGAAAGCCAGGGCCGTAAGACAAACACAACATCCATGCCTCACCGGGATTCGAAGTCATAGACCCATCTCGGACGAATTTTCATCAACTCAGTGGGCTATAAGCAGTCGCCCGTCCCTAATTTAGGGGGAGAGAGAAAGCCAGGGCCGTAAGACAAACACAACATCCATGCCTCACCGGGATTCGAAGCCATAGACCCATCTCGGACGAATTTTCATCAACTCAGTGGGCTATAAGCAGTCGCCCGTCCCTAATTTAGGGGAGCGAGAGAGCCAGGGCGGTAAGACAAACACAAAATCCATGCCTCACCGGGATTCGAAGTCATAGACCCATCTCGGACGAATTTTCATCAACTCAGTGGGCTATAAGCAGTCGCCCGTCCCTAATTTAGGGGGGAGAGAGAAAGCCAGGGCCGTAAGACAAACACAACATCCATGCCTCACCGGGATTCGAAGCCATAGACCCATCTCGGACGAATTTTCATCAACTCAGTGGGCTATAAGCAGTCGCCCGTCCCTAATTTAGGGGGAGCGAGAGAGCCAGAGCGGTAAGACAAACACAACATCCATGCCTCACCGGGATTCGAAGCCATAGACCCATCTCGGACGAATTTTCATCAACTCAGTGGGCTATAAGCAGTCGCCCGTCCCTAATTTAGGGGGGAGCGAGAGAGCCAGAGCGGTAAGACAAACACAACATCCATGCCTCACCGGGATTCGAAGCCATAGACCCATCTCGGACGAATTTTCATCAACTCAGTGGGCTATAAGCAGTCGCCCGTCCCTAATTTAGGGGGAGCGAGAGAGCCAGGGCGGTAAGACAAACACAAAATCCATGCCTCACCGGGATTCGAAGTCATAGACCCATCTCGGATGAATTTTCATCAACTCAGTGGGCTATAAGCAGTCGCCCGTCCCTAATTTAGGGGGAGCGAGAGAGCCAGAGCGGTAAGACAAACACAAAATCCATGCCTCACCGGGATTCGAAGTCATAGACCCATCTCGGACGAATTTTCATCAACTCAGTGGGCTATAAGCAGTCGCCCGTCCCTAATTTAGGGGGGAGCGAGAGAGCCAGGGCGGTAAGACAAACACAACATCCATGCCTCACCGGGATTCGAAGTCATAGACCCATCTCGGACGAATTTTCATCAACTCAGTGGGCTATAAGCTGTCGCCCGTCCCTAATTTAGGGGGAGCGAGAGAGCCAGAGCGGTAAGACAAACACAACATCCATGCCTCACCGGGATTCGAAGCCATAGACCCATCTCGGACGAATTTTCATCAACTCAGTGGGCTATAAGCAGTCGCCCGTCCCTAATTTAGGGGGAGCGAGAGAGCCAGGGCGGTAAGACAAACACAAAATCCATGCCTCACCGGGATTCGAAGTCATAGACCCATCTCGGACGAATTTTCATCAACTCAGTGGGCTATAAGCAGTCGCCCGTCCCTAATTTAGGGGGAGAGAGAAAGCCAGGGCCGTAAGACAAACACAACATCCATGCCTCACCGGGATTCGAAGCCATAGACCCATCTCGGACGAATTTTCATCAACTCAGTGGGCTATAAGCAGTCCCCCGTCCCTAATTTAGGGGGAGAGAGAAAGCCAGGGCCGTAAGACAAACACAACATCCATGCCTCACCGGGATTCGAAGCCATAGACCCATCTCGGACGAATTTTCATCAACTCAGTGGGCTATAAGCAGTCGCCCGTCCCTAATTTAGGGGGAGCGAGAGAGCCAGGGCGGTAAGACAAACACAAAATCCATGCCTCACCGGGATTCGAAGTCATAGACCCATCTCGGACGAATTTTCATCAACTCAGTGGGCTATAAGCAGTCGCCCGTCCCTAATTTAGGGGGGAGAGAGAAAGCCAGGGCCGTAAGACAAACACAACATCCATGCCTCACCGGGATTCGAAGTCATAGACCCATCTCGGACGAATTTTCATCAACTCAGTGGGCTATAAGCAGTCGCCCGTCCCTAATTTAGGGGGGAGCGAGAGAGCCAGAGCGGTAAGACAAACACAAAATCCATGCCTCACCGGGATTCGAAGTCATAGACCCATCTCGGACGAATTTTCATCAACTCAGTGGGCTATAAGCAGTCGCCCGTCCCTAATTTAGGGGGAGCGAGAGAGCCAGAGCGGTAAGACAAACACAAAATCCATGCCTCACCGGGATTCGAAGTCATAGACCCATCTCGGACGAATTTTCATCAACTCAGTGGGCTATAAGCAGTCGCCCGTCCCTAATTTAGGGGGGAGCGAGAGAGCCAGAGCGGTAAGACAAACACAAAATCCATGCCTCACCGGGATTCGAAGTCATAGACCCATCTCGGACGAATTTTCATCAACTCAGTGGGCTATAAGCAGTCGCCCGTCCCTAATTTAGGGGGGAGCGAGAGAGCCAGGGCGGTAAGACAAACACAACATCCATGCCTCACCGGGATTCGAAGTCATAGACCCATCTCGGACGAATTTTCATCAACTCAGTGGGCTATAAGCAGTCGCCCGTCCCTAATTTAGGGGGGAGCGAGAGAGCCAGAGCGGTAAGACAAACACAACATCCATGCCTCACCGGGATTCGAAGCCATAGACCCATCTCGGACGAATTTTCATCAACTCAGTGGGCTATAAGCAGTCGCCCGTCCCTAATTTAGGGGGAGCGAGAGAGCCAGGGCGGTAAGACAAACACAAAATCCATGCCTCACCGGGATTCGAAGTCATAGACCCATCTCGGACGAATTTTCATCAACTCAGTGGGCTATAAGCAGTCGCCCGTCCCTAATTTAGGGGGAGAGAGAAAGCCAGGGCCGTAAGACAAACACAACATCCATGCCTCACCGGGATTCGAAGCCATAGACCCATCTCGGACGAATTTTCATCAACTCAGTGGGCTATAAGCAGTCCCCCGTCCCTAATTTAGGGGAGAGAGAAAGCCAGGGCCGTAAGACAAACACAACATCCATGCCTCACCGGGATTCGAAGCCATAGACCCATCTCGGACGAATTTTCATCAACTCAGTGGGCTATAAGCAGTCGCCCGTCCCTAATTTAGGGGGAGCGAGAGAGCCAGGGCGGTAAGACAAACACAAAATCCATGCCTCACCGGGATTCGAAGTCATAGACCCATCTCGGACGAATTTTCATCAACTCAGTGGGCTATAAGCAGTCGCCCGTCCCTAATTTAGGGGGAGAGAGAAAGCCAGGGCCGTAAGACAAACACAACATCCATGCCTCACCGGGATTCGAAGTCATAGACCCATCTCGGACGAATTTTCATCAACTCAGTGGGCTATAAGCAGTCGCCCGTCCCTAATTTAGGGGGAGAGAGAAAGCCAGGGCCGTAAGACAAACACAACATCCATGCCTCACCGGGATTCGAAGCCATAGACCCATCTCGGACGAATTTTCATCAACTCAGTGGGCTATAAGCAGTCGCCCGTCCCTAATTTAGGGGGGAGCGAGAGAGCCAGAGCGGTAAGACAAACACAACATCCATGCCTCACCGGGATTCGAAGCCATAGACCCATCTCGGACGAATTTTCATCAACTCAGTGGGCTATAAGCAGTCGCCCGTCCCTAATTTAGGGGGAGCGAGAGAGCCAGGGCCGTAAGACAAACACAACATCCATGCCTCACCGGGATTCGAAGTCATAGACCCATCTCGGACGAATTTTCATCAACTCAGTGGGCTATAAGCAGTCGCCCGTCCCTAATTTAGGGGGAGCGAGAGAGCCAGAGCGGTAAGACAAACACAACATCCATGCCTCACCGGGATTCGAAGCCATAGACCCATCTCGGACGAATTTTCATCAACTCAGTGGGCTATAAGCAGTCGCCCGTCCCTAATTTAGGGGGGAGAGAGAAAGCCAGGGCCGTAAGACAAACACAACATCCATGCCTCACCGGGATTCGAAGTCATAGACCCATCTCGGACGAATTTTCATCAACTCAGTGGGCTATAAGCAGTCGCCCGTCCCTAATTTAGGGGGAGCGAGAGAGCCAGAGCGGTAAGACAAACACAACATCCATGCCTCACCGGGATTCGAAGCCATAGACCCATCTCGGACGAATTTTCATCAACTCAGTGGGCTATAAGCAGTCGCCCGTCCCTAATTTAGGGGGAGCGAGAGAGCCAGGGCGGTAAGACAAACACAAAATCCATGCCTCACCGGGATTCGAAGTCATAGACCCATCTCGGACGAATTTTCATCAACTCAGTGGGCTATAAGCAGTCGCCCGTCCCTAATTTAGGGGGGAGAGAGAAAGCCAGGGCCGTAAGACAAACACAACATCCATGCCTCACCGGGATTCGAAGCCATAGACCCATCTCGGACGAATTTTCATCAACTCAGTGGGCTATAAGCAGTCGCCCGTCCCTAATTTAGGGGGAGAGAGAGCCAGGGCCGTAAGACAAACACAAAATCCATGCCTCACCGGGATTCGAAGCCATAGACCCATCTCGGACGAATTTTCATCAACTCAGTGGGCTATAAGCAGTCGCCCGTCCCTAATTTAGGGGGAGCGAGAGAAAGCCAGGGCCGTAAGACAAACACAACATCCATGCCTCACCGGGATTCGAAGCCATAGACCCATCTCGGACGAATTTTCATCAACTCAGTGGGCTATAAGCAGTCGCCCGTCCCTAATTTAGGGGGAGAGAGAGAGCCAGGGCGGTAAGACAAACACAAAATCCATGCCTCACCGGGATTCGAAGTCATAGACCCATCTCGGACGAATTTTCATCAACTCAGTGGGCTATAAGCAGTCGCCCGTCCCTAATTTAGGGGGAGAGAGAAAGCCAGGGCCGTAAGACAAACACAACATCCATGCCTCACCGGGATTCGAAGCCATAGACCCATCTCGGACGAATTTTCATCAACTCAGTGGGCTATAAGCAGTCCCCCGTCCCTAATTTAGGGGGAGAGAGAAAGCCAGGGCCGTAAGACAAACACAACATCCATGCCTCACCGGGATTCGAAGCCATAGACCCATCTCGGACGAATTTTCATCAACTCAGTGGGCTATAACAGTCCCCGTCCCTAATTTAGGGGGAGAGAGAAAGCCAGGGCCGTAAGCATGCCTCACCGGGATTCGAAGCCATAGACCCATCTCGGACGAATTTTCATCAATGGGCTATAAGCAGTCCCCCGTCCCTAATTTAGGGGAGAGAGAAAGCCAGGGCCGTAAGACAAACACAACATCCATGCCTCACCGGGATTCGAAGCCATAGACCCATCTCGGACGAATTTTCATCAACTCAGTGGGCTATAAGCAGTCGCCCGTCCCTAATTTAGGGGAGCAGAGAGAGCCAGGGCCGTAAGACAAACACAACATCCATGCCTCACCGGGATTCGAAGTCATAGACCCATCTCGGACGAATTTTCATCAACTCAGTGGGCTATAAGCAGTCGCCCGTCCCTAATTTAGGGGGAGAGAGAGCCAGGGCCGTAAGACAAACACAACATCCATGCCTCACCGGGATTCGAAGTCATAGACCCATCTCGGACGAATTTTCATCAACTCAGTGGGCTATAAGCAGTCGCCCGTCCCTAATTTAGGGGGAGCGAGAGAGCCAGGGCGGTAAGACAAACACAAAATCCATGCCTCACCGGGATTCGAAGTCATAGACCCATCTCGGACGAATTTTCATCAACTCAGTGGGCTATAAGCAGTCGCCCGTCCCTAATTTAGGGGAGCGAGAGAGCCAGGGCGGTAAGACAAACACAAAATCCATGCCTCACCGGGATTCGAAGTCATAGACCCATCTCGGACGAATTTTCATCAACTCAGTGGGCTATAAGCAGTCGCCCGTCCCTAATTTAGGGGGAGCGAGAGAGCCAGGGCGGTAAGACAAACACAAAATCCATGCCTCACCGGGATTCGAAGTCATAGACCCATCTCGGACGAATTTTCATCAACTCAGTGGGCTATAAGCAGTCGCCCGTCCCTAATTTAGGGGGGAGCGAGAGAGCCAGGGCGGTAAGACAAACACAAAATCCATGCCTCACCGGGATTCGAAGTCATAGACCCATCTCGGACGAATTTTCATCAACTCAGTGGGCTATAAGCAGTCGCCCGTCCCTAATTTAGGGGGAGAGAGAAAGCCAGGGCCGTAAGACAAACACAACATCCATGCCTCACCGGGATTCGAAGCCATAGACCCATCTCGGACGAATTTTCATCAACTCAGTGGGCTATAAGCAGTCCCCCGTCCCTAATTTAGGGGGGAGAGAGAAAGCCAGGGCCGTAAGACAAACACAACATCCATGCCTCACCGGGATTCGAAGCCATAGACCCATCTCGGACGAATTTTCATCAACTCAGTTGGCTATAAACAGTCGCCCGTCCCTAATTTAGGGGGAGGGAGAGAGCCAGGGCCGTAAGACAAACACAACATCCATGCCTCACCGGGATTCGAAGCCATAGACCCATCTCGGACGAATTTTCATCAACTCAGTGGGCTATAAGCAGTCGCCCGTCCCTAATTTAGGGGGGAGGGAGAAAGCCAGGGCCGTAAGACAAACACAACATCCATGCCTCACCGGGATTCGAAGCCATAGACCCATCTCGGACGAATTTTCATCAACTCAGTGGGCTATAAGCAGTCGCCCGTCCCTAATTTAGGGGGGAGCGAGAAAGCCAGGGCCGTAAGACAAACACAACATCCATGCCTCACCGAGATTCGAAGCCATAGACCCATCTCGGACGAATTTTCATCAACTCAGTGGGCTATAAACAGTCGCCCGTCCCTAATTTAGGGGGAGGGAGAGAGCCAGGGCCGTAAGACAAACACAACATCCATGCCTCACCGGGATTCGAAGCCATAGACCCATCTCGGACGAATTTTCATCAACTCAGTGGGCTATAAGCAGTCGCCCGTCCCTAATTTAGGGGGGAGTGAGAAATCCAGGGCCGTAAGACAAACACAACATCCATGCCTCACCGGGATTCGAAGCCATAGACCCATCTCGGACGAATTTTCATCAACTCAGTGGGCTATAAGCAGTCGCCCGTCCCTAATTTAGGGGGAGGGAGAGAGCCAGAGCCGTAAGACAAACACAACATCCATGCCTCACCGGGATTCAAAGCCGTAGACCCATCTCGGACGAATTTTCATCAACTCAGTGGGCTATAAGCAGTCGCCCGTCCCTAATTTAGGGGGAGGGAGAAAGCCAGGGCCGTAAGACAAACACAACATCCATGCCTCACCGGGATTCGAAGTCATAGACCCATCTCGGACGAATTTTCATCAACTCAGTGGGCTATAAGCAGTCGCCCGTCCCTAATTTAGGGGGGAGGGAGAAAGCCAGGGCCGTAAGACAAACACAACATCCATGCCTCACCGAGATTCGAAGTCATAGACCCATCTCGGACGAATTTTCATCAACTCAGTGGGCTATAAACAGTCGCCCGTCCCTAATTTAGGGGGAGGGAGAGAGCCAGGGCCGTAAGACAAACACAACATCCATGCCTCACCGGGATTCGAAGTCATAGACCCATCTCGGACGAATTTTCATCAACTCAGTGGGCTATAAGCAGTCGCCCGTCCCTAATTTAGGGGGAGCGAGAGAGCCAGGGCGGTAAGACAAACACAAAATCCATGCCTCACCGGGATTCGAAGTCATAGACCCATCTCGGACGAATTTTCATCAACTCAGTGGGCTATAAGCAGTCGCCCGTCCCTAATTTAGGGGGGAGAGAGAAAGCCAGGGCCGTAAGACAAACACAACATCCATGCCTCACCGGGATTCGAAGCCATAGACCCATCTCGGACGAATTTTCATCAACTCAGTGGGCTATAAGCAGTCCCCCGTCCCTAATTTAGGGGAGAGAGAAAGCCAGGGCCGTAAGACAAACACAACATCCATGCCTCACTGGGATTCGAAGCCATAGACCCATCTCGGACGAATTTTCATCAACTCAGTTGGCTATAAACAGTCGCCCGTCCCTAATTTAGGGGGAGCGAGAGAGCCAGGGCCGTAAGACAAACACAACATCCATGCCTCACCGGGATTCGAAGCCATAGACCCATCTCGGACGAATTTTCATCAACTCAGTGGGCTATAAGCAGTCGCCCGTCCCTAATTTAGGGGGAGGGAGAAAGCCAGGGCCGTAAGACAAACACAACATCCATGCCTCACCGAGATTCGAAGCCATAGACCCATCTCGGACGAATTTTCATCAACTCAGTGGGCTATAAACAGTCGCCCGTCCCTAATTTAGGGGGAGGGAGAGAGCCAGGGCCGTAAGACAAACACAAAATCCATGCCTCACCGGGATTCGAAGCCATAGACCCATCTCGGACGAATTTTCATCAACTCAGTGGGCTATAAGCAGTCGCCCGTCCCTAATTTAGGGGGGGGAGCGAGAAATCCAGGGCCGTAAGACAAACACAACATCCATGCCTCACCGGGATTCGAAGCCATAGACCCATCTCGGACGAATTTTCATCAACTCAGTGGGCTATAAGCAGTCGCCCGTCCCTAATTTAGGGGGAGGGAGAGAGCCAGAGCCGTAAGACAAACACAACATCCATGCCTCACCGGGATTCGAAGCCGTAGACCCATCTCGGACGAATTTTCATCAACTCAGTGGGCTATAAGCAGTCGCCCGTCCCTAATTTAGGGGGAGGGAGAAAGCCAGGGCCGTAAGACAAACACAACATCCATGCCTTACCGGGATTCGAAGCCATAGACCCATCTCGGACGAATTTTCATCAACTCAGTGGGCTATAAGCAGTCGCCCGTCCCTAATTTAGGGGAGGGAGAAAGCCAGGGCCGTAAGACAAACACAACATCCATGCCTCACCGAGATTCGAAGCCATAGACCCATCTCGGACGAATTTTCATCAACTCAGTGGGCTATAAACAGTCGCCCGTCCCTAATTTAGGGGGAGGGAGAGAGCCAGGGCCGTAAGACAAACACAACATCCATGCCTCACCGGGATTCGAAGTCATAGACCCATCTCGGACGAATTTTCATCAACTCAGTGGGCTATAAGCAGTCGCCCGTCCCTAATTTAGGGGGAGCGAGAGAGCCAGGGCGGTAAGACAAACACAAAATCCATGCCTCACCGGGATTCGAAGTCATAGACCCATCTCGGACGAATTTTCATCAACTCAGTGGGCTATAAGCAGTCGCCCGTCCCTAATTTAGGGGGAGAGAGAAAGCCAGGGCCGTAAGACAAACACAACATCCATGCCTCACCGGGATTCGAAGCCATAGACCCATCTCGGACGAATTTTCATCAACTCAGTTGGCTATAAACAGTCGCCCGTCCCTAATTTAGGGGGAGGGAGAGAGCCAGGGCCGTAAGACAAACACAACATCCATGCCTCACCGGGATTCGAAGCCATAGACCCATCTCGGACGAATTTTCATCAACTCAGTGGGCTATAAGCAGTCGCCCGTCCCTAATTTAGGGGGAGGGAGAAAGCCAGGGCCGTAAGACAAACACAACATCCATGCCTTACCGGGATTCGAAGCCATAGACCCATCTCGGACGAATTTTCATCAACTCAGTGGGCTATAAGCAGTCGCCCGTCCCTAATTTAGGGGGAGGGAGAAAGCCAGGGCCGTAAGACAAACACAACATCCATGCCTCACCGAGATTCGAAGCCATAGACCCATCTCGGACGAATTTTCATCAACTCAGTGGGCTATAAACAGTCGCCCGTCCCTAATTTAGGGGGAGGGAGAGAGCCAGGGCCGTAAGACAAACACAACATCCATGCCTCACCGGGATTCGAAGTCATAGACCCATCTCGGACGAATTTTCATCAACTCAGTGGGCTATAAGCAGTCGCCCGTCCCTAATTTAGGGGGGGGGGAGAAATCCAGGGCCGTAAGACAAACACAACATCCATGCCTCACCGGGATTCGAAGCCATAGACCCATCTCGGACGAATTTTCATCAACTCAGTGGGCTATAAGCAGTCGCCCGTCCCTAATTTAGGGGGAGGGAGAAAGCCAGGGCCGTAAGACAAACACAACATCCATGCCTCACCGGGATTCGAAGTCATAGACCCATCTCGGACGAATTTTCATCAACTCAGTGGGCTATAAACAGTCGCCCGTCCCTAATTTAGGGGGAGGGACAGAGCCAGGGCCGTAAGACAAACACAAAATCCATGCCTCACCGGGATTCGAAGTCATAGACCCATCTCGGACGAATTTTCATCAACTCAGTGGGCTATAAGCAGTCGCCCGTCCCTAATTTAGGGGGAGCGAGAGAGCCAGGGCGGTAAGACAAACACAAAATCCATGCCTCACCGGGATTCGAAGTCATAGACCCATCTCGGACGAATTTTCATCAACTCAGTGGGCTATAAGCAGTCGCCCGTCCCTAATTTAGGGGGAGCGAGAGAAAAAGCCAGGGCCGTAAGACAAACACAACATCCATGCCTCACCGGGATTCGAAGCCATAGACCCATCTCGGACGAATTTTCATCAACTCAGTGGGCTATAAGCAGTCGCCCGTCCCTAATTTAGGGGGGAGAGAGAAAGCCAGGGCCGTAAGACAAACACAACATCCATGCCTCACCGGGATTCGAAGCCATAGACCCATCTCGGACGAATTTTCATCAACTCAGTTGGCTATAAACAGTCGCCCGTCCCTAATTTAGGGGGAGCGAGAGAGCCAGGGCCGTAAGACAAACACAACATCCATGCCTCACCGGGATTCGAAGCCATAGACCCATCTCGGACGAATTTTCATCAACTCAGTGGGCTATA
The DNA here is from genome assembly GCA_039090855.1 of Macrothele yani. Lineage (NCBI taxonomy): Eukaryota > Metazoa > Arthropoda > Arachnida > Araneae > Macrothelidae > Macrothele > Macrothele yani. Next base: position 15,440,684 of record CM077031.1, on the reverse strand, counting down.
AGCAGTCGCCCGTCCCTAATTTAGGGGGAGGGAGAAAGCCAGGGCCGTAAGACAAACACAACATCCATGCCTTACCGGGATTCGAAGCCATAGACCCATCTCGGACGAATTTTCATCAACTCAGTGGGCTATAAGCAGTCGCCCGTCCCTAATTTAGACGGGAGGGAGAAAGCCAGGGCCGTAAGACAAACACAACATCCATGCCTCACCGAGATTCGAAGTCATAGACCCATCTCGGACGAATTTTCATCAACTCAGTGGGCTATAAACAGTCGCCCGTCCCTAATTTAGGGGGAGGGAGAGAGCCAGGGCCGTAAGACAAACACAACATCCATGCCTCACCGGGATTCGAAGTCATAGACCCATCTCGGACGAATTTTCATCAACTCAGTGGGCTATAAGCAGTCGCCCGTCCCTAATTTAGGGGGGGGGGAGAAATCCAGGGCCGTATGACAAACACAACATCCATGCCTCACCGGGATTCGAAGCCATAGACCCATCTCGGACGAATTTTCATCAACTCAGTGGGCTATAAGCAGTCGCCCGTCCCTAATTTAGGGGGAGGGAGAGAGCCAGAGCCGTAAGACAAACACAACATCCATGCCTCACCGGGATTCAAAGCCGTAGACCCATCTCGGACGAATTTTCATCAACTCAGTGGGCTATAAGCAGTCGCCCGTCCCTAATTTAGGGGGAGGGAGAAAGCCAGGGCCGTAAGACAAACACAACATCCATGCCTTACCGGGATTCGAAGCCATAGACCCATCTCGGACGAATTTTCATCAACTCAGTGGGCTATAAGCAGTCGCCCGTCCCTAATTTAGGGGGAGGGAGAAAGCCAGGGCCGTAAGACAAACACAACATCCATGCCTCACCGAGATTCGAAGCCATAGACCCATCTCGGACGAATTTTCATCAACTCAGTGGGCTGTAAACAGTCGCCCGTCCCTAATTTAGGGGGAGGCGAGAGAGCCAGGGCCGTAAGACAAACACAACATCCATGCCTCACCGGGATTCGAAGCCATAGACCCATCTCGGACGAATTTTCATCAACTCAGTGGGCTATAAGCAGTCGCCCGTCCCTAATTTAGGGGGGAGGGAGAAATCCAGGGCCGTAAGACAAACACAACATCCATGCCTCACCGGGATTCGAAGCCATAGACCCATCTCGGACGAATTTTCATCAACTCAGTGGGCTATAAGCAGTCGCCCGTCCCTAATTTAGGGGGAGGGAGAGAGCCAGAGCCGTAAGACAAACACAACATCCATGCCTCACCGGGATTCAAAGCCGTAGACCCATCTCGGACGAATTTTCATCAACTCAGTGGGCTATAAGCAGTCGCCCGTCCCTAATTTAGGGGGAGGGAGAAAGCCAGGGCCGTAAGACAAACACAACATCCATGCCTCACCGAGATTCGAAGCCATAGACCCATCTCGGACGAATTTTCATCAACTCAGTGGGCTATAAACAGTCGCCCGTCCCTAATTTAGGGGGAGGGAGAGAGCCAGGGCCGTAAGACAAACACAACATCCATGCCTCACCGGGATTCGAAGCCATAGACCCATCTCGGACGAATTTTCATCAACTCAGTGGGCTATAAGTAGTCGCCCGTCCCTAATTTAGGGGGGAGTGAGAAATCCAGGGCCGTATGACAAACACAACATCCATGCCTCACCGGGATTCGAAGCCATAGACCCATCTCGGACGAATTTTCATCAACTCAGTGGGCTATAAGCAGTCGCCCGTCCCTAATTTAGGGGGAGGGAGAGAGCCAGAGCCGTAAGACAAACACAACATCCATGCCTCACCGGGATTCAAAGCCGTAGACCCATCTCGGACGAATTTTCATCAACTCAGTGGGCTATAAGCAGTCGCCCGTCCCTAATTTAGGGGCGGAGGGAGAGAGCCAGAGCCGTAAGACAAACACAACATCCATGCCTCACCGGGATTCGAAGCCATAGACCCATCTCGGACGAATTTTCATCAACTCAGTGGGCTATAAGCAGTCGCCCGTCCCTAATTTAGGGGGGGGAGTGAGAAATCCAGGGCCGTATGACAAACACAACATCCATGCCTCACCGGGATTCGAAGCCATAGACCCATCTCGGACGAATTTTCATCAACTCAGTGGGCTATAAGCAGTCGCCCGTCCCTAATTTAGGGGGGAGGGAGAAATCTGGGGCCGTATGACAAACACAACATCCATGCCTCACCGGGATTCGAAGCCATAGACCCATCTCGGACGAATTTTCATCAACTCAGTGGGCTATAAGCAGTCGCCCGTCCCTAATTTAGGGGGGGAGGGAGAGAGCCAGAGCCGTAAGACAAACACAACATCCATGCCTCACCGGGATTCGAAGCCGTAGACCCATCTCGGACGAATTTTCATCAACTCAGTGGGCTATAAGCAGTCGCCCGTCCCTAATTTAGGGCTGCTGGTTCCAGGGATGGGAGAGGGCCATTGCCGTAAGACAAACACAACATCCATGCTTCACCGGGATTCGAACCCGGGCCCATCTCGGACGAATGATCAGAAGCCATCGCTTAGACCACTGCTCCACCGAGTCACTAAGGTCTTCAGAATGTCCATATCCACTGTTGCGGGTCTTCCGGATTTGGGACAGTCTGACAGGTCAAAATATTCCTCTCGAAACCGTTCGGAGCAACAACAGTACTAACGATGTGATATGGCATTGGTGGTCACACTGGTAATTTTCCTTACAGCACTTCCGTAGTTGCTACCGCGGCGCAACTCATACAGATAGCCATGACGGATGTGCTCCTTGTCCACTTCCATGTTGTCTGGGCGCTTACACTCTTCGTCTTGTGACGGCTAACTGCCACTGACTTGAGCCACCTACCTGCTGATGTGATGCCGGTGTGCTGCGCAATTTCTGTGGCGAATGTGCGCCTCCGACTTCGGGTACCTCGCCATCGGATATTACAAAGACATCGCTCTTTCCACCTTTTAGCAACACACAGCAACCGAAAAATTGTTATTCGGTCACCGCCGGGGAATTGAAACCCGGATCTCTCGATATCTAGCCGAGCGCGTTAGCCTTACACCACGGTGGCCAACAATTCACGGCGCTATGTGTGTTTCTCTGTCAGCATCTGACATTATAAATCCGTAAGATGGGCTCAGCTACTGAGACGTCTCCATCTGGTGGGCATTAACGGCACAGGCTATACACAGTGCGTCAAAGAATTTTTAAGACTGGCGCTAGATTTCAGCCTACGGTGGCGCCACCAGTGTAATCGCGAATGCGTTATAAACCGTGACCATCTGCTTGCTTTCTGCAAAAAGTACTGCGCAGTTGTTAAAGTAACTCAAACGAAACGGGCGTTCATTAGAGAAGTACAATTTTTTTCATGTTGAATTATTAAGATGGAACAAAGGGCTTTCATTAAATTTAACGCAAAACTTGGTAAAAGTGCCTCGGAAATGTACCAAATGATGAAACAAGTTTACGGTGAGTTTTGTTTAAGTAGATCAAATGTTTTCCTGTGGCACAAATGTTTTTTGGACGGAAGAGAGACGCTAGAAGTTAAGCATACCGGAAGACCAAGTTCATCTAGGACACCTGAGATTATTGAAAAAGTGCGTGATTTCGTGGCAAACGATCGATGTGCGTCACTAAGAATGATGGAAGAGTCTTTAAACATCAACAAAGAAACGATTCGAACCATCCTGCATGAATATTTGGGCAAAACAAAAGTCTGTGCTAAATTTGTTCCACACACGTTAACCAATGAACAAAAATCAAGGAGAAGTGCACATTGCAGAGACATCATTTCAGCCGCTGAAAACGATCCAAACTTCTTAAAAACGATTGTTACAGGTGATGAAACATGGTGTTTGCAATATGATCCTAAAACAAAGCGACAAAGTGCGAAATGGAAGTCAAAAAACTCGCCACAAGCCAAAAAAACAAGAAAAGTTCCATCGAAAATCAAAACAATGCTCATTTTATTCTTCGATAGTAAGGGTATTATCAACAAAGAATTTGTTCCAAGTGGCCAAACAATTACTGGTGAGTTTTATTTAAATGTTTTGAGGCGTTTGATGGGCAGAATTCGTCGCATTCGTCCAGAATATCGGGATGAAAGCAGTTGGTGTTTGTTCCACGATAATGCACCCAGTCACACCTCACTTCTTGTTCGTAGATTTTTGGTGAAAAATAACGTCTGTGTGTGTTGAATCATCCACCGTATTCGTCTGATTTAGCACCCTGCGACTTTTCTTTGTTCCCAAAACTTAAAATGACGTTAAAAGGGTGTTATTTTGATGATATTTCGACCATACAAACAGCTTCGACGCGTGCTTTGGAGGCAATTCCACAAAGTGAACTGGAACAGGCATTCGAATCATTATTAAATCGCTGTAACAAGTGTATTGAAGCCGGAGGGACTTATTTTGAATAACAAACCAAAACAAATTATAATTTCTTGTTCCTATTTCATTTTACAGACCCAGTCTTAAAAATTCTTTGACGCACTGTGTATATTAATTGTAGCAGTTAAATCCAAAGGGCGAGGTCCAAAGGGAAAATTCTCCAAATACGTGGCGTCAGTAAATAAACAAAGACATCGCTATTTCCACGTTTTAGCAACACACAGCAACCGAAAAATTGTGATTCGGTCACCGCCAGGGAATTGAATCCCGGATCTCTTGATGTGTAAGGCTAACGCGCTCGACTAGATATCGAGAGATCCGTGGATTCAATTCCCCGGCGGTGACCGAATAACAATTTTTCGGTTGCTGTGTGTTGGTAAAACGTGGAAAAAGCGATGTCTTTGTTTATTCAACGACGCTACGTATTTGGAGGATTTTCACATCGGATATTACTTTCTTTCCAAACCAACAGAACACTAAATTTTACATAATAAAATTTTTTGAAATCGGAAAATTCACTTGAGTTTATCCGTTTTTCTAAAATTCTTAGAAGATTCCACTCGTCATACGTTTTAGCTAATTGATTTTTTGAGGTGGTGGTGGTGGGGGGGGGGGGGGGTTGTTCTAAAATGTGGGCTCTTTACCCCGCTACTTCACGCCAAAATGCATTGACTACAATTTTATCCGCTCTGAATTGTTGATATAATCCCGACAACGACTTACTTATTGTAGTTGGAACTGGTGGAGTGATAGTCATCGCAGATTGGGTCAGGGATTTGTAGTTTTTGGGCTCTCGTCCTCTCTTGAAGCACGTAAGCGCCTCGAACGACTTTTGCACCGAAACAACATCCCATCTTCGATGTCAAATCGATTTCCTCGTCAATTTTTTTACGAGCGTCCTGCAATAGAAAGGGTTTAATCTTTCACTAAGCATTTGAAATAACTAAACAAACTTTAATAATGCATTAAAACAAGAAGAAATTCAATTTGTTTCTTATAAGGTGGATCCACCTAAAATTTATGCCTTTTATTTCCAATGGGAAAACTTCTGTAGCCGTTTTCTTCACAAGTAATGCATTCCCAAGGATGGAAATTTAAACATAGATTAACTTCATATTTTAGCCTAACATTTTCTAAAACTTAACCAGAATTATATTAAAAATCAGTAACTTTTCCTTTGGTGGTGTTGAGACCAGCAAACAGATGGCGCCACATTTGCATGTGACTTACTAAATGCAATCACAAAGTGAGAGTCCTCCGAATACAGTGAATAAACAAAGACATCGCTCTTTCCACGTTTTAGCAACACATATCAACCGAAAAATTGTTATTCTCTCACCGCTGGGGATCCGAAGCCCAGATCTCTCGATATCTCTCTGAGCGCGTTAGCCTTATATCACGGTGGCCAACAATCCACGGCGCCATGTGTGTTTTTCTGACAGCTTGTGACATCATAATCCGTAAGATGGGCTCAGCTACTCAGAGGTCTCCATCTGGTGGGCATTAACAGCACTGGCTGAATGATGTCAGAAACTGACAGAAAAACACACATAGCGCCGTGGACTGTTGGCCACCGTGGTGTAAGGCTAACACGCTCGGCTAGATATCGAGAGATCTGGGATTCAATTCCCCTACGGTGACCGAATAAAAATTTTTCGGTTGCTGTGTGTTGCTAAAACGTGGAAAGGGCGATGTCTATGTCCATTCACTGACGCCACCGTATTTGGAGGATTTTCACTTTGGATCTCACCCTTTGGATTCAACTTCTATAATTAATATATAGCTAGTGCCGTTAATGTCCACCAGATGGAGACGTCTCAGTTTCTGAGCCCATCTTACGGATTTATGATGTCAGAAGCTGAGAGAAAAACACACATAGCGCCGTGGACTGTTGGCGATCGTGGTGAAAGGCTAACGTGCTCTGTTAGGCATAGAGAGATCTGGGATTCGGATCCCAAGTGGTGACCGAATAACAATTTTTCGGTTGCTATGTGTTGCTAGAACGTGGAAAGAGCGATGTCTTTGTTTAAATACAATCACATCGCATTTTCCCCAATCATTTCGTTAAATTTTGGACTGCAATCAACACTTGTTTCTATTCATGCGTTATAAGAGATGCCAACCTAGTACCGTGTTGTTTCTCGTCTATCCCAAAGGGTTTCCGATGGTAATGCCAGTCATGCCTGTTGCAGCATTGTCGACAACTCCGCCCGAGACGTTGGTCCAGCATCCATACGTTCATCTGACGCTCCCGGCATCCCAGAGAGCTTCCACAGGGTTCAAGTTAGGAAACCTTGGGGGCCACTGGATGGTTCCCAACTCAGATGAGCATTCCTCGAGCCAGGCATGGGTTTTTCCTGCCCGGTGGGGCCGCGCATTGTACTGCTGGAACAGACCATCGGTCGCGGGATGCGCGAAGGCCTTGAAGGCATGTACATGTGATTAGCCAGGGTGTTACCAGCAGGCGGCAGTTCAGGGCATCTCCAAACACACAGAAGAATCTGACGTGTCTCATGGGAAGGCTCCTCAATTCAGCACCTAACCAACACCGCCTTGGACGGATCCGACCTCGCCCGATGGGGTCATGGCCTCATGTTATCCACGCCACATCCTCACCCTCCCGTTAGCTCGATACTGCTCAAAATGGGGTGAATCTGACAACACGACGCGGCCCTCCTCTGCAGAGGTTCAGTTTCGATGAGACGGGATGTCCGATGACGAGCAGTCAATAATGGAACACAATTAGGGCATTGTCTCCCGTAGCCCAGGGTATGCACCGTGCTCTCTACCGTTCGCCCTCTGAGGCTGCTTAGGCTTCCAACATTTAACCGGGAAGTGATTTGTGCAGCCTTTGCCAAGCGGTCAGGCTGTACGAGCCTTGGGCACGTGATCGACCACCGCTTGTTCTCTGAGCGCTGGTACATCCGTCGACGGTTTACTCGCGGTACACCCTTGATAGGGTGGCACTTGAGAACCCTAGTGTTCTTACTATTTGGGAGATCGAATGACACATCTCTCTTGCGCCGAGAATGCGTCTACGACCAAAGTCACTCATATCACCTCGTTCACCCATGTTGGTCGATTGCGATACACTGTTGGAAAGCTCTGCTGCCCGCCTATTTATTATCTGCGTTCGGTTTGGAATCTGCTCCACTGTGTGCGGGGGACGCCCATGTCAACTCCCCATCACCTCTATCTCTAAAGTTTTGTCTACTGAGTGCATATATACGGCAGCTCAGAACAGTCTTGTTGCTCCTCAGAACACTCCGGTGGCAGCTTAGAACATTCGGATGGCTCCTCAGAACAATCTGGTGGCTCCTCAAAACACTCCGGTGGTTCCTCAGAATACTATGGTAGCTCCTCAGAATCTTTCCGGTGGCTCCTCAGAACACTCTGGTGGTTCTTCATAACATTTCTGTGTCTCCTCAAAACACTCTAGTGGTTTCTCAGAACACTCCAGCGGCTCCTCAGAATACCCTGGTCGCTCTTCAGAACACTTAAGTGACTCATCAGAACACCCCGGTGGCTCCTCAGAACATTTTGGTGGTTCTTCAGAACCTTTCGCTGGCTCTTCAGAACACTTCGGTGGCTGCTTAGAACACTCCGGTGGCTCCTCAGAACACTCTAGTTGTTCCTCAGAACACTCCAGTGGCTCATAAGAACATTCCAGTCGGTGGCTCCTCGGAAGACTCCGGTGGGTCCTCGGAATATTCCGATGGCTGCATGGAACACTGGTGGCTACTCAGAATACTCTGGAGCTCTTCAGAATACTCAGGTAGCTCATCAGAACACTCAAGTAACTCATCAGAACACTCCGGTGACTCATCACAACATTCCGGTGGATCATCAGAACACTCCTATGGCTCCTCAGAACACTCCAGTGGCTACTCAGGATACCCTGTGGCTCTTCAGAATGCTCCGATAGCTCCTCAAAACACTCAAGTGACTCATCAGAATACTCCGGTGACTCATCACAACATTCCAGTGGCTCATCGGAACACTCCTATGGCTCCTCAGAATATTTCGGTGACTCTTCAGACCATTTTCGTGGTTCTTCAGAACACTCAGGAGGCTGCTTAGAACACTCTGGTGGCTGTTTAGAACACTCTGGTGGCTGTTTAGAACACTCTGGTGGCTCCTCAGAACCTTTCGGTGGCTTCTCAGAACACTCCGGTGGCTCCTCAGAACACTCCAGTGGCTACTCAAAATACCCTGGTGGCTTTTCAGAATACTCCGGTAGCTCCTCAGAACACTCAAATGACTCTTCAGAACACTCCGGTGGCTCATCAAAACATTCCGGTGGCTCATCAGAACACTCCTATGGCTCCTCAGAATATTTCGGTGGCTCCTCAGTACATTTCGGTGGTTCTTCATAACACTCAGGTGGCTGCTTAGAACACTCCGGTGGCTGTTTAGAACACTCCAGTGGTTCCTCAGAACACTCTAGTGGTTCCTCAGAACACTCTAGTGGTTCCTCAGAACATTCCGGTGGCTCCTCAGAAGACTCCAGTGGGTCCTCGAACACTGGTGTTCCTTCAGAACCTTTTGGTGGCTCCTCAGAACACTCCGGTGGCTGTTTAGAACATTCTAGTGGCTCCTCAGAACACGCAAGGTGTTCCTCAGAATACCCTGGTGGCTCTTCAAAAAACTCTAGTAGCTCCTCAGAACACTCAAGTGACTCATCAGAACACTCTGGTTCCTCCTCAGCACACTCAAGTGGCTCATCAGAACACTCCTATGGCTCCTCAGAACATTTCGATGGTTCTTCAGAACACTCAGGTCGCTGCTTAGAACCCTCTGGTGATTCCTCAAAACATTCTGGTATACCTTGGTGGCTGTTCAGAGTATTTTGGTGGCTCCCCAGAACACTCAAGTGGTGCATCAGAACACTCCGGTGCCTCCTCAGGACATTCCGATGGCTCCTCGGAACACCCTGGTAGTTGAGTGTTCTGAGTCGCAGTCTTTTGGTTATTCGTCAGTAGTAGAAAAGGACGGATTCTGGCTTAAACCGCAGCCCATAGACTTAACATTAGGCTGCGGCCGGGCGGACGCAGCCAGCCGCAACCAGCCGCAGCCGGGTGGATGGAGGGGGCGTGGTCAGTAGCAGTCTCCAATCCCCCGCTGCAATTTTTCCCCCTCGACCGAAGTGTGTGCTTATCTCCGAAGATAGTAGTATTTATTGGACTTTGTCGAATTTTGGGGGAAATCAATGAAGGCTTATTCCTTATTTTTTTAAATTTAATGAAGGTTTATTCATTATTTATTTTCCCCTCTCTCGACCCCATCCCCTTAGGTTATTGTTATGTAAAACGTTTTTTCCCTCGTAATTTGTTGATGTATTTTTTTTCAATTAATTTTCATGAATTCCTCATGTGTCTTCCCTAATGAAAATTATGTAGGGTAAGTATTAATTAATCATTTCTCTTTTTTTCTCGAATAATACGGTCATGTCCTCATCTCAAGAAATGTTATTATGATATCTTATTTTTGTTCATAAATGTTTGATTTTGAGGGATGGCAACACCCGAGTGGGAAAGGGGTTGGATATAGGGGGATGACAACTCGATGTGTTGCCCCCTAGCGGTGCTTCTTGGAACTTTCGATTGATCTTTGATTTTGAGGGATGGCAACGCCCGAGTGGGAAAGGGGTTGGATATAGGGGGATGTCAACTCGATGTGTTGCCCCCTAGCGGTGCTTCTTGGAACTTTCGATTGATCTTTGATTTTGAGGGATGGCAACGCCCGAGTGGGAAAGGGGTTGGATATAGGGGGATGTCAACTCGATGTGTTGCCCCCTAGCGGTGCTTCTTGGAACTTTCGATTGATCTTTGATTTTGAGGGATGGCAACGCCCGAGTGGAAAAGGGGTTGGATATAGGGGGATGACAACTCGATGTGCTGCCCCCTAGCGGTGCTTCTTGGAACTTTCGATTGATCTTTGATTTTGAGGGATGGCAACGCCCGAGTGGGAAAGGGGTTGGATATAGGGGGATGCCAACTCGATGTGCTGCCCCTAGCGGTGCTTCTTGGAACTTTCGATTGATCTTTGATTTTGAGGGATGGCAATGCCCGAGTGGGAAAGGGGTTGGATATAGGGGGATGTCAACTCGATGTGCTGCCCCCTAGCGGTGCTTCTTGGAACTTTCGATTGATCTTTGATTTTGAGGGATGGCAACGCTCGAGTGGGAAAGGGGTTGGATATAGGGGGATGCCAACTCGATGTACTACCCCCTAGCGATGCTTCTTGGAACTTTCGATGGATCTTTGATTTTGGGGGATGGCAACGACCGAGTGGGGAAAGGGCACTGCGTAGGTGTTAGATATGATGATGCTTCTTGGAACTTTATTATTTCGATGGATCTTTGATTTTGAGGGATGGCAACGACTGAGTGGGGTCCGTTGGGAATTTTTGCATTTATTCCTGTGGTTTGCAAGCAAGATTTCCCCCCTCTTCAATACTATTTTTCCCCCGGAGGAAATTTTTACGTAACGATGCTGGGGAATTTTCTTTCCAAGGGAATAAAAATGCTCCTAAGGTCTTAGCGAGGTTCTAACTCACGATGATTTGGTTTCCAAAAATAGTCAGGGGTCAAATGGTTTTCGTGTACTACGTATTCCCTATATATATATATATTTTTTTAAATTACTTTTACGTTATTTCTTCATGTGTTTTTATATATTTTTCATATGTTTTGAGGGAGTTTTTTCGTGTAGATGTAATGAATTTTCTGGGGAACTTTTCTTTTTCCTCCATTCAATTTTATTTCAGACCATGAGACGAGGAAATGCTTCTTTAGAAATTATTTCGTTCTTGTTCGCAGTAATTACTGGACATAGACTTCATGTTAATTCTGAGTCTTTCACCCCTGCAATAATATTTTCTCATAATTTTTTCGTATGTTCAAGAACTCTACAGATCTTTCCCAGTTAAAATTCTGCTCAAACAATATTTTCGGTCTTTATTTCCTTATAGCTTCCCAATTTCCGATATTTTTCTTCCTCTATCTTTGAAATTTCATTAAACTTCTCAATAGGTCAGGATTCTTTTTTTTTCTTGGACAAACTTATGAGTCCTTTTATTTACACTATCTTTTTTTTTCCATTTCATTTCAGCAAACGATTATTTTAGATGCAACAAATCGTCAGATTTTGGTTTCCTTATATAGCATATTTTCCAACTTGCTTAAAAAATATTCCTCAAAACTTGCATGTATGTCAAATATACATTTTTTTTATTCTTTCGTAGTTAGCCATACTTTTCGTGGACTGCCTCTACAGGAAAGCATTCAATGTCAAGACATACAATCTAAAACCTTTTTCTTTCAATAAAATTTGTATTCTTTGGGCTGAATATTTTTCCGTCTCGTCCGAAAAAACATTCATTCTAGAGGCAAAGCGACTAATTCCGTTCTTCCCATAAACATTATTTTTTTATTTATTTGATATTCAGAGTTGTATACATTTACTATCCAAAAAAGAGATATATTTAATGTAAAGGTATATTCTTCCAAGCTGGGGAAATATATATATATATTAGTTCATTTCCAGTTAAAGGAAATGCATCTTTATATTTCAATATGAAAAAAGAAGCCCTATAAGTGAAAGCTCAACCTAAAGACGGATAGATTGTTCCCACTCTCTCTACTCTATGACATTTCTTTACTGAATGAACCATGGCCTTTTTTTCATGAACTGCTTTAAAATCTTCGTTCTCACTTTACTATTGTCAGATGTCCCTTCAGTTCTTTACTTATTCAATTTTAATTTATTAAGAGAGTAGAACTCTTTTAGGCTTTCGAACTCTTTTAGGCTTTCTATTGACAGATTCCATGTCCCTCCAGTTCTTTACTTATTCAATTTTAATTTATTAAGTGAGTAGAACTCTTTTAGGCTTTCGAAGTACTTTCAAGTCTTTCATTACGAAAATTTTCACTGTCATGAAAGAAGCCATAATCGAGATGATTTACTATCGTTTCAATGAAAGTGTTTACGCATTCATTGCTATGATGTCAGATTTCATTTTCTTGTACTTCGAACAGAAATGAGTTTGAATCATTCGTCGAGAAAACATTTTTCATATATATATATATTTTGCCTCCGAATCAAACGAACTCAAAAAATAAGAGACGCACTTTAATATTTTTTTCCTCTTATGAGAGGAATACGGGAATATGATACCAAAATTAAAGAATATAGAATATCGACTTTCCTCTCAACACCTTTCATCTACGTTTTTTTTTATTTTTTTTATTTTCAATAAGCTGTTTCTATATTTTTACAACTGAATAGAATTATTTATTGAAAAGTTCTAAGTAAGACGAAAAATGGTTTTGTTGATTTCCTAAGAGGATGATTTTGGAAATTTTCGTTTTCTGGTAATTGTAAAAATCTCATAGAATAACATGGGAAAACTAGCATGCATAAAAGACTGTTTTGGATCGAGTAAATTGAAAGAATTTTACAAAGTTCATTTCAGAAAAGTACATTCCTTCCTAGTGTCAAAACGAATCACTTCGTTTTTTCTAAGATACCCTTTGGAATCTTATAAAAGTGCATAGGGTCAAAAACGATTTTGATGATTTTACTAAGATGACAGATTTCGGATTTCTTATGATAGAAAATACAGTGAATTTCCCATTGAATAACATGGGAAACTGCGAAATTTAAGAAGTACGTTTTCGTTCAAGTAAAATATTTTAAAAGTCTTTTTTCGAATCAGTTGAAAACAGACAGGGTGTGTTTCTGAACAGCTCATTATTTCCCAAGATCAAAACGAATCACTTCGTTTGTTTTTTTTTTTGTTTTTTTCCTAATGTGCGTTTCTGAAAGAAGTAAAAATAGTTTAGCTAGAAAATTGGAAAGATATTTTTATGAATCCTAGACTGGTTATTTTCGTATAGCTAGAAGGGTCTTCAGTGAGAGCACTTATTCTCTTTACAAACTAAGAGAATGAAGTGTAGTCAGTTTGAAAAAAAAATTCAAACTCCCCTAAATTTAGCCTTTTGTCCTGGTTTCGACTCAATACTGTAAAGCATTGCTCTCAGACCAGTTGAATTCCTGGCCCTTAATGAAATACATTAAGCCTTTCCCTTAAAAATAAGCAATCTCTTCTTCAATACCAGATCCCCAATAAATTTCTTTAAGAGTTATTCATTCCCACTTTTACTTTTTAAAACTTAAAATTCATTATTATTTAACTCATTACAAAAAATGAAACTCATTCATACAGAAAAAATATAAATGAATAAAAATAAATAAAGTAGTCCTAAAAAGGACTGTTTTTCTGGGTCCCCTTCATACAGCTGCTCCATGATCGGTATAAGGAATTTTTTTACCTGCTGATATCTCAGCACATTGACTTCACAGTCTCTAGCAAGTTCTTTACAATTATACTTTCCAAGAACGCTTTGGACGGGACATGGTCTCCAGTGACTGCAACAAAAGATTCTGCTAGAATCTTGGGGTTAAGCAATGCAACGGCATCATCGAAATACTTTTGCCACTTGGATTCGGGGGTGGCATATGCACAGCTGTGGGCCGTGATGTTTGCGAATATGCGATTTGGGGGTTGGTGGCACTCCATACAATAATATAAGTTATTGACATGTTCCTGAAGGCGATCCCTTACCATGTCAGCAAGCATGATGAAAAACTCTTCATCTGAGATGGAAGCAACAGGGGAAGAAATCCTTGGATGGTGCAAAACAGCCTTTCTAAAGACAGGTCCAAATAGTAGTTGAGTAATGCTGTCCCATATTTTTCCACATTGATCAATAAGAGTTCCAAATTGTTGACAAGTCAGCTTTATCGGAACAGGATTCAATCGACGAAAACCATGAATTCTGGGGAAAGCACTTCTAACGTGTAACTGCCAGAAGCATCTAAGAGGGAAGGACAGCAGGAAACGATAAGTTCACGATTAATCAAGATGTCACAATTCATGCCTTGAATCCAGTGTGATTTTCCCATGAATTTTCGGAACGTTGAAGCTGACATTGTTATTCCATTCTTAGAAGGGTAGAAAGATTCCCCATCTTTCCTATAACTTCGAATATGAACTCGGACCGTGTTGTTAAAATCGCATACTTTTGCAAACGTGTTTTCACCTAAATAAAAATGATGAGGTGCAAGATTTTTCATAGAAATTCTTGGGAGGATAACTTCTCCACACGATTTGGGCTTTAAAGGAACGGACTCACATAGCTTCTTAGCGAGAGTAGCAGAAATTTCACCACTTTGCTTCATCGTGGAAATGGAATCGGTAGCGCTCAAAGCAACTGACAAAAAAGAAGTGACTCGTTTGAAGACTAAAGACAAACTGAAGGAACAGCTCTTATTCTAAGTCAAAACTGAGAAGAGGTTGGAGTTCGTCACTTGTTTACTGTCATGGGTAAAGAACACTCGGTTATCTTCTTTCTAAAAGTCAAATTCAATCTAATGTTTGGAGCATTCTTTTGTCGAGGCAGACCATGACTCCAATACGAATTAGTTGGTGGCAGGATCTGTAGTAAAGTTCCAGATCTCAAAGATAAGGAAACTGGTTTAAACCCGTTTCGCTTGAAAACAAGAGTCTCTTTCCTGTCCGAGAGATACTGATGTAATACAAGACAAAGGATCTAATTCAGCTTCGTCATCATGGTGATCACCGATTTGGTTATCACCATTTCTTATAAAAGTGCATGGGGATCAAAAAACGATTTTGATGATTTTACTAAGATGACAGATTTCGGATTTCTTATGATAGAAAATACAGTGAATTTCCCATTGAATAACATGGGAAACTACGAAATTTAAGAAGCACGTTTTCGTTCAAGTAAAATATTTTAAAAGGTAATCAGTTGAAAACAGACAGGGTGTGTTTCTGAACAGATCATTATTTCCTAAAATCAAAACGAGTCACTTCGTTTTTCTTAACGTACGTTTCTGAAAGAAGTAAAAATAGTTTAGCTAGAAAATTGGAAAGAATTTTTTATGAATCCTAGACTGTTTATTTTTTTATAACTAGAGGGGTCGTCAGTGAGAGCACTTATTCTCTTTACAAACTAAGAGAATGAAGTGTAGTCAGTTTGAAAAAAAAATTCAAACTCCCTAAATTTAGTCTTTTGTCCTGGTTTCGACTCAATACTGTAAAGCATTGCTCTCAGACCAGTTGAATTCCTGGCCCTTAATGAAATACATTAAGCCTTTCCCTTAAAAATAAGCAATCTCTTCTTCAATACCAGATCCCCAATAAATTTCTTTAAGAGTTATTCATTCATCCTTTTACTTTTAAAACTTGAAATTCGTTATTATTTAACTCCTTATAAAAATGAAACACATTCACACTTTTACTTTAAAAAACTTGAAATAACTTCATACAAAAATGAAACCCATTCCCTTTTTTACTTTTAAAATTATAGAAAAAATAGATGATACAGAACATAGGTTCACTTTCTCATTCACACTCATGCATACAGAAAACAAAATTAAATAGTGCTATTTCAGCTGCATGGAGGTGTCAAGATGGGTGGGAAAAACCTCCATCTATCATTCAATTGGACTAAAACTGTTGAAGGATGTGAGCTATTCTCACTAGCTCCTCCATGCAAGCTGTCTGTCTCGAGGTTGGCCATCCCAGTCGATGATTTTATTTCAATCATTTCCACTTCGGAATCTGAATCCCAAGTAAGATCAATAATTTCAACTTCGGAATCTGAATCCCAAGTAAGATCAATAATTTCCGGATCTTCAGAAGTTAAGTCAACAACCTCCGGTTCTTGGGTAGAGTCTTCCACAACCCAGAAGTTTTCCCACTGTGAGGGGGGAGGAAGAGACCTAATCCACTGATTAACGTAGAAATCGTCTCTAGATTCCTGGAGGAGAGAAAAAAAATATATATATATATAATAAGAAATAAAAAAAAATAAAACCCTACATCCTAGATAAAGCAAAGAGAAAAATTAAAAATATTCTTACCGAGTCGAAGTCCAGGGGAGGTGTAGGGGAATTATTTCCTTTCAACATCTGTGATTCTAATAGCATGCGTTACTTCAAAGAAAACTTCGAGAAGCTGTGAGAATCTGATATCTCTCTTGCTACTATTATACTAGCAGAAGGATTGATAAGGAGGGATCATGTGATAACATACATGGAATAGAATGGTCTTTGAGGTCAACTTAAATCGACAGATCGCTCTATTTTATAAACTTTCCATTGTACAGGAAATAACATCTTTCTCAATCACCATAGTTCATGGGACCTTCTAAGGAGGTAAAAATATTCTAACGCGTATCTAATCAATGTTCTGTATACTTAAGACCAAGCGTAAATGGAATCGATAGCACTCTTCCTCCCTGAAGGAAATGACGTCTGCATACATCTCAAAATCCTTTGTTCCCTAAGTCAAACGCATGGAGGGAAAATCAAGTAATCTTATCTGTATTCCTTCGTTGAAAGTGTAATGCTGATTCGAATTTAACTTGAGAAAGGAAATGTTTTGTATCTTTTCTAAACAAACATACACTTTCAACGAAGGAATACAGATAAGATTACTTGATTTTCCCTCCATGCGTTTGACTTAGGGAACAAAGGATTTTGAGATGTATGCAGACGTCATTTCCTTCAGGGAGGAAGAGTTCTATCGATTCCATTTACGCTTGGTCTTAAGTATACAGAACATTGATTAGATACGCGTTAGAATATTTTTACCTCCTTAGAAGGTCCCATGAACTATGGTGATTGAGAAAGATGTTATTTCCTGTACAATGGAAAGTTTATAAAATAGAGCGATCTGTCGATTTAAGTTGACCTCAAAGACCATTCTATTCCGTGTATGTTATCACATGATCCCTCCTTATCAATCCTTCTGCTAGTATAATAGTAGCAAGAGAGATATCAGATTCTCACAGCTTCTCGAAGTTTTCTTTGAAGTAACGCATGCTATTAGAATCACAGATGTTGAAAGGAAATAATTCCCCTACACCTCCCCTGGACTTCGACTCGGTAAGAATATTTTTAATTTTTCTCTTTGCTTTATCTAGGATGTAGGGTTTTATTTTTTTTTATTTCTTATTATATATATATATATATTTTTTTTTTCTCTCCTCCAGGAATCTAGAGACGATTTCTACGTTAATCAGTGGATTAGGTCTCTTCCTCCCCCTCACAGTGGGAAAACTTCTGGGTTGTGGAAGACTCTACCCAAGAACCGGAGGTTGTTGACTTAACTTCTGAAGATCCGGAAATTATTGATCTTACTTGGGATTCAGATTCCGAAGTTGAAATTATTGATCTTACTTGGGATTCAGATTCCGAAGTGGAAATGATTGAAATAAAATCATCGACTGGGATGGCCAACCTCGAGACAGACAGCTTGCATGGAGGAGCTAGTGAGAATAGCTCACATCCTTCAACAGTTTTAGTCCAATTGAATGATAGATGGAGGTTTTTCCCACCCATCTTGACACCTCCATGCAGCTGAAATAGCACTATTTAATTTTGTTTTCTGTATGCATGAGTGTGAATGAGAAAGTGAACCTATGTTCTGTATCATCTATTTTTTCTATAATTTTAAAAGTAAAAAAGGGAATGGGTTTCATTTTTGTATGAAGTTATTTCAAGTTTTTTAAAGTAAAAGTGTGAATGTGTTTCATTTTTATAAGGAGTTAAATAATAACGAATTTCAAGTTTTAAAAGTAAAAGGATGAATGAATAACTCTTAAAGAAATTTATTGGGGATCTGGTATTGAAGAAGAGATTGCTTATTTTTAAGGGAAAGGCTTAATGTATTTCATTAAGGGCCAGGAATTCAACTGGTCTGAGAGCAATGCTTTACAGTATTGAGTCGAAACCAGGACAAAAGACTAAATTTAGGGGAGTTTGAATTTTTTTTTCAAACTGACTACACTTCATTCTCTTAGTTTGTAAAGAGAATAAGTGCTCTCACTGACGACCCCTCTAGTTATAAAAAAATAAACAGTCTAGGATTCATAAAAAATTCTTTCCAATTTTCTAGCTAAACTATTTTTACTTCTTTCAGAAACGTACGTTAGGAAAAAACGAAGTGACTCGTTTTGATTTTAGGAAATAATGATCTGTTCAGAAACACACCCTGTCTGTTTTCAACTGATTACCTTTTAAAATATTTTACTTGAACGAAAACGTGCTTCTTAAATTTCGTAGTTTCCCATGTTATTCAATGGGAAATTCACTGTATTTTCTATCATAAGAAATCCGAAATCTGTCATCTTAGTAAAATCATCAAAATCGTTTTTTGATCCCCATGCACTTTTATAAGAAATGGTGATAACCAAATCGGTGATCACCATGATGACGAAGCTGAATTAGATCCTTTGTCTTGTATTACATCAGTATCTCTCGGACAGGAAAGAGACTCTTGTTTTCAAGCGAAACGGGTTTAAACCAGTTTCCTTATCTTTGAGATCTGGAACTTTACTACAGATCCTGCCACCAACTAATTCGTATTGGAGTCATGGTCTGCCTCGACAAAAGAATGCTCCAAACATTAGATTGAATTTGACTTTTAGAAAGAAGATAACCGAGTGTTCTTTACCCATGACAGTAAACAAGTGACGAACTCCAACCTCTTCTCAGTTTTGACTTAGAATAAGAGCTGTTCCTTCAGTTTGTCTTTAGTCTTCAAACGAGTCACTTCTTTTTTGTCTGTTGCTTTGAGCGCTACCGATTCCATTTCCACGATGAAGCAAAGTGGTGAAATTTCTGCTACTCTCGCTAAGAAGCTATGTGAGTCCGTTCCTTTAAAGCCCAAATCGTGTGGAGAAGTTATCCTCCCAAGAATTTCTATGAAAAATCTTGCACCTCATCATTTTTATTTAGGTGAAAACACGTTTGCAAAAGTATGCGATTTTAACAACACGGTCCGAGTTCATATTCGAAGTTATAGGAAAGATGGGGAATCTTTCTACCCTTCTAAGAATGGAATAACAATGTCAGCTTCAACGTTCCGAAAATTCATGGGAAAATCACACTGGATTCAAGGCATGAATTGTGACATCTTGATTAATCGTGAACTTATCGTTTCCTGCTGTCCTTCCCTCTTAGATGCTTCTGGCAGTTACACGTTAGAAGTGCTTTCCCCCAGAATTCATGGTTTTCGTCGATTGAATCCTGTTCCGATAAAGCTGACTTGTCAACAATTTGGAACTCTTATTGATCAATGTGGAAAATATGGGACAGCATTACTCAACTACTATTTGGACCTGTCTTTAGAAAGGCTGTTTTGCACCATCCAAGGATTTCTTCCCCTGTTGCTTCCATCTCAGATGAAGAGTTTTTCATCATGCTTGCTGACATGGTAAGGGATCGCCTTCAGGAACATGTCAATAACTTATATTATTGTATGGAGTGCCACCAACCCCCAAATCGCATATTCGCAAACATCACGGCCCACAGCTGTGCATATGCCACCCCCGAATCCAAGTGGCAAAAGTATTTCGATGATGCCGTTGCATTGCTTAACCCCAAGATTCTAGCAGAATCTTTTGTTGCAGTCACTGGAGACCATGTCCCGTCCAAAGCGTTCTTGGAAAGTATAATTGTAAAGAACTTGCTAGAGACTGTGAAGTCAATGTGCTGAGATATCAGCAGGTAAAAAAATTCCTTATACCGATCATGGAGCAGCTGTATGAAGGGGACCCAGAAAAACAGTCCTTTTTAGGACTACTTTATTTATTTTTATTCATTTATATTTTTTCTGTATGAATGAGTTTCATTTTTTGTAATGAGTTAAATAATAATGAATTTTAAGTTTTAAAAAGTAAAAGTGGGAATGAATAACTCTTAAAGAAATTTATTGGGGATCTGGTATTGAAGAAGAGATTGCTTATTTTTAAGGGAAAGGCTTAATGTATTTCATTAAGGGCCAGGAATTCAACTGGTCTGAGAGCAATGCTTTACAGTATTGAGTCGAAACCAGGACAAAAGGCTAAATTTAGGGGAGTTTGAATTTTTTTCAAACTGACTACACTTCATTCTCTTAGTTTGTAAAGAGAATAAGTGCTCTCACTGAAGACCCTTCTAGCTATACGAAAATAACCAGTCTAGGATTCATAAAAATATCTTTCCAATTTTCTAGCTAAACTATTTTTACTTCTTTCAGAAACGCACATTAGGAAAAAAAAAAAAAAAAAAACGAAGTGATTCGTTTTGATCTTGGGAAATAATGAGCTGTTCAGAAACACACCCTGTCTGTTTTCAACTGATTCGAAAAAAGACTTTTAAAATATTTTACTTGAACGAAAACGTACTTCTTAAATTTCGCAGTTTCCCATGTTATTCAATGGGAAATTCACTGTATTTTCTATCATAAGAAATCCGAAATCTGTCATCTTAGTAAAATCATCAAAATCGTTTTTGACCCTATGCACTTTTATAAGATTCCAAAGGGTATCTTAGAAAAACGAAGTGATTCGTTTTGACACTAGGAAGGAATGTACTTTTCTGAAATGAACTTTGTAAAATTCTTTCAATTTACTCGATCCAAAACAGTCTTTTATGCATGCTAGTTTTCCCATGTTATTCTATGAGATTTTTACAATTACCAGAAAACGAAAATTTCCAAAATCATCCTCTTAGGAAATCAACAAAACCATTTTTCGTCTTACTTAGAACTTTTCAATAAATAATTCTATTCAGTTGTAAAAATATAGAAACAGCTTATTGAAAATAAAAAAAATAAAAAAAAACGTAGATGAAAGGTGTTGAGAGGAAAGTCGATATTCTATATTCTTTAATTTTGGTATCATATTCCCGTATTCCTCTCATAAGAGGAAAAAAATATTAAAGTGCGTCTCTTATTTTTTGAGTTCGTTTGATTCGGAGGCAAAATATATATATATATGAAAAATGTTTTCTCGACGAATGATTCAAACTCATTTCTGTTCGAAGTACAAGAAAATGAAATCTGACATCATAGCAATGAATGCGTAAACACTTTCATTGAAACGATAGTAAATCATCTCGATTATGGCTTCTTTCATGACAGTGAAAATTTTCGTAATGAAAGACTTGAAAGTACTTCGAAAGCCTAAAAGAGTTCTACTCACTTAATAAATTAAAATTGAATAAGTAAAGAACTGGAGGGACATGGAATCTGTCAATAGAAAGCCTAAAAGAGTTCGAAAGCCTAAAAGAGTTCTACTCTCTTAATAAATTAAAATTGAATAAGTAAAGAACTGAAGGGACATCTGACAATAGTAAAGTGAGAACGAAGATTTTAAAGCAGTTCATGAAAAAAAGGCCATGGTTCATTCAGTAAAGAAATGTCATAGAGTAGAGAGAGTGGGAACAATCTATCCGTCTTTAGGTTGAGCTTTCACTTATAGGGCTTCTTTTTTCATATTGAAATATAAAGATGCATTTCCTTTAACTGGAAATGAACTAATATATATATATATTTCCCCAGCTTGGAAGAATATACCTTTACATTAAATATATCTCTTTTTTGGATAGTAAATGTATACAACTCTGAATATCAAATAAATAAAAAAATAATGTTTATGGGAAGAACGGAATTAGTCGCTTTGCCTCTAGAATGAATGTTTTTTCGGACGAGACGGAAAAATATTCAGCCCAAAGAATACAAATTTTATTGAAAGAAAAAGGTTTTAGATTGTATGTCTTGACATTGAATGCTTTCCTGTCGAGGCAGTCCACGAAAAGTATGGCTAACTACGAAAGAATAAAAAAAATGTATATTTGACATACATGCAAGTTTTGAGGAATATTTTTTAAGCAAGTTGGAAAATATGCTATATAAGGAAACCAAAATCTGACGATTTGTTGCATCTAAAATAATCGTTTGCTGAAATGAAATGGAAAAAAAAAGATAGTGTAAATAAAAGGACTCATAAGTTTGTCCAAGAAAAAAAAAGAATCCTGACCTATTGAGAAGTTTAATGAAATTTCAAAGATAGAGGAAGAAAAATATCGGAAATTGGGAAGCTATAAGGAAATAAAGACCGAAAATATTGTTTGAGCAGAATTTTAACTGGGAAAGATCTGTAGAGTTCTTGAACATACGAAAAAATTATGAGAAAATATTATTGCAGGGGTGAAAGACTCAGAATTAACATGAAGTCTATGTCCAGTAATTACTGCGAACAAGAACGAAATAATTTCTAAAGAAGCATTTCCTCGTCTCATGGTCTGAAATAAAATTGAATGGAGGAAAAAGAAAAGTTCCCCAGAAAATTCATTACATCTACACGAAAAAACTCCCTCAAAACATATGAAAAATATATAAAAACACATGAAGAAATAACGTAAAAGTAATTTAAAAATATATATATATATATAGGGAATACGTAGTACACGAAAACCATTTGACCCCCTGACTATTTTTGGAAACCAAATCATCGTGAGTTAGAACCTCGCTAAGACCTTAGGAGCATTTTTATTCCCTTGGAAAGAAAATTCCCCAGCATCGTTACGTAAAAATTTCCTCCGGGGGAAAAATAGTATTGAAGAGGGGGAAATCTTGCTTGCAAACCACAGGAATAAATGCAAAAATTCCCAACGGACCCCACTCAGTCGTTGCCATCCCTCAAAATCAAAGATCCATCGAAATAATAAAGTTCCAAGAAGCATCATCATATCTAACACCTACGCAGTGCCCTTTCCCCACTCGGTCGTTGCCATCCCCCAAAATCAAAGATCCATCGAAAGTTCCAAGAAGCATCGCTAGGGGTAGTACATCGAGTTGGCATCCCCCTATATCCAACCCCTTTCCCACTCGAGCGTTGCCATCCCTCAAAATCAAAGATCAATCGAAAGTTCCAAGAAGCACCGCTAGGGGCAGCACATCGAGTTGACATCCCCCTATATCCAACCCCTTTCCCACTCGGGCGTTGCCATCCCTCAAAATCAAAGATCAATCGAAAGTTCCAAGAAGCACCGCTAGGGGGCAGCACATCGAGTTGACATCCCCCTATATCCAACCCCTTTCCCACTCGGGCGTTGCCATCCCTCAAAATCAAAGATCAATCGAAAGTTCCAAGAAGCACCGCTAGGGGGCAGCACATCGAGTTGTCATCCCCCTATATCCAACCCCTTTTCCACTCGGGCGTTGCCATCCCTCAAAATCAAAGATCAATCGAAAGTTCCAAGAAGCACCGCTAGGGGGCAACACATCGAGTTGACATCCCCCTATATCCAACCCCTTTCCCACTCGGGCGTTGCCATCCCTCAAAATCAAAGATCAATCGAAAGTTCCAAGAAGCACCGCTAGGGGGCAACACATCGAGTTGACATCCCCCTATATCCAACCCCTTTTCCACTCGGGCGTTGCCATCCCTCAAAATCAAAGATCAATCGAAAGTTCCAAGAAGCACCGCTAGGGGGCAACACATCGAGTTGCCATCCCCCTATATCCAACCCCTTTCCCACTCGGGTGTTGCCATCTCTCAAAATCAAACATTTATGAACAAAAATAAGATATCATAATAACATTTCTTGAGATGAGGACATGACCGTATTATTCGAGAAAAAAAGAGAAATGATTAATTAATACTTACCCTACATAATTTTCATTAGGGAAGACACATGAGGAATTCATGAAAATTAATTGAAAAAAAAATACATCAACAAATTACGAGGGAAAAAACGTTTTACATAACAATAACCTAAGGGGATGGGGTCGAGAGAGGGGAAAATAAATAATGAATAAATCTTCATTAAATTTAAAAAATAAGGAATAAGCCTTCATTGATTTCCCCCAAAATTCGACAAAGTCCAATAAATACTACTATCTTCGGAGATAAGCACACACTTCGGTCGAGGGGGAAAAATTGCAGCGGGGGATTGGAGACTGCTAATGACCACGCCCCCCTCCATCCACCCGGCTGCGGCTGGTTGCGGCTGGCTGCGTCCGCCCGGCCGCAGCCTAATGTTAAGTCTATGGGCTGCGGTTTAAGCCAGAATCCGTCCTTTTCTACTACTTTCGTCCTAGATGTGCCGGATTCGTATGTCCCTCCTGAGGTACAGACGGCATGCCTGTCTGATGGCTGTGATTCTGTTCCTTCTCTGAAATTTAGAACTGGCGACTTCTTAAAGCTCATAGAGTTTCTCATAGTGGAAATTTAATCCAGAAACAAGAAAATAACACCAACAATAAATAACTTTAGTCAAAGTCATGCGTATATTAAAGGATAGAAAAGGAAATTACATAAATCTAGGTACTCTTTAGTACACAGACGTGACATAAGTAAACAAACACCTGTCGTAACGTCATTTTTGCTATGTTGTGGAGTCTAAAACGAATTTTTTTTTTTGATTGGAGGTTTAACGACCACCGTGAGCAACTCAATGGGCTATAAGCAGTCGCCCGTCCCTAATTTAGGGTCACTGGTTCCAGGGAAGGGAGAGAGCCAGTGCCGTAAGACAAACACAACATCCATGCCTCACCGGGATTCGAACCCGGACCCCAGACGGACGAATGATCAGAGGTCAGCGCCTTAGACCACTGGAGAAGAGTAACATCATGCAATTATGTGCCTCCAACTACGATCCATGACTCAAACGGGAAACCTTTCTTGCATATTGGGCTTCCTTTTTGGCGCACAGATGTCGAAGACCGGCGGGAAATTTAAAGAACCTCGTCAATCCGATGCCGCGGCTCATGCCAGTGGATTGAAAAGTTGAATAAGAATCACTCTGCCAATCCCATCCCCGCCCTGGCGCCTTCGCAGTCTATGACAAGTAGTGGGCGTTATCACGATCGTCGAAAACAGCAGATATACGTCAGTCACTACCAGACAGGGAGCGAAATTTCTCTCGGCTAGTTAGTAGTTACACTCGTTTTCTTTCTCGTTCAGGTGGAAAATATATTTTTTCCCGTTTCATTTATTTTTTTTGCGCGTATTGTGCGTGTTACATGAAAGTGAGGTATTTCTTCCCAAACCAAAGTTTGAAATAACATGTCCGCAAAACGATCAGTCCATGATTTTTTTCGAACAAGTGTTAATCAGAAGAAGAAAAGTAAATCATGCGATATTGCTTACAAAGTGGAAAATGATTATCAGACGGCTTCAACTTCATCAACAGCGTGTGGTGAATCATTAGGAATCAACTAGGATTCTTTAAGTGCTTGTAGCGATTCAATGGAAAATTTTTACGAACGCAGTGCTTGTGAAAATAAAACACTGGAAGGACCATATGACCGCAAGACAAAAAATGTTGAACTCGGAGAGCTTGATATAGCAACTTCACTTTCGGATCAACCGAAACAGCCTATATTAAAACAGTTCCCACAAACAAATACGGTAAAGAACAAAGAAGCTTACAGACATATTAATTAATACATGTTTCCATGGCTTGCATACACGAGATAGCAAAGCCAGATTTACTGGACACATAACAACAGATACAAAGATGAAACGATTGAGCTTACAGGTCCGTGCGACTTGCGGAACACGCACACATCAATAGTTCGTGTGCCCCCCCCATGGCTGGCAATAACGGCCGCTACACGCCGCGGCATCGAACGAAAGAGGCTTTGGATGTGGGCTTGGGGTATGTCGGTCCAGGCTGATTCCACACTGTTGCCACAGTTCATCACGGGTTGTGCTTGCCTGGCCACTCGGTTGCTGATCAGCGACCAGACGTGCTCGATGCGCGACATATCGGGAGAACACGCGGGCCATGGCAGTAGTGACATCTGGTGGGCCGTGAAGAATTGTTGCACGATGCGTGCCGCGTGCGGGCGCGCTTTGTCCTGTTGAAACGTGGCCGCTGGCAGGTCCTGCAGGTAAGGGAGGACTACAGGCTCCAAAACGTCGGAGATGGTGCGGTGGCTGTTGAGTGTACCGGCGATGCGTACCAGTGGGGTGCGGGTGTCATATCCAATTGCGCCTCAAACCATAACGCCAGGTGACGGACCGGTATAGCGATGCATAATGCAGGCGTCATACAGTCTCTCGCCGCGGTGCCGCCACACGCTGATCCGACCATCGTGGTGTTGCAGGCAGAAGCGGGATTCGTCGGAGAACACAACGTCGTGCCATTCCGTAGTCCAGGTGCGGCGTTCAACGGTCCACTGCCGCGGCGTTTGCATTTGGTGCAACGTCAATGGTAATCGAAGCAATGAGCGCCGTGCGACAAGTCTCCGCTCCTGCAGACGACGTCAAACGGTACGTGCTGACACAGGTTGTTGCGCAACACACCCTAATTCCTGCGCTAACGTTCGTGATGTGGCGGTGCGAGCCGTCAATGCCCGCCGCACAACATGCCGGTCCTCGCGTTCGATGGTGTGCCGCGGCTGCGGCAATCGCTCACGTCGGTCCGTTCGTCACTCCTGCACCCACCGAATCCATACTCGCCTCACTGTGGCTGGATGTCGTCCCACACGGGCACCGATGTCTCGGTACGATAAACCTCTGTCGTGATAAGCCACTATTCGTCCTCTGTCAAACCCCGAAACGTGCTGGAATGACTGCCGTATTCTCTTCGACGAGGCATCAGGAAGCTTCCCACGCACAAAGGTCCGGCAGCACAACACACTTCCACTACTTACACCCCGCCTTCTGTGTACCCTTCTCATAGTGCTTCTCGGTGGCGTGCCGGGCGCACACGATTTGCATATGCCCTGGAATGCTAATCGTTTGCATGTCCTCTCGAGGGCGAAGCATGCTGCGAATTTCAGGCCAATCGGATGCTTCCTTCTTGGTGCTGCATTTTGGGTGGCCAGCAGTGTAATATAAAGAGATTCCGCCTTTTGTTTTCCATGTAGAATGTTTTCTTCGGACGACAAAAAACATCAGGTCATCTTCGTTCAACGAGGTTACAGCAATTAAAAAAACGCCTTGAACAGGATTCGGGTTTTAAAAATCAACAAAACTTATTTGGTGTCGTGTACCTCTTATAGGAAAATGAAATCAAGAAGGGCCGATTCATCAGTTGCCACACTTCAAAGTGCTGCATGTGCAGCATCTATGAAAATGCAAGTGCAAAGATTCGGCTGTTTGAAAATACAACACACATAAAAATTGGAAAAGGAGTGAGACAAGGTGACACCATATCTCCGAAGCTCTTTAATGCCACATTGGAAAATGTCTTTCAATCACTGAACTGGGAAAACAAAGGGATAAAGATTAATGGAGATTATCTATAACCCACCTTCGTTTTGCTGATGACATAGTCATTTTTGCAACTACCCCATCAGAGCTGCAGAGTATGATCCAGGAACTTGCTGACAATAGTAAAGAAGTGGGATTAAAAATGAACTTTTAGAAGACAAAAGTGATGTTCAATGCTTTTACAAGAAATGAAGATTTATCGATTGATGGAGAAAAGCTGGAGATAACAGACACGTACGTTTATCTTGGACAGCAGATATCAAGTGAGGGTCACATTAATGAAGAAATTATTCGGTGTACAAAACTTGCCTGGAGAGCTTTTGGAAGAAGCAGCATAATTTTCAAGAGCAATATGACATTATGTCTTAAAAGGAAAGTGTTTGATCAATGCATCCTTCCAGTGTTTACGTATGGTACAGAGACGTGGACCTTAACTAAAAGAGACATACAAAGGCTGCAGACAACTCAAAGTAGCATGGAGAGGTGCATGCTTGGTGTAACCTGGAGAGATAAGAAGAGGAACTCGTGGATCCGAAAAATGACAAGAGTGGAAGACATCATGATCAGAGTTAAATCCCTGAAATGGCAATGGGCTGGACATACTGCCAGGAGGACAGACCATCGATGGACAGCCGAAATTTAAGATTGGATTCCAAGGGACAGAAAGAGACACAGAAGAAGGCCAAGTGGGAGATGGGTGGATGAAATTCGAAAATATGCGGGAGTTACATGGAGGAGACTGGCGCAAGACAGACCGTTGTGGAAGAGGCTTGAAGAGACCTTCGTCCAGCAGTGGATTGATAACCAGTCAACCATTATAATGATTGACAATGATGATGATTATGATGATGATATATATACAGGGTGCATAGGAAAGTCCCTTTTGCCTAGAATAACTTGTGAACGGAGAGAGGTACAGTTATGCAAGTGAGATAACGGTATAGTAAAGCGACTACGCCCGATCGAATGCAACCAATAGCAGCGCCCCTAGTGGCGAAATGCGGAAGTTAGCCATTGCATATCGAAAACGAAAGGGGATAGAGCAAAATTTCCAATTACAAAGTTGTAGAACATCAATCAATTAGTGCAAAACGACATTTGTTTTACACTGATAAGATAAATTGTCGCCTGAATACCTTAAAATGTCCGAAATCGATGCGTGACCTTTTGTGTGAACGTTTGAAGGGAACAGGCATAAGTATGAGCAAATACACACAATTTATTGCATAAATGCGCACTTATGTCTATACAGCTTGATGACGTCAGACAAAACAAAAAAGGCAAACTGGCGCACAGTGATAAAAAGTTAATGTCGAGTACGTTCGGAGAGTTCGCCATTGCCCACGATACGCATTTGTATTCGTGAAAGTAACTCTGCATGCACATTCCTCAGCATGACAGGTATCACACTATTGCAAGCATCTGTAACACGACGACGTAGATCCAGCAGACTTGTAGGCGCTGTTGCATACACCTGATTTTTTACGTAAAACCAGAAATCGAAGCTCGCGATTCTCACACTGCGTACGTAGACGTAAACTTCTGATCATGGTACATCCTGCAACTGGTTTTTACATCGTAGGTACGGTACAACGTCACAATCCGCATTTGCATACGGCTACATTTGCGAAATGTGAATATGCAGATTCGAATCGTCGCGCATCGATTTCGGACATTTTAGGGTATTCAGGCGACAATTTATCTTATCCGTGTGAAACAAATGTCGTTTTGTACTAATTTTATTTTTATTTTTTTTTTTATTGGAGGTTTAACGACCACCGTGAGCAACTCAATGGGCTATAAGCAGTCGCCCGTCCCTAATTTAGGGTCACTGGTTCCAGGGAAGGGAGAGAGCCAGTGCCGTAAGACAAACACAACACCCATGCCTGACCGGGATTCGAACCCGGACCCCTTACGGACGAATGATCAGAGGCCAACGCCTTAGACCACTGCGCCACCGGGGCGGCTTGTACTAATTAATTGATGCTCTACAACTTTGTAATTTGAAATTTTGCTCTATCTCTTTTTAGCACGTCTTTTTTTAAAAAAATCGTGCTTCTGTTATCGGTTTGTCCATCGTCCGTCCGTCCGTCTGTCCGTCTGTACCCACGATATCTCAGCAACTATTAGTCCAATTTAAAAAATTCTTTTTGCATTGGGAATCTTGAAATATGCAAATGATGATCCTTCATTTCGTTTTTTTTTTACGATGTACAATTTCACCGCTAGAGGGCGTAAATGCAGATGATGTCGAATTAAAAAAAAACGTTTTATTCCACATATTTGCTTCTAAACATCCGATTGAAAAAAAATTTATATGTTTCGATTCCATTTATGTCGAAGAGTATTTTAGATATAGTTACTTTTTCAAATTACGCACAGATTTTCTGCTAAGGGGCGTAAAAGTAAATTACATTTTCCCCGATAACTCTTCTTCTAAAACTCCGATTTGAAAAAACTTTTCTTCAGCGGATACATCTCCTGATGGAAAATCTTTTGCATATAATTTCAAATTTTTGGTAAAAAATGCTTTGGCCACCAGGGGGCGTAAGTGGTAATTTTTGCTACTGATGTATTTGCCATAAAATCTGAACTTCTAAAATATCGATTAAAAAATTCTTTCGTGGACTGATGCCACTCACATCGATAAACCTTTTCGGAATATTTTCTTCTTAAAATATTTCACAGTTTCTCCGCCAGGCGGCGTGGATGTACATCTTATTTTTGTCAATATCTCTGCTTCTAGGAGTCCGATTTGAAAAATTCCTTCTTTGTTGGATAGTGTTTTCCACGTGACGTGTTTTTCATATAATTTCAAAATTTTCAAGTAATTCATAGACTTTCCGCTAGAGGGCGTAGCGGTAAATTGCGTTTCCCCCTATATCTCTGCTCCTAAATCTCCGATTTGAAAAATTCTTCCTGCACCGCATACAGCTCCTGATGGGAAATCGTTTGCACATAATTTCTAATTTTTGTAAAAAAAATAGTTTGGCCACCAGGGGGCGTAGATCTTAATTTCCGCTTCTGTTGTATTTGCAGCAAAATATGAGCTTCTAAATTCTCGACTGAAAAAAACGTCGTTTGTTGACCGATACTACTCATGACGACAAACCTCTTAGAAACATTTTCTTCTTAAAATAGTGCATGGTTTCTACGCCAGGGGGTGTAGATGTACATCTTATTTTTGTCAATATCTCTACCTCTAGGAGTCCGATTTGAAAAATTCCTTCTTTGTTGGATAGTGTTTTCCGTGTGATATGTATGTTTTTCATATAAATTTCAAAATTTTTAAGTAATTCATAGACTTTCCGCTAGGGGGCACAAAGGTAAATTGCATTTTCGGCGTTGTTTCTGCTCCTAAAGCTCTTATTTGAAAAATTCTTCCTGTATCGCATACAAGACCTGATGGAAAATATTTTTCACATAATTTCTAATGTTTGGTAAAGAATGGTTTAGCCACCAGGGGTCATAAGTGTTAATTTCTGCTTCTGAAGTATTTGTTGCAAAATCTGGGCTCCTGAAAGCTCGACTAATTTTTTTTTCTTCGACCGATACCGCTTATACGGATAAACCTTTTGAGAATACTTTCTTCCTAAAATAATGCATGATTTTCCCACCAGGAGACGTAAAGTCACATCTTATTTTTGTCGATATCTCTGTTTCTAAGAGTTCGTAAGCTCACGATTCCGTTTACAGCAATATCTGAGGGATTAAAATCCCGATTGAAAATCTTTTTTCTTTGGTCAGAACTATTGTTTTCCATACCGGTTTCATTAACTTTGAATAGCTTTGATAAATTTAATTTGCGTCAGAACGGATTCAAAAGACGTGCTTATCACACCCGAAAATTCGGTGTCAACTTTCTTGTTTCGTTTTCGATTTGCAATGGCTAACTTCCGCATTTCGCCACTAGGGGCGCTGCTATTGGTTGCACTCGATCGGGTGTAGTCGGTTGACTTAACCGTTATCTCACTTGCGTAACTGTACCTCTTGGCAACTGTCGTTGCCAAGTCACAGCAATTGAACACCTGTGGGCTACATTGGATGGAAAACTACGACGTATGCCATAGAAACCAACCAGCAAGGAAACCTTCTGGCCTTGTTGAGTGAATCGTGGGCTCAAATTGAGCGCCATTGCTGATTTCATTTCCATAATACTTGGTTAATATATATCAAATACGTGGAGATAATGTAAATGGACGATATCATCACTCTTTCCACGTTATTTTTTTTAAACAACGCATAGCGACTGAAAAATTGTATTCCGACACTGCTGGGATCGAACCCCAGAACTCTCGATAACTAGTCGAGTGCGTTCGAATTTACGCTACAGCGCCAACAATTCTCAGAATTTATCAGCTACAATTAAAATAGCTGTTGCGTTAAATGCCACCAGATGACGACATCTCAGTTGCTGAGACCATCAATACGTATTCGTGTAGTCAGATGCTGACTGATAAACCACGCATGGCGCTGAGAATTGTTGGCGCTGTAGCGTAAATTCGAACGCACTCGACTAGTTATCGAGAGTTCTGGGGTTCGATCCCAGCAGTGCCGGAACACAATTTTTCAGTCGCTATGCGTTGTTTTAAAAAATAACGTGGAAAGAGTGATGATATCGTCCATTTACATTTTCCATAATACTTGACAGGTAGAAAGCCTTACGGACTGCAAAGTGTATGGCTACCAGATATTAAATCCAGCTACAACTTCAGATCCTTCCATTCAATGCGGACAGAAAATGATTGAGAGACCCTTTGCAAATATAATATCTACGCTGAAAAGGACGTTTTGGG
This sequence comes from Macrothele yani, assembly GCA_039090855.1. NCBI lineage: Eukaryota > Metazoa > Arthropoda > Arachnida > Araneae > Macrothelidae > Macrothele > Macrothele yani. The sequence continues at coordinate 15,408,402 of CM077031.1, read as the reverse complement.
CCAAATTTCACATTTTGTAAAAATGCGTTCATTTTAAAGCCTCATTCTTTAGGATTCCAAAACTGCCTATGTTTCTTGTCTACGATGAATAGATACAGAGTTATAGCAATCGGAATATCTAAACCCAGGTGACACTTGAAAGGCTGGAAGTTGGGAAATAATTAGGTTAGACTTACACTTTGTGCATAAAATTGTAGTAGAAAATACACTATCTACCAACAAGTAATTGGACACCCCTGCAATCGACGATATCTGCGGTCCTGATACACGTCACGGCCGCCGCCGTTAAATATCGTGTGGGAAACAACAACGCAACCAGTCGCATGCAAGATGCCACGCAGTTCGGAGCTCTCTGATTTCGAGAAAGGTGTAATCGTCGAGTATCACAGAAATGGCAGATCCATACGTGACATATCCAGCGAGTTGAAGTACCCAAAATCGACAGTGGCCTACGTGATTGGCTAGTGGAAGGTGAGAGGTGACTGTCGGAATGGGCCCTGACCCGGCAGACCCACAAAACTGGGAGTTAGAGACCGACGGGTGCTGGCCAGAGAAATTCGGAAAAACCGCACCAAATCGATGGGCCACATCCGCGAGGAGTTTCAACAGGCATCCGGGAGTGTTCTTTCGATGAATACCATCCTTAAGGAAGCCCATCTGCTCGGTTATCATGGACGTGCTGCCGCCCACAAGACTTTGATCACCAAGTCCAATAGCGCAGCTCGGCTAACGTGGTGCGAAGAACGTCGACAGTGGATCGTTGAACAGTGGAAACAGGTTCTCTGGAGCGACGAATCAAGGTTCACCCGCTACTGTTCGGATGGCAAGGTTTGGGTTTGGCGTCTGCTTGGAGAACGCCTCCTGCCGGAATGTATTGTGCCAACTGTGAAGTTCGGCGGTGGTGGAATTATGCTATGGGAGTGTTTTTCCTGGTATGGTACGGGACCCTTGGTCGCAATTCCTGGTAGACTCAACGCCGAGACCTACTGCACCATTTTGGATGACCATGTGCTTCCTACGTTGTGGCAGTTTTACGGGGTGGACCCATGTTACTTTCAGGATGACAATGCCACCTGTCATGTTGCGAAGTCCACCATGGCTTGGTATGGTGACAATGGGGTTAATCAAATGGACTGGCCTGCGCAGAGCCCGGACCATAACCCTATCGAGCACCTCTGGGACGAGTTGGAGCGTCGACTTAAGGGGTGCACCCACCGTCCGAAATCGGTGAAGGAACTGACCTGTCTTCTCCAAGCCGAGTGGAAGAAAATACCGCTAGCCGTCGTACAACGCCTGGTTGAGAGTATGCCCCGGAGGGTCGCAGCTGTAATCGCCGCTCGTGGAGGCTCCACCAACTATTGAAGATGAATAAACTTCGTTTTCCTTTGCTATCACAGGTGTCTAATTACTTGTTGGTAGATAGTGTATTTTGTACAAGGTTTTACGGATCTCGCAATACTTTCATGCAATTATGTGATGCAATTTATCTTTTCGAGGGTGGCAAACATAAACATACTTTTCATCCCATCAAAACTCTGTCTTGGACCGCTGGTGGCCTAGTGGTCAACGTTCGTGACTGCCACGGAGAGGACCTCTGTTTCGAATCCAGCAGGTACGAGCGCTCGAACCACTAAATGTGCGTCGGATGGGCACGTTAAGCCGTCGGACCCCGGGTACTGCCTCCCCTCCCCCATCGGTAATAAATAAAGGCATCTTCCTACCCCTTCCTAACTCGGTTCTGTTACTCCTATCGGGCACTCTAGCCCAAATCTCCTAGCTTCGACACTCCTTTCCTAAAATCCTCTACAGATAATCTGATCTGAAAACTGTGTCTTCTAAACTTTAATCGCGTTTTTTGCAGGATGAGATTTTCTTTACAGAAAACCTGATAACTGCAAAAGGTATGTAAATAAATTGATGAAACTTGGTATACATCTTTCTTACAATGTTGCGCATGCAATGAACTAAAATTTTTGCCGTTTGTCCGTTCAAAGTTAGGTTATAGCTATTTACATTCAACATAGTGCAGAAATTTGTCGAATATTCGCACTAATGCATGTAGGAATGAGTAGTGTATCTCAGCAGTGTTTAGGAACATCACTTACCTTTTAGTTCACTGCATAGATAATAGTCATGCGCATATACTGATGCAAAAAATCCCATCGTATATCTGTAACTTTTTTACGCTTTCCAACCGTAAGTCGAAGAAGCGTTTTTGCTCCAGCTTTGTCCGTTTGTCTGTCTGTCCGTCTGCCCATGCGCAAGATAACTCGAGTAAAAATGGTTCGATTCCGATGAAATTTTAGTATGTGGTAGGGAACCAACTGGGGGCGAACCCTTTTGAAAATGGGCGAAATGGGGTCATACGTCAAGACATAGGAGAGGGATCCATTCCATTGCTCTTATGCGTCATAACTTGCGTAAAAATGGTTCGATTTCGATGAAATGTTAGTATGTGGTAAGGGACCATCTGTGAACGAATCCTACTGCAAATGGAACAAATGAGGTCAAAGGTCAGAACAGAGGAGCGAGATCCATTCCAGTGCTCTTATGCGTCATAACTTCCGTAAAAATGGTTCGATTTCGATGAAATTTTTTAGTATGTGGTAGGGAGCCACCTGGGGACAAACTTATTGAAAATGGACAAAATGGGGTCAAAGGTCAGGACATAGGAGCGGGACCCATGCCATTGCCCTTATGCGTCATAACTTACCTAAAAATGCTTCTATTGCGACAAAACCTTAATATGTTGTTCCGGAGATATACTGAATTAGTTCTGTTTAATATAATCGGAATGGGGTCAAAGGTCAGGACACAGGAACGAGATTTATTCCACAGCCATTGTCTTCACAACATGACTAAAAACACTTCTATTGCGACAAACCTTTAGTATGTGGTTCCGGAGGTATACTGAACCGGTTCTGTCGAATATCATCGAAATGGGGTCAAAGGTCAGGACACAGGAGCGAGATTTATTCCCCAGCCATTATTCTCATAACGAGACTAAAAATTCTTCTATTGCGACAAAACTTTAGTATGTTGTTCCGGAGGTATATTGAACCGGTTCTGTTGAATATAATCGAAATGGGGTCAAAGGTCAGAGCACAGGAGCGAGATTTATTGCCATTGCCCTCATAACTTGACTAAAAATACTTCTATTGCGACAAAACTTTAGTATGTTGTTCCGGAGGTATACTGAACTGGTTCTGTTCAATACCATCGAAATGGGGTTAAAGGTCAGGGCGCGGGAGCGAGATTTATTCCACAGCCATTATCCTCATAAGTTGACTAAAAATGCTTCTATTGCGACAGAACTTTATCATGTTGTTTGGGAGGCATACTGAATCGGTTCTGTTCAATATCATCGAAATTGGGACAAAGGTCAGGGCGCGGGAGCGAGATTTATTCCACAGCCATTATCCTCATAAGTTGACTAAAAACGCACCGCAACGTATAGTGCGTTACCTTAACAAATCAGGTGTCTATTTACTTACGTTACGTCTGTGTGATGCTAGGTTACAACGATAAGCGCCTGAATTTTTGAATGCAATATAACGTACCTTTAGATAACATTGATACGTGTTCCATATGACAGGAGATGCATTGTTGAACACAGAGACCATTGCCATTGTAAGGAGACTTAATCCAGAGTTCAAGTATGTATATTCCGCATCCACCAATATCTTCACTCCTTTACTTTGAGCCTCCTGAAAAGAAAGAATTAGTCAGATCAATGGGATTACAGTGCCATCAGGAAATTATTACACAGTCGTGGCCAAAAGTCCTGCACCAGTTGACCGAAAGTCAATTTTTGGTGATTAATTAATACACACGTTTGACGTGGACCAGGAACATCAAACAGTAGTCATCGCACTTTCCACGTTTATAAGTGAGTCACGGAAAAATTCTCATCGGCTGCCACCAGGAATCGAACCCAGATTCTTCCAGTTACGCGCCGGATATGCTTCCACTACACCACAGCGGCCTTGAATTCCTCCAGACTCACATACACTAACTGCCAAACCAATTGGCAAATTGCTTCTTGGAGCCACGCACAATGCTGGGGATTCAACAAAGACGATAAGCAGCAACTGAACAAATAATTAGAAGGCGAATGAATAATTAATAAAGACATTTGACGTTGACCAGGAGCATCAAACAAAGATCTTCGCTCTTTCCAAATTTATAAGTGTAATTAATAATAAGCAACCTGCCAAATTGGCTTGGCAGTTAACGTGTGTGAGTCTGGAGGAATTCAAGGCCGCTGTGGTGTAGCGGAAGCATATCCGGCGCGTAACTGGAAGACCCTGGGCTCGACTCCCGGTGGCGGACAACGAGAATTTTTCCGCGACTCACTTATAAACAATGTGCTAAAAAACAAAGGTCGTAGAACTCAACTGAATCTATCAAATGCAACCAAATTTGGCATCAATTATTTACTTAATCGCGAGAAAATGGACTCAAAAACGTATGGAAGTATTTTACTAAGCGGATGAGTTTTTCCTTGAATTACGTTAGAAATCACGCAGTATTTAATGGGAGACAGGCCGAAGTATCGAACAAAGTCATTTCAATAATCGTGGTGTTATTTCGTTTCTGTTTTAACTGGATTTAACTAAAATATTTATAGCATGGGGAATAAATCTCATCTTTTTCAATATTCATTTTCTTTCAATTAAATAAGTAATTGATGCTAAATTTGGTTGCATTTGGTAGATTACATTGAGAGTTGTACAACTTTTGTTCAGTGCATTTTTCATAAAACTATTTCTTCAAGTGAAGTTATTGGACTTGAAATATTCTTTCTCATACAGATAACATATAGGTATTTCAGGATTTCTGCGCTCCCAGTGTATAGTAGTTTTCTGGCTTCAGATATTTTCCTTGTGCATAATAACAATGAAACTTCAGTACAAAATCAAAATGTAGCCTTCTTTGCATGTGCTGCCCCCTATGAGTAACATTTAAAAATTATCAGAAGTAATATTTTGCATGATAGTATTTTATTGTTGTATTGTACTTATTTCACATGGAAATCGTCCTTCAGATTCATCGTACGTTTTCCCATGAAACTGGACAATTATGGGACATTTCATAACATTCTTTGCTAACCTTTGGCTTTACCGTAATGTGTCAGACATTGTCCTCAATTATGTCCTTAATTTTGCACTGAAATTGATGACAACATATCAGTTTGTCCTCAATTTCGCTCTCAAAAATCTGGTCACCTCATTCTACATCCTTTTACATCTCACTAGCGGACGTTGGAGGAAGCTATAGTAGATCAGAGGGGCGCGAACGCTTTTTCAGAACTGGATTTGTGTTTCTGAACTTGCACATTTTTGCTTGTTACTTCAATTCTATTACTGGTAACAACATTCTGTAAATATATTTAAATTCAGCATAAAATTTCCTTTAAAATGATGTATAATATTTTTTCTGACTGTACCTTTACGCTGTATAAGTTGACTTCAAACATCAAAAATTGATTTTCTAGTGCAGGACTTTTGGCCAAAATTGTATTTTTGCTCTTAAAAGCGCACTATAAAAAATGTAGTGTGAATTCATGGAAAATTCCTGAAAAAAAAAAAAAAAAAAAAAACGTTCAGGAAAGCTTCCGGTAGAAGTCCGTCTTTTAACGAAATTTCCGTTTTTAAAAGTCCGTTTCTTCCAACTTCAGTATTTTGATAGATTTTCCGTAGCCAGAAATTCCGTTTATTTCAGAAAAGTCAGTTTCGGGTTTTTATATACACTATCTACCAACAAGTAATTGGACACCCCTGCAATCGACGATATCTGTGGTCCTGATACACGTCACGGCCGCCGCCTTTAAATATCGTGTGGGAAACAACAACGCAACCAGTCGCATGCAAGATGCCACGCAGTTCGGAGCTCTCTGATTTCGAGAAAGGTGTAATCGTCGAGTATCACAGAAATGGCCGATCCATACGTGACATATCCAGCGAGTTGAAGTACCCAAAATCGACAGTGGCCTACGTGATTGGCAAGTGGAAGATGAGAGGTGACTGTCGGAATGTGCCCCGACCCGGCATACCCACAAAACTGGGAGTTAGAGACCGACGGGTACTGGCCAGAGAAATTCGGAAGAACCGCGCCAATTCGATGGGCCACAACCGCGAGGAGTTTCAACAGGCATCCGGGAGTGTTCTTTCGATGAATACCATCCGTAAAGAAGCCCATCTGCTCGGTTATCATGGACGTGCTGCCGCCCACAAGCCTTTGATCACCAAGTCCAATAGCGCTGCTCGGCTAACGTGGTGCAAAGAACATCGACAGTGGACCGTTGAACAGTGGAAACAGGTTCTCTGGAGCGACGAATCAAGGTTCACCCTCTACCGTTCGGATGGCAATGTCTGGGTTTGGCGTCTGCCTGGAGAACGCCACCTGCCGGAATGTACTGTGCCAACTGTGAAGTTCGGCGGCGGTGGAATTATGCTATGGGGGTGTTTCTCCTGGTATGGCACGGGACCCTTGGTCGCAATTCCTGGTAGACTCAACGCCGAGACCTACTGCACCATTTTGGATGACCATGCGCTTCCTACGATGTGGCAGTTTTACGGGGTGGACCCATGTTACTTTAAGGATGACAATGCCACCTGTCATGTTGCGAGGTCCCCCTAGGCTTGGTATGGTGACAGTGGGGTTAATCGAATGGACTGGCCCCGGACCTTAACCCTATCGAGCACCTCTGGGACGAGTTGGAGCGTCGACTTAAGGAGTTCCCCACCGTCCGAAATCCGTGAAGGAACTGACCTGTCTTCTCCAAGCCGAGTGGAAGAAAATACCGCTAGCCGTCGTACAACGCCTGGTTGAGAGTATATCCCGGAGGGTCGCAGCTGTAATCGCCGCTCGTGGAATCTTCACCAACTATTGAAAGTGAATAAACTTCGTTTTGCTTTGCTATCACAGGTGTCCAATTACTTGTTGGTAAATTGTGTATATACAGAGGTTGAGTCGAAAGTTTTGCAATATTTGCATAAATGCATGCGTTGCGGGGAGTGTGTCACGTGTCTAAACCAGTTCAAGTTGCGCACTGCAGTCGGTCGAAAGGGATGCAAAGTGGTAGTCGTTGCCAGTGGCGCCCATATGAGTACTTTTAGGGGGGAGAGGGGGCTAAAATAAATGCTTACTTCCTTCAAGGCTGTCAAACATTTTAGTAAACGTACAAAATACTAAAATACAACAAAAATAATTCATACAATCAATCATTAATATCTTATTGTTTTTAAAATTGCTTTAAAAAAAGGTTTCGTCTATTTTAGTGTTTTAAATTAATCAAAAATGTCGCTATACCAACGGCCGGTGTGTGTGTGTGGGGGGGGGGGGGGGCTCGAGCTGGTGAGGGTGGCATTTTCGTCTGGGGACTGTTTACGTGGACTGAAATGGGACCCCTGGTACGTGTGACATCGTCCTTCACAGGTCAACTTTATCGGGATATCCTGGACGACCATTTGCGCCCGTTTGTGCGTCTTCAACATCCCACTGGGTACCTCATCCTGCAACAAGACAATGCACCGTGCCATCATTCCCGAATTGTATCCGAATGGTTGGATGAACACTCCACCGACGTGAACTCGCTTCCTTGGCTAGCTAGGTCACCTGACCTCAATCCCATCGAGCACATCTAGGATGCCATCGAGAGAGATGTTCGATTCTCTGACCCCCCTCCATGAAATCTTCGTGAACTGTGGGAGCTTGTTCAGGGATCGTGGATCCGTATGGCTTCCCAACGCTTCCGGTGTCTTGTCGAGTCCATGCCGAGACGAATCGCCGCCGTCATCAGGGCTAAAGGTGGTGCTACACTTTACTAGACAGGTATCTCTAATTCAATTGCTGCATTTCCTTACAGAAATCCGGCGTCTATTTGATTTGTTTTCAGTCTGGTTCAATTAAGAATTTTACTCCGTCATAGGACGGGCTATACGTTAGTACGCAAATAATAAACTACAATTTACCTGCCCAATTTTCCTCAAACGCTCCACAGCTCTGTGTAGTATTTCGCTTTGCTCCTCTTCAAGGATTTCTTGAAATACTTCCACCTGCGAACAACACATGGCATAATTATAGAAGATTCACGATAAGACGAAACAGTTCAGTAGCAGAACATGATTTTTCGAATGGAACGATATCATCTACCATTAAGTGAAACGGGTTCTTAATGCTAGGGAGAAACCGTTACGCTCATTGGTAAATTTTCTTTTTTTGTTGTTGTTTTTGTTGGATAATTATAGAAGATTCACCATAAGACGAAACAGTTCGATAGCAATACATGATTTTTATAATGGAACGATATCATCTACCATGAAGTGAAACGGGTTCTTAATGCTAGGGAGAAACCGTTACGCTCATTGGTAAATTTTCTTTTTTTGTTGTTGTTTTTGTTGGATAATTATAGAAGATTCACCATAAGACGAAACAGTTCGATAGCAATACATGATTTTTCGAATGGAACGATATCATCTACCATTAAGTGAAACGGGTTCTTAATGCTAGGGAGAAACCGTTACGCTCATTGGTAAATGTTCTTTCTTTGTTGTTGTTTTTGTTGGATAATTATAGAAGATTCACCATAAGACGAAACAGTTCGATAGCAATACATGATTTTTCGAATGGAACGATATCATCTACCATTAAGGAAAACGGGTTCTTAATGCTAGGGAGAAACCGTTACGCTCATTGGTAAATTTTCTTTTTTTGTTGTTGTTTTTGTTGGATAATTATAGAAGATTCACCATAAGACGAAACAGTTCAATAGCAATACATGATTTTTCGAATGGAACGATATCATCTACCATTAAGTGAAACGGGTTCTTAATGCTAGGGAGAAACCGTTACGCTCATTGGTAAATTTTCTTTTTTTGTTGTTGTTTTTGTTGGATAATTATAGAAGATTCACCATAAGACGAAACAGTTCAATAGCAATACATGATTTTTCGAATAGAACGATATCATCTACCATTAAGTGAAACGGGTTCTTAATGCTAGGGAGAAACCGTTACGCTCATTGGTAAATTTTCTTTTTTTGTTGTTGTTTTTGTTGGATAATTATAGAAGATTCACCATAAGACGAAACAGTTCAATAGCAATACATGATTTTTCGAATGGAACGATATCATCTACCATTAAGTGAAACGGGTTCTTAATGCTAGGGAGAAACCGTTACGCTCATTGGTAAATTTTCTTTTTTTGTTGTTGTTTTTGTTGGATAATTATAGAAGATTCACCATAAGACGAAACAGTTCAATAGCAATACATGATTTTTATAATGGAACGATATCATCTACCATTAAGTGAAACGGGTTCTTAATGCTAGGGAGAAACCGTTACGCTCATTGGTAAATTTTCTTTTTTTGTTGTTGTTTTTGTTGGATAATTATAGAAGATTCACCATAAGACGAAACAGTTCAATAGCAATACATGATTTTTCGAATGGAACGATATCATCTACCATGAAGTGAAACGGGTTCTGAATGCTAGGGAGAAACCGTTACGCTCATTGGTAAATTTTCTTTTTTGTTGTTGTTTTTGTTGGATAATTATAGAAGATTCACCATAAGACGAAACAGTTCAATAGCAATACATGATTTTTCGAATGGAACGATATCATCTACCATTAAGTGAAACGGGTTCTTAATGCTAGGGAGAAACCGTTACGCTCATTGGTAAATTTTCTTTTTTTGTTGTTGTTTTTGTTGGATAATTATAGAAGATTCACCATAAGACGAAACAGTTCAATAGCAATACATGATTTTTCGAATGGAACGATATCATCTACCATTAAGTGAAACGGGTTCTTAATGCTAGGGAGAAACCGTTACGCTCATTGGTAAATTTTCTTTTTTTGTTGTTGTTTTTGTTGGATAATTATAGAAGATTCACCATAAGACGAAACAGTTCAGTAGCAGAACATGATTTTTCGAATGGAACGATATCATCTACCATTAAGTGAAACGGGTTCTTAATGCTAGGGAGAAACCGTTACGCTCATTGGTAAATTTTCTTTTTTTGTTGTTGTTTTTGTTGGATAATTATAGAAGATTCACCATAAGACGAAACAGTTCAATAGCAATACATGATTTTTCGAATGGAACGATATCATCTACCATGAAGTGAAACGGGTTCTGAATGCTAGGGAGAAACCGTTACGCTCATTGGTAAATTTTCTTTTTTTGTTGTTGTTTTTGTTGGATAATTATAGAAGATTCACCATAAGACGAAACAGTTCAATAGCAATACATGATTTTTCGAATGGAACGATATCATCTACCACTAAGTGAAACAGGTTCTTAATGCTAGGGAAAACCGTTACGCTCATCGGTAAATTTTCTTTTTTGTTCTTGTTGGATAATTATAGAATATTCACGATAAGACGAAACAATTCAGTAGCAATACATGATTTTTCAAATGGAACGATATCATCTACCACTAAGTGAAACGGGTTCTTAATGCTAGGGAGAAACCGTTACGCTCATTGGTAATTTTTTTTTTTACACCCAACCATTTGGAAATGTTTTTTTTTTTTTACATCCAACCGTTCAGGTATTAGCAGAAACGTTGTCGGTACACAGGGCAACAGTCGAAAGACGGATGCATGCGCTTGGGTTGATCACCAAGTTGGATAATTGGGTTACGCACTTGCTTTCTGCAAAGCAACGAGAGCAGAAAATTCATACCTGTGATTATTTGCTCTCTCGTCACAGAAATAAACCGTTTAGGGCACGACTTGTAACGGGTGATGAGAAATGGGTACTGTACCGTACTGTAAAGCGTTGACGGACTGTGTGCCAAGGTGTGGAGCCTGCTCCATCGACCTCAAAAGGAGGACTGCATCCCAAAATGGTTTTGTTGAGTGTTTGGTGGAACGTCCAGGAAATAATCCACTGGGAGGTGTTGGCACCTAACCAAACGATATATGCTGACCTCTACTGCCAACAGCTGGATAGATTGAGAGAACAACTGACATCGAAGCGGCCAGCACTCGTCAATCGCAAAGACGTGATCCTTCATCATGATAACGCCAGACCCCATGCTGCTTTAATCACTTGGCAAAAATTACTGGTCTTTGGTTGGGAAGTGTTACCTCACCCGTCGTATTCCCCTGATCTGGCACCTACGGACTATGACTTTTTTTTTTTTCATTACACAACGCCTTCGCTCTCCGAACCTTCGATGATGTGGACGATGTGAAAACGGCATTACAAAAGATAGGAAATACTTTGGTTCTCTTCCCTTTGTACCGAAATTGTGATATTCCATGAAAACGATATGTCACAAATACGATTTTGATATTGGAATAAATACAACCAACATTATGTCGTGTAACGTACCAGGAGATGTGACGTACCTGCCAGCAGGACACATACGACATAAAGGCAGATAGTAGTCAGAACAAACGTCCGCGTAGCTCAATTGGTAGAGTGACTTATTCCGGAATGAGGGGATCCGGGTTCGAATCCTGGCGTGGACAGAAATGACCGAGAAATTTACTTCGTTATAGTCCTTACTTCTGAAAGACAGAGATCCTGTGCATTTTGATGTGAAACATGGTGTATATGTTATCCCTCTTAACAGCATAGAAGAAAATGAACAACAAAAGGTGTACATGGGCTCCACTTTTCGTTCACTATCAGCTAGATGAAAAGAACATAAATATTATGCTAAAAATAGAGATACAACCACAGCTTTAGCACGACTTTTAAACCAAGGTGATTATCATCCTGCATAGACCGAGATTAAAATTCTCAACACATCAAAATCTAGATCAACTTTAAGATTTGTTGAGAATTTGTATATTATGAAATATGGGAATACAGCATGTAATGATAATTTACCAGAATTTATACCTATACCGTGGAAAACATACTTGGGTTTGTCGGGTTAGATACACTGCCGGACAATTGCTAAGGACGGATGACAATAGCAACGATAGCAACCATAAAATGGAAGGCAGGAAAATGTGGAAATTAGCATAAGTGCGGGATACAGTAAGACGTGTTGTGCGTATGCAAATTTTGGATTGCCGAACTTGTTCGTGACGTCATAGCGCTGATAAGAGATATAAAGGATTTGACGCGTATTGACCGTTGTTGTTCAAACGCAAAGTTGAAAGGGAAAGAATCAATTGACGAACTTGCAATTTTCAGTATGTCTTCCCGACATCACCTAGATGATTTTACGCGTGGCCGTATTATTGGCAAGATTGGAGAAGGGCGAAAAATAACAGATGTTGCCAGGGAGTTCGACGTCAGCCACAGTGTTGTTTCAAGGCTTTGGAAATCATTTCAAACAAATGGAGAGTGTAGCAAACGTCACGGGGGAGGTCGTGTTCGCAGTACGGCACCTGCAGAAGATCGGTACATAGTGCTATCAACAAAAAGACACCGGCGCAGCACAGCTAGTGAGGTAGCAAATCAGTTTATGGCTGCTACTGGCATGCGGATCTCCCGAAAAACTGTCGCCAGACGTTTGCATGAAGGAGGACTATACGCCCGCCCTCCTGTTGTGTGCATCCCATTGTCCAGACGTCACCGTACCGCCCGTTTGCAATGGTGCCATCAACATCGCAATTGGACTGATAACGACTGGTCTGCTGTCCTCTTCTCAGATGAGAGTAGATACAGTCTATCGTCTGATTGTCGACAACTGATCTGGCGTGATAGTGGTACTGCATATTGTCCAGCAAACATACAGGATATCCGACATGTAGTGTCATGGTATGGGCTGGCATCATGATCAATGGCCGTACGTCTTTCTATGTGTTTCCAACTGGGACTATGACTGGCCAACGATACATTAATGATGTTCTGCTACCTCATGTTTGCATGTTCCGTGGTGCTGTCGGTGATAGATTTATTTTCATGGACGACAACGCAACATGTCATCGAACAGTCGCTGTCCAGGAGTGTCTTGAGAGCGAGGATATTCAACGCCTCGTATGGCCAGCACGTTCTCCAGATCTGAATCCCATTGAAAATGTGTGGGATGCTTTGGGGAGGAGTCTTGCTGGTCGCCAATGCCCTCCAATAAACAAGGACACCCTCATCCGTGCACTGACAGAGGAATGGGATAAATTACCCCAACAGCTGCTTGATAATGTTGTGCAAAGCATGACACGACGTGTGGAATCTTGCATCGCCCTCCATGGTGGCCATATCCCGTATTGACATCTTACGCCGGAACGCCTGCTAACGGTAATTGCATTTTTTTCACGTTTACGTATTCTGCACAAAATGGCCTGTTTGTCCCTTGAACACGTTCCAAAGCCTTCTGTATTTCAGAGCACAATAAATTGTCTTTCTTGTAATGTCCTGGCATTCTGACATTATTTTATTTCACTTGGCATCCAACCACACTTACTTTTTTATGCGCTATATAGCCGTTTAGGATCCGTCCTTAGCAATTGTCCAGCAGTGTATTAATAAATCAATAAATTATACCTATTAATTTTATGTTTGACCAGCATCAAATGTTGTCCCACACTCTCATTGGTTAAGCCCATTTTATACTAGTTACGTCATTACGACTGCAGTCTTATATAAAAAACACACTGTCACCTTCGTTTGGTGAATTTTAACAGCATCTGAAGATGGTACTCACTTTGGGCACCGAAAGATCTCGTGTGTGTGTACATATTTTATTATATCATCTTTTAAATGCATATATTAAATATTTTAACATTGGAGTTAAAATAGTTATCGTGTCTTTTCGGTAGTTTTTTATGTATGTATTACATGACTTTTTTGACTCTAAAAAACAGGAGGTTTTCCGTCGAGGGATTCGTGTACTCGTAGACCGAGGGCAATACACGGTGCACAAAAAGAAATAATATCTTGAAACCGTATAATTGCAGATAATAATCACTGATATAAATATGGCATTGCCAAAATAGTTGTAACATTGCATCAAAATCAAGTTATCACTTTACTAATATGAACATACACTGACAGAAAAAAAAATCCTAACACCACGAAAAAATAGTTGTAGAGGAATGAAATGGCGGCAATACATTTGTATAGGTAACATATTTAATCGATGAAGGTTTCAAGATCACAGCTTATTGTAAGCGCGAGAAGAGCCATTTTAAATGTGAAATGCTGGTACAATAATAACCGGTGTAACCGCCAGAATGTTCAATGCAAGCACGCAAACGTTCATGCATTGTGTCGTACAGGTGCTGGATGTCAGTTTGTGGGATGGAGTTCCATGCTTGTTGCACTTGGTCGGTCAATACAGGGACGGTTAATGCTGGTTCGCGGTGACGCTGGAGTTGTCGTCCAATGATGTCCCATATGTGCTCGATTGGAGAAAGATCTGGTGATCTAGCAGGCCACGGCAACATGTCGACACTCTGTAGAGCATGTTGGGTTACAACAGCGTTAGGCGGGCGAGCGTTATCCTGTTGGAAAACACCTCCTGGAATGCTGTTCATGAATGGCAGCACAACAGGTTGATTCACCAGACCGACGTACAACTGTGCCGTCAGGGTACGTGGGATAACCACGAGGGTGCTCCTGCCGTCATAGGAAATTGCTCCCCAGACCATAACTCCAGGTGTAGGTCCATTGTGTCTCGGCCGCAGACAGGTTGGTTGCAGGCGCTCACCTGGCCTCCTTCTAACCAACACACGGCCATCACTCGCACCCAGGCAGAACCGTCTTTCATCGGAAAACACAACAGATCTCCACTCCGTCCTCCAATGAGCTCTAGCTTGACACCACTGACGTCGCAAACGGCAGTGGTTTGGAGTAAGTGGAATGCAAGCTACAGGGCGTCTGGCTCGGAGCTGTCCTTCAAGTAACCGATTTGTAACAGTTCGTTGTGTCACTGTGATGGCAACTGCAGCTCGAATTGCTGCCGCAGACGCCGTACGATGCGCCAAGGCCATACGCTGTACACGGCGGTCTTCCCTCTCAGTAGTGCCACGTGGCCGGCCGGAACCCGGTCTTCTTGAAGCAGTACCTTCCCTTGACCACTGCTGCCAACAATCATGCACAGTGGTTATATTCCAGCGAAGTCGTTCTGCAATATTACGGAAAGAAAATCCACCTTCTCGTAGCCCTATTACACGACCTCGTTCAAACTCCGAGAGCTGTTGATAATGGCTTCTTCGTCTTTTTAAAGGCATTCTTGACTAACATCAACACACTATACGTCGAATCTCAACGATAACTAACGCTCACGAACGTTACAGCGCGTATTTACAGCAAACCTGTTTTGCATGTTCCGAGGGGCGCTACTAGCGCCACACGTATGCGCCCAGCGCGAAATTTGCATAGACATCATCATACAGATGTACTCTCACCGCCTACCAACTGTCGTTTATCTAACACAACCCCTTCTTGGTGTAGGGATTTTTTTTTCCGTCAGTGTACATTTATATTTAAAATATAACAGATGCACAGAAAAGTACCCAATAGGAATATGTCTCTCGCAAAATATAAACCTTGCCAAAAAACAGTTTTCCTGCAATTCCTGAAAATCATTGTCCTTTTGTAAGAAGTGTAGCACCTTTTTTCCTGTTTCTCTTAAGTATAATAAAATCCGTCATATTGTAAAGAAAGGAAATCTAAGGGAGAGGGGGAAACTGGGGTATTTTTGCACGTGGCTTTCTTTACAATGATGCCGTCTTTTCTCTTGCACCTATTTATTCAACCGCGGAGTACCTGTTTGACCTTCTGAGGGAAGCGGTAAAAAATCGTATTTACCCTTTTGCATTCCTGTACCTATTATCGGAAGTATAGGAAACGGTTCAGAAGAATACTTTATCTACTTCTCGAAAGTAAAAAAACAAACGAAAACGATTTTGTTCGCTTTATATATATATATCATCATCATCATCATCATCATTGTCAACTATTATCAATCCACAGCTGCACGAAGGTCTCCCCAAGTTTCCTCCACAACGGTCTGTCTTGTGCCAGTCTCCTCCAGGTAACTCCCGCATATTTTCGAATTTCATCCACCCTTCTCCCATGTGGTCTTCTTCTGGATCTTTTCCTGTCCCTTGGAATCCAATCTAAAATTTCGGCTGTTCATCGATGGTCTGTCCTTCTGGCAGTATGTCCAGCCCATTGCTATTTCAGGGATTTAACTCTGATCATGATGTCTTCCACTCTTGTCGTTTTTCTGATCCACGAGTTCCTCTTCTTAACTCTCCTGGTTACACCAAGCGTGCATCTCTCCATGCTGCTTTGAGTTGTCTGCAGCCTTTGTATGTTTCTTTTAGTTAAGGTCCACGTCTCTGCACCATACGTAAGCACTGGAAGGATGCATTCAACAAACACTTTTTTAAAGACATAATGACATATTGCTCTTGAAAATTATACTGTTTCTTCCAAAAGCTCTCCAGGCAAGTTTTATAAGCCGATTAATTTTTTCATCAATGTGCTCACTTGACATCTGCTGTCCAAGATAAACGTACGTGTCTGTTATTTCCAGCTTTTCTCCATCAATCGATAAATCTTCATTTCTTGTAAAAGCATTGTACATCACCTTTGTCTTCTGAAAGTTCATTTTTAATCCCACTTCTTTATTCTTGTCAGCAAGTTCGTGGATCATACTCTGCAGCTCTGATGGGGTAGTTGCAAAAAATGAGTACGTCATCAGCAAAACGAAGGTGGGTTATAGATAATCTCCATTAATCTTTATCCCTTTGTTTTCCAAGTTCAGTGATTGAAAGACATTTTCCAATGTGACATTAAAGAGCTTCGGAGTTATGGTGTCACCTTGTCTCACTCCCTTTCCAATTTCTATGTGTGTTGTATTTTGAAACAGCCGAATCTTTGCACTTGCATTTTCATAGATGTTATTAATAATATTAATGTATGCATCTTCAATACCGCAGGACTTCAAAGCCATTGTAACTGCTGATGGTTTCACCCTCCAAAATGAATCAACAACTTATATATATAAGTAAGAAATATATCTACAATGGCGGAAAGTGAAAAAAGAACACCAAGAAGGAATTGGCGGACGATCATGAAATTTACATATGTTAATGGGGTCGAGTTTACGTAGGTGTGATGTTAATTTCGGGACCAACCGGTGAGCGCTTACGCCACGGCACGGCATAATATGCAAATTATCGTCGGTGGTATTTAAGGAGTACGGCGAAGTGAATGTAATCAGTCGTCGGCATACGGATACGTGCGAAGACCCTGAAGAAGCTGCAATGCCTGGACATGGAAGACGTGTACGATTTCAGCAGTTATCGGACTTTGAGCGAGTTCGTCTAGTCGGACTCCGCGAGGCCAGGTGGTCGTATCGTCGTATTGCGGAGCGAATTGGAAGGGAAGTATCGGTGGTGGTACGATGGTGGCGTAGATGGTCCGAGGAACATTCCCACACGAGAAGACGTGGAACCGGGAGTCACAGACGGACTGATGAGCGGACCGATCGACGCATAAGAAGAGCGGCGTTGTCAAGCAGAACATCCACTGCGACGCAAATCCGAGCTGCCGTTGCACCTGAGGTGACTGTGCGAACAATCCGCAACCGCCTACTGGATGCAGGACTACGTGCATGTGTGCCTCTGGCATGTGTACCTCTGACTCCAGCCCACCGTCAGGAACGGCTGCAGTGGTGTCGCCAACGTCTGCACAGGAGAACGCAATGGCGATCTGTCGTGTTCAGCGATGAAAGCAGGTTCTGCTTGGGAGCCTCCGATGGCCGTATGCGTGTTCGCAGACGCACAGGGGAGCGTCTCCACCCTTTTTGCATCCGCCAGCGACACACAGGGCCTACACCTGGTCTCCTGGTGTGGGGAGCATTCAGCTATCGCTCCCGTACACAACTAGTGTTTGTACCGGGTGCGTTAAACAGCACCTCCTACATCAACAACATCATTCCGCCCGTTGTTGTGCCATTTGTAAGGTCGGTCCATCGTGGTGTTTTCCAGCAAGATAACGCACGCCCACACACGGCAAGTGCAACGCAACATGCACTTCAGGGTGTGAGACAACTTCCATGGCCACCGGGTTTGTCCCCCATTGAGCACGTGTGGGATTTTATGGGACAACGACTTATTCACGGCCATCCACGACCATCCCCGATTTACGCGTCCAGGTTGAGGATGCTTGGAACTCAATACCCCAAACTTACATCCAACATCTGTACGACAGACTCCATGCCAGAATTGCACAGTGTGACGCAGTTCATGGCGGTTCAACCTCGTACTAACCATGTTACATGGAAATGTTATTTTTCAGTTTACCAGCAAATACAGCTGTATTTTGCCATAATGTTTTGATCACGTTATCCTCTGTATTCCGTTATTATGCTGTATAAATTTCGTTGGTATCAGACGTCTCCTTCTTGGTGTTCTTTTTTCACTTTCCGCCAGTGTATTTAGAGACAATTTGAGAATCATTACAAAACACTCTGTTTCCATTTGTTTAAATGAAACTCAAACCCACGTCTACCTCGTGCACGTCAGAGAAGCCACGAAACCACACTGCTGGAAACACAGCATGGGGGAGGGGCGAAGGGGGAGGAAAGTCGAGCACTTTAGACGGAAGTCCAATCTTGTGGTTAGTCAACGTCGGTGATGATGAGCTTCCGCCCCTTTTTCCCCTGTGGACGATAAGGGGACAACGTTTTAGCTTTCATTTAATGGCACCATAAAACGAGCAGCAGATGTGGGCTACAAAGTCTACTAACCTTGGTGGGCTATGACTGGAAAGTAAACATTGACAGAATAGATTTCGGAGGTGGCAGAAAGTCTTAACCAAAATTTATTGTAAATAAATTAACATCACGAATGTGGTAGAAGCTAAGAAAACGTTTTACTGTGATAAATCGTGCTGATACATGGCATGTTTATTTTTAGTAGAAATAAATCACTATGTAATTCAATAGAAAATAAATCGAAATAACAGAAAAGCAAATCATATACACTGCTGGCCACCCAAAATGCAACACCAAGAAGGAAGCATCCGATTGGCCTGAAATTCGCAGCATGCGTCGCCCGCGAGAGGACATGCAAATGATTAGCATTGCAGGGCATATGCAAATCATGTGCGCCCGGCACACCACGGAGAAGCACTATAAAAAGGGTGCACAGAAGGCGGGGTGTAAGTAGTGCAATTGCGTTGTGCTGCCGGACCTGTGCGTGGGAAGCTTCCTGATGCCTCGTTGCAGAATACGGCAGTCATTCCAGCACGTTTCGAAGTTCGACAGAGGACGAATAGTGGTTTATCGCGACAGCGGTTTATCGTACAGAGACATCGGCGCCCGTGTGGGACGACATCCAGCCACAGTGAGGCGAGTATGGATTCGGTGGGTGAAGGAGGGACGGACGGACCGACGTGAGCGATTGCCGCAGCCACGGCACACCACCGAACGACAGGACCGGCATGTTGTACGGCGGGCATTGACGGCTCGCACCGCCGCATCACGAACGTTAGCGCAGGAATTAGGGTGTGTTGCGCAGCAACCTGTGTCAGTACGTACCGTTCGACGTCGTCTGCAGGAGCGGGGACTTGTCGCACGGCGCCCATTGTTACGATTACCATTGACGTTACACCACCGGCGAGTGCGGCGGCAGTGGGCCGTTGAACGCCGCACCTGGACTACGGAATGGCGCGACATTGTCTTCTCCAACGAATCCCGCTGCTGCAACACTACGATGGTTGGATCCGCGTGTGGTGGCACCGCGGCGAGAGACTATGACGCCTGTATTATGCATCACCATACCGGTCCGTCGCCTGGCGTTATGGTTTGGGGCGCAATTGGATATGACACCTGCACCCCTCTGGTACGCATCGCCGGTACACTCAACAGCCACCGCACCATCTCCAACGTTTTGGAGCCTGTCGTCCTCCCTTATCTGCAGGACCTGCCAGCGGCCACGTTTCAACAGGACAAAGCCCGCCCGCACGCGGCATGCATCGTGCAACGATTCTTCACGGCCCAGCAGGTGTAACTGCTGCCGTGGCCCGCCTGTTCTCCCGATATGTCGCCCATCGAACACGTCTGATCGCTGATCGGCAACCGAGTGGCCCGGCAAGCACCACCCGTGATGAACTGTGGCAACGTGTAAAAGCAGCCTGGACCGACATACCCCAAGCCCACATCCAAAGCCTCTTTCGTTCGATGCCGCGGCGTGTAGCGGCCGTTATTGCCAGCCATGGGGGCCACACGAACTATTGATGTCTGCGTGTTCCGCAAGTCGCACGGGCCTGTAAGCTCAATCGTTTCATCTTTGTATCTGTTGTTATGTGTCCAGTAAATCTGGCTTTGCTATCTCGTGTCCTTCTTGGTGTTGCATTTTGGGTGGCCAGCAGTGTATGTTTTCCGTAAAACGGATACCACTACCAAAGAAGTAACATTATGTTATAAATTTTTCAAATCATGAAGATTTCAGAATTTATGATACGTGAGGCTAAGAGTACACACAATAGGGTACCCAATGACGGAAAAAAAAAAAAAAAAAAAAAAAAAAACGTTCGCCTTAAAACCAAAGGGCATTTTATGTTCTTTCAGCTGCTCCTAGTTTATATTTTGTCATAAATGACGCTGAAAAAGTTTTTGTAGAAATTGTTTACTTTTCCAGCATTGGACCCCGGAAACATGGTATCCGGCAAACTAGCATGCGGCAAATTGGTAAACAAAAAAACTTGTACCCATACATTTCATTGGATCCAGGGAGATTGGTACCAGACAAACTCGTACCCATGCAGTTTCATGCCAATCTGTTCAATTTTAATTGTCCGCATTTCAGGCTTTAGCATCATTTTCAGCCCTTAGCAAGTATTGCGATGCACTTTTTTCTCTTAAAATTCGTAAATTAATGGAAACCGTCCCGGTATTAGCGTATAATTGAATGTTACAAAACTCGTACTCGGTATATTGATACCCAGGAAACTGGTACCCCGGTTAATTAATACACGGGAGACTGGAATCTGGAAAACTCATATCAGGGGGAGTGGCACCCTTCTGTTTCTAGGGTGTTATGGGGACATATAAAAATTGCCCTACGGTACGATCATCCATCTTTGGGGATTGTCCTTGTAGATCTTTTGCCGATGTACAACATATATATTTGACTGATCAATACCTTCTTACCTCCACCCTCCCAGAGGAAAAAAATAATTTCCGTTCAACCAAAAGCACTTGTTGTTATTTTCAATTTGTTTATTTCATTATTTATTTGCTTCCCTACTCCAATTATATATAGTACAGGCCAAAATTGTGGAAACCTTTTCGAAATAGTATATTTTTAAGGTTTGATGGATCATAACACCCCCTTTTTTTTTTTGAAGTACACTGGTGTGAAAAAAATTAAGGACGAAGAGGAGAAATTAGCGTAACAGCGGAACAAGCAGGCGGAACGGACCGAAAGACCACTCAGGAGATAGACTAGGGTCCGGTACGGTTGGGCATGTGCATATATGCAGCCTGACGTAGGGGGGGGGGTCGGAAGGCTATAAAGCACACGGGCGGTGTACGCTCAGCAATTCCTTGGGCCGCGGGTGGCCTACTGGGCAACGTTCGTGACAGCCGCGGAAAGGACTTCAGGTTCGATCCCAGCAGGAACGAACGCTCGGTCCACCAAATATCCTCCGTGCGTCGAATGGGCAAGTTAAGCCGTCGGACCCCAAGTACTGGCCCCCCGGTAATAAATAAGGGCGTCTTCCTCCCCCTTTATACTTCGCTTCCGTGTGACTTTCCTATCGGGCAGTCTAGACCAAATCTCCTAGCTTCCTATTTCTAAGGGTTGTTTAAGACCTGGGGTCAGACACTCCCTTCCTAAAATCCTCTACATATGATCTGATCTGATCTACTAGAGCATTGAATGGGCACGTTAAGCCGTCGGACCCCGGGTACTGGCCCCGCGGTAGTAAATAAGGGCGTCTTCTACCTCGCTTCCGTGTCACTTTCCTATCGGGCACTCTAGCCCAAATCTCCTAGCTTCCTACTTCTAAGGGTTGTTTAAGACCTGGGGTCAGACACTCCCTTCCTAAAATCCTCTACATATGATCTGATCTGATCTACTAGAGCATTGAATGGGCACGTTAAGCCGTCGGACCCCGGGTACTGGCCCCCGGTAGTAAATAAGGGCGTCTTCTACCTCGCTTCCGTGTCACTTTCCTATCGGGCACTCTAGCCCAAATCTCCTAGCTTCCTACTTCTAAGGGTTGTTTAAGACCTGGGGTCAGACACTCCCTTCCTAAAATCCTCTACATATGATCTGATCTGATCTACTAGAGCATTGAATGGGCACGTTAAGCCGTCGGACCCCGGGTACTGGCCCCCCGGTAGTAAATAAGGGCGTCTTCTACCTCGCTTCCGTGTCACTTTCCTATCGGGCACTCTAGCCCAAATCTCCTAGCTTCCTACTTCTAAGGGTTGTTTAAGACCTGGGGTCAGACACTCCCTTCCTAAAATCCTCTACATATGATCTGATCTGATCTACTAGAGCATTGAATGGGCACGTTAAGCCGTCGGACACCGGGAATGCCCCCCCCGGTAGTATATAAGGGCGTCTTCTACCTCGCTTCCGTGTCACTTTCCTATCGGACACTCTAGCCCAAATCTCCTAGCTTCCTACTTCTAAGGGTTGTTTAAGACCTGGGGTCAGACACTCCCTTCCTAAAATCCTCTACATATGATCTGATCTGATCTACTAGAGCATTGAATGGGCACGTTAAGCCGTCGGACCCCGGGTACTGGCCCCCCGGTAGTAAATAAGGGCGTCTTCTACCTCGCTTCCGTGTCACTTTCCTATCGGGCACTCTAGCCCAAATCTCCTAGCTTCCTACTTCTAAGGGTTGTTTAAGACCTGGGGTCAGACACTCCCTTCCTAAAATCCTCTACATATGATCTGATCTGATCTACTAGAGCATTGAATGGGCACGTTAAGCCGTCGGACACCGGGTAATGGCCCCCGGTAGTATATAAGGGCGTCTTCTACCTCGCTTCCGTGTCACTTTCCTATCGGACACTCTAGCCCAAATCTCCTAGCTTCCTACTTCTAAGGGTTGTTTAAGACCTGGGGTCAGACACTCCTTCCTAAAATCCTCTACATATGATCTGATCTGATCTACTAGAGCATTGAATGGGCACGTTAAGCCGTCGGACCCCGGGTACTGGCCCCCCGGTAGTAAATAAGGGCGTCTTCTACCTCGCTTCCGTGTCACTTTCCTATCGGACACTCTAGCCCAAATCTCCTAGCTTCCTACTTCTAAGGGTTGTTTAAGACCTGGGGTCAGACACTCCCTTCCTAAAATCCTCTACATATGATCTGATCTGATCTACTAGAGCATTGAATGGGCACGTTAAGCCGTCGGACCCCGGGTACTGGCCCCGCGGTAGTAAATAAGGGCGTCTTCTACCTCGCTTCCGTGTCACTTTCCTATCGGGCACTCTAGCCCAAATCTCCTAGCTTCCTACTTCTAAGGGTTGTTTAAGACCTGGGGTCAGACACTCCCTTCCTAAAATCCTCTACATATGATCTGATCTGATCTACTAGAGCATTGAATGGGCACGTTAAGCCGTCGGACCCCGGGTACTGGCCCCGCGGTAGTAAATAAGGGCGTCTTCTACCTCGCTTCCGTGTCACTTTCCTATCGGGCACTCTAGCCCAAATCTCCTAGCTTCCTACTTCTAAGGGTTGTTTAAGACCTGGGGTCAGACACTCCCTTCCTAAAATCCTCTACATATGATCTGATCTGATCTACTAGAGCATTGAATGGGCACGTTAAGCCGTCGGACCCCGGGTACTGGCCCCCCGGTAGTAAATAAGGGCGTCTTCTACCTCGCTTCCGTGTCACTTTCCTATCGGGCACTCTAGCCCAAATCTCCTAGCTTCCTACTTCTAAGGGTTGTTTAAGACCTGGGGTCAGACACTCCCTTCCTAAAATCCTCTACATATGATCTGATCTGATCTACTAGAGCATTGAATGGGCACGTTAAGCCGTCGGACACCGGGAATGCCCCCCCCCCGGTAGTAAATAAGGACGTCTTCTACCTCGCTTCCGTGTCACTTTCCTATCGGACACTCTAGCCCAAATCTCCTAGCTTCCTATTTCTAAGGGTTGTTTAAGACCTGGGGTCAGACACTCCCTTCCTAAAATCCTCTACATATGATCTGATCTGATCTACTAGAGCATTGAATGGGCACGTTAAGCCATCGGACCCCGGGTACTGGCCCCGCGGTAGTAAATAAGGGCGTCTTCTACCTCGCTTCCGTGTCACTTTCCTATCGGGCACTCTAGCCCAAATCTCCTAGCTTCCTACTTCTAAGGGTTGTTTAAGACCTGGGGTCAGACACTCCCTTCCTAAAATCCTCTACATATGATCTGATCTGATCTACTAGAGCATTGAATGGGCACGTTAAGCCGTCGGACCCCGGGTACTGGCCCCCGGTAGTAAATAAGGGCGTCTTCTACCTCGCTTCCGTGTCACTTTCCTATCGGGCACTCTAGCCCAAATCTCCTAGCTTCCTACTTCTAAGGGTTGTTTAAGACCTGGGGTCAGACACTCCCTTCCTAAAATCCTCTACATATGATCTGATCTGATCTACTAGAGCATTGAATGGGCACGTTAAGCCGTCGGACACCGGGAATGCCCCCCCCCGGTAGTAAATAAGGGCGTCTTCTACCTCGCTTCCGTGTCACTTTCCTATCGGACACTCTAGCCCAAATCTCCTAGCTTCCTATTTCTAAGGGTTGTTTAAGACCTGGGGTCAGACACTCCCTTCCTAAAATCCTCTACATATGATCTGATCTGATCTACTAGAGCACTGAATGGGCACGTTAAGCCGTCGGACCCCGGGTACTGGCCCCGCGGTAGTAAATAAGGGCGTCTTCTACCTCGCTTCCGTGTCACTTTCCTATCGGGCACTCTAGCCCAAATCTCCTAGCTTCCTACTTCTAAGGGTTGTTTAAGACCTGGGGTCAGACACTCCCTTCCTAAAATCCTCTACATATGATCTGATCTGATCTACTAGAGCATTGAATGGGCACGTTAAGCCGTCGGACCCCGGGTACTGGCCCCCGGTAGTAAATAAGGGCGTCTTCTACCTCGCTTCCGTGTGACTTTCCTATCGGGCACTCTAGCCCAAATCTCCTAGCTTCCTACTTCTAAGGGTTGTTTAAGACCTGGGGTCAGACACTCCCTTCCTAAAATCCTCTACATATGATCTGATCTGATCTACTAGAGCATTGAATGGGCACGTTAAGCCCTCGGACCCCGGGTACTGGCCCCCCGGTAGTAAATAAGGGCGTCTTCTACCTTGCTTCCGTGTGACTTTCTAACCGGGCACTCTAGCCCAAATCTCCTAGCTTCCTATTTCTAAGGGTTGTTTAAGACCTGGGGTCAGACATTCCCTAAAATCCTCTACATATGATCTGAACTGATCTACTAGAGCATTGAATGGGCACGTTAAGCCGTCGGACCCCGGGTACTGGCCCCCGGTCGTAAATAAGGGCGTCTTCTACCTCGCTTCCGTGTGACTTTCTAACCGGGCACTCTAGCCCAAATCTCCTAGCTTCCTATTTCTAAGGGTTGTTTAAGACCTGGGGTCAGACATTCCCTAAAATCCTCTACATATGATCTGAACTGATCTACCAGAGCATTGAATGGGCACGTTAAGCCGTCGGACCCCGGGTACTGGCCCCCCGGTAGTAAATAAGGGCGTCTTCTACCTTGCTTCCGTGTCACTTTCCTATCGGGCACTCTAGCCCAAATCTCCTAGCTTCCTACTTCTAAGGGTTGTCTAAGACCTGGGGTCAGACAATACCTTCATGAAATCCTCTACATATGACCTGAACTGATCTACTAGAGCATTGAATGGGCACGTTAAGCCGTCGGACTGCGAGTACTGGCCCCCCGGTAGTAAATAAAGGCGTCTTCTACCTCGCTTGCGTGTCACTTTCCTATCGGGCACTCTAGCCCAAATCTCCTAGCTTTGTATTTCTTAGGGTTCTTTAAGACCTGGGGTCAGACACTCCTTCCTAAAATCCTCTACATATGATCTGAACTGATCTACTAGAGCAATTGAATGGGCACGTTAAGCCGTCGGACCCCGGGTACTGGCCCCCCGGAAGTAAATAAGGGCGTCTTCTACCTCGCTTCCGTGTCACTTTCCATATCGGGCACTCTAGCCCAAATCTCCTAGCTTCCTATTTCTAAGGGTTGTTTAAGACCTGGGGTCAGACACTCCTTCCTAAATTCCTCTACATATGATCTGAATCTGATCTACTAGAGCATTGAATGGGCACGTTAAGCCGTCGGACCCCGGGTACTGGCCCCCCGGTAGTACAATAAGAGGCGTCTTCCTACCTCGCTTGCGTGTGACTTTCTACCCGGGCACTCTAGCCCAAATCTCCTAGCTTTGTATTTCTAAGGGTTCTTTAAGACCTGGGGTCAGACACTCCCTAAAATCCTCTACATATGATCTGAACTGATCTACTAGAGCATTGAATGGGCACGTTAAGCCGTCGGACCCCGGGTACTGGCCCCCGGTAGTAAATAAGAGCGTCTTCTACCTAGCTTCCGTGTCACTTTCCTATCGGGCACTCTAGCCCAAATCTCCTAGCTTCCTACTTCTAAGGGTTGTCTAAGACCTGGGGTCAGACAATACCTTCATGAAATCCTCTACATATGATCTGAACTGATCTACTAGAGCATTGAATGGGCACGTTAAGCCGTCGGACCCCGGGTACTGGCCCCCGGTAGTAAATAAGAGCGTCTTCTACCTCGCTTGCGTGTGACTTTCTAACCGGGCACTCTAGCCCAAATCTCCTAGCTTCCTATTTCTAAGGTTTGTTTAAGACCTGGGGTCAGACACTCCCTAAAATCCTCTACATATGATCTGAACTGATCTACTAGAGCATTGAATGGGCACGTTAAGCCGTCAGACCCCGGGTACTGGCCCCCCGGTAGTAAGAAAGAGCGTCTTCTACCTCGCCTCCGTGTGACTTTCTAACCGGGCACTCTAGCCCAAATCTCCTCGCTTCCTATTTCTAAGGGTTGTTTAAGACCTGGGGTCAGACACTCCCTAAAATCCTCTACATATGATCTGAACTGATCTACCAGAGCATTGAATGGGCACGTTAAGCCGTCGGACCCCGGGTACTGGCCCCCCGGTAGTAAATAAGGGCGTCTTCTACCTTGCTTCCGTGTGACTTTCTAACCGGGCACTCTAGCCCAAATCTCCTAGCTTCCTATTTCTAAGGGTTGTTTAAGACCTGGGGTCAGACATTCCCTAAAATCCTCTACATATGATCTGAACTGATCTACTAGAGCATTGAATGGGCACGTTAAGCCGTCGGACCCCGAGTACTGGCCCCCCGGTAGTAAATAAGGGCGCCTTCTACCTCGCTTTCGTGTGACTTTCTAACCGGGCACTCTAGCCCAAATCTCCTAGCTTCCTATTTCTAAGGGTTGTTTAAGACCTGGGGTCAGACACTCCCTAAAATCCTCTACATATGATCTGAACTGATCTACTAGAGCATTGAATGGGCACGTTAAGCCGTCGGACCCCGGGTACTGGCCCCCGGTAGTAAATAAGAGCGTCTTCTACCTCGCTTCCGTGTGACTTTCTAACCGGGCACTCTAGCCCAAATCTCCTAGCTTCCTATTTCTAAGGGTTGTTTAAGACCTGGGGTCAGACACTCCCCTAAAAATCCTCTACATATGATCTGAACTGATCTACTAGAGCATTGAATGGGCACGTTAAGCCGTCGGACCCCGGGTACTGGCCCCCCGGTAGTAAATAAGAGCGTCTTCTACCTCGCTTCCGTGTTACTTTCTAACCGGGCACTCTAGCCCAAATCTCCTAGCTTCCTATTTCTAAGGGTTGTTTAAGACCTGGGGTCAGACACTCCCTAAAATCCTCTACATATGATCTGAACTGATCTACTAGAGCATTGAATGGGCACGTTAAGCCGTCGGACTCCGGGTACTGGCCCCCGGTACTAAATAAGGGCGTCTTCTACCTCGCTTCCGTGTGACTTTCTAACCGGGCACTCTAACCCAAATCTCCTAGCTTCCTATTTCTAAGGGTTGTTTAAGACCTGGGGTCAGACACTCCCTAAAATCCTCTACATATGATCTGAACTGATCTACTAGAGCATTGAAGGGGCACGTTAAGCCGTCGGACCCCGGGTACTGGCCACCCAGTAGTAAATAAGAGCGTCTTCTACCTCGCTTGCGTGTGACTTTCTAACCGGGCACTCTAGCCCAAATCTCCTAGCTTCCTATTTCTAAGGTTTGTTTAAGACCTGGGGTCAGACACTCCCTAAAATCCTCTACATATGATCTGAACTGATCTACTAGAGCATTGAATGGGCACGTTAAGCCGTCGGACCCCGGGTACTGGCCCCCCGGTAGTATGAAAGAGCGTCTTCTACCTCGCTCCCGTGTGACTTTCTAACCGGGCACTCTAGCCCAAATCTCCTAGCTTCCTATTTCTAAGGGTTGTTTAAGACCTGGGGTCAGACACTCCCTAAAATCCTCTACATATGATCTGAACTGATCTACCAGAGCAGTGAATGGGCACGTTAAGCCGTCGGACCCCGGGTACTGGCCCCCCGGTAGTAAATAAGGGCGTCTTCTACCTCGCTTCCGTGTGACTTTCTAACCGGGCACTCTAGCCCAAATCTCCTAGCTTCCTATTTCTAAGGGTTTGTTTAAGACCTGGGGTCAGACACTCAATAAAATCCTCTACATATGATCTGAACTGATCTACTAGAGCATTGAATGGGCACGTTAAGCCGTCAGACCCCGGGTACTGGCCCCCGGTAGTAAATAAGGGCGTCTTCTACCTTGCTGCCGTGTGACTTTCTAACCGGGCACTCTAGCCCAAATCTCCTAGCTTCCTATTTCTAAGGGTTGTTTAAGACCTGGGGTCAGACACTCCCTAAAATCCTCTACATATGATCTGATCTGATCTACTAGAGCATTGAATGGGCACGTTAAGCCGTCGGAGCTAGGGTACTGGTCCCCCGGTAGTAAATAAAGGCGTCTTCTACCTCGCTTCCGTGTGACTTTCCTATCGGGCACTCTAGCCTAAATCTCATAGCTTCCTATTTCTAAGGGTTGTTTAAGACCTGGGGTCAGACACTCCCTTCCTAAAATCCTCTACATATGATCTGATCTGATCTACTAGAGCATTGAATGGGCACGTTAAGCCGTCGGACTGCGAGTACTGGCCCCCCGGTAGTAAATAAAGGCGTCTTCTACCTCGCTTCCGTGTCACTTTCCTATCGGGCACTCTAGCCCAAATCTCCTAGCTTCCTATTTCTTAGGGTTGTTTAAGACCTGGGGTCAGACACTCCCTTCCTAAAATCTTCTACATATGATCTGATCTGAACTACTAGAGCAATGAATGGGCACGTTAAGCCGTCGGGCCCCGGGTACTGGCCCCCCGGAAGTAAATAAGGGCGTCTTCTACCTCGCTTCCGTGTCACTTTCATATCGGGCAATCTAGCCCAAATCTCCTGGCTTCCTATTTCTAAGGGTTGTTTAAGACCTGGGGTCAGACACTCCCTTCCTAAATTCCTTTACATATGATCTGATCTGATCTACTAGAGCATTGAATGGGCGCGTTAAGCCGTCGGACCCCGGGTACTGGCCCCCCGTAATACATATGGGCGTCTTCCTCCCCCTTTCTGCTTAGCTCCCGTGTCACTTTCCTATCGGACACTCTAGCCAAAATCTCCTAGCTTCCTATTTCTAAGGGTTGTTTAAGACATAGGGTCAGCAGACACTCCTTGCCTAAAACCCTCTACATATGATCTGATCTGATCTACTAGAGCATTGAATGGGCACGTTAAGCCGTCGGGCCCCGGGTACTGGCCCCCGGAAATAAATAAGGGCGTCTTCTACCTCGCTTCCGTGTCACTTTCATATCGGGCACTCTAGCCCAAATCTCCTGGCTTCCTATTTCTAAGGGTTGTTTAAGACCTGGGGTCAGACACTCCCTTCCTAAATTCCTTTACATATGATCTGATCTGATCTACTAGAGCATTGAATGGGCGCGTTAAGCCGTCGGACCCCGGGTACTGGCCCCCGTAATACATATGGGCGTCTTCCTCCCCCTTTCTGCTTAGCTCCCGTGTCACTTTCCTATCGGACACTCTAGCCAAAATCTCCTAGCTTCCTATTTCTAAGGGTTGTTTAAGACATAGGGTCAGCAGACACTCCTTGCCTAAAACCCTCTACATATGATCTGATCTGATCTACTAGAGCATTGAATGGGCACGTTAAGCCGTCGGGCCCCGGGTACTGGCCCCCGGAAATAAATAAGGGCGTCTTCTACCTCGCTTCCGTGTCACTTTCATATCGGGCACTCTAGCCCAAATCTCCTGGCTTCCTATTTCTAAGGGTTGTTTAAGACCTGGGGTCAGACACTCCCTTCCTAAAATCCTCTACATATGATCTGATCTGATCTACTAGAGCATTGAATGGGCAAGTTAAACCGTCGGACCCCGGGTACTGGCCCCCGTAATACATATGGGCGTCTTCCTCCCCTTTCTGCTTAGCTCCCGTGTCACTTTCCTATCGGACACTCTAGCCAAAATCTCCTAGCTTCCTATTTCTAAGGGTTGTTTAAGACATAGGGTCAGCAGACACTCCTTTCCTAAAACCCTCTACATATGATCTGATCTGATCTACTAGAGCATTGAATGGGCACGTTAAGCCGTCGGGCCCCGGGTACTGGCCCCCGGAAATAAATAAGGGCGTCTTCCTCCCCCTTTCTACCTCGCTTCCGTGTGACTTTCCTAACCGGGCACTCTAGCCCAAATCTCCTAGCTTCCTATTTCTAAGGGTTGTTTAAGACCTGGGGTCAGACACTCCATTCCTAAAATCCTCTACATATGATCTGAACTGATCTACTAGAGCATTGAATGGGCACGTTAAGCCGTCGGACCCCGAGTACTGGCCCCCCGGTAGTAAATAAGGGCGCCTTCTACCTCGCTTTCGTGTGACTTTCTAACCGGGCACTCTAGCCCAAATCTCCTAGCTTCCTATTTCTAAGGGTTGTTTAAGACCTGGGGTCAGACACTCCCTTCCTAAAATCCTCTACATATGATCTGAACTGATCTACTAGAGCATTGAATGGGCACGTTAAGCCGTCGGACCCCGGGTACTGGCCCCCGGTAGTAAATAAGAGCGTCTTCTACCTCGCTTCCGTGTTACTTTCTAACCGGGCACTCTAGCCCAAATCTCCTAGCTTCCTATTTCTAAGGGTTGTTTAAGACCTGGGGTCAGACACTCCCTTCCTAAAATCCTCTACATATGATCTGAACTGATCTACTAGAGCATTGAATGGGCAAGTTAAGCCATCGGACCCCGGGTACTGGCCCCCGGTAGTAAATAAGAGCGTCTTCTACCTCGCTTCCGTGTTACTTTCTAACCGGGCACTCTAGCCCAAATCTCCTAGCTTCCTATTTCTAAGGGTTGTTTAAGACCTGGGGTCAGACAATCCCTTCCTAAAATCCTCTACATATGATCTGAACTGATCTACTAGAATATTGAATGGGCACGTTAAGCCGTCGGACCCCGAGTACTGGCCCCCGGTACTAAATAAAGGCGTCTTCTACCTCGCTTCCGTGTGACTTTCTAACCGGGCACTCTAACCCAAATCTCCTAGCTTCCTATTTCTAAGGGTTGTTTAAGACCTGGGGTCAGACACTCCCTTCCTAAAATCCTCTACATATGATCTGAACTGATCTACTAGAGCATTGAAGGGGCACGTTAAGCCGTCGGACCCCGGGTACTGGCCACCCAGTAGTAAATAAGAGCGTCTTCTACCTCGCTTGCGTGTGACTTTCTAACCGGGCACTCTAGCCCAAATCTCCTAGCTTCCTATTTCTAAGGTTTGTTTAAGACCTGGGGTCAGACACTCCATTCCTAAAATCCTCTACATATGATCTGAACTGATCTACTAGAGCATTGAATGGGCACGTTAAGCCGTCGGACCCCGGGTACTGGCCCCCGGTAGTAAATGAAAGAGCGTCTTCTACCTCGCTTCCGTGTGACTTTCTAACCGGGCACTCTAGCCCAAATCTCCTAGCTTCCTATTTCTAAGGGTTGTTTAAGACCTGGGGTCAGACACTCCATTCCTAAAATCCTCTACATATGATCTGATCTGATCTGATCTACCAGAGCAGTGAATGGGCACGTTAAGCCGTCGGACCCCGGGTACTGGCCCCCGGTAGTAAATAAGGGCGTCTTCTACCTCGCTTCCGTGTGACTTTCTAACCGGGCACTCTAGCCCAAATCTCCTAGCTTCCTATTTCTAAGGGTTGTTTAAGACCTGGGGTCAGACACTCCCTTCCTAAAATCCTCTACATATGATCTGATCTGATCTGATCTACTAGAGCATTGAATGGGCACGTTAAGCCGTCAGACCCCGGGTACTGGCCCCCGGTAGTAAATAAGGGCGTCTTCTACCTTGCTGCCGTGTGACATTCTAACCGGGCACTCTAGCCCAAATCTCCTAGCTTCCTATTTCTAAGGGTTGTTTAAGACCTGGGGTCAGACACTCCCTTCCTAAAATCCTCTACATATGATCTGATCTGATCTACTAGAGCATTGAATGGGCACGTTAAGCCGTCGGAGCTAGGGTACTGGTCCCCCGGTAGTAAATAAAGGCGTCTTCTACCTCGCTTCCGTGTGACTTTCCTATCGGGCACTCTAGCCTAAATCTCATAGCTTCCTATTTCTAAGGGTTGTTTAAGACCTGGGGTCAGACACTCCCTTCCTAAAATCCTCTACATATGATCTGATCTGATCTACTAGAGCATTGAATGGGCACGTTAAGCCGTCGGACTGCGAGTACTGGCCCCCCGGTAGTAAATAAAGGCGTCTTCTACCTCGCTTCCGTGTCACTTTCCTATCGGGCACTCTAGCCCAAATCTCCTAGCTTCCTATTTCTTAGGGTTGTTTAAGACCTGGGGTCAGACACTCCCTTCCTAAAATCTTCTACATATGATCTGATCTGAACTACTAGAGCAATGAATGGGCACGTTAAGCCGTCGGGCCCCGGGTACTGGCCCCCGGAAGTAAATAAGGGCGTCTTCTACCTCGCTTCCGTGTCACTTTCATATCGGGCAATCTAGCCCAAATCTCCTAGCTTCCTATTTCTAAGGGTTGTTTAAGACCTGGGGTCAGACACTCCCTTCCTAAATTCCTTTACATATGATCTGATCTGATCTACTAGAGCATTGAATGGGCGCGTTAAGCCGTCGGACCCCGGGTACTGGCCCCCGTAATACATATGGGCGTCTTCCTCCCCCTTTCTGCTTAGCTCCCGTGTCACTTTCCTATCGGACACTCTAGCCCAAATCTCCTAGCTTCCTATTTCTAAGGGTTGTTTAAGACATAGGGTCAGCAGACACTCCTTGCCTAAAACCCTCTACATATGATCTGATCTGATCTACTAGAGCATTGAATGGGCACGTTAAGCCGTCGGACCCCGGGTACTGGTCCCCCGGAAATAAATAAGGGCGTCTTCTACCTCGCTTCCGTGTCACTTTCATATCGGGCACTCTAGCCCAAATCTCCTGGCTTCCTATTTCTAAGGGTTGTTTAAGACCTGGGGTCAGACACTCCCTTCCTAAATTCCTTTACATATGATCTGATCTGATCTACTAGAGCATTGAATGGGCGCGTTAAGCCGTCGGACCCCGAGTACTGGCCCCCCGTAATACATATGGGCGTCTTCCTACCTCTGCTTAGCTCCCGTGTCACTTTCCTATCGGACACTCTAGCCCAAATCTCCTAGCTTCCTATTTCTAAGGGTTGTTTAAGACATAGGGTCAGCAGACACTCCTTGCCTAAAATCCTCTACATATGATCTGATCTGATCTACTAGAGCATTGAATGGGCACGTTAAGCCGTCGGGCCCCGAGTACTGGCCCCCGGAAATAAATAAGGGCGTCTTCTACCTCGCTTCCGTGTCACTTTCATATCGGGCACTCTAGCCCAAATCTCCTAGCTTCCTATTTCTAAGGGTTGTTTAAGACCTGGGGTCAGACACTCCCTTCCTAAAATCCTCTACATATGATCTGATCTGATCTACTAGAGCATTGAATGGGCAAGTTAAACCGTCGGACCCCGGGTACTGGCCCC
The DNA here is from genome assembly GCA_039090855.1 of Macrothele yani. Classification (NCBI taxonomy): domain Eukaryota; kingdom Metazoa; phylum Arthropoda; class Arachnida; order Araneae; family Macrothelidae; genus Macrothele; species Macrothele yani. The sequence goes on along the minus strand of CM077031.1, from coordinate 15,374,298 downwards.
CGTAATACATATGGGCGTCTTCCTCCCCCTTTCTGCTTAGCTCCCGTGTCACTTTCCTATCGGACACTCTAGCCAAAATCTCCTAGCTTCCTATTTCTAAGGGTTGTTTAAGACATAGGGTCAGCAGACACTCCTTGCCTAAAACCCTCTACATATGATCTGATCTGATCTACTAGAGCATTGAATGGGCACGTTAAGCCGTCGGGCCCCGGGTACTGGCCCCCCGGAAATAAATAAGGGCGTCTTCTACCTCGCTTCCGTGTCACTTTCATATCGGGCACTCTAGCCCAAATCTCCTGGCTTCCTATTTCTAAGGGTTGTTTAAGACCTGGGGTCAGACACTCCCTTCCTAAAATCCTCTACATATGATCTGATCTGATCTACTAGAGCATTGAATGGGCAAGTTAAACCGTCGGACCCCGAGTACTGGCCCCCGGAAATAAATAAGGGCGTCTTCTACCTCGCTTCCGTGTCACTTTCATATCGGGCACTCTAGCCCAAATCCCCTAGCTTCCTATTTCCAAGGGTTGTTTAAGACCTGGGGTCAGACACTCCCTTTCTAAATTCCTCTACATATGATCTGATCTGATCTACTAGAGCATTGAATGGGCGCGTTAAGCCGTCGGACCCCGGGTACTGGCCCCCGTAATACATAAGGGCGTCTTCCTCCCCCTTTCTACTTCGCTTCTGTGTGATTTTCCTATCTCGCACTCTAGCCCAAATCTCCTAGTTTCCTATTTCTAAGGGTTGTTTAAGACCTGGGGTCAGACACTCCCTTACTAAAATCCTCTACATATCATCTGATCTGATCTACTAGATCATTGAATGGGCACGTTAAGCCGTCGGACACCAGTTACTGGCTCCCCGGTAATAAATACGGGCGTCTTCCTCCCCCTTTCTACTTCGCTTCTGTGTGACTTTCCTATCCGGCACTCAAGCCCAAATCTCCTAGTTTCCTATTTCTAAGGGTTGTTTAAGACCTGGGGTCAGACACTCCATTCCTAAAATCCTCTACATATGATCTGATCTGATCTACTAGAGCATTGAATGGGCACGTTAAGCCGTCGGACCCCGAGTACTGGCCCTCCGGTAGTAAATAAAGGCGTCTTCTGCCTCGCTTCCTTGTCACTTTCTTATTGGGCACTCTAGCCCAAATCTCCTAGCTTCCTAATTCTAAGGGTTGTTTAAGACCTGGGGTCAGACACTCCCTTCCTAAAATCCTCTACATATGATCTGATCTGATCTACTAGAGCATTGAATGGGCACGTTAAGCCGTCGGACCCCGGGTACTGGTCCCCCGGTAGTAAATAAGGGCGTCTTCTACCTCGTTTCCGTGTGACTTTCCTATCGGGCACTCTAGCCCAAATCTCCTAGCTTCCTATTTCTAAGGGTTGTTTAAGACGTGGGGTCAGACACTCCCTTCCTAAAATCCTCTACATATGATCTGATCTGATCTACTAGAGCATTGAATGGGCACGTTAAGCCGTCGGACTCCGAGTACTGGCCCCCGGTAGTAAATAAAGGCGTCTTCTACCTCGCTTCCGTGTCACTTTCGTATCGGGCACTCTAGCCCAAATCTCCTAGCTTCCTATTTCTAAGGGTTTTTTAAGAATTGGGGTCAGACAATCCCTTCCTAAAATCCTCTACATATGATCTGATCTGATCTACTAGAGCATTGAATGGGCACGTTAAGCCGTCGGACTCCGAGTACTGGCCCCCGGTAGTAAATAAAGGCGTCTTCTACCTCGCTTCCGTGTCACTTTCCTATCGGGCACTCTAGCCCAAATCTCCTAGCTTCCTATTTCTAAGGGTTGTTTAAGACCTGGGGTCAGACACTCCCTTCCTAAAATCCTCTACATATGATCTGATCTGATCTACTAGAGCATTGAATGGGCACGTTAAGCCGTCGGACTCCGAGTACTGGCCCCCGGTAGTAAATAAAGGCGTCTTCCTCCCCCTTTCTACCTCGCTTCCGTGTGACTTTCCTATCGGGCACTCTAGCCCAAATCTCCTAGCTTCCTATTTCTAAGGGTTGTTTAAGACCTGGGGTCAGACACTCCATTCCTAAAATCCTCTACATATGATCTGATCTGATCTACTAGAGCATTGAATGGGCACGTTAAGCCGTCGGACCCCGAGTACTATCCCTCCGGTAGTAAATAAAGGCGTCTTCTGCCTCGCTTCCTTGTCACTTTCTTATTGGGCACTCTAGCCCAAATCTCCTAGCTTCCTATTTCTAAGGGTTGTTTAAGACCTGGGGTCAGACACTCCCTTCCTAAAATCCTCTACATATGATCTGATCTGATCTACTAGAGCATTGAATGGGCACGTTAAGCCGTCGGACCCCGGGTACTGGTCCCCCGGTAGTAAATAAGGGCGTCTTCTACCTCGCTTCCGTGTGACTTTCCTATCGGGCACTCTAGCCCAAATCTCCTAGCTTCCTATTTCTAAGGGTTGTTTAAGACCTGGGGTCAGACACGACCTTCCTAAAAATCCTCTACATATGATATGATCTGATATACAAGAGCATTGAATGGGCAAGTTAAGCCGTCGGACCCCGGGTACTTGCCCCCGGTAGTAAATAAGGGCGTCTTCTACCTCGCTTCCGTGTCACTTTCCTATCGGGTACTCTAGCCGAAATCTCCTAGCTTCCTATTTCTAAGGGTTGTTTAAGACCTGGGGTCAGACACTCCCTTCCTAAAATCCTCTACATATGATCTGGTCTGATCTACTAGAGCATTGAATGGGCACGTTAAGCCGTCGGACTCCGAGTACTGGCCCCCCGGTAGTAAATAAGGGCGTCTTCTACCTCGCTTCCGTGTCACTTTCATATCGGGTACTCTAGCCCAAATCTCCTAGCTTCCTATTTCTAAGGGTTGTTTAAGACCTGGGGTCAGACACTCCCTTCCTAAATTTCTCTACATATGATCTGATCTGATCTACTAGAGCATTGAATGGGCGCGTTAAGCCGTCGGACCCCGGGTACTGGCCCCCGTAATACATAAGGGCGTCTTCCTCCCCTTTCTACTTCGCTTCTGTGTGACTTTCCTATCTCGCACTCTAGCCCAAATCTCCTAGTTTCCTATTTCTAAGGGTTGTTTAAGACCTGGGGTCAGACACTCCCTTACTAAAATCCTCTACATATCATCTGATCTGATCTACTAGATCATTGAATGGGCACGTTAAGCCGTCGGACACCAGGTACTGGCTCCCCGGTAATAAATACGGGCGTCTTCCTCCTCCTTTCTACTTCGCTTCTGTGTGACTTTCCTATCCGGCACTCTAGCCCAAATCTCCTAGTTTCCTATTTCTAAGGGTTGTTTAAGACCTGGGGTCAGACACTCCCTTCCTAAAATCCTCTACATATGATCTGATCTGATCTACTAGAGCATTGAATGGGCACGTTAAGCCGTCGGACTCCGGGTACTACCCCCCGGTAGTAAATAAAGGCGTCTTCTACCTCGCTTCCGTGTCACTTTCCTATCGGGCACTCTAGCCCAAATCTCCTAGCTTCCTATTTCTAAGGGTTGTTTAAGACCTGGGGTCAGACACTCCCTTCCTAAAATCCTCTACATATGATCTGATCTGATCTACTAGAGCATTGAATGGGCACGTTAAGCCGTCGGACCCCGAGTACTGGTCCCCCGGTAGTAAATAAAGGCGTCTTCTACCTCGCTTCCGTGTGACTTTCGTATCGGGCACTCTAGCCCAAATCTCCTAGCTTCCTATTTCTAAGGGTTGTTTAAGACCTGGGGTCAGACACTCCCTTCCTAAAATCCTCTACATATGATCTGATCTGATCTACTAGAGCATTGAATGGGCACGTTAAGCCGTCGGACCCCGAGTACTGGCCCCCGGTAGTAAATAAGGGCGTCTTCTACCTCGCTTCCGTGTCACTTTCCTATCGGGCACTCTAGCCCAAATCTCCTAGCTTCCTATTTCTAAGGGTTGTTTAAGACCTGGGGTCAGACACTCCCTTCCTAAAATCCTCTACATATGATCTGATCTGATCTACTAGAGCATTGAATGGGCACGTTAAGCCGTCGGACTCCGAGTACTGGCCCCCCGGTAGTAAATAAAGGCGTCTTCTACCTCGCTTCCGTGTCACTTTCCTATCGGGCACTCTAGCCCAAATCTCCTAGCTTCCTATTTCTAAGGGTTGTTTAAGACCTGGGGTCAGACACTCCTTCCTAAAATCCTCTACATATGATCTGATCTGATCTACTAGAGCATTGAATGGGCACGTTAAGCCGTCGGACCCCGAGTACTGGCCCCCCGGTAATAAATAAGGGCGTCTTCTACCTCGCTTCCGTGTCACTTTCATATCGGGCACTCTAGCCCAAATCTCCTAGCTTCCTATTTCTAAGGGTTGTTTAAGACCTGGGGTCAGACACTCCCTTCCTAAATTCCTCTACATATGATCTGATCTGATCTACTAGAGCATTGAATGGGCACGTTAAGCCGTCGGACCCCGGGTACTGGCCCCCGTAGTACATAAGGGCGTCTTCCTCCCCTTTCTACTTCGCTTCTGTGTGATTTTCCTATCTCGCACTCTAGCCCAAATCTCCTAGTTTCCTATTTCTAAGGGTTGTTTAAGACCTGGGGTCAGACACTCCCTTACTAAAATCCTCTACATATCATCTGATCTGATCTACTAGATCATTGAATGGGCACGTTAAGCCGTTGGACACCAGGTACTGGCTCCCGGTAATAAATACGGGCGTCTTCCTCCTCCTTTCTACTTCGCTTCTGTGTGACTTTCCTATCCGGCACTCTAGCCCAAATCTCCTAGTTTCCTATTTCTAAGGGTTGTTTAAGACCTGGGGTCAGACACTCCATTCCTAAAATCCTCTACATATGATCTGATCTGATCTACTAGAGCATTGAATGGGCACGTTAAGCCGTCGGACCCCGGGTACTGGCCCTCCGGTAGTAAATAAAGGCGTCTTCTGCCTCGCTTCCTTGTGACTTTCTTATTGGGCACTCTAGCCCAAATCTCCTAGCTTCCTATTTCTAAGGGTTGTTTAAGACCTGGGGTCAGACACTCCCTTCCTAAAATCCTCTACATATGATCTGATCTGATCTACTAGAGCATTGAATGGGCACGTTAAGCCGTCGGACCCCGGGTACTGGTCCCCCGGTAGTAAATAAGGGCGTCTTCTACCTCGCTTCCGTGTGACTTTCCTATCGGGCACTCTAGCCCAAATCTCCTAGCTTCCTATTTCTAAGGGTTGTTTAAGACCTGGGGTCAGACACGACCTTCCTAAAATCCTCTACATATGATCTGATCTGATCTACTAGAGCATTGAATGGGCACGTTAAGCCGTCGGACCCAGGGTACTTGCCCCCCGGTAGTAAATAAGGGTGTCTTCTACCTCGCTTCCGTGTCACTTTCCTATCGGGCACTCTAGCCCAAATCTCCTAGCTTCCTATTTCTAAGGGTTGTTTAAGACCTGGGGTCAGACACTCCCTTCCTAAAATCCTCTACATATGATCTGATCTGATCTACTAGAGCATTGAATGGGCACGTTAAGCCGTCGGACTCCGAGTACTGGCCCCCGGTAGTAAATAAGGGCGTCTTCTACCTCGCTTCCGTGTGACTTTCCTATCAAGCACTCTAGCCCAAATCTCCTAGCTTCCTATTTCTAAGGGTTGTTTAAGACCTGGGGTCAGACACTCCCTTCCTAAAATCCTCTACATATGATCTGATCTGATCTACTAGAGCATTGAATGGGCGCGTTAAGCCGTCGGACCCCGGGTACTGGTCCCCCGGTAATACATAAGGGCGTCTTCCTCCCCCTTTCTACTTCGCTTCCGTGTGATTTTCCTATCTCGCACTCTAGCCCAAATCTCCTAGCTTCCTATTTCTAAGGGTTGTTTAAGACCTGGGGTCAGACACTCCCTTCCTAAAATCCTCTACATATGATCTGATCTGATCTACTAGAGCATTGAATGGGCACGTTAAGCCGTCGGACACCAGGTACTGGCTCCCCGGTAATAAATACGGGCGACTTCCTCTTCTACTTCGCTTCCGTGTCACTTTCCTATCCGGCACTCTAGCCCAAATCTCCTAGCTTCCTATTTCTAAGGGTTGTTTAAGACCTGGGGTCAGACACTCCATTCCTAAAATCCTCTACATATGATCTGATCTGATCTACTAGAGCATTGAATGGGCACGTTAAGCCGTCGGACCCCGAGTACTGGCCCTCCGGTAGTAAATAAAGGCGTCTTCTGCCTCGCTTCCTTGTCACTTTCGTATCGGGCACTCTAGCCCAAATCTCCTAGCTTCCTATTTCTAAGGGTTGTTTAAGACCTGGGGTCAGACACTCCCTTCCTAAAATCCTCTACATATGATCTGATCTGATCTACTAGAGCATTGAATGGGCACGTTAAGCCGTCGGACCCCGGGTACTGGTCCCCCGGTAGTAAATAAGGGCGTCTTCTACCTCGCTTCTGTGTCACTTTCCTATCGGGCACTCTAGCCCAAATCTCCTAGCTTCCTATTTCTAAGGGTTGTTTAAGACCTGGGGTCAGACACGACCTTCCTAAAATCCTCTACATATGATCTGATCTGATCTACAAGAGCATTGAATGGGCAAGTTAAGCCGTCGGACCCAGGGTACTTGCCCCCCGGTAGTAAATAAGGGCGTCTTCTACCTCGCTTCCGTGTCACTTTCCTATCGGGCACTCTAGCCCAAATCTCCTAGCTTCCTATTTCTAAGGGTTGTTTAAGACCTGGGGTCAGACACTCCCTTCCTAAAATCCTCTACATATGATCTGGTCTGATCTACTAGAGCATTGAATGGGCACGTTAAGCCGTCGGACCCCGAGTACTGGCCCCCCGGTAGTAAATAAGGGCGTCTTCTACCTCGCTTCCGTGTCACTTTCCTATCAAGCACTCTAGCCCAAATCTCCTAGCTTCCTATTTCTAAGGGTTGTTTAAGACCTGGGGTCAGACACTCCCTTCCTAAAATCCTCTACATATGATCTGGTCTGATCTACTAGAGCATTGAATGGGCACGTTAAGCCGTCGGACTCCGAGTACTGGCCCCCCGGTAGTAAATAAGGGCGTCTTCTACCTCGCTTCCGTGTGACTTTCCTATCTCGCACTCTAGCCCAAATCTCCTAGTTTCCTATTTCTAAGGGTTGTTTAAGACCTGGGGTCAGACACTCCCTTACTAAAATCCTCTACATATCATCTGATCTGATCTACTAGATCATTGAATGGGCACGTTAAGCCGTCGGACACCAGGTACTGGCTCCCCGGTAATAAATACGGGCGTCTTCCTCCTCCTTTCTACTTCGCTTCTGTGTGACTTTCCTATCCGGCACTCTAGCCCAAATCTCCTAGTTTCCTATTTCTAAGGGTTGTTTAAGACCTGGGGTCAGACACTCCCTTCCTAAAATCCTCTACATATGATCTGATCTGATCTACTAGAGCATTGAATGGGCACGTTAAGCCGTCGGACCCCGGGTACTGGTCCCCCGGTAGTAAATAAAGGCGTCTTCTACCTCGCTTCCGTGTGACTTTCCTATCGGGCACTCTAGCCCAAATCTCCTAGCTTCCTATTTCTAAGGGTTGTTTAAGACCTGGGGTCAGACACTCCCTTCCTAAAATCCTCTACATATGATCTGATCTGATCTACTAGAGCATTGAATGGGCACGTTAAGCCGTCGGACCCCGGGTACTGGTCCCCCGGTAGTAAATAAGGGCGTCTTCTACCTCGCTTCCGTGTGACTTTCCTATCGGGCACTCTAGCCCAAATCTCCTAGCTTCCTATTTCTAAGGGTTGTTTAAGACCTGGGGTCAGACACTCCCTTCCTAAAATCCTCTACATATGATCTGATCTGATCTACTAGAGCATTGAATGGGCACGTTAAGCCGTCGGACCCCGGGTACTGGTCCCCCGGTAGTAAATAAGGGCGTCTTCTACCTCGCTTCCGTGTCACTTTCCTATCGGGCACTCTAGCCCAAATCTCCTAGCTTCCTATTTCTAAGGGTTGTTTAAGACCTGGGGTCAGACACTCCCTTCCTAAAATCCTCTACATATGATCTGATCTGATCTACTAGAGCATTGAATGGGCACGTTAAGCCGTCGGACCTCGGGTACTGGTCCCCCGGTAGTAAATAAGGGCGTCTTCTACCTCGCTTCCGTGTCACTTTCCTATCGGGCACTCTAGCCCAAATCTCCTAGCTTCCTATTTCTAAGGGTTGTTTAAGACCTGGGGTCAGACACTCCCTTCCTAAAATCCTCTACATATGATCTGATCTGATCTACTAGAGCATTGAATGGGCACGTTAAGCCGTCGGACCCCGGGTACTGGTCCCCCGGTAGTAAATAAGGGCGTCTTCTACCTCGCTTCCGTGTGACTTTCCTATCGGGCACTCTAGCCCAAATCTCCTAGCTTCCTATTTCTAAGGGTTGTTTAAGACCTGGGGTCAGACACTCCCTTCCTAAAATCCTCTACATATGATCTGATCTGATCTACTAGAGCATTGAATGGGCACGTTAAGCCGTCGGACCTCGGGTACTGGTCCCCCGGTAGTAAATAAGGGCGTCTTCTACCTCGCTTCCGTGTCACTTTCCTATCGGGCACTCTAGCCCAAATCTCCTAGCTTCCTATTTCTAAGGGTTGTTTAAGACCTGGGGTCAGACACTCCCTTCCTAAAATCCTCTACATATGATCTGATCTGATCTACTAGAGCATTGAATGGGCACGTTAAGCCGTCGGACCCCGGGTACTGGTCCCCCGGTAGTAAATAAGGGCGTCTTCTACCTCGCTTCCGTGTGACTTTCCTATCGGGCACTCTAGCCCCAATCTCCTAGCTTCCTATTTCTAAGGGTTGTTTAAGACCTGGGGTCAGACACTCCCTTCCTAAAATCCTCTACATATGATCTGATCTGATCTACTAGAGCATTGAATGGGCACGTTAAGCCGTCGGACCCCGGGTACTGGTCCCCCGGTAGTAAATAAGGGCGTCTTCTACCTCGCTTCCGTGTCACTTTCCTATCGGGCACTCTAGCCCAAATCTCCTAGCTTCCTATTTCTAAGGGTTGTTTAAGACCTGGGGTCAGACACTCCCTTCCTAAAATCCTCTACATATGATCTGATCTGATCTACTAGAGCATTGAATGGGCACGTTAAGCCGTCGGACCCCGGGTACTGGCCCCCGGTAGTAAATAAGGGCGTCTTCTACCTCGCTTCCGTGTCACTTTCCTATCGGGCACTCTAGCCCAAATCTCCTAGCTTCCTATTTCTAAGGGTTGTTTAAGACCTGGGGTCAGACACTCCCTTCGTAAAATCATCTACATAGGATCATCACCTGAAAACATATCCCTCGCTGCTGTCATGGATAAAAGGAGCGATTTATCAGATTTGGAAAAAGGGATGATTATCGGCTTTCGGGCCAAGGGTGGCAGTATTTCTGAAACAGCGCAGTTTGTGAACTGTTCGCGGGCTGCTGTGGTTCAAGTGTATCGTGATTGGAGAAATAGCACCACTGCGAATAAGCGACGTAGAAACTGCAGAGCGCCACGTGCCATTGATGTGAGAGGTAAACGTCGGCCGTGAAGGTACGTGAGGGTCGATCGATACGCTACAGTGGAGCAACTCACTGGCCGAATGAACCAAGGGGGGCTACCGGAAGTGTGTCTAAAACGACACTTCAGCGAACCGTGATGCGTATGGGGCTGCGAGGTAGACCAATGGTCGCTGCACCTATGCTAACGAAAGTTGCGTCGGCAGAAAAGGCTTAACATTTACACGGCAGTATCGGAATTGGACATCCGACGATTGGCAAAGGATTGCCTTCTCCGATGAGTCACATTTTCTGCTTCATCGAACGGATGGACGTTGGCGTATAAGGCGAGAAACATCGGAGAACAGAAACCTATTCAACTATTGCTGGAAGAGCACAAGCTGGTGGGGGTAGCGTTGTGGTTTAGGGAATGTTTTCGTGGCATTCTCTGGGTGTACTCATACCTGTGGAAGGCACTATGGACCGAATTCGTTATGAATCCATCCTTGCAGACCACGTACACCCATACATGCTGATTGTCTTCCCTGGAGTGTATGGGATCTGGCAGCACGACAATGCGACGTGTCACACAGCTAGAAATGTCCGAGAGTGGTTGGAAGAGCACGATGAACACTTCAAAGTACTTCCTTAGCCCCCTATTCCCCAGACTGAAATCCAATTGAGGATCTGTGGGACCACCTCGATCGTGTTGTTCGCTCTATGGATCCTCCATTACGTACCTTCCAGCAGCTGTCAGATTGACGCATTGCTCCACATTCCTTTGAACACCTTTCAGCACTTAATTGAGTCATTACCAGTCCGTCTAGCTGCTGTCCGCGCTGCACACGGCTGTTACTCTGGATATTAGCTGGTGGTCACAATAATGTGACTCGATTGTGTATTTGCATAAAGTGCAAAGAATGAAGGTGCGCTGTGAGTGGGGAGGTTCCTATACATATAAAGCTGAGGTATTACGCCGTGTTATCAGTAACTTTGAAGCGGATATTCCGCGTGCACGTGAACTTTGCGAGTTCCAGCGTTGGGTGGTCATAGGATGTTATTTGAGTAACGTTTTCATACAGAGCATTGCAGCTAAACTAAACATACCAAAATCGTCTGTAAGTGATATCGAGGCAGGATGGTGCAACCACAGCAAAAAAAAAAAAAAAAAAGAAAGATTGACGAAGGCCGCACAGACTGTCAGAACGTGACAGAAGAGCAATGGTAAGAAATGTTAAGAAATCCCGTTCTTCCTCTTTCTATCTCTGCTGAAGTAGGAAATACCTGTAGTGGCTCGATTAGTAACAACCCGCAGAGAGTTAAACAGTGTGGGTTACTATGGCAGAGCAGCGGAACACCAGTCACACATCACTACCGTGAATACGAAACGCCGTTTGGAGTGGTGTGTCTCCCACCGTTGCTGGACTGTGGGAGACTGGAAAACTGTTCTTTGAAGCAGGGACGACGCTAAATTAGGATGGGTGTTGGGTGGGCGAGCATTTTTTTTTGGTGGGATAGGCTTGATAGCTACTTTTTTTGTTTTTACGAAATACTGACAGAACAAATCTTTAATACCTTTCTTACGCTTTCCAACCGTAGGTTGAAGAAACGTATATGCTCCAGCGTTGTCCGTCCGCCCGTCTGTCTGTCCGCACGATAACTCGCGTAAAAATTGTTCGATTTGGATGAAATTTTAGTATGTCGTAGGGGACCACCTGGGGTGGAACCCTATTGAAAATGAGCGAAATGTGGTCAAAGGTCAGGACATACGAGCCGGATCCATTCCATTGTACTTATGCATCGTAACTTACATAAAAATGCTTCGATTGCAACAAAAAGTATGTTGTTCCGGAGATATACTGAACCAATTCTGTTTAATATCATCGAAATGGGGTCAAAGGTCAGATCACAGGAGCGAAATTTATTCCACAGCCATTATCCTCATAACTTGTCTAAAAATGCTTCTATTGCGACAAAACGTTCCGGAGGTATACTGAACCAATTCTGTTTAATATCATCGAAATGGGGGTCAAAGGTCAGATCACAGGAGACAGATTTAACGGTCAAGTTTAGCATTCCGATTGGAGATGAAAGGCTTACGAGCAGCTGCACGACCACGCGCGTGTTTGGATTTGGCGATTGCTCGGCAAACGATTTTCGTCGGAACGTGTTCTTCCAACTGTTAAGTTCGACGGAGGCTCCATCATGGAATGGATTTGTTATTCGTGGATGGGACTCGACCTGTTGGCTATTGTATCACAAACCATGAACCCCGAACTGTACCTCGACGTTCTGGATAATTCTGTCCTACTAACAATGTGGCAGTATTATAGAAATGATCGTTGTCTCTTCCAACACCATCGAGCTCCTTGCTATACAGCACGACGTGTGCAGAGCTGGTTTCTTCAGGATGAGATGGCATTGTTAAACACGCCTGCTCAGAGTTGTGATCTCAATCCCATAGAGCACCTCTGGGCTGAACTGGAGCGATGGATACGAAATCACGCAAAACGACCTCTTCGCTCTCCAGTAGCTTTGCAGGACAAATGGCAAGCCATTCCTCTCGAAACATACCGGAAGCCAGTTGATAGTGTGCCTCGACGTGTTGATAGTGTGCCTCGACGTGTTGATAGTGTGTCTCGACGTGTCGATAGTGTGCCTCGACGTTTTGTTAGTGTGCCTCGACGTGTTGATAGTGTGTCTCGACGTGTTGATAGTGTGTCTCGACGTGCTGATAGTGTGCCTCGACGTGTTGATAGTGTGTCTCGACGTGCTGATAGTGTGTCTCGGCGTGTCGATAGTGTGTCGCGACGTGTTGATAGTGTGCCTCGACGTGTTGATAGTGTGTCTCGACGTGCTGATAGTGCGCCTCGACGTGTTGATAGTGTGCCTCGACGTGCTGATAGTGTGTCTCGACGTGCTGATAGTGTGCCTCGACGTGTTGATAGTGTGTCTCGACGTGCTGATCGTGTGCCTCGACGTGTTGATAGTGTGTCTCAACGTGTTGATAATGTGCCTCGACGTGTTGATAGTGTGCTTCGACGTGTTGATAGTGTGTCTCGACGTGTTGATAGTGTGTCTCGACGTGTTGAAGTGTGCCTCGACGTGTTGATAGTGTGCCTCGACGTGTTGATGGTGTGCCTCGACGTGTTGATAGTGTGTATCGACGTGTTGAAGTGTGCCTCGACGTGCTGATAGTGTGCCTCGACGTGTTGATAGTGTGTCTCGACGTGTTGAAGTGTGCCTCGACGTGTTGATAGTGTGCCTCGACGTGTTGATGGTGTGCCTCGACGTGTTGATGGAGTGCCTCGACGTGTTGATAGTGTGCCTCGACGTGTCGATAGTGGGCCTCGACGTGTTGATAGTGTGCCTCGACGTGTTGATAGTGTGCCTCGACGTGTTGATAGTGTGCCTCGACGTGTTGATAGTGTGCCTCGACGTGTTGATAGTGTGCCTCGACGTGTTGATAGTGTGTCTCGACGTGCTGATAGTGTGCCTCGACGTGCTGATAGTGTGCCTCGACGTGTTGATAGTGTGCCTCGACGTGTTGATAGTGTGCCTCGACGTGTTCATAGTATGCTTCGACGTGTTCATAGTGTGCCTCGACGTGTTCATAGTGTGCCTCGACGTGTTCATAGTGTGCTTCGACGTGTTCATAGTGTGCCTCGACGTGTTCATAGTGTGCCTCGACGAGTTCTCGCTGTCATACAAGCAAAAGGTGGACCGACTAATTGCGATAATAAAGCCATTTGTTCCAAAACATTAATGTGTCCAAATACTTTTGCTTATAAGTGCATAAGGAAATTCTGCAAAGAGACCAGTGACTAAATATGGCGAGGTGAAAACGGTACCAGAAACCGCTGTCAAAGTTTCAATTCCAATTTTAGTTAGATTGTACATAGTGAATTTTGCGCCCTCCCTTGACCTGCGCCAGCCGCCCCGCTTCTCCCGTCCTAATTACGCCTCCCATCAATGGATAATAGACTGAATACGACCAAGGGCAGGGTGCCCAAAAGACTTTTTGGAATGGGAGGACGTTTTCATTAAAACAGAAGGACGTTTCTAGAAAAAGGAGAAAACAATAAATCATCATCATCAGGAATTTCCCCTGCTAAGCGGAATTCCTCGACTTTACACTATATTGACAAAAGTCACCGGACACCTAGATGAGAAACACAACATAGCATTTATTGACATACATTAGTACGGTGTCTGTCCACCTTTGGCCTTAATGCATGCACTGACCCTTCGAGACATCCTTTCCACAAGGTTTTGGAACACAGCGATAGGCATGCGCTTCCATTCAGTACATAATGCTGCGCCTAACTGTTGCTTAGTAGTCCGCCTTGGTTCCAAACGTCTTTTGCGGCGCTCTAATTCATCCCATAGGTGCTCTATTAGATTAAGATCAGGGCTCTGTGCTGCCCAGTCCACACACAAACGGAATTATCGTCAAACCACGTCGTAGCAGTCCTTGCTTTATGTGACGTAAGTCGTGTGTGTTTGAGCTCCGTGTTTAGCCGTCTACTGAGTGTGTTTTGTGTGCTCTGCCGTTATAATTTAGCGCGTGCCTTCCAGACAAAGGTTGGCCGCCCCGGTGGCGCAGTGGTCTAAGCGATGGCCTCTGATCATTCGTCTGAAAGGGGTCCGGGTTCGAATCCCGGTGAGGCATGGATGTTGTGTTTGTCTTACGGCACTGGCTCTCTTCCTTCCCTGGAACCAGTGACCCTAAATTAGGGATGGGCGACTGCTTATAGTCCATTGAGTTGCTCACGGTGGTCTTTAAACCTCCAATTAAAAAAAAAAGACGAAGGTTGTATCTTTCCTTTAAGACATCTCCCTAGTCGGTGAGTACTTTTTCCAGTTAGATATCAGCATTTTATTTTCTCGAGTAGTTGGTCGTTTTTACTAAGTTTGGCCTCGCCATCGGCGATGGCGACTGCTGATAAGGGAGGCGTTCCCGCTCTCGTCACAGCTTCTCCTACTACGTCGATCTTTATCTCTGACGGAGCAAACCAATCAGCGTCCGTTCTTAATGATAAGGAATATCGTCCTCCTCCTGATGTTTATTGCTCTTCTTCTACTCTTCGACTCTCTGACTCCACCCTTCCTAGTGGTGATGCTACGTCATTCGCTTCTGATGCTGCCGATGACGTAATGGATATCTCTGAGGGCGTTGCTTCTCTGCCCTCGGTAGCCTTGCCCAGCGTTGTGCCAGCTCCTTCATCCAACGCTGCACCTCTGCCTTCCAGTGGAGGATTGCCTTCCCGCTCTTATTCTAGCGTTACCTCAGGTGCGTCCCTACCGACGCAAGCGACTCGTCTTTCCCTTGCAGATGCCCATGTCCAGATACATGGTGTCTTACTTCAATTTGACGTTCCGCACTTCTCACCGGCTGCGCAGGAACTTCACTCCACCTGCGAGTTGGGAGTGTGCCTAGATGATCTTCCGAATATACCGTTGAAGGTCTATTGTGATACGCTCTTTGCTTTCCTTCCAGCCGGAGCCATTACTCACCTCACTCGCCGGCCGCGGACGGTGATTGTTTATTTCACATCCAAAGAGCATGCAGACACGCTTCTAAACTTTGGTCTTGAACTGGAAGGTCACCACCTCGAAGCTGAACCGTTCCGCAGGCGCCCTGTTCAGGTCTCCTTGCATCCGGTGCCCCCGAAATCTCGGATGCGATTATATGTACTGCACTTAGTAAGTGTGGTAAGATTGTTGGTCCTGTTATCACACATTCAGCTGCGCCCAAGGATCCTGCAAATTAGAATGTTCGTAGTTTTTGCCGGTGTTCGACTCATCTTTCCATCAGAGGAGCATCTCTGTAAGTTCCCACGGATCCTAACCATCCGATGTGGGTAGCTATCCTACAGGATTGACATGATGACATCAGAACACTGTGTTAATTGCAAAGAACTTGGGCATCAGCGTGCTCGATGCCCCAACAACGAGTATCCAGCTCCCACGGCTTCCAGAGCGCCTCCCGCCTCTAAGCAGCCTCATGCTACATCTCGCTCTCGACCTGCACCGTCTACTAGTATGCCAACTGCCCCTGGGCCGAGTTACACAAAAAATATATCTAAAGCATCTCGTCAACGAGCGTCTTTTGATGCTGGCCTCACTTCCCACCTTCATCTTCCAGTACTCGCCTCACCTATTACTCCTCATCACGTGGGAACATCGGGAGACCTCGCCGCTAGTTTCCCACCAGTCTTCACTGTTGGTATCTCCGAGTGAAGGCGGCGCCGATCTCTCCTCTCACTCTGCGTCTGCTTCCCGAGCATTGTCGCTCCCTGGAAAACACATTTCTGGCACTCGTACAGGTACCCGACATAAGAAGAAGAAGAAGAAGAAGCAGAAATACCCCCTTGCGGATGGGCGACCGTTCCGTGCTACCCAATCTTCAGGAGATCTTTCTCCCTCTCCTCCGCCAACAGAAATTGAAAGGGACACTGATGGGTCTCCGCCTTCGTTTGAGGTCTTTTCTAGTGTATCTTCCAAATGTGGTGCTCCTTCAGAACCTCTCAATCTTGAAGATTACTATCAGTTTTGCACCCACACCACGAACCTGGAGTCGACGTATGACTACCTCCGAGAGCGCGAAGACATTCTTCCCGCGCTGCTCCTGCAAGCCGGATGCATTGCTAAGTACCTTCGTGGGTTTGTACATGACCCCCTGCACCAATCATGGACCCTTGGCTGCGTAAACCGATTACAACAACTCCTGAAAGTTGCTCCGCGACTCCTCCAATCAACGACTGACCAGTCCATTCAAGGTCGCGACCCTCAATTGCAGAGGGTTCGCTAGCCCCCTAGCGGATGCTCTTGTAATGTAAGACCTCTCGCCCCTCGGTGCCGATCTGTTGCTATTGCAAGAAACAAACTACCATTTCTCCACTCTGTTTACACGCTGGCGTGCTAGCGATTTTGTGTTCCATCATACATTTCGCTATTCATCTCCTGAAGATTGTGTAAGACCTCTCGCCCCTCGGTGCCGATCTGTTGCTATTGCAAGAAACAAACTACCATTTCTCCACTCTGTTTACACGCTGGCGTGCTAGCGATTTTGTGTTCCATCATACATTTCGCTATTCATCTCATGGTGGGCTTACTCTCGGAATACATCAGCAGTTCCGATCCACCCTCATTACACTTTCAGTGCAGAACTTATGCCGGGATTTGCTCCAGCAAGTCTCCTTCACAGTTGGCGGAGCTCGATTTCACATCTTTAACGTGTATATTCCGTGCACCTCTATTCATTTATCCATCTTGTTCACCAAATTCCGTTAAGCTCTCTCGAAAGTCTCGCCTTCGGATCGCGTGCTCTTGGGTGGAGACTTCAATTGCACCCTTGACCCGGCACTGGATCGCTCTCCTTCGTCACGAGAGCGTCGTACGGATCTCGTCTCACTACTCCATGACCTTGTTGCTGATTTCTCCTTCACCGATGCTTATAGGCGCCTACATCCACAAGAGACCTCACACACGTGGCGCTCGTCTGGGAGTCAGCTTCCATCGACTGCACGCCTAGATCGGGTCTACGTTTCCACACCGCTTCTTGCGTGTATTACCGAATTGCGACATCAACCTACTGCTGCCTCAGACCACTGCACGGTCACCATCACAGTGTTTGCTGTGGTGTCACTTCCTCGGACTGTACGTTCGTGGACGTTTGATTCCAATCTCCCCACCGATCCTGACTTTTGCGCCTCTGTCCGTTCTTTCCTTATTGCTCGTAGCGCAGGGTTACATTCCGCACCCTGTGTGTTCGCTTCATGTCAAGCATCAGCTCCTCTTACACATCAAGCAACTTTCCTTCACCATGACGACTTCCAGTCAGATGCGCCTCGATCACGCCAGGCAGATGGTCGCACTGATTGTGTTGTCAGATCCGCTGTTTCCAGGATATCAGGCGGAACTCCAGGCTTTGCTGAAACCACTAGCGCAGCAAGCACTTTTACGTCTGCGTATTAAACATCTCAATCCGGAGGAATACACCTATGATTTTCTAACATCAATGGAATCTGCACGTAAGTCTTCTACCTCGCTTCGTCATCTTCGCCTCCCTCTGGCGAAATCACATCCGATTCGGCAGCGATTTTCTCTCATGTTCGTCAGTTACACTGCTGGACAATTGTTAAGGACGGATCATAAACGGCTATATAGCGCATAAAAAAGTAAGTGTGGTTGGATGCCAAGTGAAATAAAATAATGTCAGAATGCCAGGACATTACAAGAAAGACAATTTATTGTGCTCTGAAATCCAGAAGGCTTTGGAACGTGTTCAAGGGAAAAACAGGCCATTTTGTGCAGAATACCTAAACGTGAAAAAAATGCAATTACCGTCCGCAGGCGTTCCGGCGTAAGATGTCAATACGGGATATGGCCACCATGGAGGGCGATGCAAGATTCCACACGCCGTGTCATGCTTTGCACAACATTATCAAGCAGCTGTTGGGGTAATTTATCCCATTCCTCTGTCAGTTCACGGGTGAGGGTGTCCTTGTTTATTGTAGGGCATTGGCGACCAGCAAGACTCCTCCCCAAAGCATCCCACACATTTTCAATGGGATTCGGATCTGGAGAACGTGCTGGCCATACGAGGCGTTTAATATCCTCGCTCTCAAGACACTCCTGGACAGCGACTGTTCGATGACATGTTGCGTTGTCGTCCATGAAAATGAATCTATCACCGACAGCACCACGGAACATGCGAACATGAAGTAGCAGAACATCATTAATGTATCGTTGGCCAGTCATAGTCCCAGTTCGAAGCACATAGAGGGACGTACGGCCATTGATCATGATGCCAGCCCATACCATGACACTACATGTCGGATATCGGTCCCTTTCCTGTATGTTTGCTGGACAATATGCAGTACCACTATCACGCCAGATCAGTTGTCTTCGACAATCGGACGATAGACTGTATCTACTCTCATCTGAGAAGAGGACAGCAGACCAGTCGTTATCAGTCCAATTGCGATGTTGATGGCACCATTGCAAACGGGTGGTACGGTGACGTCTGGACAATGGGATGCACACAACAGGACGGCGGGCGTATAGTCCTCCTTCATGCAAACGTCTGGCGACAGTTTTTCGGGAGATCCGCTTGCCAGAAGCAGCCATAAACTGATTTGCTACCTCACTAGCTGTGCTGCGCCGGTGTCTTTTTGTTGATAGCACTATGTGCCGATCTTCTGCAGGTGTCGTACTGCGAACACGACCTCCCCCGTGACGTTTGCTACACTCTCCATTTGTTTGAAATGATTTCCAAAGATTTGAAACAACACTGTGGCTGACGTCGAACACCCTGGCAACATCTGTTATTTTTCGCCCTTCTTCAATCTTGCCAATAATACGGCCACGCGTAAAATCATCTAGGTGATGTCGCGAAGACATACTAAAAATTGCAAGTTCGTCAATTGATTCTTTCCCTTTTAACTTTGCGTTTCAACAACAACGGTCAATACGCGTCAAATCCTTTATATCTCTTATCAGCACTATGACGTCACGAACAAGCTCGGCAATCCAAAATTTGCATACGCACAACACGTCTTACTGTATCCCGCACTTATGCTAATTTCCATATTTTCCTGCCTTCCATTTTATGGTTGCTATCGTTGCTATTGTCATCCGTCCTTAGCAATTGTCCGGCAGTGTATATACCACCAAGTTAGTGAAACTCATCTCCCTCCTCCCTCTGCTCTCCCCCATCTTCTCAATAACCTGCCTCAAGTTCCGTCTCATCTTGCTCACACCCTGTCTCTCTCACCCACATATACGGAGGTGTCCGACACCTTCTCTTCCCTTAACCCCCATGCCGCTCCGGGTCCGGACGGCCTCTCTTTTCCCTTTTATCGTGCGTTCTTGCCTCTTCTGTTGCCTTTTCTCCTCTCTGCTTTTTCTGCTGCATTTAACTGGTCCCCCTTCCGAGGATTTCACGGACGCACATGTGGTCCGATTTCCCAAGAAGGGTGACCCTCGTGATTTGGGAAATTGGCGCCCCATTTCTCTTCTCAATCAAGATTATAAACTCTTTACTAAGCTTCTTTCCGTGTCCTTCCTCACATCCTTGCTGACTCTCAAACCTATACTGTTCCTGGCCGTTCTCTTTCCTCCAATGTTCAACTTCTTCGCGATCTCATTCATCTTGCCAAGACTCATTCTGAACCTCTTGCTCTCCTTTCCTTAGACCTCCGTTCCGCTTTCGATAATATCTCAGACGCCTATTTAACACAAACCCTGCTGCACTTTGGCTTTCCTCCACATTTTGTCTCTGTTCTTCTCTCCCTCTACCGGGACGACGTTTTCCATGTCAAGACGGCATTTTTTCTCACAGCACATGTTCTCTTCAAGCGGGGAGTTCGTCAGGGCTGCCCGCTTTCTGGTCAACTGTTTACGATTGCCGTCAAACCCTTTCTACGCTCTCTACAAACATCTTTCCTGGCATAACTTCCACCACCAGTTGCCAGCACACGGCATCACTTAGTCATTTACTCTGCTTATGCAGATGACACTACCGTCTGCATTCGTAGCGACTCACAGTTTCACCTGATTCGTCGTTTGTTTTCCGCATATGCTTCATGTTCTGCAGCTGAACTGAATACGTCTAAGAGCACTGGATTGTGGTGCGGGTCGTGGTCCAATCGCAGGGATGCTCCATGGGGGCCACATGGTCCTCCAGTACCCAACGCTTCCAGGGTGTGCACTTAGACGCACCACAAGCTACATCCAGTGCAACTCGCACGGAACTCCATCCTCGCCTCCTCCGCACAGCTGCGTACTGGTTTCGTGCGCAGTTCTGTACGTCCTACTACCAGCGTGCAAATCTTACCAGGACATACCTTCTGTCCATCTGCAACCATTCTTGGATTGCATCTACGACCCCACTTTTCTGTCTCCAGGAGATTACACGCTACCTTACTCGAGTAATGTGGGCGTATCATCACTGGATTAACGTCAACAAGCTCTGTGCTCCTCCCTCCTATGGCGGTGCTGGCTTACCTGATGTCCCGCTGTGCTACAAAGCAAGCCGAGTGATCAACTTCATTCACCTTTTCACGGCTCCAGTGGCTTCCGCAGTTCAGGTACGTGACGTTCTTGCCTCCCTGCCAAACCCACATTTTTCCTTTCTTTCTTTAGTTCTCATGGATTGCTGTCCTTTTCCCCCTCCAAACTCCCACCTGCATATTCTGAAGTCCTCACTCACCTTCGCTCTCTCCCCCTCATTCGCTCCCTCTCCCTCTTAAACTCTAGAGCTTCTTTCTGAACCCCTCTTCTTCAACTCTCTTGTTCATCCCCCCACCTCCCCTGCTTTTCATTCCCCTCCTGGCTCTGAGCAGGTGTAGTAACCATACAAGACCTCACTAACTCGGATCTATCCTGGCGCCCTTTCTCTGGCCTCCCCCTGCTATTCGCTCGTCCCCCTCCGCCCATTTGGTCTATGACTCCCTGCTTACTGCACTTCTTTCGCTTTTCCCTGATCTTGTCTTCCCCTCCGGTCTCGTCTCTGTCTTTTCTGCCCCTCTTCCGCTGCCGTTTTCCCTCCAACTCGGTTCTTCCTCTCTCCTCTTTCTCCTCTAAATCTCTTTATCGTTTTCTAGTGCACCTTGCCACCCCTTCACTGCTTTCTATTCTCGAGGTTCCCCCTGCTTCTCTTCCTCTTGTCTGGGCCGCTGCCCGCTCACTCTTATCCACCACTCTTAAAATTAATACCCACTGGCTCTTTTTGCATAATCGCCTCCCTGTTCCGTATTTGCTCTTTCGCATGCCCCTTCTCTCCTCTCCTCTCTGCTCCTTCTCCGCACAGGAGGCAGACGTTTCTCACGTCTACCTTTACTGTCCCATCCTGATGCCTCTCCTCCACCAGGATTTCCGGATTGCCAGTCGCTCTTGTTCTGAAGATCTTCCGTTCACTGCCCACAGACATCTTCTTCTGCGGGCTCATCCACCTACGCCTCTTCCGTCAGTATGTGCCTATCTTTTCGTGCTGGTAAAACACGTTATTTACGTGTACCTTCAACAACTCCGCAGCGTCTCCTTGCCGGTCTCTTTACACCAGGCCAGCGCAGCACTTTTGTGCCATTTACGAGATCGCTTGCTATCCCGACCACGCCTGGAGTACCAGTCGGCTTCTTCCAGTCATCGAGAAGCCACCTTCTATGCTACCTGGGCGCCGGTCGCTCCATGGTTTGCGGTTGATTCTGGACTGCTACACCATTCAGTACCCTAGGACATTCTCCACCTTCTTTACTGTGTTCTGTGGCACCCTGATGTCCCTCTTCCACTCTACGACTCGTCTCCATGTACACTGCTAGACAATTGCTAAGGACGGATCATAAACGGCTATATAGCGCATAAAAAAGTAAGTGTCGTTGGATGCCAAGTGAAATAAAATAATGTCAGAATGCCAGGACATTACAAGAAAGACAATTTATTGTGCTCTGAAATCCAGAAGGCTTTGGAACGTGTTCAAGGGACAAACAGGCCATTTTGTGCAGAATACGTAAACGTGAAAAAAATGCAATTACCGTCCGCTGGCGTTCCGGCGTAAGATGTCAATACGGGATATGGCCACCATGGAGGGCGATGCAAGATTCCACACGTCGTGTCATGCTTTGCACAACATTATCAAGCAGCTGTTGGGGTAATTTATCCCATTCCTCTGTCAGTGCACGGATGAGGGTGTCCTTGTTTATTGGAGGGCACTGGCGACCAGCAAGACTCCTCCACAAAGCATCCCACACATTTTCAATGGGATTCAGATCTGGAGAACGTGCTGGCCATACGAGGCGTTGAATATCCTCGCTCTCAAGACATTCCTGGACAGCGACTGTTCGATGACATGTTGCGTTGTCGTCCATGAAAATGAATCTATCACCGACAGCACCACGGAGCATGCGAACATGAGGTAGCAGAACATCATTAATGTATCGTTGGCCAGTCATAGTCCCAGTTGGAAGCACATAGAGGGACGTACGGCCATTGATCATGATGCCAGCCCATACCATGACACTACATGTCGGATATCGGTCCCTTTCCTGTATGTTTGCTGGACAATATGCAGTACCACTATCACGCCAGATCAGTTGTCGTCGACAATCAGACGATAGACTGTATCTACTCTCATCTGAGAAGAGGACAGCAGACCAGTCGTTATCAGTCCAATTGCGATGTTGATGGCACCATTGCAAACGGGCGGTACGGTGACGTCTGGACAATGGGATGCACACAACAGGACGGCGGGCGTATAGTCCTCCTTCATACAAACGTCTGGCGACAGTTTTCGGGAGATCCGCTTGCCAGTAGCAGCCATAAACTGATTTGCTACCTCACTAGCTGTGCTGCGCCGGTGTCTTTTTGTTGATAGCACTATGTGCCGATCTTCTGCAGGTGTCGTACTGCGAACACGACCTCCCCCGTGACGTTTGCTACACTCTCCATTTGTTTGAAATGATTTCCAAAGCCTTGAAACAACACTGTGGCTGACGTCGAACTCCCTGGCAACATCTGTTATTTTTCGCCCTTCTTCAATTTTGTCAATAATACGGCCACGCGTAAAATCATCTAGGGGATGTCGGGAAGACATACTGAAAATTGCAAGTTCGTCAATTGATTCTTTCCCTTTCAACTTTGCGTTTGAACAACAACGGCCAATACTCGTCAAATCCTTTATATCTCTTATCAGCGCTATGACGTCACGAACAAGTTCGGCAATCCAAAATTTGCATACGCACAACACGTCTTACTGTATCCCGCACTTATGCTAATTTCCACATTTTTCTGCCTTCCATTTTATGGTTGCTATCGTTGTTATTGTCGTCCGTCCTTAGCAATTGTCCGGCAGTGTATATCGTGTGATTGTGCTACAGCCTGTGCTGTAATACCCCAGTTTTTTCTCGTTTTCAGTGTACATAGCAGTGTGATCTTATCATTAGTATTGTTCATCTTCGTGTCGTACTATGCTTTACAATAAGCTTTGCTTGCAGCATTTGTTATTCATCCCCATTGTCATTGCAGTGTATATACCATCATGTTTTAACAGTTTGTATTATTTCCCAGTGAGACGCCCAACGCTGTACGCCTCCCTCTTACGTTTTCTTATGATGAATAATAATAAAGCGATTTTGAAACCTTGCTTTGTGGCTCGGTGCATTCTCCTGCTGGTACCAACAAGGCTCGGTTCTATAGTTTTGCCACAGACTTGGTAGGGCATAATTGTCCAGAATATCGAGATAGACGTGCTGATTAACAGGTTTGTTCACGATAACAAGTGGGCCGAAACCATGCCACTGAAAACACCCCCACACGAGTACACTGCCAGCTCCAAACTTGACCGTAGGAACAGTACACTGTGGTAAATAGCCGTCGCCGTACCGACACACGTCCATCACACTGATGGATCGTGTATCTGGATTCATCAGTCCATAGGACCCATTTCCATTGATCTATGGTCCACGATAAATGTTCTTTACACCATGCTAAACGAGGAGTAGCATTCCGAGTGGAGATGTAACTCTATGAGCAGCCGCACGACCACGGTAACCCATGGAATGAAGTTCTCTGCGGATGATACGTGTACATACCGAGGTTCTAGCATTTTTACTCACCTGTACACTGAGGTCTTGTGCAGTATTCCGTCCATTAGCTGTAACGGCTCTCCTGAGGCTTCGACGTCCTCTATCATTGATTTTCTTTGGTACGTTTTGCTGCTTCAGGTACGCCATGTGTCTTCCACTTATTCAGTACATCCAAAACAGTTGACTTGGGTATTGTAACGTACTAGGAGATGTGACGTACCTGCCAGAAGGACGCACACGAGATAAAGGCAGATAGGAATCAGAATAAAACGTCCGCGTAGCTCAATTGGTAGAGCAACTCATTCCGGAATGAGGGGACCCGGGTTCGAATCCTGACGCGGATAAAAATGACGGAGAAATTCACTTCGTTATAATGGCGCCCGAACTATCCGGATGACCCGACCGTTTAAAATCTCGCAATGGTGTGATGTTATTTCCACACCGCGAGATAGGAAAAATCAGAGAATCCCTTCTCCAGCACTTCGAAAAAAAAAAAAAATGAAGGGGAGATGATGTAACGTACTGGGAGATGTGACGTACCTGCCAGAAGGACGCACACGACATAAAGGGAGATAGGAATCAGAATAAAACGTCCGCGTAGCTCAATTGGTAGAGCAACTTATTCCGGAATGAGGGGATCCGGGTTCGAATCCTGGCGTGGACAGAAATAACGGAGAAATTTACTTTGTTATAATGGCGCCCGAACTATCCGGATGACCCGACCGTTCAAAATCTCGCATTGGTGTGATGTTCTTTCCACACCGCGAGATGGGAAAAAGAAGAGAAGCACTTCGAAAAAAAAATAAGGGGGAGATGATGTAACGTACCAGGAGATGTGACGTACCTGCTAGAAGGACGCACGCGACATAAAGGCAGATAGGAATCAGAATAAAACGTCCGCGTAGCTCAATTGGTGGAGCAACTTATTCAGAAATGAGGGGACCCGGGTTCGAACCCCAGCGCGGATAAAAATGACGGAGAAATTTACTTCGTTATAATGGCGCCCGAACTATCCGGATGGCCCGATCGTTCAAAATCTCGCATTGGTGTGATGTTCTTTCCACACCGCGAGATAGGAAAAATAAGAGAAGCACTTCGAAAAAAAAAAATAATAATAAGGGGGAGAAGATGTAACGTACCAGGAGATGTGACGTACCTGCCAGAAGGACGCACGCGACATAAAGGCAGATAGGAATCAGAATAAAACGTCCGCGTAGCTCAATTGGCAGAGCAACTTATTCCGGAATGAGGGGACCCGGGTTCGAACCCCGCGCGGATAAAAATGACGGAGAAATTTACTTCGTTATAATGGCGCCCGAACTATCCGGATGACTCGACCGTTCAAAATCTCGCATTGGTGTGATGTTCTTTCCACACCGCGAGATAGGAAAAATAAGAGAAGCACTTCGAAAAAAAAAAAATAATAATAAGGGGGAGAAGATGTAACGTACCAGGAGATGTGACGTACCTGCCAGAAGGACGCACGCGACATAAAGGCAGATAGGAATCAGAATAAAACGTCCGCGTAGCTCAATTGGTAGAGCAACTTATTCCGGAATGAGGGGACCCGGGTTCGAACCCCGCGCGGATAAAAATGACGGAGAAATTTACTTCGTTATAGTATGTTTAACGATTATGATCCAAAAATCTTTTATCACTCTAAATATCGTAACGCGCTGAACTGTCTGTTTGTAAACTTCTTTGTTTAATAACAACAATAGTGACTGAGGATGACTCCTGTTGTTCCCTCTAAGGTCGGAAAATTTTGAAGAACAAGCAAGGGCAGGAAATCTGACTCATTCTAGACAGTCGTTTTGGGTGGATATGGCCGTTTGTACGTACGGGCGTTATAGTCGTTAAAGGGTTAAACGCCTCTCGGTTCCTCTTATAGACAACCCACTAATATAACACCCAACAATCTTTCCTTTCTCAAAGTCAATTCTGAGACATTTTCACTCAACCTCACAGTGCGACATGATCGCGGTCTGCTGCAGGCTTGTTTTTATACCGTTTGCAGCTGTACAGCGCATCTTAACAACGCAGCGGATCCGCTCATTTGCTTTTGAAGGGGGTGTCCTGTGACTTTTGTCAATATAGTGTATGACGGACGTTTATAACAAATCTGCTGGAGAGTAGCCCACGAAGACTAGAGGGCCGCTCCAGTATAGCTCTGGCTTCTGACCCTTCGTCCAAGATGGGTCCGGGTTCGAATCCCGGTGAGGCATGGATGTTGTGTTTATCTTACTGCACTGGTTCTCAACCTTTACTGAAACCAATGGCCCTAAATTAGAGATTGGCGACTGCTTATAGCCCACTGAGTTGCTCACTGTGGTCGTTTGATAGACTTCCAATCAAATTAAAAAAAAAAAAAACTAGAATTCGTCATAAGAGCCAAAAGTTTTAACACCGAATATTAATTTTTTTTGTAAATTATGACTGTTCGTAGACATGCAGTTGTCTCTATATTATTGGTAGAGCAGTGTATTAGTTAATTAATTAAATCTCTTACCTCTACCTGATGGTCTTCCGACATTCCTTTCCCAATAGCTTCAATGAGTTTGAGTTTATCATGGCTTTCCTCGTAGAAATTGCCTATAACCACCTGTCAGGAATGATAGGTAAAACGAACACTTAATTAATAAGCATATTTAATTAATGACAAGGCAATGAATTATCAGACTGATAAGGGAATGTTAATAATATAATAATGCAAAAAAGATATAGGTCTATACTTATGAGCCATACATTATAACCACCCCCAGCCTAGAGAAATGAGCGCGCCTGGAGACCGAACGGTGGCGCAGGTGAAGTTCACAGAGCAGTATACACACTATCTACCAACAAGTAATTGAACACCCTTTCAATCGACGATATCTGCGGTCCTGATACACGTCACGGCCGCCGCCGTTAAATTTCGTGCGGGAAACAACAACGCAACCAGTCGCATGCAAGATGCCACGCAGTTCATAGCTCTCGGATTTCGAGAAAGAAATGGCCGATCCATACGTGACATATCCAGCGAGTTGAAGTACCCAAAATCGACAGTGGCCTACGTGATTGGCAAGTGGAAGATGAGAGGTGACTGTCGGAATCTGCCCCGACCCGGCAGACCCACAAAACTGGGAGTTAGAGACCGACGGGTGCTGGCCAGAGAAATTCGGAAGAACCGCACCAAATCGATGGGCCACATCCGCGAGGAGTTTCAACATGCATCCTGGAGTGTTCTTTCGGGGAATACCATCCGTAAGGAAGCCCATCTGCTCGGTTATCATGGACGTGCTGCCGTCCACAAGCCTTTGATCACCAAGTCCAATAGCGCTGCTCGGCTAACGTGGTGCAAAGAACGTCGGTAGTGGACCGTTGAACAGTGGAAACAGGTTCTCTGGAGCTACTAATCAAGGTTCAGCCTCTACCGTTCGGATGGCCGGGTCTGGGTTTGTCGTCTGCCTGGAGAACGCCTCCTGCCGGAATGTATTGTGCCAACTGTGAAGTTCGGCGGCGGTGGAATTATGCTACGGGGGTGTTTCTCCTGGTATGGCACGGGACCCTTGGTCGCAATTTCTGGTAGACTCAACGCCGAGACCTACTGCACCATTTTGGATGACCATGCGCTTCCTACGTTGTGGCAGTTTTACGGAGTGGACCCATGTTACTTTCAGGACGACAATGCCACCTGTCATGTTGCGAGGTCCACCATGGCTTGGTATAGTGACAATGGGGTTAATCGAATGGACTGGCCTGCGCAGAGCCCGGACCTTAACCCTATCGAGCACCTCTGGGACGAGTTGGAGCGTCGACTTAAGGGGTGCACCCACCGTCCGAAATCGGTGAAGGAACTGACCTGTCTTCTCCAAGCCGAGTGGAAGAAAATACCGCTAGCCGTCGTACAACGGCTGGTTGAGAGTATGCCCCGGAGGGTCACAGCTGTAATCGCCGCTCGTGGAGGCTCCACCAACTATTGAAGGTGAATAAACTTCGTTTCCCTTTGCTATCACAGGTGTCCAATTACTTGTTGGTAGATAGTGTATATACAACCCGAGTACCGTGTGACGTACCTGCCAGCAGGACGCACACGACATAAAGGCAGATAGTAGTCAGAACAAACGTCCGCGTAGCTCAATTGGTAGAGTGAGTTGTTCCGGAATGAGGGGACCCGGGTTCGAACCCCAGCGCGGATAAAAATGACGGAGAAATTTACTTCGTTATAATGGCGCCCGAACTATCCGGATGACCCGACCGTTCAAAATCTCGCAATGGGGGGATGTTCTTTCCACACCGCGAGATAGAAAAAATAAGAGAATCCCTTCTCCAGCGCTTCGAAAAATCAATGTGTGTGACGTTGCATTCCACACACCAGATTGACTGGGAGCTCTCAAGTGCACGTTCTACAGGGATGACTGCCTGCAACGATTCATGGTCACGGCTGACCCGTGGGCCATGCTCCCGGCCCTCTTTCGGGGGGGGGGCTGTGACGTACCTGCCGGCAGGACGCACACGACATAAAGGCAGATAGTAGTCAGAACAAACGTTCAGAACAAACGTCCGCGTAGCTCAATTAGTAGAGTGACTTGTTCCGGAATGAGGGGATCCGGGTTCGAATCCTGGCGTGGACAGAAATGACGGAGAAATTTACTTCGTTATAACCGACTTTCGCTTAGTAGAGTGTTCAGAGTCAGAATGGGAAAAGTTGCCGATTTTTGATCGGAGTTCTATAAAAGACAAATTGTGATGGCACGGCGCCTAGGAACTACGATCTCAGAAACGGCGCGGATTGTGGGTTGTTCACGTGCCGCTGTAGTGAGTACGTATCAAAAGTGGTGCACATATGTCCAAACGATGAACCGTCGTCCAGTCGTGTGTCGTCCGCAGCTCATTGATGCCAGAGGGGAGCGAAGACTGTATCGCATTGTTCACAGCGCCCGGAGGGCCACAGTGGAACAACTCACCCCTCAGTTGCAACAGTGGAGGTCAGGGCAATGTGTCGCAGCACACAGTTCATCGCAGCCTTTCTGCGCGTGGGCCTGCGTAGCCGAAGACCCGGCTGGGTCGCCTCGCTACTCACTATACACGTCATCGCCAACAACGCATGAAATGGGTTCAAGATCATTGAGATTGGACCGTGCAGGATTGGAATAAAGTGGCCTGGTCTGACGAATCAAGATTCCTGGTGCATCCCGTAGACGGCCAAGCGCGGGCGGAAACAGGCCGCCGGCTGCGGTGATGTTTTCTTGGGACAACTTTAGGCCCCGTTATCCCAATAGCACAATCCCTGACAGCTGTCAGGTATCTGGACATAGTTGCTGACTAAGTTCCCTCGTTCACGCTAACTCTGTTTCCTGCTAGTAATGGCAATTACCAACAGGATAGTGCGCCATGCCTCACTGCTAGACTCGTAAAACACATGCTGGTGACTGTCTGTTAATGCCTTGGCCTCCAAATTCACCTGACATGAACCCAATCTAACATTTGTGGTTCGACTTGGAAAAGCTGCTTCGCGCTAAATCGCCACCACTTCGAAATGCACGGGAATTGGAGGACGTGCTGGTGACATTATGGTACCAGATACCCCAGGACACCTATCGCCATCTCAGCGAATCCATGCCTAGCCGAGTGGCCGCTGTTTTCCTGGTTGAAGGGAATCCTACAGGTCATTAGGTAGGTAGTCATAATGCAATGGCTCATTTAGGGCCGCGGATGGCCTAGTGGGCAACGTTCGTGACTGCCACGGAAAGGGCCACATGTTCGATCTCAGGCAGGTACGAACGCTCGATCCACTAAATATCCGCCGTGCGTCGGATGGGCACGTTAAGCCGTCGGACTCCGGTAATAAATAAAGACGTCTTCCTCCCCCTATCTACTTCGCTTCCGTGTCACTTTCCCATCGGGCACTCTATCCCAAATCTCCTAGCTTCCTATTTCTAAGGGTTGTTTAAGACCTGGGGTCAGACACTCCCTTCCTAAAATCCTCTACATATGATCTGATCTGATCTACTAGAGCATTGAATGGGCACTTTAAGCCGTCGGACCCCGGGTACTGGCAACCGGTAGTAAATAAGGGCGTCTTCTACCTCGCTTCCGTGTCACTTTCCTATCGGGAACTCTAGCCCAAATCTCCTAGCTTCCTATTTCTAAGGGTTGTTTAAGAATTGGGGTCAGACACACCCTTCCTAAAATCCTTTACATATGATCTGATCTGATCTACTAGAGCATTGAATGGGCACTTTAAGCCGTCGGACCCCGGGTACTGGCCCCCCGGTAGTAAATAAGGGCGTCTTCTACCTCGCTTCCGTGTCACTTTCCTATCGGGCACTCTAGCCCAAATCTCCTAGCTTCCTATTTCTAAGGGTTGTTTAAGACCTGGGGTCAGACACTCCCTAAAATCCTCTACATATGATCTGATCTGATCTACTAGAGCATTGAATGGGCACGTTAAGCCGTCGGACCCCGGGTACTGGCCCCCGGTAGTAAATAAGGGCGTCTTCTACCTCGCTTCCGTGTCACTTTCCTATCGGGCACTCTAGCCCAAATCTCCTTGCTTCCTATTTCTAAGGGTTGTTTAAGACCTGGGGTCAGACACTCCTTCCTAAAATCCTCTACATATGATCTGATCTGATCTACTAGAGCATTGAATGGGCACGTTAAGCCGTCGGACCCCGGGTACTGGCCCCCCGGTAGTAAATAAGGGCGTCTTCTACCTCGCTTCCGTGTCACTTTCCTATCGGGCACTCTAGCCCAAATCTCCTTGCTTCCTATTTCTAAGGGTTGTTTAAGACCTGGGGTCAGACACTCCCTTCCTAAAATCCTCTACATATGATCTGATCTGATCTACTAGAGCATTGAATGGGCACGTTAAGCCGTCGGACCCCGGGTACTGGCCCACCGGTAGTAAATAAGGGCGTCTTCTACCTCGCTTCCGTGTCACTTTCCTATCGGGCACTCTAGCCCAAATCTCCTTGCTTCCTATTTCTAAGGGTTGTTTAAGACCTGGGGTCAGACACTCCCTTCCTAAAATCCTCTACATATGATCTGATCTGATCTACTAGAGCATTGAATGGGCACGTTAAGCCGTCGGACCCCGGGTACTGGCCCCCGGTAGTAAATAAGGGCGTCTTCTACCTCGCTTCCGTGTCACTTTCCTATCGGGCACTCTAGCCCAAATCTCCTAGCTTCCTATTTCTAAGGGTTGTTTAAGACCTGGGGTCAGACACTCCCTTCCTAAAATCCTCTACATATGATCTGATCTGATCTACTAGAGCATTGAATGGGCACGTTAAGCCGTGGGACCCCGGTTACTGACCCCCGGTAGTAAATAAGGGCGTCTTCTACCTCGCTTCCGTGTCACTTTCCTATCGGGCACTCTAGCCCAAATCTCCTAGCTTCCTATTTCTAAGGGTTGTTTAAGACCTGGGGTCAGACACTCCCTTCCTAAAATCCTCTACATATGATCTGATCTGATCTACTAGAGCATTGAATGGACACGTTAAGCCGTCGGACCCCGGGTACTGGCCCCCCGGTAGTAAATAAGGGCGTCTTCTACCTCGCTTCCGTGTCACTTTCCTATCGGGCACTCTAGCCCAAATCTCCTAGCTTCCTATTTCTAAGGGTTGTTTAAGACCTGGGGTCAGACACTCCCTTCCTAAAATCCTCTACATATGATCTGATCTGATCTACTAGAGCATTGAATGGGCACGTTAAGCCGTCGGACCCCGGGTACTGGCCCCCGGTAGTAAATAAGGGCGTCTTCTACCTCGCTTCCGTGTCACTTTAATATCGGGCACTCTAGCCCAAATCTCCTAGCTTCCTATTTCTAAGGGTTGTTTAAGACCTGGGGTCAGACACCCCCTTCCTAAAATCCTCTACATATGATCTGATCTGATCTACTAGAGCATTGAATGGACACGTTAAGCCGTCGGACCCCGGGTACTGGCCCCCCGGTAGTAAATAAGGGCGTCTTCTACCTCGCTTCCGTGTCACTTTCCTATCGGGCACTCTAGCCCAAATCTCCTAGGTTCCTATTTCTAAGGGTTGTTTAAGACCTGGGGTCAGACACTCCCTTCCTAAAATCCTCTACATATGATCTGATCTGATCTACTAGAGCATTGAATGGGCACGTTAAGCCGTCGGACCCCGGGTACTGGCCCCCGGTAGTAAATAAGGGCGTCTTCTACCTCGCTTCCGTGTCACTTTAATATCGGGCACTCTAGCCCAAATCTCCTAGCTTCCTATTTCTAAGGGTTGTTTAAGACCTGGGGTCAGACACTCCCTTCCTAAAATCCTCTACATATGATCTGTTCTGATCTACTAGAGCATTGAATGGGCACGTTAAGCCGTCGGACCCCGGGTACTGGCCCCCCGGTAGTAAATAAGGGCGTCTTCTACCTCGCTTCCGTGTCACTTTCCTATGGGGCACTCTAGCCAAAATCTCCTAGCTTCCTATTTCGAAGGGTTGTTTAAGACCTGGGGTCAGACACTCCCTTCCTAAAATCCTCTACATATGATCTGATCTGATCTACTAGAGCATTGAATGGACACGTTAAGTCGTCGGACCCCGGGTACTGGCCCCCCGGTAGTAAATAAGGGCGTCTTCTACCTCGCTTCCGTGTCACTTTCCTATCGAGCACTCTAGCCCAAATCTCCTAGCTTCCTATTTCTAAGGGTTGTTTAAGACCTGGGGTCAGACACTCCCTTCCTAAAATCCTCTACATATGATCTGATCTACTAGAGCATTGAATGGGCACGTTAAGCCGTCGGACCCCGGATACTGGCCCCCGGTAGTAAATAAGGGCGCCTTCTACCTCGCTTCCGTGTCACTTTCCTATCGGGCACTGTAGCCCAAATCTCCTAGCTTCCTATTTCTAAGGGTTGTTTAAGACCTGGGGTCAGACACTCCCTTCCTAAAATCCTCTACATATGATCTGATCTGATCTACTAGAGCATTGAATGGGCACGTTAAGCCGTCGGACCCCGGATACTGGCCCCCCGGTAGTAAATAAGGGCGCCTTCTACCTCGCTTCCGTGTCACTTTCCTATCGGGCACTGTAGCCCAAATCTCCTAGCTTCCTATTTCTAAGGGTCGTTTAAGACCTGGGGTCAGACACTCACTTCCTAAAATCCTCTACATATGATCTGATCTGATCTACTAGAGTATTGAATGGGCACGTTAAGCCGTCGGACCCCGGGTACTGGCCCCCGGTAGTAAATAAGGGCGTCTTCTATCTCGCTTTCGTGTCACTTTCCTGTCGGGCACTCTAGCCCAAATCTCCTAGCTTCCTATTTCTAAGGGTTGTTTAAGACCTGGGGTCAGACACTCCCTTCCTAAAATCCTTTACATATGATCTGATCTGATCTACTAGAGCATTGAATGGGCACGTTAAGCCGTCGGACCCCGGATACTGGCCCCCCGGTAGTAAATAAGGGCGCCTTCTACCTCGCTTCCGTGTCACTTTCCTATCGGGCACTGTAGCCCAAATCTCCTAGCTTCCTATTTCTAAGGGTCGTTTAAGACCTGGGGTCAGACACTCCCTTCCTAAAATCCTCTACATATGATCTGATCTGATCTACAAGAGTATTGAATGGGCACGTTAAGCCGTCGGACCCCGGGTACTGGCCTCCCGGTAGTAAATAAGGGCGTCTTCTATCTCGCTTTCGTGTCACTTTCCTGTCGGGCACTCTAGCCCAAATCTCCTAGTTTCCTATTTCTAAGGGTTGTTTAAGACCTGGGGTCAGACACTCCCTTCCTAAAATCCTCTACATATGATCTGATCTGATCTACTAGAGTATTGAACGGGCACGTTAAGCCGTCGGACCCCGGGTACTGGCCCCCGGTAGTAAATAAGGGCGTCTTCTATCTCGCTTTCGTGTCACTTTCCTGTCGGGCACTCTAGCCTAAATCTCCTACCTTCCTATTTCTAAGGGTTGTTTAAGACCTGGGGTCAGACACTCCCTTCCTAAAATCCTCTACATATGATCTGATCTACTAGAGCATTGAATGGGCACGTTAAGCCGTCGGACCCCGGATACTGGCCCCCGGTAGTAAATAAGGGCGCCTTCTACCTCGCTTCCGTGTCACTTTCCTATCGGGCACTGTAGCCCAAATCTCCTAGCTTCCTATTTCTAAGGGTTGTTTAAGACCTGGGGTCAGACACTCCCTTCCTAAAATCCTCTACATATGATCTGATCTGATCTACTAGAGCATTGAATGGGCACGTTAAGCCGTCGGACCCCGGATACTGGCCCCCGGTAGTAAATAAGGGCGCCTTCTACCTCGCTTCCGTGTCACTTTCCTATCGGGCACTGTAGCCCAAATCTCCTAGCTTCCTATTTCTAAGGGTCGTTTAAGACCTGGGGTCAGACACTCACTTCCTAAAATCCTCTACATATGATCTGATCTGATCTACTAGAGTATTGAATGGGCACGTTAAGCCGTCGGACCCCGGGTACTGGCCCCCGGTAGTAAATAAGGGCGTCTTCTATCTCGCTTTCGTGTCACTTTCCTGTCGGGCACTCTAGCCCAAATCTCCTAGCTTCCTATTTCTAAGGGTTGTTTAAGACCTGGGGTCAGACACTCCCTTCCTAAAATCCTTTACATATGATCTGATCTGATCTACTAGAGCATTGAATGGGCACGTTAAGCCGTCGGACCCCGGATACTGGCCCCCGGTAGTAAATAAGGGCGCCTTCTACCTCGCTTCCGTGTCACTTTCCTATCGGGCACTGTAGCCCAAATCTCCTAGCTTCCTATTTCTAAGGGTCGTTTAAGACCTGGGGTCAGACACTCCCTTCCTAAAATCCTCTACATATGATCTGATCTGATCTACAAGAGTATTGAATGGGCACGTTAAGCCGTCGGACCCCGGGTACTGGCCTCCCGGTAGTAAATAAGGGCGTCTTCTATCTCGCTTTCGTGTCACTTTCCTGTCGGGCACTCTAGCCCAAATCTCCTAGTTTCCTATTTCTAAGGGTTGTTTAAGACCTGGGGTCAGACACTCCCTTCCTAAAATCCTCTACATATGATCTGATCTGATCTACTAGAGTATTGAACGGGCACGTTAAGCCGTCGGACCCCGGGTACTGGCCCCCGGTAGTAAATAAGGGCGTCTTCTATCTCGCTTTCGTGTCACTTTCCTGTCGGGCACTCTAGCCTAAATCTCCTACCTTCCTATTTCTAAGGGTTGTTTAAGACCTGGGGTCAGACACTCCCTTCCTTAAATCCTCTACAAATGATCTGATCTAATCTACTAGAGCATTGAATGGGCACGTTAAGCCGTCGGACCCCGGATACTGGCCCCCCGGTAGTAAATAAGGGCGCCTTCTACCTCGCTTCCGTGTCACTTTCCTATCGGGCACTGTAGCCCAAATCTCCTAGCTTCCTATTTCTAAGGGTCGTTTAAGACCTGGGGTCAGACACTCCTTCCTAAAATCCTCTACATATGATCTGATCTGATCTACTAGAGTATTGAATGGGCACGTTAAGCCGTCGGACCCCGGGTACTGGCCCCCGGTAGTAAATAAGGGCGTCTTCTATCTCGCTTTCGTGTCACTTTCCTGTCGGGCACTCTAGCCCAAATCTCCTAGCTTCCTATTTCTAAGGGTTGTTTAAGACCTGGGGTCAGACACTCCCTTCCTAAAATCCTCTACATATGATCTGATCTGATCTACTAGAGTATTGAATGGGCACGTTAAGCCGTCGGACCCCGGGTACTGGCCCCCGGTAGTAAATAAGGGCGTCTTCTATCTCGCTTTCGTGTCACTTTCCTGTCGGGCACTCTAGCCCAAATCTCCTAGCTTCCTATTTCTAAGGGTTGTTTAAGACCTGGGGTCAGACACTCCTTCCTAAAATCCTCTACATATGATCTGATCTGATCTACTAGAGTATTGAATGGGCACGTTAAGCCGTCGGACCCCGGGTACTGGCCCCCGGTAGTAAATAAGGGCGTCTTCTATCTCGCTTTCGTGTCACTTTCCTGTCGGGCACTCTAGCCCAAATCTCCTAGCTTCCTATTTCTAAGGGTTGTTTAAGACCTGGGGTCAGACACTCCCTTCCTTAAATCCTCTACAAATGATCTGATCTAATCTACTAGAGCATTGAATGGGCACGTTAATCCGTCGGACCCCGGATACTGGCCCCCCGGTAGTAAATAAGGGCGCCTTCTACCTCGCTTCCGTGTCACTTTCCTATCGGGCACTGTAGCCCAAATCTCCTAGCTTCCTATTTCTAAGGGTCGTTTAAGACCTGGGGTCAGACACTCCCTTCCTAAAATCCTCTACATATGATCTGATCTGATCTACTAGAGTATTGAATGGGCACGTTAAGCCGTCGGACCCCGGGTACTGGCCCCCCGGTAGTAAATAAGGGCGTCTTCTATCTCGCTTTCGTGTCACTTTCCTGTCGGGCACTCTAGCCCAAATCTCCTAGCTTCCTATTTCTAAGGGTTGTTTGAGACCTGGGGTCAGACACTCCCTTCCTAAAATCCTCTACATATGATCTGATCTGATCTACTAGAGTATTGAATGGGCACGTTAAGCCGTCGGACCCCGGGTACTGGCCCCCCGGTAGTAAATAAGGGCGTCTTCTATCTCGCTTTCGTGTCACTTTCCTGTCGGGCACTCTAGCCCAAATCTCCTAGCTTCCTATTTCTAAGGGTTGTTTAAGACCTGGGGTCAGACACTCCCTTCCTAAAATCCTCTACATATGATCTGATCTGATCTACTAGAGTATTGAATGGGCACGTTAAGCCATCGGACCCCGGGTACTGGCCCCCGGTAGTAAATAAGGGCGTCTTCTATCTCGCTTTCGTGTCACTTTCCTGTCGGGCACTCTAGCCCAAATCTCCTAGCTTCCTATTTCTAAGGGTTGTTTAAGACCTGGGGTCAGACACTCCCTTCCTAAAATCCTCTACATATGATCTGATCTGATCTACAAGAGTATTGAATGGGCACGTTAAGCCGTCGGACCCCGGGTACTGGCCCCCCGGTAGTAAATAAGGGCGTCTTCTATCTCGCTTTCGTGTCACTTTCCTGTCGGGCACTCTAGCCCAAATCTCCTAGCTTCCTATTTCTAAGGGTTGTTTAAGACCTGGGGTCAGACACTCCCTTCCTAAAATCCTCTACATATGATCTGATCTGATCTACTAGAGTATTGAATGGGCACGTTAAGCCGTCGGACCCCGGATACTGGCCCCCCGGTAGTAAATAAGGGCGTCTTCTATCTCGCTTTCGTGTCACTTTCCTGTCGGGCACTCTAGCCCAAATCTCCTAGCTTCCTATTTCTAAGGGTTGTTTAAGACCTGGGGTCAGACACTCCCTTCCTAAAATCCTCTACATATGATCTGATCTGATCTACAAGAGTATTGAATTAGCACGTTAAGCCGTCGGACCCCGGGTACTGGCCCCCGGTAGTAAATAAGGGCGTCTTCTATCTCGCTTTCGTGTCACTTTCCTGTCGGGCACTCTAGCCCAAATCTCCTAGCTTCCTATTTCTAAGGGTTGTTTAAGACCTGGGGTCAGACACTCCCTTCCTAAAATCCTCTACATATGATCTGATCTGATCTACTAGAGTATTGAATGGGCACGTTAAGCCGTCGGACCCCGGGTACTGGCCCCCGGTAGTAAATAAGGGCGTCTTCTATCTCGCTTTCGTGTCACTTTCCTGTCGGGCACTCTAGCCCAAATCTCCTAGCTTCCTATTTCTAAGGGTTGTTTAAGACCTGGGGTCAGACACTCCCTTCCTAAAATCCTCTACATATGATCTGATCTGATCTACTAGAGTATTGAATGGGCAGGTTAAGCCGTCGGACCCCGGGTACTGGCCCCCGGTAGTAAATAAGGGCGTCTTCTACCTCGCTTCCGTGTCACTTTCCTATCGGGCACTCTAGCCCAAATCTCCTAGCTTCCTATTTCCAAGGGTTGTTTAAGACCTGGGGTCAGACACTCCCTTCCTAAAATCCTCTACATATGATCAGCTCAGATCTACTACAGCATTGAATGGGCACGTTAAGCCGTCGGACCCCGGGTACTGGTCCCCCGGTAGTAAATAAGGGCGTCTTCTACCTCGCTTCCGTGTCACTTTCCTATCGGGCACTCTAGCCCAAATCTCCTAGCTTCCTATTTCCAAGGGTTGTTTAAGACCTGGGGTCAGACACTCCCTTCCTAAAATCCTCTACATATGATCTGCTCAGATCTACTACAGCATTGAATGGGCACGTTAAGCCGTCGGACCCCGGGTACTGGTCCCCCGGTAGTAAATAAGGGCGTCTTCTACCTCGCTTCCGTGTCACTTTCCTATCGGGCACTCTAGCCCAAATCTCCTAGCTTCCTATTTCTAAGGGTTGTTTAAGACCTGGGGTCAGACACTCCCTTCCTAAAATCCTCTACATATGATCTGCTCAGATCTACTACAGCATTGAATGGGCACGTTAAGCCGTCGGACCCCGGGTACTGGTCCCCCGGTAGTAAATAAGGGCGTCTTCTACCTCGCTTCCGTGTCACTTTCCTATCGGGCACTCTAGCCCAAATCTCCTAGCTTCCTATTTCCAAGGGTTGTTTAAGACCTGGGGTCAGACACTCCCTTCCTAAAATCCTCTACATATGATCTGCTCAGATCTACTACAGCATTGAATGGGCACGTTAAGCCGTCGGACCCCGGGTACTGGTCCCCCGGTAGTAAATAAGGGCGTCTTCTACCTCGCTTCCGTGTCACTTTCCTATCGGGCACTCTAGCCCAAATCTCCTAGCTTCCTATTTCTAAGGGTTGTTTAAGACCTGGGGTCAGACACTCCCTTCCTAAAATCCTCTACATATGATCTGCTCAGATCTACTACAGCATTGAATGGGCACGTTAAGCCGTCGGACCCCGGGTACTGGTCCCCCGGTAGTAAATAAGGGCGTCTTCTACCTCGCTTCCGTGTCACTTTCCTATCGGGCACTCTAGCCCAAATCTCCTAGCTTCCTATTTCCAAGGGTTGTTTAAGACCTGGGGTCAGACACTCCCTTCCTAAAATCCTCTACATATGATCTGCTCAGATCTACTACAGCATTAAATGGGCACGTTAAGCCGTCGGACCCCGGGTACTGGCCCCCGGTAGTAAATAAGGGCGTCTTCTACCTCGCTTCCGTGTCACTTTCCTATCGGGCACTCTAGCCCAAATCTCCTAGCTTCCTATTTCCAAGGGTTGTTTAAGACCTGGGGTCAGACACTCCCTTCCTAAAATCCTCTACATATGATCTGCTCAGATCTACTACAGCATTGAATGGGCACGTTAAGCCGTCGGACCCCGGGTACTGGCCCCCCCGGTAGTAAATAAGGGCGT
Source organism: Macrothele yani (assembly GCA_039090855.1). Classification (NCBI taxonomy): domain Eukaryota; kingdom Metazoa; phylum Arthropoda; class Arachnida; order Araneae; family Macrothelidae; genus Macrothele; species Macrothele yani. The sequence goes on along the minus strand of CM077031.1, from coordinate 15,334,882 downwards.
CTTCTACCTCGCTTCCGTGTCACTTTCCTATCGGGCACTCTAGCCCAAATCTCCTAGCTTCCTATTTCCAAGGGTTGTTTAAGACCTGGGGTCAGACACTCCCTTCCTAAAATCCTCTCCATATGATCTGATATGATCTACTACAGCATTGAATGGGCACGTTAAGCCGTCGGACCCCGGGTACTGGCCCCCCGGTAGTAAATAAGGGCGTCTTCTACCTCGCTTCCGTGTCACTTTCCTATCGGGCACTCTAGCCCAATTCTCCTAGCTTCCTATTTCTAAGGGTTGTTTAAGACCTGGGGCCAGACACTCCCTTCCTAAAATCCTCTACATATGATCTGATCTGATCTACCAGAGCATTGAATGGGCACGTTAAGCCGTCGGACCCCGGGTACTGGCCCCCCGGTAGTAAATAAGGGCGTCGTCTACCTCGCTTCCGTGTCACTTTCCTATCGGGCACTCTAGCCCAAATCTCCTAGCTTCCTATTTCTAAGGGTTCTTTAAGACCTGGGGTCAGACACTCCCTTCCTAAAATCCTCTACATATGATCTGATCTGATCTACCAGAGCATTGAATGGGCACGTTAAGCCGTCGGACCCCGGGTACTGGCCCCCCGGTAGTAAATAAGGGCGTCGTCTACCTCGCTTCCGTGTCACTTTCCTATCGGGCACTCTAGCCCAAATCTCCTAGCTTCCTATTTCTAAGGGTTGTTTAAGACCTGGGGCCAGACACTCCCTTCCTAAAATCCTCTACATATGATCTGATGTGATCTACTAGAGCATTGAATGGGAATGTTAAGCCGTCGGACCCCGGGTACTGGCCCCCGGTAGTAAATAAGGGCGTCTTCTACCTCGCTTCCGTGTCACTTTCCTATCGAGCACTCTAGCCCAAATCTCCTAGCTTCCTATTTCTAAGGGTTGTTTAAGACCTGGGGTCAGACACTCCCTTCCTAAAATCCTCTACATATGATCTGATCTACTAGAGCATTGAATGGGCACGTTAAGCCGTCGGACCCCGGATACTGGCCCCCCGGTAGTAAATAAGGGCGCCTTCTACCTCGCTTCCGTGTCACTTTCCTATCGGGCACTGTAGCCCAAATCTCCTAGCTTCCTATTTCTAAGGGTTGTTTAAGACCTGGGGTCAGACACTCCTTCCTAAAATCCTCTACATATGATCTGATCTGATCTACTAGAGCATTGAATGGGCACGTTAAGCCGTCGGACCCCGGATACTGGCCCCCGGTAGTAAATAAGGGCGCCTTCTACCTCGCTTCCGTGTCACTTTCCTATCGGGCACTGTAGCCCAAATCTCCTAGCTTCCTATTTCTAAGGGTCGTTTAAGACCTGGGGTCAGACACTCCCTTCCTAAAATCCTCTACATATGATCTGATCTGATCTACTAGAGTATTGAATGGGCACGTTAAGCCGTCGGACCCCGGGTACTGGCCCCCGGTAGTAAATAAGGGCGTCTTCTATCTCGCTTTCGTGTCACTTTCCTGTCGGGCACTCTAGCCCAAATCTCCTAGCTTCCTATTTCTAAGGGTTGTTTAAGACCTGGGGTCAGACACTCCCTTCCTAAAATCCTTTACATATGATCTGATCTGATCTACTAGAGCATTGAATGGGCACGTTAAGCCGTCGGACCCCGGATACTGGCCCCCGGTAGTAAATAAGGGCGCCTTCTACCTCGCTTCCGTGTCACTTTCCTATCGGGCACTGTAGCCCAAATCTCCTAGCTTCCTATTTCTAAGGGTCGTTTAAGACCTGGGGTCAGACACTCCCTTCCTAAAATCCTCTACATATGATCTGATCTGATCTACTAGAGTATTGAATGGGCACGTTAAGCCGTCGGACCCCGGGTACTGGCCTCCCGGTAGTAAATAAGGGCGTCTTCTATCTCGCTTTCGTGTCACTTTCCTGTCGGGCACTCTAGCCCAAATCTCCTAGTTTCCTATTTCTAAGGGTTGTTTAAGACCTGGGGTCAGACACTCCCTTCCTAAAATCCTCTACATATGATCTGATCTGATCTACTAGAGTATTGAACGGGCACGTTAAGCCGTCGGACCCCGGGTACTGGCCCCCGGTAGTAAATAAGGGCGTCTTCTATCTCGCTTTCGTGTCACTTTCCTGTCGGGCACTCTAGCCCAAATCTCCTACCTTCCTATTTCTAAGGGTTGTTTAAGACCTGGGGTCAGACACTCCCTTCCTTAAATCCTCTACAAATGATCTGATCTAATCTACTAGAGCATTGAATGGGCACGTTAAGCCGTCGGACCCCGGATACTGGCCCCCGGTAGTAAATAAGGGCGCCTTCTACCTCGCTTCCGTGTCACTTTCCTATCGGGCACTGTAGCCCAAATCTCCTAGCTTCCTATTTCTAAGGGTCGTTTAAGACCTGGGGTCAGACACTCCCTTCCTAAAATCCTCTACATATGATCTGATCTGATCTACTAGAGTATTGAATGGGCACGTTAAGCCGTCGGACCCCGGGTACTGGCCCCCGGTAGTAAATAAGGGCGTCTTCTATCTCGCTTTCGTGTCACTTTCCTGTCGGGCACTCTAGCCCAAATCTCCTAGCTTCCTATTTCTAAGGGTTGTTTAAGACCTGGGGTCAGACACTCCCTTCCTAAAATCCTCTACATATGATCTGATCTGATCTACTAGAGTATTGAATGGGCACGTTAAGCCGTCGGACCCCGGGTACTGGCCCCCGGTAGTAAATAAGGGCGTCTTCTATCTCGCTTTCGTGTCACTTTCCTGTCGGGCACTCTAGCCCAAATCTCCTAGCTTCCTATTTCTAAGGGTTGTTTAAGACCTGGGGTCAGACACTCCCTTCCTTAAATCCTCTACAAATGATCTGATCTAATCTACTAGAGCATTGAATGGGCACGTTAATCCGTCGGACCCCGGATACTGGCCCCCGGTAGTAAATAAGGGCGCCTTCTACCTCGCTTCCGTGTCACTTTCCTATCGGGCACTGTAGCCCAAATCTCCTAGCTTCCTATTTCTAAGGGTCGTTTAAGACCTGGGGTCAGACACTCCTTCCTAAAATCCTCTACATATGATCTGATCTGATCTACTAGAGTATTGAATGGGCACGTTAAGCCGTCGGACCCCGGGTACTGGCCCCCCGGTAGTAAATAAGGGCGTCTTCTATCTCGCTTTCGTGTCACTTTCCTGTCGGGCACTCTAGCCCAAATCTCCTAGCTTCCTATTTCTAAGGGTTGTTTAAGACCTGGGGTCAGACACTCCTTCCTAAAATCCTCTACATATGATCTGATCTGATCTACTAGAGTATTGAATGGGCACGTTAAGCCGTCGGACCCCGGGTACTGGCCCCCGGTAGTAAATAAGGGCGTCTTCTATCTCGCTTTCGTGTCACTTTCCTGTCGGGCACTCTAGCCCAAATCTCCTAGCTTCCTATTTCTAAGGGTTGTTTAAGACCTGGGGTCAGACACTCCCTTCCTTAAATCCTCTACAAATGATCTGATCTAATCTACTAGAGCATTGAATGGGCACGTTAATCCGTCGGACCCCGGATACTGGCCCCCCGGTAGTAAATAAGGGCGCCTTCTACCTCGCTTCCGTGTCACTTTCCTATCGGGCACTGTAGCCCAAATCTCCTAGCTTCCTATTTCTAAGGGTCGTTTAAGACCTGGGGTCAGACACTCCCTTCCTAAAATCCTCTACATATGATCTGATCTGATCTACTAGAGTATTGAATGGGCACGTTAAGCCGTCGGACCCCGGGTACTGGCCCCCCGGTAGTAAATAAGGGCGTCTTCTATCTCGCTTTCGTGTCACTTTCCTGTCGGGCACTCTAGCCCAAATCTCCTAGCTTCCTATTTCTAAGGGTTGTTTGAGACCTGGGGTCAGACACTCCCTTCCTAAAATCCTCTACATATGATCTGATCTGATCTACTAGAGTATTGAATGGGCACGTTAAGCCGTCGGACCCCGGGTACTGGCCCCCCGGTAGTAAATAAGGGCGTCTTCTATCTCGCTTTCGTGTCACTTTCCTGTCGGGCACTCTAGCCCAAATCTCCTAGCTTCCTATTTCTAAGGGTTGTTTAAGACCTGGGGTCAGACACTCCCTTCCTAAAATCCTCTACATATGATCTGATTTGATCTACTAGAGTATTGAATGGGCACGTTAAGCCATCGGACCCCGGGTACTGGCCCCCCGGTAGTAAATAAGGGCGTCTTCTATCTCGCTTTCGTGTCACTTTCCTGTCGGGCACTCTAGCCCAAATCTCCTAGCTTCCTATTTCTAAGGGTTGTTTAAGACCTGGGGTCAGACACTCCCTTCCTAAAATCCTCTACATATGATCTGATCTGATCTACAAGAGTATTGAATGGGCACGTTAAGCCGTCGGACCCCGGGTACTGGCCCCCGGTAGTAAATAAGGGCGTCTTCTATCTCGCTTTCGTGTCACTTTCCTGTCGGGCACTCTAGCCCAAATCTCCTAGCTTCCTATTTCTAAGGGTTGTTTAAGACCTGGGGTCAGACACTCCCTTCCTAAAATCCTCTACATATGATCTGATCTGATCTACTAGAGTATTGAATGGGCACGTTAAGCCGTCGGACCCCGGATACTGGCCCCCCGGTAGTAAATAAGGGCGTCTTCTATCTCGCTTTCGTGTCACTTTCCTGTCGGGCACTCTAGCCCAAATCTCCTAGCTTCCTATTTCTAAGGGTTGTTTAAGACCTGTTGTCAGACACTCCTTCCTAAAATCCTCTACATATGATCTGATCTGATCTACAAGAGTATTGAATGGGCACGTTAAGCCGTCGGACCCCGGGTACTGGCCCCCCGGTAGTAAATAAGGGCGTCTTCTATCTCGCTTTCGTGTCACTTTCCTGTCGGGCACTCTAGCCCAAATCTCCTAGCTTCCTATTTCTAAGGGTTGTTTAAGACCTGGGGTCAGACACTCCCTTCCTAAAATCCTCTACATATGATCTGATCTGATCTACTAGAGTATTGAATGGGCACGTTAAGCCGTCGGACCCCGGGTACTGGCCCCCGGTAGTAAATAAGGGCGTCTTCTATCTCGCTTTCGTGTCACTTTCCTGTCGGGCACTCTAGCCCAAATCTCCTAGCTTCCTATTTCTAAGGGTTGTTTAAGACCTGGGGTCAGACACTCCCTTCCTAAAATCCTCTACATATGATCTGATCTGATCTACTAGAGTATTGAATGGGCACGTTAAGCCGTCGGACCCCGGGTACTGGCCCCCGGTAGTAAATAAGGGCGTCTTCTACCTCGCTTCCGTGTCACTTTCCTATCGGGCACTCTAGCCCAAATCTCCTAGCTTCCTATTTCCAAGGGTTGTTTAAGACCTGGGGTCAGACACTCCCTTCCTAAAATCCTCTACATATGATCAGCTCAGATCTACTACAGCATTGAATGGGCACGTTAAGCCGTCGGACCCCGGGTACTGGTCCCCCGGTAGTAAATAAGGGCGTCTTCTACCTCGCTTCCGTGTCACTTTCCTATCGGGCACTCTAGCCCAAATCTCCTAGCTTCCTATTTCTAAGGGTTGTTTAAGACCTGGGGTCAGACACTCCCTTCCTAAAATCCTTTACATATGATCTGATCTGATCTACTAGAGCATTGAATGGGCACGTTAAGCCGTCGGACCCCGGGTACTGGTCCCCCGGTAGTAAATAAGGGCGTCTTCTACCTCGCTTCCGTGTCACTTTCCTATCGGGCACTCTAGCCCAAATCTCCTAGCTTCCTATTTCCAAGGGTTGTTTAAGACCTGGGGTCAGACACTCCCTTCCTAAAATCCTCTACATATGATCTGCTCAGATCTACTACAGCATTGAATGGGCACGTTAAGCCGTCGGACCCCGGGTACTGGTCCCCCGGTAGTAAATAAGGGCGTCTTCTACCTCGCTTCCGTGTCACTTTCCTATCGGGCACTCTAGCCCAAATCTCCTAGCTTCCTATTTCTAAGGGTTGTTTAAGACCTGGGGTCAGACACTCCCTTCCTAAAATCCTCTACATATGATCTGCTCAGATCTACTACAGCATTGAATGGGCACGTTAAGCCGTCGGACCCCGGGTACTGGTCCCCCGGTAGTAAATAAGGGCGTCTTCTACCTCGCTTCCGTGTCACTTTCCTATCGGGCACTCTAGCCCAAATCTCCTAGCTTCCTATTTCCAAGGGTTGTTTAAGACCTGGGGTCAGACACTCCTTCCTAAAATCCTCTACATATGATCTGCTCAGATCTACTACAGCATTAAATGGGCACGTTAAGCCGTCGGACCCCGGGTACTGGCCCCCGGTAGTAAATAAGGGCGTCTTCTACCTCGCTTCCGTGTCACTTTCCTATCGGGCACTCTAGCCCAAATCTCCTAGCTTCCTATTTCCAAGGGTTGTTTAAGACCTGGGGTCAGACACTCCCTTCCTAAAATCCTCTACATATGATCTGCTCAGATCTACTACAGCATTGAATGGGCACGTTAAGCCGTCGGACCCCGGGTACTGGCCCCCCGGTAGTAAATAAGGGCGTCTTCTACCTCGCTTCCGTGTCACTTTCCTATCGGGCACTCTAGCCCAAATCTCCTAGCTTCCTATTTCCAAGGGTTGTTTAAGACCTGGGGTCAGACACTCCCTTCCTAAAATCCTCTCCATATGATCTGCTCAGATCTACTACAGCATTGAATGGGCACGTTAAGCCGTCGGACCCCGGGTACTGGCCCCCGGTAGTAAATAAGGGCGTCTTCTACCTCGCTTCCGTGTCACTTTCCTATCGGGCACTCTAGCCCAATTCTCCTAGCTTCCTACTTCTAAGGGTTGTTTAAGACCTGGGGCCAGACACTCCCTTCCTAAAATCCTCTACATATGATCTGATCTGATCTACCAGAGCATTGAATGGGCACGTTAAGCCGTCGGACCCCGGGTACTGGCCCCCGGTAGTAAATAAGGGCGTCGTCTACCTCGCTTCCGTGTCACTTTCCTATCGGGCACTCTAGCCCAAATCTCCTAGCTTCCTATTTCTAAGGGTTCTTTAAGACCTGGGGTCAGACACTCCCTTCCTAAAATCCTCTACATATGATCTGATCTGATCTACCAGAGCATTGAATGGGCACGTTAAGCCGTCGGACCCCGGGTACTGGCCCCCGGTAGTAAATAAGGGCGTCGTCTACCTCGCTTCCGTGTCACTTTCCTATCGGGCACTCTAGCCCAAATCTCCTAGCTTCCTATTTCTAAGGGTTGTTTAAGACCTGGGGCCAGACACTCCCTTCCTAAAATCCTCTACATATGATCTGATGTGATCTACTAGAGCATTGAATGGGAATGTTAAGCCGTCGGACCCCGGGTACTGGCCCCCCGGTAGTAAATAAGGGTGTCTTCTACCTCGCTTCCGTGGCACTTTCCTATCGGGCACTCTAGCCCAATTCTCCTAGCTTCCTATTTCTAAGGGTTGTTTAAGACCTGGGGTCAGACACTCCCTTCCTAAAATCATCTACATATGAGCTGATCTGATCTACTAGAGCATTGAATGGGCACGTTAAGCCGTCGGACCCCGGGTACTGGCCCCCGGTAGTAAATAAGGGTGTCTTCTACCTCGCTTCCGTGTCACTTTCCTATCGGGCACTCTAGCCCAATTCTCCTAGCTTCCTATTTCTAAGGGTTGTTTAAGACCTGGGGTCAGACACTCCCTTCCTAAAATCCTCTACATATGATCTGATGTGATCTACTAGAGCATTGAATGGGAATGTTAAGCCGTCGGACCCCGGGTACTGGCCCCCGGTAGTAAATAAGGGTGTCTTCTACCTCGCTTCCGTGGCACTTTCCTATCGGGCACTCTAGCCCAAATCTCCTAGCTTCCTATTTCTAAGGGTTGTTTAAGACCTGGGGTCAGACACTCCCTTCCTAAAATCCTCTACATATGATCTGATCTGATCTACTAGAGCATTGAATGGGCACGTTAAGCCGTCGGACCCCGGGTACTGGCCCCCGGTAGTAAATAAGGGCGTCTTCTACCTCGCTACCGTGTGACTTTCCTATCGGGCACTCTAGCCCAAATCTCCTAGCTTCCTATTTCTAAGGGTTGTTTAAGACCTGGGGTCAGACACTCCCTTCCTAAAATCCTCTACATATGATCTGATCTGATCTACTAGAGCATTGAATGGGCACGTTAAGCAGTCGGACCCCGGGTACTGGCCCCCGGTAGTAAATAAGGGCGTCTTCTACCTCGCTTCCGTGTCACTTTCCTATCGGGCACTCTAGCCCAAATCTCCTAGCTTCCTATTTCTAAGGGTTGTTTAAGACCTGGGGTCAGACACTCCCTTCCTAAAATCCTCTACATATGATCTGATCTGATCTACTAGAGCATTGAATGGGCACGTTAAGCCGTCGGACCCCGAGTACTGGCCCCCCGGTAGTAAATAAGGGCGTCTTCTACCTCGCTTCAGTGTCACTTTCCTATCGGGCACTCTAGCCCAAATCTCCTAGCTTCCTATTTCTAAGGGTTGTTTAAGACCTGGGGTCAGACACTCCCTTCCTAAAATCCTGTACATATGATCTGATCTGATCTACTAGAGCATTGAATGGGCACGTTAAGCCGTCGGACCCCGGGTACTGGCCCCCGGTAGTAAATAAGGGCGTCTTCTACCTCGCTTCCGTGTCACTTTCCTATCGGGCACTCTAGCCCAAATCTCCTAGCTTCCTATTTCTAAGGGTTGTTTAAGACCTGGGGTCAGACACTCCCTTCCTAAAATCCTCTACATATGATCTGATCTGATCTACTAGGGCATTGAATGATCACGTTAAGCCGTCGGACCACGGGTACTGGCCCCCGGTAGTAAATAAGGGCGTCTTCTACCTCGCTTCCGTGTCACTTTCCTATCGGGCACTCTAGCCCAAATCTCCTAGCTTCCTATTTCTAAGGGTTGTTTAAGACCTGGGGTCAGACACTCCCTTCCTAAAATCCTCTACATATGATCTGATCTGATCTACTAGAGCATTGAATGGGCACGTTAAGCCGTCGGACCCCGGGTACTGGCCCCCGGTAGTAAATAAGGGCGTCTTCTACCTCGCTTCCGTGTCACTTTCCTATCGGGCACTCTAGCCCAAATCTCCTAGCTTCCTATTTCTAAGGGTTGTTTAAGACCTGGGGTCAGACACTCCCTTCCTAAAATCCTCTACATATGATCTGATCTGATCTACTAGAGCATTGAATGGGCACGTTAAGCCGTCGGACCCCGGGTACTGGCCCCCGGTAGTAAATAAGGGCGTCTTCTACCTCGCTTCCGTGTCACTTTCCTATCGGGCACTCTAGCCCAAATCTCCTAGCTTCCTATTTCTAAGGGTTGTTTAAGACCTGGGGTCAGACACTCCCTTCCTAAAATCCTCTACATATGATCTGATCTGATCTACTAGAGCATTGAATGGGCACGTTAAGCCGTCGGACCCCGGGTACTGGCCCCCGGTAGTAAATAAGGGCGTCTTCTACCTCGCTTCCGTGTCACTTTCCTATCGGGCACTCTAGCCCAAATCTCCTAGCTTCCTATTTCTAAGGGTTGTTTAAGACCTGGGGTCAGACACTCCCTTCCTAAAATCCTCTACATATGATCTGATCTGATCTACTAGAGCATTGAATGGGCACGTTAAGCCGTCGGACCCCGGGTACTGGCCCCCGGTAGTAAATAAGGGAGTCTTCTACCTCGCTTCCGTGTCACTTTCCTATCGGGCACTCTAGCCCAAATCTCCTAGCTTCCTATTTCTAAGGGTTGTTTAAGACCTGTGGTCAGACACTCCCTTCCTAAAATCCTCTACATATGATCTGATCTATTCTACTAGAGCATTGAATGGGCACGTTAAGCCGTCGGACCCCGGGTACTGGCCCCCGGTAGTAAATAAGGGCGTCTTCTACCTCGCTTCCGTGTCACTTTCCTATCGGGCACTCTAGCCCAAATCTCCTAGCTTCCTATTTCTAAGGGTTGTTTAAGACCTGGGGTCAGACACTCCCTTCCTAAAATCCTCTACATATGATCTGATCTGATCTACTAGAGCATTGAATGGGCACGTTAAGCCGTCGGACCCCGGGTACTGGCCCCCGGTAGTAAATAAGGGCGTCTTCTACCTCGCTTCCGTTTCACTTTCCTATCGGGCACTCTAGCCCAAATCTCCTAGCTTCCTATTTCTAAGGGTTGTTTAAGACCTGGGGTCAGACACTCCCTTCCTAAAATCCTCTACATATGATCTGATCTGATCTACTAGAGCATTGAATGGGCACGTTAAGCCGTCGGACCCCGGGTACTGGCCCCCCGGTAGTAAATAAGGGCGTCTTCTACCTCGCTTCCGTGTCACTTTCCTATCGGGCACTCTAGCCCAAATCTCCTAGCTTCCTATTTCTAAGGGTTGTTTAAGACCTGGGGTCAGACACTCCCTTCCTAAAATCCTCTACATATGATCTGATCTGATCTACTAGAGCATTGAATGGGCACGTTAAGCCGTCGGACCCCGGGTACTGGCCCCCGGTAGTAAATAAGGGCGTCTTCTACCTCGCTTCCGTGTCACTTTCCTATCGGGCACTCTAGCCCAAATCTCCTAGCTTCCTATTTCTAAGGGTTGTTTAAGACCTGGGGTCAGACACTCCCTTCCTAAAATCCTCTACATATGATCTGATCTGATCTGAATGGGCACGTTAAGCCGTCGGACCCCGGGTACTGGCCCCCGGTAGTAAATAAGGGCGTCTTCTACCTCGCTTCCGTGTCACTTTCCTATCGGGCACTCTAGCCCAAATCTCCTAGCTTCCTATTTCTAAGGGTTGTTTAAGACCTGGGGTCAGACACTCCCTTCCTAAAATCCTCTACATATGATCTGATCTGATCTACTAGAGCATTGAATGGGCACGTTAAGCCGTCGGACCCCGGGTACTGGCCCCCCGGTAGTAAATAAGGGCGTCTTCTACCTCGCTTCCGTTTCACTTTCCTATCGGGCACTCTAGCCCAAATCTCCTAGCTTCCTATTTCTAAGGGTTGTTTAAGACCTGGGGTCAGACACTCCCTTCCTAAAATCCTCTACATATGATCTGATCTGATCTACTAGAGCATTGAATGGGCACGTTAAGCCGTCGGACCCCGGGTACTGGCCCCCGGTAGTAAATAAGGGCGTCTTCTACCTCGCTTCCGTGTCACTTTCCTATCGGGCACTCTAGCCCAAATCTCCTAGCTTCCTATTTCTAAGGGTTGTTTAAGACCTGGGGTCAGACACTCCTTCCTAAAATCCTCTACATATGATCTGATCTGATCTACTAGAGCATTGAATGGGCACGTTAAGCCGTCGGACCCCGGGTACTGGCCCCCGGTAGTAAATAAGGGCGTCTTCTACCTCGCTTCCGTGTCACTTTCCTATCGGGCACTCTAGCCCAAATCTCCTAGCTTCCTATTTCTAAGGGTTGTTTAAGACCTGGGGTCAGACACTCCCTTCCTAAAATCCTCTACATATGATCTGATCTGATCTACTAGAGCATTGAATGGGCACGTTAAGCCGTCGGACCCCGGGTACTGGCCCCCGGTAGTAAATAAGGGCGTCTTCTACCTCGCTTCCGTGTCACTTTCCTATCGGGCACTCTAGCCCAAATCTCCTAGCTTCCTATTTCTAAGGGTTGTTTAAGACCTGGGGTCAGACACTCCCTTCCTAAAATCCTCTACATATGATCTGATCTGATCTACTAGAGCATTGAATGGGCACGTTAAGCCGTCGGACCCCGGGTACTGGCCCCCGGTAGTAAATAAGGGCGTCTTCTACCTCGCTTCCGTGTCACTTTCCTATCGGGCACTCTAGCCCAAATCTCCTAGCTTCCTATTTCTAAGGGTTGTTTAAGACCTGGGGTCAGACACTCCCTTCCTAAAATCCTCTACATATGATCTGATCTGATCTACTAGAGCATTGAATGGGCACGTTAAGCCGTCGGACCCCGGGTACTGGCCCCCGGTAGTAAATAAGGGCGTCTTCTACCTCGCTTCCGTGTCACTTTCCTATCGGGCACTCTAGCCCAAATCTCCTAGCTTCCTATTTCTAAGGGTTGTTTAAGACCTGGGGTCAGACACTCCCTTCCTAAAATCCTCTACATATGATCTGATCTGATCTACTAGAGCATTGAATGGGCACGTTAAGCCGTCGGACCCCGGGTACTGGCCCCCGGTAGTAAATAAGGGCGTCTTCTACCTCGCTTCCGTTTCACTTTCCTATCGGGCACTCTAGCCCAAATCTCCTAGCTTCCTATTTCTAAGGGTTGTTTAAGACCTGGGGTCAGACACTCCCTTCCTAAAATCCTCTACATATGATCTGATCTGATCTACTAGAGCATTGAATGGGCACGTTAAGCCGTCGGACCCCGGGTACTGGCCCCCCGGTAGTAAATAAGGGCGTCTTCTACCTCGCTTCCGTGTCACTTTCCTATCGGGCACTCTAGCCCAAATCTCCTAGCTTCCTATTTCTAAGGGTTGTTTAAGACCTGGGGTCAGACACTCCCTTCCTAAAATCCTCTACATATGATCTGATCTGATCTACTAGAGCATTGAATGGGCACGTTAAGCCGTCGGACCCCGGGTACTGGCCCCCGGTAGTAAATAAGGGCGTCTTCTACCTCGCTTCCGTGTCACTTTCCTATCGGGCACTCTAGCCCAAATCTCCTAGCTTCCTATTTCTAAGGGTTGTTTAAGACCTGGGGTCAGACACTCCCTTCCTAAAATCCTCTACATATGATCTGATCTGATCTACTCTGAATGGGCACATTAAGCCGTCGGACCCCGGGTACTGGCCCCCCGGTAGTAAATAAGGGCGTCTTCTACCTCGCTTCCGTGTCACTTTCCTATCGGGCACTCTAGCCCAAATCTCCTAGCTTCCTATTTCTAAGGGTTGTTTAAGACCTGGGGTCAGACACTCCCTTCCTAAAATCCTCTACATATGATCTGATCTATTCTACTAGAGCATTGAATGGGCACGTTAAGCCGTCGGACCCCGGGTACTGGCCCCCGGTAGTAAATAAGGGCGTCTTCTACCTCGCTTCCGTGTCACTTTCCTATCGGGCACTCTAGCCCAAATCTCCTAGCTTCCTATTTCTAAGGGTTGTTTAAGACCTGGGGTCAGACACTCCCTTCCTAAAATCCTCTACATATGATCTGATCTGATCTACTAGAGCATTGAATGGGCACGTTAAGCCGTCGGACCCCGGGTACTGGCCCCCCGGTAGTAAATAAGGGCGTCTTCTACCTCGCTTCCGTTTCACTTTCCTATCGGGCACTCTAGCCCAAATCTCCTAGCTTCCTATTTCTAAGGGTTGTTTAAGACCTGGGGTCAGACACTCCCTTCCTAAAATCCTCTACATATGATCTGATCTGATCTACTAGAGCATTGAATGGGCACGTTAAGCCGTCGGACCCCGGGTACTGGCCCCCGGTAGTAAATAAGGGCGTCTTCTACCTCGCTTCCGTGTCACTTTCCTATCGGGCACTCTAGCCCAAATCTCCTAGCTTCCTATTTCTAAGGGTTGTTTAAGACCTGGGGTCAGACACTCCCTTCCTAAAATCCTCTACATATGATCTGATCTGATCTACTAGAGCATTGAATGGGCACGTTAAGCCGTCGGACCCCGGGTACTGGCCCCCGGTAGTAAATAAGGGCGTCTTCTACCTCGCTTCCGTGTCACTTTCCTATCGGGCACTCTAGCCCAAATCTCCTAGCTTCCTATTTCTAAGGGTTGTTTAAGACCTGGGGTCAGACACTCCCTTCCTAAAATCCTCTACATATGATCTGATCTGATCTACTAGAGCATTGGAATGGGCACATTAAGCCGTCGGACCCCGGGTACTGGCCCCCGGTAATAAATAAGGGCGTCTTCTACCTCGCTTCCGTGTGACTTTCCTATCGGGCACTCTAGCCCAAATCTCCTAGCTTCCTATTTCTAAGGGTTGTTTAAGACCTGGGGTCAGACACTCCCTTCCTAAAATCCTCTACATATGATCTGATCTGATCTACTAGAGCATTGAATGGGCACGTTAAGCCGTCGGACCCCGGGTACTGGCCCCCGGTAGTAAATAAGGGCGTCTTCTACCTCGCTTCCGTTTCACTTTCCTATCGGGCACTCTAGCCCAAATCTCCTAGCTTCCTATTTCTAAGGGTTGTTTAAGACCTGGGGTCAGACACTCCCTTCCTAAAATCCTCTACATATGATCTGATCTGATCTACTAGAGCATTGAATGGGCACGTTAAGCCGTCGGACCCCGGGTACTGGCCCCCGGTAGTAAATAAGGGCGTCTTCTACCTCGCTTCCGTGTCACTTTCCTATCGGGCACTCTAGCCCAAATCTCCTAGCTTCCTATTTCTAAGGGTTGTTTAAGACCTGGGGTCAGACACTCCCTTCCTAAAATCCTCTACATATGATCTGATCTGATCTACTAGAGCATTGAATGGGCACGTTAAGCCGTCGGACCCCGGGTACTGGCCCCCCGGTAGTAAATAAGGGCGTCTTCTACCTCGCTTCCGTGTCACTTTCCTATCGGGCACTCTAGCCCAAATCTCCTAGCTTCCTATTTCTAAGGGTTGTTTAAGACCTGGGGTCAGACACTCCCTTCCTAAAATCCTCTACATATGATCTGATCTGATCTGATGGGCACATTAAGCCGTCGGACCCCGGGTACTGGCCCCCGGTAATAAATAAGGGCGTCTTCTACCTCGCTTCCGTGTGACTTTCCTATCGGGCACTCTAGCCCAAATCTCCTAGCTTCCTATTTCTAAGGGTTGTTTAAGACCTGGGGTCAGACACTCCCTTCCTAAAATCCTCTACATATGATCTGATCTGATCTACTAGAGCATTGAATGGGCACGTTAAGCCGTCGGACCCCGGGTACTGGCCCCCGGTAGTAAATAAGGGCGTCTTCTACCTCGCTTCCGTGTCACTTTCCTATCGGGCACTCTAGCCCAAATCTCCTAGCTTCCTATTTCTAAGGGTTGTTTAAGACCTGTGGTCAGACACTCCCTTCCTAAAATCCTCTACATATGATCTGATCTATTCTACTAGAGCATTGAATGGGCACGTTAAGCCGTCGGACCCCGGGTACTGGCCCCCGGTAGTAAATAAGGGCGTCTTCTACCTCGCTTCCGTTTCACTTTCCTATCGGGCACTCTAGCCCAAATCTCCTAGCTTCCTATTTCTAAGGGTTGTTTAAGACCTGGGGTCAGACACTCCCTTCCTAAAATCCTCTACATATGATCTGATCTGATCTACTAGAGCATTGAATGGGCACGTTAAGCCGTCGGACCCCGGGTACTGGCCCCCGGTAGTAAATAAGGGCGTCTTCTACCTCGCTTCCGTTTCACTTTCCTATCGGGCACTCTAGCCCAAATCTCCTAGCTTCCTATTTCTAAGGGTTGTTTAAGACCTGGGGTCAGACACTCCCTTCCTAAAATCCTCTACATATGATCTGATCTGATCTACTAGAGCATTGAATGGGCACGTTAAGCCGTCGGACCCCGGGTACTGGCCCCCCGGTAGTAAATAAGGGCGTCTTCTACCTCGCTTCCGTGTCACTTTCCTATCGGGCACTCTAGCCCAAATCTCCTAGCTTCCTATTTCTAAGGGTTGTTTAAGACCTGGGGTCAGACACTCCCTTCCTAAAATCCTCTACATATGATCTGATCTGATCTACTAGAGCATTGAATGGGCACGTTAAGCCGTCGGACCCCGGGTACTGGCCCCCGGTAGTAAATAAGGGCGTCTTCTACCTCGCTTCCGTGTCACTTTCCTATCGGGCACTCTAGCCCAAATCTCCTAGCTTCCTATTTCTAAGGGTTGTTTAAGACCTGGGGTCAGACACTCCTTCCTAAAATCCTCTACATATGATCTGATCTGATCTGATGGGCACATTAAGCCGTCGGACCCCGGGTACTGGCCCCGCGGTAATAAATAAGGGCGTCTTCTACCTCGCTTCCGTGTGACTTTCCTATCGGGCACTCTAGCCCAAATCTCCTAGCTTCCTATTTCTAAGGGTTGTTTAAGACCTGGGGTCAGACACTCCTTCCTAAAATCCTCTACATATGATCTGATCTGATCTACTAGAGCATTGAATGTGCACGTTAAGCCGTCGGACCCCGGGTACTGGCCCCCGGTAGTAAATAAGGGCGTCTTCTACCTCGCTTCCGTGTGACTTTCCTATCGGGCACTCTAGCCCAAATCTCCTAGCTTCCTATTTCTAAAGGGTTGTTTAAGACCTGGGGTCAGACACTCCCCTTCCTAAAATCCTCTACATATGATCTGATCTGATCTACTAGAGCATTGAATGGGCACGTTAAGCCGTCGGACCCCGGGTACTGGCCCCCCGGTAGTAAATAAGGGCGTCTTCTACCTCGCTTCCGTGTCACTTTCCTATCGGGCACTCTAGCCCAAATCTCCTAGCTTCCTATTTCTAAGGGTTGTTTAAGACCTGTGGTCAGACACTCCTTCCTAAAATCCTCTACATATGATCTGATCTATTCTACTAGAGCATTGAATGGGCACGTTAAGCCGTCGGACCCCGGGTACTGGCCCCCGGTAGTAAATAAGGGCGTCTTCTACCTCGCTTCCGTGTCACTTTCCTATCGGGCACTCTAGCCCAAATCTCCTAGCTTCCTATTTCTAAGGGTTGTTTAAGACCTGGGGTCAGACACTCCCTTCCTAAAATCCTCTACATATGATCTGATCTGATCTACTAGAGCATTGAATGGGCACGTTAAGCCGTCGGACCCCGGGTACTGGCCCCCCGGTAGTAAATAAGGGCGTCTTCTACCTCGCTTCCGTTTCACTTTCCTATCGGGCACTCTAGCCCAAATCTCCTAGCTTCCTATTTCTAAGGGTTGTTTAAGACCTGGGGTCAGACACTCCCTTCCTAAAATCCTCTACATATGATCTGATCTGATCTACTAGAGCATTGAATGGGCACGTTAAGCCGTCGGACCCCGGGTACTGGCCCCCCGGTAGTAAATAAGGGCGTCTTCTACCTCGCTTCCGTGTCACTTTCCTATCGGGCACTCTAGCCCAAATCTCCTAGCTTCCTATTTCTAAGGGTTGTTTAAGACCTGGGGTCAGACACTCCCTTCCTAAAATCCTCTACATATGATCTGATCTGATCTACTAGAGCATTGAATGGGCACGTTAAGCCGTCGGACCCCGGGTACTGGCCCCCGGTAGTAAATAAGGGCGTCTTCTACCTCGCTTCCGTGTCACTTTCCTATCGGGCACTCTAGCCCAAATCTCCTAGCTTCCTATTTCTAAGGGTTGTTTAAGACCTGGGGTCAGACACTCCCTTCCTAAAATCCTCTACATATGATCTGATCTGATCTGATGGGCACATTAAGCCGTCGGACCCCGGGTACTGGCCCCCGGTAATAAATAAGGGCGTCTTCTACCTCGCTTCCGTGTGACTTTCCTATCGGGCACTCTAGCCCAAATCTCCTAGCTTCCTATTTCTAAGGGTTGTTTAAGACCTGGGGTCAGACACTCCCTTCCTAAAATCCTCTACATATGATCTGATCTGATCTACTAGAGCATTGAATGTGCACGTTAAGCCGTCGGACCCCGGGTACTGGCCCCCGGTAGTAAATAAGGGCGTCTTCTACCTCGCTTCCGTGTGACTTTCCTATCGGGCACTCTAGCCCAAATCTCCTAGCTTCCTATTTCTAAGGGTTGTTTAAGACCTGGGGTCAGACACTCCCTTCCTAAAATCCTCTACATATGATCTGATCTGATCTACTAGAGCATTGAATGGGCACGTTAAGCCGTCGGACCCCGGGTACTGGCCCCCGGTAGTAAATAAGGGCGTCTTCTACCTCGCTTCCGTGTCACTTTCCTATCGGGCACTCTAGCCCAAATCTCCTAGCTTCCTATTTCTAAGGGTTGTTTAAGACCTGGGGTCAGACACTCCCTTCCTAAAATCCTCTACATATGATCTGATCTGATCTGATGGGCACATTAAGCCGTCGGACCCCGGGTACTGGCCCCCGGTAATAAATAAGGGCGTCTTCTACCTCGCTTCCGTGTGACTTTCCTATCGGGCACTCTAGCCCAAATCTCCTAGCTTCCTATTTCTAAGGGTTGTTTAAGACCTGGGGTCAGACACTCCCTTCCTAAAATCCTCTACATATGATCTGATCTGATCTACTAGAGCATTGAATGTGCACGTTAAGCCGTCGGACCCCGGGTACTGGCCCCCGGTAGTAAATAAGGGCGTCTTCTACCTCGCTTCCGTGTGACTTTCCTATCGGGCACTCTAGCCCAAATCTCCTAGCTTCCTATTTCTAAGGGTTGTTTAAGACCTGGGGTCAGACACTCCCTTCCTAAAATCCTCTACATATGATCTGATCTGATCTACTAGAGCATTGAATGGGCACGTTAAGCCGTCGGACCCCGGGTACTGGCCCCCGGTAGTAAATAAGGGCGTCTTCTACCTCGCTTCCGTGTGACTTTCCTATCGGGCACTCTAGCCCAAATCTCCTAGCTTCCTATTTCTAAGGGTTGTTTAAGACCTGGGGTCAGACACTCCCTTCCTAAAATCCTCTACATATGATCTGATCTGATCTACTAGAGCATTGAATGGGCACGTTAAGCCGTCGGACCCCGGGTACTGGCCCCCGGTAGTAAATAAGGGCGTCTTCTACCTCGCTTCCGTGTCAGTTTCCTTTAGGGCACTCTAGCCCAAATCTCCTAGCTTCCTATTTCTAAGGGTTGTTTAAGACCTGGGGTCAGACACTCCTTCCTAAAATCCTCTACATATGATCTGATCTGATCTACTAGAGCATTGAATGTGCACGTTAAGCCGTCGGACCCCGGGTACTGGCCCCCGGTAGTAAATAAGGGCGTCTTCTACCTCGCTTCCGTGTGACTTTCCTATCGGGCACTCTAGCCCAAATCTCCTAGCTTCCTATTTCTAAGGGTTGTTTAAGACCTGGGGTCAGACACTCCCTTCCTAAAATCCTCTACATATGATCTGATCTGATCTACTAGAGCATTGAATGGGCACGTTAAGCCGTCGGACCCCGGGTACTGGCCCCCGGTAGTAAATAAGGGCGTCTTCTACCTCGCTTCCGTGTCAGTTTCCTTTAGGGCACTCTAGCCCAAATCTCCTTGCTTCCTATTTCTAAGGGTTGTTTAAGACCTGGGGTCAGACACTCCCTTCCTAAAATCCTCTACATATGATCTGATCTGATCTACTAGAGCATTGAATGTGCACGTTAAGCCGTCGGACCCCGGGTACTGGCCCCCGGTAGTAAATAAGGGCGTCTTCTACCTCGCTTCCGTGTGACTTTCCTATCGGGCACTCTAGCCCAAATCTCCTAGCTTCCTATTTCTAAGGGTTGTTTAAGACCTGGGGTCAGACACTCCCTTCCTAAAATCCTCTACATATGATCTGATCTGATCTACTAGAGCATTGAATGGGCACGTTAAGCCGTCGGACCCCGGGTACTGGCCCCCGGTAGTAAATAAGGGCGTCTTCTACCTCGCTTCCGTGTCAGTTTCCTTTAGGGCACTCTAGCCCAAATCTCCTAGCTTCCTATTTCTAAGGGTTGTTTAAGACCTGGGGTCAGACACTCCCTTCCTAAAATCCTCTACATATGATCTGATCTGATCTACTAGAGCATTGAATGGGCACGTTAAGCCGCCGGACCCCGGGTACTGGCCCCCCGGTAGTAAATAAGGGCGTCTTCTACCTCGCTTCCGTGTCACTTTCCTATCGGGCACTCTAGTTCAAATCTCCTAGCTTCCTATTTCTAAGGGTTGTTTAAGACCTGGGGTCAGACACTCCCTTCCTAAAATCCTCTACATATGATCTGATCTGATCTACTAGAGGATTGAATGGGCACGTTAAGCCGTCGGACCCCGGGTACTGGCCCCCGGTAGTAAATAAGGGCGTCTTCTACCTCGCTTCCGTGTGACTTTCCTATCGGGCACTCTAGCCCAAATCTCCTAGCTTCCTATTTCTAAGGGTTGTTTAAGACCTGGGGTCAGACACTCCCTTCCTAAAATCCTCTACATATGATCTGATCTGATCTACTAGAGCATTGAATGGGCACGTTAAGCCGTCGGACCCCGGGTACTGGCCCCCGGTAGTAAATAAGGGCGTCTTCTACCTCGCTTCCGTGTGACTTTCCTATCGGGCACTCTAGCCCAAATCTCCTAGCTTCCTATTTCTAAGGGTTGTTTAAGACCTGGGGTCAGACACTCCCTTCCTAAAATCCTCTACATATGATCTGATCTGATCTACTAGAGCATTGAATGGGCACGTTAAGCCGTCGGACCCCGGGTACTGGCCCCCGGTAGTAAATAAGGGCGTCTTCTACCTCGCTTCCGTGTCAGTTTCCTTTCGGGCACTCTAGACCAAATCTCCTAGCTTCCTATTTCTAAGGGTTGTTTAAGACCTGGGGTCAGACACTGCCTTCCTAAAATCCTCTACATATGATCTGATCTGATCTACTAGAGCATTGAATGGACACGTTAAGCCGTCGGACCCCGGGTACTGTCCCCCCGGTAGTAAATAAGGGCGTCTTCTACCTCGCTTCCGTGTGACTTTCCTATCGGGCACTCTAGCCCAAATCTCATAGCTTCCTATTTCTAAGGGTTGTTTAAGACCTGGGGTCAGACACTCCCTTCCTAAAATCCTCTACATATGATCTGATCTGATCTACTAGAGCATTGAATGGGCACGTTAAGCCGTCGGACCCCGGGTACTGGCCCCCCGGTAGTAAATAAGGGCGTCTTCTACCTCGCTTCCGTGTCAGTTTCCTTTAGGGCACTCTAGACCAAATCTCCTAGCTTCCTATTTGTAAGGGTTGTTTAAGACCTGGGGTCAGACACTCCTTCCTAAAATCCTCTACATATGATCTGATCTGATCTACTAGAGCATTGAATGGGCACGTTAAGCCGTCGGACCCCGGGTACTGGCCCCCCGGTAGTAAATAAGGGCGTCTTCTACCTCGCTTCCGTGTGACTTTCCTATCGGGCACTCTAGCCCAAATCTCCTAGCTTCCTATTTCTAAGGGTTGTTTAAGACCTGGGGTCAGACACTCCCTTCCTAAAATCCTCTACATATGATCTGATCTGATCTACTAGAGCATTGAATGGGCACGTTAAGCCGTCGGACCCCGGGTACTGGCCCCCCGGTAGTAAATAAGGGCGTCTTCTACCTCGCTTCCGTGTGACTTTCCTATCGGGCACTCTAGCCCAAATCTCCTAGCTTCCTATTTCTAAGGGTTGTTTAAGACCTGGGGTCAGACACTCCCTTCCTAAAATCCTCTACATATGATCTGATCTGATCTACTAGAGCATTGAATGGGCACGTTAAGCCGTCGGACCCCGGGTACTGGCCCCCGGTAGTAAATAAGGGCGTCTTCTACCTCGCTTCCGTGTCAGTTTCCTTTAGGGCACTCTAGACCAAATCTCCTAGCTTCCTATTTGTAAGGGTTGTTTAAGACCTGGGGTCAGACACTCCCTTCCTAAAATCCTCTACATATGATCTGATCTGATCTACTAGAGCATTGAATGGGCACGTTAAGCCGTCGGACCCCGGGTACTGGCCCCCGGTAGTAAATAAGGGCGTCTTCTACCTCGCTTCCGTGTGACTTTCCTATCGGGCACTCTAGCCCAAATCTCCTAGCTTCCTATTTCTAAGGGTTGTTTAAGACCTGGGGTCAGACACTCCCTTCCTAAAATCCTCTACATATGATCTGATCTGATCTACTAGAGCATTGAATGGGCACGTTAAGCCGTCGGACCCCGGGTACTGGACCCCCGGTAGTAAATAAGGGCGTCTTCTACCTCGCTTCCGTGTCAGTTTCCTTTAGGGCACTCTAGACCAAATCTCCTAGCTTCCTATTTGTAAGGGTTGTTTAAGACCTGGGGTCAGACACTCCTTCCTAAAATCCTCTACATATGATCTGATCTGATCTACTAGAGCATTGAATGGGCACGTTAAGCCGTCGGACCCCGGGTACTGGCCACCCGGTAGTAAATAAGGGCGTCTTCTACCTCGCTTCCGTGTGACTTTCCTATCGGGCACTCTAGCCCAAATCTCCTAGCTTCCTATTTGTAAGGGTTGTTTAAGACCTGGGGTCAGACACTCCCTTCCTAAAATCCTCTACATATGATCTGATCTGATCTACTAGAGCATTGAATGGGCACGTTAAGCCGTCGGACCCCGGGTACTGGCCCCCCGGTAGTAAATAAGGGCGTCTTCTACCTCGCTTCCGTGTCAGTTTCCTTTAGGGCACTCTAGACCAAATCTCCTAGCTTCCTATTTGTAAGGGTTGTTTAAGACCTGGGGTCAGACACTCCCTTCCTAAAATCCTCTACATATGATCTGATCTGATCTACTAGAGCATTGAATGGGCACGTTAAGCCGTCGGACCCCGGGTACTGGCCACCCGGTAGTAAATAAGGGCGTCTTCTACCTCGCTTCCGTGTGACTTTCCTATCGGGCACTCTAGCCCAAATCTCCTAGCTTCCTATTTGTAAGGGTTGTTTAAGACCTGGGGTCAGACACTCCTTCCTAAAATCCTCTACATATGATCTGATCTGATCTACTAGAGCATTGAATGGGCACGTTAAGCCGTCGGACCCCGGGTACTGGCCCCCCGGTAGTAAATAAGGGCGTCTTCTACCTCGCTTCCGTGTGACTTTCCTATCGGGCACTCTAGCCCAAATCTCCTAGCTTCCTATTTCTAAGGGTTGTTTAAGACCTGGGGTCAGACACTCCCTTCCTAAAATCCTCTACATATGATCTGATCTGATCTACTAGAGCATTGAATGGGCACGTTAAGCCGTCGGACCCCGGGTACTGGCCCCCGGTAGTAAATAAGGGCGTCTTCTACCTCGCTTCCGTGTCAGTTTCCTTTAGGGCACTCTAGCCCAAATCTCCTAGCTTCCTATTTGTAAGGGTTGTTTAAGACCTGGGGTCAGACACTCCCTTCCTAAAATCCTCTACATATGATCTGATCTGATCTACTAGAGCATTGAATGGGCACGTTAAGCCGTCGGACCCCGGGTACTGGCCACCCGGTAGTAAATAAGGGCGTCTTCTACCTCGCTTCCGTGTCAGTTTCCTTTAGGGCACTCTAGCCCAAATATCCTAGCTTCCTATTTGTAAGGGTTGTTTAAGACCTGGGGTCAGACACTCCCTTCCTAAAATCCTCTACATATGATCTGATCTGATCTACTAGAGCATTGAATGGGCACGTTAAGCCGTCGGACCCCGGGTACTGGCCCCCGGTAGTAAATAAGGGCGTCTTCTACCTCGCTTCCGTGTGACTTTCCTATCGGGCACTCTAGCCCAAATCTCCTAGCTTCCTATTTCTAAGGGTTGTTTAAGACCTGGGGTCAGACACTCCCTTCCTAAAATCCTCTACATATGATCTGATCTAATCTACTAGAGCATTGAATGGGCACGTTAAGCCGTCGGACCCCGGGTACTGGCCCCCCGGTAGTAAATAAGGGCGTCTTCTACCTCGCTTCCGTGTGACTTTCCTATCGGGCACTCTAGCCCAAATCTCCTAGCTTCCTATTTCTAAGAGTTGTTTAAGACCTGGGGTCAGACACTCCTTTCCTAAAATCCTCTACATATGATCTGATCTGATCTACTAGAGCATTGAATGGGCACGTTAAGCCGTCGGACCCCGGGTACTGGCCCCCGGTAGTAAATAAGGGCGTCTTCTACCTCGCTTCCGTGTCACTTTCCTATCGGGCACTCTAGCCCAAATCTCCTAGCTTCCTATTTCTAAGGGTTGTTTAAGACCTGGGGTCAGACACTCCCTTCCTAAAATCCTCAGCATATGATCTGATCTGATCTACTAGAGCATTGAATGGGCACGTTAAGCCGTCGGACCCCGGGTACTGGCCCCCGGTAGTAAATAAGGGCGTCTTCTACCTCGCTTCCGTGTCAGTTTCCTTTAGGGCACTCTAGCCCAAATCTCCTAGCTTCCTATTTCTAAGGGTTGTTTAAGACCTGGGGTCAGACACTCCCTTCCTAAAATCCTTTACATATGATCATGATCATGCAATGGCTCACCGGTGTAATTTGATACAAAAGCATTTTTTCCGGATAACTATGCAAATGTAAATCAAATAGCAAACGGAATTTCGTTGTGTTTTCCAAATAACAGAGAGAAAGTTATATAACTTCAGCATAATTTTTCAATCTGATGATCTTACTGCTGTCCCATATAATTTCTGTAAAGTTTTACAAGCTTCTTAATACCATTGGAAAAAGAAGTTTTTGGCGGTCCATGAAGTCATGGATGTCACGTCAATTCGTCGCGAAGCTGAATTCATCGCCTACACTGTAAAAAATATTTCTGAAATAAACGCGTCGCTTGCCGTGATCCCTTTCGCGAATTAACGAAGCATATTTCTGATACAACCGTTGCGGTGAAATGACGGAAAGAAACCTGGATTCTACGGATTTTTCGTACGGCAGTAAAATTCTGAATTTTCAGAGACTTTTCCGCAATTTCCTTCTAATACTGACGATAAATTGCCATTTCTAAGAGGTGTTAACGGAAAATTCAGAATTTTCAGAAACCTTTCCGCTATTCCTTTCTTATACTGGCGATAAATTGCCACTTCTAAGAGGTGTTAACGGAAGATTCTGAATTTTCAGAAACCTTTCCGCCATTCCTTTCTTATACTGGCGGTAAATTGCCACTTCTAAGAGGTGTTAACGAAGATTCTGAATTTTCAGAAACCTTTCCGCTATTCCTTTCTTATACTGGCGGTAAATTGCCACTTCTAAGAGGTGTTAAAGGAAGATTCTGCTTTTCAGAAACCTTTCCGCCATTCCTTTCTTATACTGGCGGTAAATTGTCATTTCTAAGAGGTGTTAACGGAAGATTCTGAATTTTCAGAAACCTTTCCGCCATTCCTTTCTTATACTGGTGGTAAATTGCTACATCTAAGAGGTGTTAACAGAAGATTCTGAATTTTCAGAAACCTTTCCGCCATTCCTTTCTTATACTGGCGGTAAATTGTCACTTCTAAGAGGTGTTAACGGAAGATTCTGAATTTTCAGAAACCTTTCCGCCATTCCTTTCTTATGCTGGCGGTAAATTGCCAATTCTAAGAGGTGTTAACGGAAGATTCTGAATTTTCAGAAACCTTTCCGACATTCCTTTCTTATACTGGCGGTAAATTGCCACTTCTAAGAGGTGTTAAAGGAAGATTCTGCTTTTCAGAAACCTTTCCGCCATTCCTTTCTTATACTGGCGGTAAATTGCCACTTCTAAGAGGTGTTAACGGAAGATTCTGCTTTTCAGAAACCTTTCTGCCATTCCTTTCTTATACTGGTGGTAAATTTCTACAACTAAGACGTGTTAACGGAAGATTCTGAATTTTCAGAAACCTTTCCGCTATTCCTTTCTTATACTGGCGGTAAATTGCCACTTCTAAGAGGTGTTAACGGAAGATTCTGAATTTTCAGAAACCTTTCCGCCATTCCTTTCTTATACTGGCGGTAAATTGCCACTTCTAAGAGGTGCTAACGGAATATTCTGAATTTCCAGAAACCTTTCCGCCATTCCTTTCTTATACTGGCGGTAAATTGCCACTTCTAAGAGGTGTTAACGGAAGATTCTGAATTTTCAGAAACCTTTCCGTAATTCCTTTCGTATATTAGAGGAAAATTGTCTTCTCACTTTTTCTATATCCATATGACGAAAAAATTCCGATAATAGGAACGACTCGCGGGAATACTTGAAGGTTTGATTAAATATTAAATTGATCGTGTGAATGTGATGTCTACACATATAGTCGTATCAGAATATTATGACCACCTAACTGATAATGGGAGTAACCACCCTTAGTCCGGATGACAGCGGCGAGACTGCGTGGCATGGACGCAGTGAGGCCCTGGAAGGTTGCTCGAGGAACACGTGCCCATTCGGACTGATATTGTGCCCGTGCATTGGCGAAACGTGTCAAGTTGTGGTTTGCAGAGCATGAGGGGGAGATACAGCCTCAATCTCCAGATCTCAATATTATTGAGCATTTGTGGGAATATCTGAAGCGAAAGGTCAAATCACATTTTTGGCATAATTGGGGCATAGTTTACAAGAGTGGTCCCAAATTTCATTACCGTTTGTGTATGACTTGTACTTCCAAGTCCAATTTCTTCTGTTTACTCGTATATTCCATAGCCTAGTTGTGATATTTATCTTGAAATAAAAATGTTAATTGCCAGTTGCATGGGGTTAAAAATCTGATGTGTATAAAACTGTGCTCCCTCAAAGATCATTACTGCGCTACTGTGAGGTCTGCGCCTTAGGCGGCTGCCTAGTTGGCCTAGTGATAGCACCGGACCTGTTTAGACTATTTATTTTCACAGTGTACTTACTAAGAGGTCAGCCGGCAGCAGTCCGGACATTTTCAGCTGAATCATGGGAGACGGTGTGTCCTCTGTTGTAGCTATATCCAGACTTTCCATTATCCTCTTGCAGTTTGAGTCGTACACTGATTCATCTCTGGAACAGAAAAAAAGAAAATTGCTTTCAGAATGGCATATGGCCGTTAGAGATAGAAATGTAATAATTTCAAAAGATGCTTCTTACGGAACATTTTTTTTTCTTTTTAGAAATGACCAACGAATCCAGCCGCAAAGAACGCTTGCTGTTTTTCTCTGAGCGTCCGTTAAGAACTAAAGATACACACACTAGCGAAAAAAAACCGCGACACTTATTAAGTAGGACCAAGGACCAACTCAGTTGCGAAATACAGCAAATATGCGACGCGGCATAGATTCTAGGAGGGGCTTGAGTTCCTTTCGGACCGGAGATGGCCATTCCTGCAGCAAAACAAGCCATTATTTAGTCTGGGGTAGGTCCACCTATATTATGAATGACAACAAGTACGCGACGCGGCATAGATTCTAGGA
This sequence comes from Macrothele yani, assembly GCA_039090855.1. Taxonomy (NCBI): domain Eukaryota; kingdom Metazoa; phylum Arthropoda; class Arachnida; order Araneae; family Macrothelidae; genus Macrothele; species Macrothele yani. The sequence continues at coordinate 15,307,976 of CM077031.1, read as the reverse complement.
GGGGCTTGAGTTCCTTTTGGTCCGGAGATGGCCATTCCTGCAGCAAAACAAGCCATTATTTAGTCTGGGGTAGGTCCACCTATATTATGAATGACAACAAGTACGCGACGCGGCGTGGATTCTAGGAGGAGCTTGAGTTCCTTTTGGTCCGGAGATGGCCATTCCTGCAGCAAAACAAGCCATTATTTAGTCTGGGGTAGGTCCACCTATATTATGAATGACAACAAGTACGCGACGCGGCATAGATTCTAGGAGGGGCTTGAGTTCCTTTTGGTCCGGAGATGGCCATTCCTGCAGCAAAACAAGCCATTATTTAGTCTGGGGTAGGTCCACCTTTATTATGAATGACAACAAGTACGCGACGCGGCGTGGATTCTAGGAGGAGCTTGAGTTCCTTTTGGTCCGGAGATGGCCATTCCTGCAGCAAAACAAGCCATTATTTAGTCTGGGGTAGGTCCACCTTTATTATGAATGACAACAAGTACGCGACGCGGCGTGGATTCTAGGAGGAGCTTGAGTTCCTTTTGGTCCGGAGATGGCCATTCCTGCAGCAAAACAAGCCATTATTTAGTCTGGGGTAGGTCCACCTATATTATGAATGACAACAAGTACGCGACGCGGCATAGATTCTAGGAGGGGCTTGAGTTCCTTTTGGTCCGGAGATGGCCATTCCTGCAGCAAAACAAGCCATTATTTAGTCTGGGGTAGGTCCACCTATATTATGAATGACAACAAGTACGCGACGCGGCATAGATTCTAGGAGGGGCTTGAGTTCCTTTTGGTCCGGAGATGGCCATTCCTGCAGCAAAACAAGCCATTATTTAGTCTGGGGTAGGTCCACCTTTATTATGAATGACAACAAGTACGCGACGCGGCGTGGATTCTAGGAGGAGCTTGAGTTCCTTTTGGTCCGGAGATGGCCATTCCTGCAGCAAAACAAGCCATTATTTAGTCTGGGGTAGGTCCACCTATATTATGAATGACAACAAGTACGCGACGCGGCATAGATTCTAGGAGGGGCTTGAGTTCCTTTTGGTCCGGAGATGGCCATTCCTGCAGCAAAACAAGCCATTATTTAGTCTGGGGTAGGTCCACCTATATTATGAATGACAACAAGTACGCGACGCGGCATAGATTCTAGGAGGGGCTTGAGTTCCTTTTGGTCCGGAGATGGCCATTCCTGCAGCAAAACAAGCCATTATTTAGTCTGGGGTAGGTCCACCTATATTATGAATGACAACAAGTACGCGACGCGGCGTGGATTCTAGGAGGAGCTTGAGTTCCTTTTGGTCCGGAGATGGCCATTCCTGCAGCAAAACAAGCCATTATTTAGTCTGGGGTAGGTCCACCTTTATTATGAATGACAACAAGTACGCGACGCGGCGTGGATTCTAGGAGGAGCTTGAGTTCCTTTTGGTCCGGAGATGGCCATTCCTGCAGCAAAACAAGCCATTATTTAGTCTGGGGTAGGTCCACCTTTATTATGAATGACAACAAGTACGCGACGCGGCGTGGATTCTAGGAGGAGCTTGAGTTCCTTTTGGTCCGGAGATGGCCATTCCTGCAGCAAAACAAGCCATTATTTAGTCTGGGGTAGGTCCACCTATATTATGAATGACAACAAGTACGCGACGCGGCATAGATTCTAGGAGGGGCTTGAGTTCCTTTTGGTCCGGAGATGGCCATTCCTGCAGCAAAACAAGCCATTATTTAGTCTGGGGTAGGTCCACCTATATTATGAATGACAACAAGTACGCGACGCGGCATAGATTCTAGGAGGAGCTTGAGTTCCTTTTGGTCCGGAGATGGCCATTCCTGCAGCAAAACAAGCCATTATTTAGTCTGGGGTAGGTCCACCTATATTATGAATGACAACAAGTACGCGACGCGGCGTGGATTCTAGGAGGAGCTTGAGTTCCTTTTGGTCCGGAGATGGCCATTCCTGCAGCAAAACAAGCCATTATTTAGTCTGGGGTAGGTCCACCTTTATTATGAATGACAACAAGTACGCGACGCGGCGTGGATTCTAGGAGGAGCTTGAGTTCCTTTTGGTCCGGAGATGGCCATTCCTGCAGCAAAACAAGCCATTATTTAGTCTGGGGTAGGTCCACCTTTATTATGAATGACAACAAGTACGCGACGCGGCGTGGATTCTAGGAGGAGCTTGAGTTCCTTTTGGTCCGGAGATGGCCATTCCTGCAGCAAAACAAGCCATTATTTAGTCTGGGGTAGGTCCACCTATATTATGAATGACAACAAGTACGCGACGCGGCGTGGATTCTAGGAGGAGCTTGAGTTCCTTTTGGTCCGGAGATGGCCATTCCTGCAGCAAAACAAGCCATTATTTAGTCTGGGGTAGGTCCACCTTTATTATGAATGACAACAAGTACGCGACGCGGCGTGGATTCTAGGAGGAGCTTGAGTTCCTTTTGGTCCGGAGATGGCCATTCCTGCAGCAAAACAAGCCATTATTTAGTCTGGGGTAGGTCCACCTTTATTATGAATGACAACAAGTACGCGACGCGGCGTGGATTCTAGGAGGAGCTTGAGTTCCTTTTGGTCCGGAGATGGCCATTCCTGCAGCAAAACAAGCCATTATTTAGTCTGGGGTAGGTCCACCTATATTATGAATGACAACAAGTACGCGACGCGGCGTGGATTCTAGGAGGAGCTTGAGTTCCTTTTGGTCCGGAGATGGCCATTCCTGCAGCAAAACAAGCCATTATTTAGTCTGGGGTAGGTCCACCTTTATTATGAATGACAACAAGTACGCGACGCGGCGTGGATTCTAGGAGGAGCTTGAGTTCCTTTTGGTCCGGAGATGGCCATTCCTGCAGCAAAACAAGCCATTATTTAGTCTGGGGTAGGTCCACCTTTATTATGAATGACAACAAGTACGCGACGCGGCGTGGATTCTAGGAGGAGCTTGAGTTCCTTTTGGTCCGGAGATGGCCATTCCTGCAGCAAAACAAGCCATTATTTAGTCTGGGGTAGGTCCACCTTTATTATGAATGACAACAAGTACGCGACGCGGCGTGGATTCTAGGAGGAGCTTGAGTTCCTTTTGGTCCGGAGATGGCCATTCCTGCAGCAAAACAAGCCATTATTTAGTCTGGGGTAGGTCCACCTTTATTATGAATGACAACAAGTACGCGACGCGGCGTGGATTCTAGGAGGAGCTTGAGTTCCTTTTGGTCCGGAGATGGCCATTCCTGCAGCAAAACAAGCCATTATTTAGTCTGGGGTAGGTCCACCTTTATTATGAATGACAACAAGTACGCGACGCGGCGTGGATTCTAGGAGGGGCTTGAGTTCCTTTTGGTCCGGAGATGGCCATTCCTGCAGCAAAACAAGCCATTATTTAGTCTGGGGTAGGTCCACCTTTATTATGAATGACAACAAGTACGCGACGCGGCGTGGATTCTAGGAGGAGCTTGAGTTCCTTTTGGTCCGGAGATGGCCATTCCTGCAGCAAAACAAGCCATTATTTAGTCTGGGGTAGGTCCACCTTTATTATGAATGACAACAAGTACGCGACGCGGCGTGGATTCTAGGAGGAGCTTGAGTTCCTTTTGGTCCGGAGATGGCCATTCCTGCAGCAAAACAAGCCATTATTTAGTCTGGGGTAGGTCCACCTATATTATGAATGACAACAAGTACGCGACGCGGCATAGATTCTAGGAGGGGCTTGAGTTCCTTTTGGTCCGGAGATGGCCATTCCTGCAGCAAAACAAGCCATTATTTAGTCTGGGGTAGGTCCACCTATATTATGAATGACAACAAGTACGCGACGCGGCGTGGATTCTAGGAGGAGCTTGAGTTCCTTTTGGTCCGGAGATGGCCATTCCTGCAGCAAAACAAGCCATTATTTAGTCTGGGGTAGGTCCACCTATATTATGAATGACAACAAGTACGCGACGCGGCGTGGATTCTAGGAGGAGCTTGAGTTCCTTTTGGTCCGGAGATGGCCATTCCTGCAGCTAAAGAAGCCATTATTTAGTCTGGGGTAGGTCCACCTTTATTATGAATGACAACAAGTACGCGACGCGGCGTGGATTCTAGGAGGAGCTTGAGTTCCTTTTGGTCCGGAGATGGCCATTCCTGCAGCAAAACAAGCCATTATTTAGTCTGGGGTAGGTCCACCTATATTATGAATGACAACAAGTACGCGACGCGGCGTGGATTCTAGGAGGAGCTTGAGTTCCTTTTGGTCCGGAGATGGCCATTCCTGCAGCAAAACAAGCCATTATTTAGTCTGGGGTAGGTCCACCTTTATTATGAATGACAACAAGTACGCGACGCGGCGTGGATTCTAGGAGGGGCTTGAGTTCCTTTTTGTCCGGAGATGGCCATTCCTGCAGCTAAACAAGCCATTATTTAGTCTGGGGTAGGTCCACCTTTATTATGAATGACAACAAGTACGCGACGCGGCGTGGATTCTAGGAGGGGCTTGAGTTCCTTTTGGTCCGGAGATGGCCATTCCTGCAGCTAAACAAGCCATTATTTAGTCTGGGGTAGGTCCACCTTTGTTATGAATGACAACAAGTACGCGACGCGGCGTGGATTCTAGGAGGGGCTTGAGTTCCTTTTGGTCCGGAGATGGCCATTCCTGCAGCAAAACAAGCCATTATTTTGTCTGGGGTAGGTTCACCTTTATTATGAATGACAACAAGTTCGCGACACGGCGTGGATTCTAGGAGGGGCTTGAGTTCCTTTTGGTCCGGAGATGGCCATTCCTGCAGCAAAACAAGCCATTATTTAGTCTGGGGTAGGTCCACCTTTGTTATGAATGACAACAAGTACGCGACGCGGCGTGGATTCTAGGAGGGGCTCGAGTTCCTTTTGGTCCGGAGATGGCCATTCCTGCAGCAAAACAAGCCATTATTGAGTCTGGGGTAGGTCCACCTTTATTATGAATGACAACAAGTTCCCGACACGGCATGGATTCTAGGAGGGGCTTGAGTTCCTTTTGGTCCAAAGATAGCCATTCCTGCAGCAAAACGAACCTTTACTTAGTCTCGAGTAGGTCCACCTTTGCTATGAATGACAACAAACATGCGACGCGGCATGGATTCTGTGAGGTGTATGATTTCCTTTTGGTCCAAAGATAGCCAATCCTATTGTAAGAGCGAACGAGCCGCCATGTGACTTAGCGCCGCCTACTACTTGAGGATCTGAGGCGTCCGCGCTGTATGGGTTCTCACTACAACAGAGAGGTGTTTATGCTTTCCAGAAACACACACTCTCTCTCTGTCTCTCACTTTGTTCGAGCGAACAAACGAAGCCTTCCCCACTTTAATATGTAAATCTGTGAAACGGGAAGACGGAGTGACAACAGCTGATCATACAAAAATACATTCACCTTCAGATATAATAATTTGAAGAGAACTCTTGGTAAAAGACATACGAACATTTATTTCAACATCAATTAGAATTTTGCTGACGGCGGATTACTCGCTCTTGAACATTAGGCCTCACTGGGATTGGACCTGGCAAGGATCGTGGAACGCGCAAGCTAAGATGGTCAAATTCCGAAGAAATTTCGCTCCGCGACGAAGTCTTAACTTAGAGTCTCCTTGACACTAGGTAGACCTATGTCTCGTCGACGCTTAAGGAATAGTCTTCTAGCTATCCTTCCCTAACCGATGTTTCAGTAGACTGTACTAAGTCCGTGTTTCCGTAGTGTAACCTCAACTACTCTACCGGAATCCCTGACACGGGCTGATTCCGCTGTAGCGGCGACCTAACTCTCTTAGGATAGATGCTCGCTAACTTCCCGTGGACTTCGGGAGTTCTCCATCCTGGAACTTCCCTGGATCCACCGCACAATAAAGGCAAACGCGTCGCGTTTCCTTCTGTCGGAGAACTGCTCCCTCTCGTTGACCGAACTCAGACTGACGAACAGCTCCTCTCCGAGTGACCTGCTCGCCTCCCCCTTTGCTCTGCACCTCCCAAGGACGTCGGCTCTGACCTTGACCTCACGCTGACCGGTTCATGTTGCTCGGCTCTCTGGTCACGGGGGTCACCTTTGGCGCCCTTCACCGGCCACACCCATAGGCGGTAGCTGTGTTTCTTGATGCTGGACTTTTAATCCTACCCTTCGTGTTCTCGTTTCTCCCCAGTCCATTCATTAGTGAGTGCCTCCTTTTGAGAAAGTAATCCTACCGCCGGAGTACAACCGTATAGTAATACAATACACATTGTTATATTGATACAAAAGAGTATGTCTGCATTTCAGACTTGTAGGCGCCATGTCGATATGAACAATGTACTGTAAACGTCGCAGTGTCCTTGACGATACTCTCAGTTCGTCAAGAAAGGCCTCGCTCTTCTAAGGCGTGAGACCTGAAGTCCTTTGTTATAATTCTCGGCTTCAAATAAAAAAAAGAAGAATATTCGCGACCTTTCTGTCGCCATTTTGTGAACTTGCGATGTTTCTTTCGTTAGGAAAAAGTCACATAATGTTCATCATTAATATGAATTAACATCGTTAATGTGTCCGTTCTTACACCAATAGCAAAACGAACCTTTATTTAGTCTCGAGTAGGTCCACCTTTGTTATGAATGACAACAACTATGCCACGCGGCATGGGTTCTTGAAGTGGTGGAGTTCTTTTTGGTCCAGAGATAGGCATTTCTACAGCTCTGTCATCCTTGACAGAATGGATACAGTGGAGAAATAAATGTCACTGCAGCAGCAAGGAGATACGAGCGGCAGTCAAAAAGTTGGTTCCTTGCGCCCACAATTTTTTTTTTTTTTGTATAAAAGATATTTGGATGCGTAGTGGAGTCGCCTCTTGTGCTTCCTCCTCGAAGCCGCCATGTTAACTTTGTCGACGTGGCGGGAACACCTCGTCTGTTATGACTCGTGACAGACGTGTCCGTTTGGAAGTAGCGTTCAGATTTGAAATCCACGCAGCGATAGTATACAGTGACAAATCATTTTTTGGTGGAAGACGATCGCAAAACGGCGTTCGTTGTTCGAGAAAGGATGGATGCACGGATATCGAAGACGATTACCTGGAAGGAAGGGCGTCAACTTCGACAACGAATGAAAACATGGACCTCATTAACGAATTGATTCATGTAGATAGGCGAATCACAGTGGAAGAGATCGCTGATTAATTGAATATTTCGCATGGAAGTGTGCATCAATTTGGAGGTCTGCACGGGCCGATCTGGCCCGCGTCGGGCTTTTTTTTGTTTAGAGAACAAAGCAACGGGCCGGTACGGGCTGTTTTCCAGACACTCAGGACAAGGCTGGGACAGGGCGGGCCATGTCCACCCGTTCTTTTTATCGCAATGGTAGAGAAAGACAAAAAGTCGTGTTCCCCGATTTTCTGCTCTGTTTAACTGTTTTGCTGGCTTTACTTATTTCCATGACATAGCCCAGGGCATAATCACAAAAGCGAGGAGAGGCACTGACAGTGTTTTTACCATCTGTAGGTATTAAGATGGTAAAACCATTTTGGGGCTTGTTGGCAACAAAAAGATTCGAAACTGAGCGAGAGTGTGTGTTGTGTGGAGTGGGGGACAAGGGGGGGGGGGGTGTACGTGTGTGTGTGTGTGGAGTGGGGGACAAGGGGGGTCTGTGTGTGTGCGTGTGTGTGTGTGTTGGTATGAGAGAGTGGGAAGACATCGGTTGTTTCTCCTATTCCTAATCTGTACGCGGATAATCTTGTTTTTTTTTTCTGTCTTTAATCGATTGATTGGAGGTTTAACGACCACCGTGAGAAACTCAATGGGCTATAAGCAGTCGCTCGTCCCTAATTTAGGGCCGCTGGCTCCAGGGAAGAGAGAGAGCCCGGGCATTAAGACAAAAACAAAATCCATGCCTAACGGGATTCGATCCCGGACCCCTTTCGGACGAATGATCAGAAGCCATCGCTTAGACCACTTCGCCACTGGGGCGCCGTCCCTAATTTAGGGTCACTGATTCCAGGGTAGGGAGAGAACCAGTACCAGTGCCGTAAGACAAACACAACATACATGCCTCACCGGGATTCGAACCATGACCATTTTCAGACGAATGATCAGAAGCCATCGCTTAGACCACTGCGGCGTCCCGAATTTCGGGTCACTGGTTCCAAGAAAGGTAGAGAGCCAGGACCGTAAGACAAACACAACATCCCTGCCTCACCGGGATTCTTTTTTTTTTTTTGATTGAAGGTTTAACGACCACCATGAGCAACTCAATGGACTATAAGCAGTCTCCCGTCCCTAATTTAGGGTCACTGGTTCCAAGGAAGGGAGAGAGCCAGTACCATGAGACAAGCACAACATCAATGCCTACCGGGATTCGAACCCGGACCCCTTTCGGACGAATGATCAGAGGCCATCGCTTAGACCACTGCGCCAGCGGGACGGTGTCCCTAATTTAGGGTCACTGGTTCCAGAGAAGGGAGAGAGCCCGGGCATTAAGACAAAAACAAAATCCATGCCTCACAGGATTCGAACCTGGACCCCTTTCGGACGAATGATCAGAAGCAATCGCTTAGACCACTCCGCCACCGGACCGGCGTCCCTAATTTAGGGTCACTGGTTCCAGAGAAGGGAGAGAGCCCGGGCCGTAAGACAAATACAACATCTATGCCTCACCGGGATTCCAACCCGGACCCCTTTCGGACGAATGATCAGAAGCCATCGCTTAGACCACTGCGCCAGCGATGCGGCGTGCATCACTTCTCACCAAGAACGAAACAGACTTCATGTCAGTGGAAACACTCACATTCTCAGCCTCCGAAAAAAGGCCGAATTGTTCTTTCCGCCAGAAAGTTTATGCTTACCCTTTCCTTTTACAATCAAGGTGTTGCGCGTTATGCAGGCCTGACGAGAAGGGAGGGGAGACGGTGCTGTTGCACTGGGGCCTTGGCCCCTAAGGAGGCCCATAGCTCGTTTCTAATGTAGTTTTTTTCCAATTATTATTTTATGGTGTCCGTATATTTTCCAAGCTATACCATCACCAGAATTGGGAAGTTACGCTTAAAGAACTATTTTCTACGTGACGCGTAGAAATGCGTAATTTTTGTCTAAAATGTAAAAAAATATAATAAATTCATTATTATATTTTTTACAAAAAACACAAAACGAAGTGTTACAATGTTACTCGAGTTCCCAGGCTAACTGCAACACGTGCGTGTGTTACCTGTGGCAAATCAAATCAGCTCTCCATATTACGTTTTTAATTTCTTATTTCCTTTCCAACGACACCACACATTGGGTTCTCTGTGTCGCTTTGCTACTCGCCGACACAGACCATTGTGTATGATATACAACTTTATTGCTAGTCATCAAAGGCTGCAGATAATTTTCATCATGTGGATTTTGTCACTTTGTGTTTTCCACCAGAAACCCACATCTTTTGTCTTTTTATTTTATGCTCAACTCATTATTTTCGCATTGCGGCAATTTTTATAAATGAATATAGTGTCTTTGTGCGTAATTCCGACTTTGTTTATTTTTCTTTCTTCCGATGACCGATGAAGTAGTCCTGTTTACAGCGGCAACTTAAAAGAGAAAAACAAAATTTAATGTTTATAAATAAATACATCGCTCTTTCTACGTTCCAGAAACACACAGCAACCGAAAAATTGTTTTTCAGCCGCCGCTGTGGAATTGAACCACAGAACTCTCGACATCTAGCCGAGTGCGCTACATTTACACCACGGTGGCCAATAATCCACGGTGCTATGTGTATTTTTAAGTCAGCTTCTGACATCATAAATCCGTAAGATGGGCTCAGCTACTGAGACGTCTCCATCTGGTGGGCATTAACGGCACTGGCTATATATATATATATATATATATATATATATATATATATATATATATATATATATATATCATCATCATCATCATCATCATTGTCAACCATTATTAATCCACTGCTGGACGAAGGTCTCCCCAAGTTTCCTCCACAACGGTCTGTCTTGTGCCAGTCTCCTCCATGTCACTCCCGCATACTTTCGAATTTCATCCTCCCATCTTCCATGTGGTCTTCTTCTGGGTCTTTTCCTGTCCCTTGGAATCCAATCTAAAATTTCGGCTGTCCATCGATGGTCTGTTCTTCTGGCAGTATGTCCAGCCCATTGCCATTTCAGGGATTTAACTCTGATCATGATGTCTTCCACTCTTGTCATTTTTCGGATCCACGTGTTCCTCTTCTTATCTCTCCTGGTTACACCAAGCATGCACCTCTCCATGCTTTTTTGAGTTGTCTGCAGCCTTTGTATGTCTCTTTTAGCTAAGGTCCACGTCTCTGCACCATACGTAAGCACTGGAAGGATGCATTGATCAAACACTTTTCTTTTAAGACATAATGGCATATTGTTCTTGAAAATTATGCTGTGTCTTCGAAAAGCTCTCCATGCAAGTTTTGTACGCCGATTAATTTCTTCATCAATGTGACCCTCACTTGATATCTGCTGTCCAAGATAAACGTACAAGTCTGTTATCTCCAGCTTTTCTCCATAAATCGATAAATCTTCATTTCTTGTGAAAGCATTGAACATCACTTTTGTCTTCTGAAAGTTCATTTTTAATCCCACTTCTTTACTCTTGTCAGCAAGTTCCTGGATCATACTCTGCAGCTCTGATGGGGTAGTTGCAAAAATGACTACGTCATCAGCAAAACGAAGGTGGGTTAGATAATCTCCATTAATCTTTATCCCTTTGTTTTCCCAGTTCAGTGATTGAAAGACATTTTCCAATGTGGCATTAAAGGGCTTCGGAGATATGGTGTCACCTTGTCTCACTCCTTTTCCAATTTTTATGTGTTGTATTTTCAAACAGCCGAATCTTTGCACTTGCATTTTCATAGATGTTATTAATAATATTAATGTATGCATATATATATATATATATTATGCCAGTTAAATCCAAAGGGCGAGATCTAAGGTGAAAATTACTTATGAGAACTCTTTCTGGATACTTTCCCAAAAGTTGCATTTTTAGACACATATTACACTCTAAAAATGAAAGATGAAAAATGTGATGATTATGAAAAAGTACTAAGAAAAATAAGAATGTCTGTAGGTAGATGGCGTTCTGAGTAAACTCTTTTCTCGAAAGGGAGGGTTCGAGGGTTTGTTTACGGAGGGGAGAATATAAAAAAATTATCCACCGAAAAAAAAAGATTGAAGAGTTGCAACCGGTCGGGTTGTCGGGAAGTAGAGAAATGGTTGGGGGGGGGGGGATTAGGTGAGGAAACGGAAATATGGATTATGTGGTTTGTGGAAGAGCCGAGTTAGGGGGCGGGCGGAGATTTTATTGCACTGGGGCCCGGAGCTCGCTCCCCGCGGCCCTGGCGTTATGAATTCATTCCGAAGAACATCACGATTAACGCGGCGTCATATTTTGACACCCTTAAGAGGCTGTTCTCTTTTTTCGCGTCTGTTTGGTCACATGACTGATGCTGGTGACGTCATTTGGCATTCATGGCCACAACGAGAGATGACACTACCTGCTCACGAACTATGATTCGTCCAATGCGCAGTCCGCCTGTGCAATGCAGCTTTGGGCATTACTTTTAGTATGACCAACTTGTTTTGACGTAAGTCTACGTCTAGCTCCGCAGGTAGTGTGGGGCGACTTACGGGTGCCATATTCACCGGCTGCCGTACGTCGCCCTCATACTATACGACCGCCTGTGGCAAAAATAGGACCCAATTGAAATCATTATAGCGTTAAAAATACGTGCCGCACACTAATCGTGCTAGCATATTCACAAACAACATGGAGTCCAATTCGCGAACTGTGCAGTACATCGTGCGCGCGACGCTCCCCTCGCTCCCTGTGCACGGGGGAGATGATGCAATATTTTCGGGGATGTCGCTGCGTTTGACACAGTCTATTTCGGCAATCGCGAGCGCAACACGACTGAGCGTGGTGTCGTTTTAAAGCTCTCGACGAGATCTATTCAAATAAATGAAGAACATTTCGCAGTGGTTTAAACTAAATATTTCAAAAATTAATTTCTTGTGAACCGATGAACACTTTTGAAAATATCGCGGTTTATCTGGACAACCGTGAGTGCAAAACGACTGCGCGTGGTATCGTTTCAAAGCTCTCGACGAGATCTATTCAAATATACACTATCTACCAACAAGTAATTGAACACCTGTGATAGCAAAGGAAAACGAAGTTTATTCACCTTCAATAGTTGGGGGAGCCTCCACGAGCGGCGATTATAGCTGCGACCCTCCAGGGCATACTCTCAACCAGGCGTTGTACGACGACTAGCGGTATTTTCTTCCACTCGACTTGGACAAGAGAGGTCAGTTCCTTCACCGATTTCGGACGGTGGGGGCACCCCTTAGGTCGACGCTCCAACTCGTCCCAGAGGTGCTCGATAGGGTTAAGGTCCGGGCTCTGCGCAGGCCAGACCATTCGATTAACCCCATTGTCACCATACCAAGTCATGGTGGACCTCGAAACATGACAGGTGGCATTGTCATCCTGAAAGTAACATGGGTCCACCCCGTAAAACTGCCACAACATAGGAAGCGCATGGTCATCCAAAATGGTGCAGTAGGTCTCAGCGTTGAGTCTACCAGGAATTGCGACCAAGGGTACCGTGCCATACCAGGAGAAACACCCCCATAGCATAATTCCACCGTCGACAAACTTCACAGTTGGCACAATACATTCCGGCAGGAGGCGTTCTCCAGGCAGACACCAAACCCAGACCCTGCCATCCGAACGGTAGAGGGTGAACCTTGATTCGTCGCTCCAGATAACCTGTTTCCACTGTTCAACGGTCCACTGTCGACGTTATTTGCACCACGTCAGCCGAGCAGCGCTATTGGACTTGGTGATCAAAGGCTTGTGGGCGGCAGCACGTCCATGATAACCGAGCAGATGGGCTTCCTTACGAATGGTATTCATCGTAAGAACACCTCCGGATGCCTGTTGAAACTCCTCGCGGATGTGGCCCATCGATTTGGTGCGGTTCTTCCGAATTTCTCTGGCCAGCACCCGTCGGCCTCTAACTCCCAGTTTTGTGGGTCTGCCGGGTCGGGGCACATTCCGACAGTCACCTCTCATCTTCCGCTTGCCAATCACGTAAGCCACTGTCGATTTTGGGTACTTCAACTCGCTGGATATGTCACGTATGGATCGGCCATTTCTGTGATACCCGACGATTACACCTTTCTCGAAATCAGAGAGCTCCGAACTGCGTGGCATCTTGCATGCGACTGGTTGCGTTGTTGTTTCCCCACACGATATTTAACGGCGGCGGCCGTGACGTGTATCAGGACCGCAGATATCGTCGATTGCAGGGGTGTCCAATTACTTGTTGGTAGATAGTGTTATAATATATCGCAGTGGTTTAAACTAAAATGTTTAAAAACTGTTTTCGTGTGAACGGGCTAACATTTTCAACAACGCCGCGGAATTCGCAGAATGAACGCAAGTGATGCAAATCAAAAGGAGGGGCAAGAGCAAGTAGTGAGGAATGTAAGAAGCCCAAGAAGACAGGGCACCATGTTATGTAATTCGTGTACCGATCTGCTTTGTGTTTGTAATGTATCCAGCATTATTTGTAAAAATTATGTAAGCTACTTTTCATATCACAGACCTGGGTTGTCTATAACTAATTAAATAAACGCTTTGAAACCATACTCGACTAACTCATTTCAACTCTCCGATCTCCAAGTCGTAGTCCTACTTTCTAAGCTGACGGCGATGGGCGCCAGCAGGAAATTTTTCATGGGGGGTCAAGTGTAATTAATTAAGGTTTGGCTAATATGTAGAAAACAGTAATTCGTGAAAATGAAAGATTAATACTATTAATACTTTCTTACTGCACTAGAACACTACTACTTCTACTATTATTATTATTATTAATTGATGCTGCTCTTGAAGAAAGTGTATGTTATTAATAGTCATGTATTATCATCAGGGCCGGACGGAACTTTTGCGGGGTCCGGGGCAAAAGTTTACTGCGGCCCTTCGAAAATACATCTCATAGTTTAATAAAATCGTTACGTGAAAAATGAAAACACATGAAAATTATCATAAAGAAAAAAACCTGTCTCAAATTACTGTGAGCTTAAGAAAAAAGGCCATAAAATGGACTGAAAATTCAGAGAGACAAAGAGAGAGAAGAAAGAAAGAGACAAAGACACAAACACACAGAGAAACACACACACACACACACACACACACACACACAAAGAGGCGGAGACAGGCACAGAGAGAGAGCGAGACAGAGAGACAGACAGAGAAAGGGGAAGAGACAGAAAGACAGATAGAGAGAGGAGAAAGAAGCAGAGACAGACACGGACATACAGGCAGAGACAGATAGAGATAGGAGTAAGAAGCAGAGACAGAGGCACACTGAAGGAAGGAGATGTGACCAGGAGATGTGACGTACCTGCCAGCAGGACGCACACGACATAAAGGCAGATAGGAATCAGAATAAAACGTCCGCGTAGCTCAATTGGTAGAGTGACTTATTCCGGAATGAAGGAATAAAACGTCCGCGTAGCTCAATTGGTAGAGTGACTTATTCCAGAATGAGGGGATCCGGGTTCGAATCCCGGCGCGGATAAAAATGACGGAGAAATTTACTTCGTTATAATGGCGCCCGAACTATCCGGATGGCCCGACCGTTCAAAATCTCGCATTGGTGTGATGTTCTTTCCACACCGCGAGATAGGAAAAATCAGAGAATTCCTTCTCCAGCGCTTAGAAAAATAAATAAATAAATAAAATAAAATAAGGGGGAGATGATGTAACGTACCAGGAGATGTGACGTACCTGCCCGAAGGACGCACACGACATAAAGGCAGATAGGAATCAGAATAAAACGTCCGCGTAGCTCAATTGGTAGAGCAACTTATTCCGGAATGAGGGGACTCGGGTTCGAATCCTGGCGCGGATAAAAATGACGGAGAAATTTACTTCGTTATAATGGCGCCCGAACTATCCGGATGGCCCGACCGTTCAAAATCTCGCATTGGTGTGATGTTCTTTCCACACCGCGAGATAGGAAAAATCAGAGAATTCCTTCTCCAGCGCTTAGAAAAATAAATAAATAAATAAAATAAAATAAGGGGGAGATGATGTAACGTACCAGGAGATGTGACGTACCTGCCCGAAGGACGCACACGACATAAAGGCAGATAGGAAACAGAATAAAAGTCAGCGTAGCTCAATTGGTAGAGTGACTTATTCCAGAATGAGGGGATCCGGGTTCGAATCCCGGCGCGGATAAAAATGACGGAGAAATTTACTTCGTTATAATGGCGCCCGAATTATCCGGACGACCCGGTCGTTCAAAATCTCGCATTGGTGTGATGTTCTTTCCACACCGCGAGATAGGAAAAATAAGAGAATCCCTTCTCCAGCACTTCGAAAAAAATAAAAAAAAATAAAAAATAAGGGGGAGATGATGTAACGTACCAGGAGATGTGACGTACCTGCCCGAAGGACGCACACGACATAAAGGCAGATAGGAATCAGAATAAAACGTCCGCGTAGCTCAATTCGTAGAGTGACTTATTCCGGAATGAGGGGATCAGAAATGACGGAGAAATTTACTTCGTTATAATGGCGCCCGAATTATCCGGATGACCCGGTCGTTCAAAATCTCGCATTGGTGTGATGTTATTTCCACACCGCGAGATAGGAAAAATAAGAGAATCCCTTCTCCAGCACTACGAAAAAAATAAAAAAAAATAAAAAATAAGGGGGAGATGATGTAACGTACCAGGAGATGTGACGTACCTGCCCGAAGGTCGCACACGACATAAAGGCAGATAGGAATCAGAATAAAAGTCAGCGTAGCTCAATTGGTAGAGTGACTTATTCCAGAATGAGGGGATCCGGGTTCGAATTCCGGCGCGGATAAAAATGACGGAGAAATTTACTTCGTTATAATGGCGCCCGAACTATCCGGATGACCCGACCGTTCAAAATCTCGCATTGGTGTGATGTTCTTTCCACAACGCGAGATAGGAAAAATAAGAGAATCCGTTCTCCAGCACTTCAGAAAAAAAATAAAATAAATAAGGGGGAGATGATGTAACGTACCATTAGATGTGACGTACCTGCCAGAAGGACGCACACGACATAAAGGCAGATAGGAATCAGAATAAAACGTCCGCGTAGATCAATTGGTAGAGTGACTTATTCCGGAATGAGGGGATCCGGGTTCGAATCCTGGCGTGGACAGAAATGACGTAGAAATTTACTTCGTTATAGAAGGACAGAGAGAAAAAGACAGACAAAGAGACAGAGACGGGCACGCAGAGACAGAGAGCAAAACACACACACACAGGAAGGAAGAGAGAGAGAGAAAAGCAACAAGTGCTAAAATCTACGATTTTCTTTTTCGGGGAGAAGGGGTTTAGGTTGCGTTGTGATTTTTATAAAAACTTTCTCACAAAATGATGGAAAGATAACTTTAACTGATCTGCGTAGCAATATCTTCCCATAGCAAACATATTTGCATGGCGAATTATAAGGATCCCTCTTAAATAAATCCGTATATATCCTGGTACACGTTTTAGTAATTTATTGTTTACGCAAAGCGGAATGACTGACAAATTAGTGACTTTTTGTACCTTTTATACGCGTTCATGTCTGAAAATCGCTTTTTTTTTTCTTTTTTTTTAATTTCCAATACAGTTTTTAAAGTCGCTAAAAAATTGCCCTCCATATATAGCCCAAAAACCACTTTGATATTGTTCTTCTTATTTTAGGCTGTTTGAAAATACAACACAAGTAAAAATTGGAAAGGGAGTGAGACAAGGTGACACCATATCTCCGAAGCTCTTTAATGCCACATTGGAGGGTGTTTTTCAGTCGCTGAGCTGGGAAAACAAGGGGATAAAGATTAATGGAGATTATCTAACCCACCTTCGTTTTGCTGATGACGTAGTCATTTTTGCAACTACCCCATCAGAGCTGCAGAGTATGATCCAGGAACTTGCTGACAAGAGTAAAGAAGTGGGATTAAAAATGAACTTTCAGAAGACAAAAGTGATGTTCAATGCTTTTACAAGAAATGAAGACTTATCGATTGATGGAGAAAAGCTGGAGATAACAGACACGTACGTTTATCTTGGACAGCAGATATCTAGTGAGGGTCACATTGATGAAGAAATTAATCGGCGTACAAAACTTGCCTGGAGAGCTTTTGGAAGAAACAGCATAATTTTCAAGAGCAATATGCCATTATGTCTTAAAAGAAAAGTTTTTGATCAATGCATCCTTCCAGTGCTTACGTATGGTGCAGAGACGTGGACCTTAACTAAAAGAGACATACAAAGGCTGCAGACAACTCAAAGCAGCATGGAGAGGTGCATACTTGGTGTAACCAGGAGAGATAAGAAGAGGAACTCGTGGATCCGAAAAATGACAAGAGTGGAAGACATCATGATCAGAGTTAAATCCCTGAAATGGCAATGGGCTGGACATACTGCCAGAAGGACAGATCATCGATGGACAGCCGAAATTTTAGATTGGATTCCAAGGGACAGGAAAAGACCCAGAAGAAGACCACATGGGAGATGGGTGGATGAAATTCGAAAGTATGCAGGGGTGACATGGAGGAGACTGGCACAAGACAGACCGTTGTGGAGGAAACTTGGGGAGACCTTCGTCCAGCAGTGGATTGATAATGGTTGACAATGATGATGATGATGATGATTTTGTTAAATTTCAGTATCTGGTTTACACACAAATTGTTGAGCAATAATAGGGAGTCACAAAATGTAATGAAGTTTAACTTTCTATTTCATGAATGTGGAAAGAAATTTAAGATATAAAAAAGTGAGGAGAGGGGATGATTGTAAACTAAAAAAAAAAAAAAAAAACCCTTACAAAAAATATAATATTAGGCTAGCGCCCAAAAACTTAAAACAAATAGAAATAAAGCAATGAATGTAAAGAATTCTAGTAAAAATGATTTTGTTTTTATTTTCTAAAATACGGGGCCCCTCCCAGGCGCGGGGCCCGGGGAGGCTGCCCCGTCTGCCCCTATGGTCCTGCTGGCCCTGATTTTCATGTACATTGGTAACTGTTTTCAAAATAATGAACATTCTGCAGCAGGGCCACGTCAAGCCTTTTAAGTTCAGCACACACCACCCTGAGCTGAACTTATTTGGGCATACTACCTTACGTTTTGCTAGGTTTTCCGCTTTGACGTTATCGTTTTCCAATTCCAAATTTCCAATAAAATTGGGATATTAAATTAAACGCCCGAAACTCCATCTTTCCTTGTGGTCCAGTTCTGTGAGTATAAAAAAAAAAAAAAAGTAATAAATAAAATAAAATAAAAGGGAAATAATTCTACAGGGGGTCAAGCGACCCCTCTGACCCCCCCCCCCTGTCGGCGCTCATGCTGACGGCACGATCAGAACTGCGCCTATTATTTTTTTTGTTTTTTTCGTGAATGAAATTTGTATGTTGCCTTGAATACGAAAAGATTTGTTACTTTACGCATGTTTCAAATAATGGAGTCTATCACTATTTAGGCTAGAGAATTTTATTTGGATGAATGCTTTTCGATTTTATCTCGCTTCAATAGCTCTTTGTATCCATGCCGACCTTTTAAAGTGTGGTACACACATTCCTCACTAATAAAAAAGTGCCAAGTTTTTTTTTGTTTTTGTTTTTTATGTTCGCCGTTTTGATAGAAAGCATGTTTCAAAAGATGAATGACGCTTGGAAATTGATCCTAGATTTCGTGAGAAGTGAATGACGTCACAGATGGGATGAAGATATCCTTATCTTCAAGAGCCCTTCCGTACTTACTTGATCATCTTAAAATGTAAACACAGCCTTATCGAAAGACGGACGGAAGAAATGTTGAAAGTGGTTTTCATGCATGACTGAATTCCTGTTCTGATCAAATCGAGATTGTATCAAGAGCTTTCGAAAACTGCTCACGGAAATACGTGCCATTATTCTTTTCGGTATTTTGCCATAATGTTTTATTTAATGCCTATTAAAAACATCTGATATTTTTCACATATAAAGTCCAAGGAGCGAAAACTTCTAATTGATTAAGAACTGCTGAAAGAACTTTCGTTAAGGGAAGGGGGAAAAAAGGATGTCACGGAATTCAGGGTTTCTTGGGCACTTATTTTGGAAAAAAATCAGATTAAAAGCGTGCACAATAATACACTTGCATGCAAAATTAAGGACGAGACGGTTTTTCGAATGTAACGTCGTGCAGAAGTGCTCCACATCGACTCAAATCATACCATAAGATCCCCAAGATGTAAGAATATGGGACAAGTGAGCAAAACCGTCCAAACAAGGAATCCAAAGGATACTACGACACTTTATTGAAAACGTAGCTTCGAGCACAACTGGACACAAGACAGAAACGTCCACGTGACAGGCGGCTGCCAAGAAAAATCCAGTCTTTAGTAGGGGATATGATCACCCCTGACTGCGTTGCAGAATTTACAACGTCTGTCCATACTGAGGACGAGGTTGTCAAGGAGCTGTTGAGGCATCGCGGCCCATTCCTCTTGTAGCGCCAATCGCAGCTGAAGAATCGTTGCTGGCGGCTGGTGACGTGCTGCCGAGCGTCTCCCGAGAAGGTCCCACACGTGTTCGATTGGATTTAGGTCCGGGGACCTTGCGGGCCAATCCATGCGTGGAATATCTTCACTCTCCAACAGCTCTGCGACAGCCACTGTACGATGAGGTGTAGCGTTGTCGTCCATGAAGAGAAACTCAGGATCCACAACACCTCGAAACAGACGCACGTGACACGGAGAACCTCGGTACAATAGCGGACACCAGTGACTGAAACTCCTTGGAAGATGTGGAGGTCAGTACGGCTACCAAGCATAATACCGCCCTAAACGAGAACTCCGCCACCTCCAAACCAGTCCCTTTCGATGATGTTGGAGGTGTGATTGCGTGTTCCCTGCTCTCTCCAGATGTGTATACGTCCAGAATTGCTCATCAGACTAAATCAGCTCTCATCCGTAAATTGCTCTCATCCCATTGCTGATGTGTCCAGTTCTTGTGTTCCTGGCACCACAGAAACCGCCGTCTCCGATGAGCAGGCGTTAATGCCACACACCGTACGGGTCGTCGTGCAAATAGACCGCCTTTGCCTAAGGTAAAACGCGATAACGGACGTCCAGTTGTCTGTTGCATGTGCCTTGCGATTTCTCCCGCTGTCTGCCGTCTGTCCCTAATCGCCTGTAGGACAATATACCGGTCGTCCGCAGCCGTGGTTGCTCGTGGACGACCACTGCTAAACTCTCGGACAGCTGTTCCTCTCGTTTGAAATGCTCTCCAAGCTCGTAAAACGATACTGTGAGCGATCCCGAACTCCTCGGCCACACTAGTCACACTTCGACCTTCTTCCAACTTCCCAATGACGCGACCTCGGGTAAAGTCATCCAGATGTCGTCTACAGGATTGCCTGTTGGTCATATCACACGGTGGCAGCAACTCGACTTCGTTCAAACCGATGTACACCGTGCAATGGCTTTCACCGAATTGCTGAGCGTACACCGGCCGTGTGCTTTATAACCTCCCCCACCCCCACGTCATGCTGCATATATGCGCATGTCGTATCGTACTGGACCCCAGTCTATCTCCTGAATGGCCTTTCGGTCCATTCTGCCTGCTCGTTCCGCTATTATGCTAATTTCTCCTCTTCGTCCTTAATTTTTGCACACCAGTGTAATAAGAGATAATATACAGGGTGCATAGGAAAGTCCTTTTAGCATGGAATAACTTGCGAACGGAGAGAGGTACAGTTATGCAAGTGAGATAACGGTATCGTAACGCGACTACGCCCAATCGAATGCAAACAATAGCAGCGCCTCTAGTGGCGAAATGCGGAAGTTAGCCATTGTAAATCGAAAACGAAAAGAGATAGAGCAAAATTTCCAAATACAAAGTTGTAGAGCATCAATTAATTAGTACAAAACGACATTTTTTCACACGGATAAGATAAATTGACGCCTGAATGCCCTAAAATGTTCGAAATCGATGTGCGACGATTCAAATGTGCATATTCACATTTCGGAAATGTAACCGTATGCAAATTCAGATTGTGACGTTGAACCGTACCTACGATATAAAAACCAGTAGCAGGATGTACCCTGATCAGAAGTTTACGTCTACGTACGCAGTGTGAGAATGGCGATCTTCGATTTCTGGGGTTACGTAAAAAATCAGGTGTATGCAACAGCGCCTACAAGTCTGCTGGATCTACGTCGTCGTGTTACAGATGCTTGCAATAGTGTGACACCTTCCATGCTGAGGAATGTGCATGCAGAGTTACATTCACGAATACAAATGTGTATCGTGGGCAATGGCGAACTCTTCGAACATACTCAACATTAACTTTTTATCAGTGTGCGCCAGTTTGCCTTTTTTGTTTTTGTTTTGTCTGACGTCATCAAACTGTATTGATATAAGTACCCATTTATGCAATACACTGTGTGTATTTGCTCATACCTATGCCTGTTCCCTTCAAACGTTCATACAAAAGGTCGCGCATCGATTTCGGACATTTTAAGGTATTCAGGCGACAATTTATCTTATCCGTGTAAAACAAATGTTGTTTTGTACTAATTAATTGATGCTCTACAACTTTGTAATTGAAAATTTTGCTCTATCTCTTTTCGTTTTCGATTTGCAATGGCTAACTTCCGCATTTCGCCACTAGGAGCGCTACTATTCATTGCATTCGATTGGGCATAGTCGCTTTACTATACCGTTATCTCACTTGCGTAACTGTACCTCTCTCCGTTCGCAAGTTATTCCAGGCTAAAAGGACTTTCCTATGCACCCTGCATGTATAGGTTACATACAGGAGGTAGACAGAATAATATGAACACCTAGGAAAAGAAGGTTTTACGTACCTAATAGGGTCTGGGACCACCTCTGGCATTCAAAACCGCCTGAATCCTGCTTGGAATGGACGCACACAAGTCTTGGAAGGCGGCATGTGGGATGTCACACCATTCTTCATGAAGAATATCAAACAGAAGTCCTCGCCATTTCCACGTTTATAAGTGAGTCACGGAAAAATTCTCATCGGTCGCCACAGGGAATCGAACCCAGGGTCTTTCTGTTACGCGCCGGACATGCAACCACTGCACCACAGCAGCCTCGAATTCTCCAGACTCACATACGACTAACTGCCAAACCAGCATTGCGTTGGGCTCCATGAAGCAACCTGCCATGTGGTTTGGCAGTCAGTTGTATGTGAGTCTCGAGAAATCGAAGCCGCTGTGGTGCAGTGGTAGCATGTCCGGCGCGTAACTGGAAGACCCTGGGTTCGATTCATCGGTGGCGGCCAATGAGAATTTTTCCGTGACTCACTTACAGGGTGTCCCACAAAGGACTCCCTGATTTTAAAATGAAATAACTCGAAAACGGAGATCGATAGAGGAATCAAACAAGTTGTATGTTTATTTGAAAAGCCGTAAAAATCTGATACAGAAGTTTCAAAATTACTTACAAATGTTGCCGAAAGGTGGCGCTGTACGCCGTAGTCGCAGTGCGGTCCTATAAATAGTGCTGTGAAGCACAGAGCGATCAGTCTTCGGACAGTTTCGCTGTCGAAACGTGAAAGGAGGTTAACGTACTGAAGGAAGTGGATGAAGTCATGTATTCCGTGGAGCAACGTGTTTTTATGGTACTCGAGTATCAGGTGCTTCGTGGTTTATGTAAGATGGAGGCCGATCGCACCGTACCCCAGCGGTTTTTGCCTTTCTTGAGGAATACTTCGGGAATAGAGTCATTGCTTTGAACTATTCCCCATTTACTGGAACAGGCATGGATTGGCCTCCATTCTCATCCGATCTTACCCCCTGCGACTACTTTTTGTGGGGCACATTGAAGGACACCGTTTTCCAGAACAATTCTGCAACACTGGACGAGCTTGGAGAATTGATCGGTGAGGCATGTGCGTCCATTTCCGTTGACACACTACAGAGGGTGGCTGAAAATTTCATTCTTCCTTTGCGCCATCTCTGTGCTGCGAAAGGTGCACATTTTAAATCGATTGTCATGTGATTGCAACGACTGCTTGCAAAGGACAGTTTATAGACTATTTCTCGGACTGCGACTAAAGCGTACAGCGCCACCTGTCGGCAACATTTGTAAGTAATTTTGAAACTTCTGTATCAGATTTTTACGGCTTTCAAAATAAACATACGACTTGTTTCATTCTTCTATCGATCTCCGTTTTCGAGTTATTTCATTATAAAATCAGGGAGTCCTTTGTGGGACACCCTGTATAAACGTGGAAATAGCTATGACTTCTGTTTGATGTTCCTAATCCACGTCAATTTGTGCGTATTAATTCTTCATGCACAAACTGTTGTAGACCCTTGAGAAATGCAGTAGGAAAAACACGGAATCTCACTCTGTTTTACAACACATAATACAGTGGCTCGAAGTTTAAGTCTGGGCATAACGAAGGTGTGAAAGTTCGTCCTCATATTCCTCGAAAGATGATTGAACATTTTTGAGCTCTGTGAATTGAGGCGTTATCATCTTGATAAATGGAATTCCTTGCAGGAAACTATGTCTGACCCATCGCATGGACTTGGTCCGCCAAAATGGTTTCATACGCCCTGCTAGTCACCCGTCCTTTCAAGGTAGTCAGGGGTCATGCTGAAAGCTACGATATGACTCCCCAGAGCATGGCAGAACCACCACCATGCTGCAATGTTGGGAGCAGACAGTCTGGGTTGTACGCTTGTGACGGTGTTCTCTAGAAGCAAACACTTCCTGCGGTGGGGAATAGTGTAAATGTGGATTCATCCTACAACATCACACGCTACCATGCATCAACAGTCCACATTGTATTCTCCTGGCACCACTGCCATCGCCGTTATGCATTCACTTGGGTCACCAGCGGTTTTGCAATAGCATCTCTACCATGGTAAAGTTCCAAGTGAATCGCTCTGTATTTAAGACTGCTGCTCGTCAGTAATCGACAGTAGTGTTGATCACAATGGGAAAAACTAAAGATCTTTCGAAGTTCGATAAAGGACTTACTGTTGGTGACCGAATGACAGGAGCGATTCCTGGGTCTTTAATCAGCGGAAAAACACCCCACATTGTTGTAATACCGCGCAAAGACAATCTATCAGGAACAAAATTGCATACACGGAGAAACAGGACTTACGTGCGCAGCAACTGACTGAAGCGTCCAATGAACGCGGTTTCCGACCCATTAGTCAATGAGCTATGAGCAGAGAATTGAAAATGATCGTGACTGGCAGTCGCATGCCTATACGCAAAAAACACTGATTTCTGCGAAGAACCGGAATGTACGTCTACAGTGGCATCAGGAACACCTTGACTGGACACTAGAAGACGGGAAAAAAGTTATGTGGTCCAACGGGCTGCAGTACACCTTGTTCTGTACCGACAGTAGGCAGAGAGTTTCGCAAGTTTCCCATGAAGCAATGAACTAGCTTGTTTTGCAAACACAACTCAAGGTTCTGGAGGTGGTCTCAGTGGATAAGAGTCATGTACTCCAACGAGCTGCAGTACACTTTGTTCTGTACCACAAGTAGGCAGAGAGTTTGGCAAGTGTCCTATGAAGCAATGGACCAGCTTGCCATGCAAGCACAACTCAAGGTTCTGAAGGTGGTCTCAGTGGATAAGAGTCATGTAGTCCAACGAGCTGCAGTACACTTTGTTCTGTACCAACAATAGGCAGAGAGTTTGGCAAGTGTCCTATGAAGCAATGGACCAGCTTGCCTTGCAAGCACAACTCAAGGTTCTGAAGGTGGTCTCAGTGGATAAGAGTCATGTAGTCCAACGAGCTGCAGTACACCTTGTTCTGTACCGACAGTAGGTAGAGAGCTTGGAAAGTGTCCCATGAAGCAATGGACCAATTTGCCTTGCAAACACAACTCAAGGTTCTGGAGGTGGTGTCAGTGTATAAGAGTCATATACTCCAACGAGCTGCAGTACATCTTGTTCTGTACTTACTGTAGGCAGAGAGTTTGGCAAGTGTCCTATGAAGCAATGGACCAGCTTGCCTTGCAAGCACAACACAAGGTTCAGGAGGTGGAGTAAGTGGATAAGAGTCATGTAGTCCAACGAGCTGCAGTACACTTGTTCTGTACCGACAGTAGGTAGAGAGTTTGGCAAGTGTCCTATGAAGCAGTGGACCAGCTTGCTTTTAAAACACAACTCAAGGTTCTGGAGGTGGTCTTAGTGGATAAGAGTCATGTAGTTCAACGAGCTGCAGTACACCTTGTTCTGTTCCGACAATAGGCAGAGAGTTTGGAAAGTGTCCCATGAAGCAATGGACCAATTTGCCTTGCAAACACAACTCAAGGTTCTGGAGGTGGTGTCAGTGTATAAGAGTCATATACTCCAACGAGCTGCAGTACATCTTGTTCTGTACTTACTGTAGGCAGAGAGTTTGGCAAGTGTCCCATAAAGCAATGATAAACTTGCCTTGAAAACACAACTCAAGGTTCTGGAGGTGGTGTCAGTGGATAAGATTCATGTTGTCCAAAGAGCTGCAGTACACCTTGTTCTGTACCGATAGTAGGCAGAGAGTTGGGCAAGTGTCCCATGAAGCAATGGACTAGCTTGCCTTGCAAACACAACTCAAGGTTCTGGAGGTGTTGTCAGTGGATAAGAGTCATGAAGTCCAACGAGCTGCAGTACACCTTGTTCTGTACCGACAATAGGCAGAGAGTTTGGCAAGTGCCCCATAAATCAATGGACCAGTTTGCCTTGCAAACATAACTCAAGGTTTTGGAGGTGGTCTCAGTAGATAAGAGTCATGTAGTCCAACCAGCTGCAGTACACTTTGTTCTGTACCGACCGTAGGCAGAGTGTTTGGCAAGTGTCCCATGAAGCAGTGGACCAGCTTGCCTTGCAGATATAACTCAAGGTTCTGGAGGTGATGTCAGTTGATAAGAGTCATGTAGTCCAAAGAGCTGCAGTACACCTTGTTCTGTACCGACAGCAGGCCGAGAGTTTGGCAAGTGTCCTATGAAGCAACGGACCAGCTTGCCTTGCAAACACAACTCAAGGTTCTGCAGGTGGAGTAAGTGAATAAGAGTCATGTAGTCCAACGAGCTGCAGTACATTTGTTCTGTACCGAGAGTAGGCAGAGAGTTGGGCAAGTGTCCCATGGAGCAATGGACCAGCTTGCCTTGCAAACTCAACTCAAGGTTCTGGAGGTGTTGTCAGTGGATAAGAGTCATGTAGTCCAACGAGCTGTAGCACAGTTTGTTCTGTACCGTCAGTAGGCAGAGAGTTTGGCAAGTGTCCCATGAAGCAATGGACCAGCTTGCCTTGCAAACACAACTCAAAGTTCTGGAGGTGGTCTCAGTGGATAACAGTCATGTAGTCCAATCAGCTGTAGTACACCTTTTTCTGTACCGACAGTATGTAGAGAGTTTGGCAAGTGTCCCATGAAGCAATGGACCAGCTTGCCTTGCAAACACAACTCAAGGTTCTGGAGGTGGTGTCATGGTGTTGTAACGTACCAGGAGATGTGACGTACCTGCCCAAAGGACGCACACGACATAAAGGCAGATAGGAATCAGAATAAAAATGTCCGCGTAGCTCAACTGGTAGAGTGACTTATTCCGGAATGAGGGGATCCGGGTTCGAATCCTGGCGTGGACAGAAATGACGGAGAAATTTACTTCGTTATAGTGTGACGCACGTTCTCTTTGTACGGAATGGGGCCCTTGATACTGTTGGAAGGTCTGGTGCTCTCCAAGAATTATCTGAACATTGTTTCCGAGAAAGGCCATCCTGCAATGTTGACTTTTTATACAGAGGGTGAGAGATATTTCATGGAAGACTTACTTTCCATCCATCAAGATGTGTTCAGCATTGGTTGAGCGAGCGTAACAGCAACTTCCACCATTTTTATCTGGCCACCTCAAAGCCCAGAGCTGAATTCCATTGAGAATGTATATTAGGTAAACAAATCCGGGAGCATAGTCCTCTTCCATCAAATCTGAGCCAGTTAAAGGACTGTCTGGTGAACGTCTGGTATGCTGGAGACGTAGATGCACTCTTACACCATGTGGAATCTATGCCAAACCACATACATGATGTAATTAGCTGGAAGAGCAGATCAGGGAGCAAAATCCTCTTTCGTCAAATCTGAGAAAGTTAAAGGATTGTCTTGTGGTCCAATTACTTGTTGGTAGATAGTGTATTTCCAAAAACTGCCCCGAAACTAATTCTGTTCAAGACAATTGTGTAATACTAGCACCTGCTGACTGTTTGACAGGACTATCATGTTCTTGAAATAATGTTGTAAAACAGTTTGAACAGATTCTCTGCGCAGTTCACGGCGGGACTTTTAAAAAAGGGAAAGGTGTTATTCGGGAACTCATAAATGAACTAGAAAAACGTTTTCCATCTGTCAACAAAGATGCTATTCATCTGTTTCGCAGAATCCGAACATTTATTCAAATACGTTTTCTGAACACAAATCCACTATTACTGCCGGGTTGAAAAGCTCTGCGCAAAATGAAAAATTCGATTGACTCAAACGCAGTGAGAACAACATAAGTTTTTATGGGTATTACCCCCCCCCCCCCTTCCATTTGGGCAAGGAAGAAAGTATTTTTAAAGTTTCCGCAATAAGGAACACATCTTCATTTCACGAAGTAAATTTTGTTCACTTTCTAAACGCAATAAACTTCAGAAAACATGATAGATGTAAAACGTAAATAAAAATTTTTTATTTTATACGTTAACAGAGTGTTTGACCAACTTTTGTGGAGTTAGAAGAACCCAGTAACTTTCCATGCCTTAAAAGTTTTAAACAATTAATGTGTGTGACAGAGAGAAAAACGTTTTAAACCAACGACAAACTTTTTCTATGGAATTACAAATTACAAAAAAAAAAAAAAAAAAAAAAAAAGAAGAAGGAAGGAAGGTTTGACATCAGAAAAATATAGTTAGTATCTTAAGCAAAATACTTTTTGAATAAAAAGCATGAATGACAGAAGTTTGTTCATTTAAAATTATCGCATTTATACTACTACATCAACATTTTCTGATTTTAGGACCCAAAACTTTTGTTTTCGAAAAAAAAAACATTTTCTAATACACTGACGGAAAAAAAATCCCAAAACCAAAAAGGGTTGTGTTAGATAAACGACAGTTGGTAGGCGGTGAGAGTACATCTGTAAGATGACGTCTATGCAAATTTCGCGCTCGGCTCATACGTGTGGCGCTAGTAGCGCCCCTCGGAACATGCAAAGCAGGTTTGCTGTAAATACGCGCTGTAACGTTCGTGAGCGTTAGTTATCGTTGAGATTCGACGCAGGGTGTTGATGTTAGTCAAGAATGCCTTTAAGAAGACGAAGAAGCCATTATCAACAGCTCACGGAGTTTGCACGAGGTCGTGTAATAGGGCTACGAGAAGGCGGATTTTCTTTCGGCAATATTGCAGAACGACTTGGCAGGAATGTAGCCACTGTGCATGATTGTTGGCAGCGGTGATCAAGGGAAAGTACTGCCTCAAGAAGACCGGGTTCCGGCCGGCCACGTGGCACTACTGAGAGGGAATATCGCCGTGTGCGGCGTATGGCCGTGGTGCATCGTACCGCGTCTGCGGCAGCAATTCGAGCTGCAGTTGCCACCACAGTGACACAACGAACTGTTACAAATCGGTTACTTGAAGGACAGCTCCGAGCCAGACGCCCTGTAGCGTGCATTCCACTGACTCCAAACCACTGCCGTTTGCGACGTCAGTGGTGTCAAGCTGGAGCTCATTGGAGGACGGAGTGGAGATCTGTTGTGTTTTCTGATGAAAGCCGGTTCTGCCTGGGTGCCAGTGATGGCCGTGTGTTGTTTAGAAGGAGGCCAAGTGAGCGCCTGCAACCAACCTGTCTGCGGCCGAGACACACTGGACCTAAACCTGGAGTTATGGTCTGGGGAGCAATTTCCTATGACAGCAGGAGCACTCTCGTGGTTATCCCACGCACTCTGGCGGCACAGTCGTACGTCGGTCTGTTGATTCAATCTGTTGTGCTGCCATTCATGAACAGCATTCCAGGGAGGTGTTTTCCAACAGGATAACGCTCGCCCCCATACCGCTGTTGTAACCCAACATGCTCTACAGAGTGTCGACATGTTGCCGTGGCCTGCTAGATCACCAGATTTTTCAGCAATCGAGCACGTATAGGACATCATTGGACGACAACTCCAGCGTCACCCCCAACCAGCATTAACCGTCCCTGTATTGACCGACCAAGTGCAATAGGCATGGAACTCCATCCCACAAACTGACATCCAGCACCTGTACGACACAATGCATGAACTTCTGCGTGCTTGCATTGAACATTCTGGCGGTTACACCGGTTATTAATGTACCAGCATTTCACATTTAAAATGGCTCTTCTCGCGCTTACAATAAGCTGTGATCTTGAAACCTCAATCGATTAAATATGTTACCTATACAAATGTATTGCCACCATTTCATTCCTCTACAACTATTTTTTCGTGGTTTTGGTATTTTTTTTTCGGTCAGTGTATTTGAGTGCGCATTGAAATAGATGACATATTGTAATCTGTTAAATACAGTAATAACATTGACTGAAAGTGCCTTTCCTAAGGCAGCTACGTCATCAACCTCGGGTGCGTGTCTCATGGGGTGAAGTGCTAAGCCCTTTCCTCTCAAGCCCTGCCGCCTTCCACTCCAACTGCACAAATTGAGCCTGAGCAGCAAGAACAGATGCAGATTGATGTCATCAAGCCAAATATTCAAACCGAGCATGGAATACCAATGTACATCACCAGTCTTCACAACTTTCCTGGATAGTGAATGTACACTGCTGGCCACCCAAAATGCAACACCAAGAAGGACACGAGATAGCAGAGCTAGATTTACTGGACACATAACAACAGATACAAAGATGAAACGATTCAGCTTACAGGCCCGTGCGACTTGCGGAACACGCAGACATCAATAGTTCGTGTGGCCCCCATGGCTGGCAATAACGGCCGCTACACGCCGCGGCATCGAACGAAAGAGGCTTTGGATGTGGGCTTGGGGTATGTCGGTCCAGGCTGCTTCCACCCGTTGCCACAGTTCATCAGCCGTAGCCGCGAGTGGTGCTTGTCGGGCAGCACGGTTGCCAATCAGCGACTAGACGTGTTCGATGGGTGACATATCGGGAGAACAGGCGGTCCACGGCAGCAGGGACACCTGGTGGGCCGTGAAGAATTGTTGCACGATGCGTGCCACGTGCGGGCGCGCATTGTCCTGTTGAAACGTGGCCGCTGGTAGGTCCTGCAGGTAAGGGAAGATTACAGGCTCCAAAACGTCGGAGATGTAGCGGTGGCTGTTGAGTGTACCGGCGATGCGTACCAGAGGGGTGCGGGTGTCATATCCAATTGTGCACCAAACCATAACGCCAGGTGACGGACCGGTATGGCGATGCATAATGCAGGCGTCATACAGTCTCTCGCCGCGGTGCCGCCACACGCTTATCCGACCATCGTGGTGTTGCAGGCAGAAGCGGTATTCGTCGGAGAAGACAATGTCTTGCCATTCCGTAGTCCAGGTGCGGCATTCAACGGCCTACTGCCACCGCACTCGCCGGTGGTGTAACGTCAACGGGAATAGGAGCAATGGGCGCCGTGCGACAAGTCCCCGCTCTTGCGGACGACGTCGAACGGTACGTGCTGACACGGTTGTTGTGCAACACACCCTAATTCCTGCGCTAACGTTCGTGATGTGGCGGTGCGAGCCGTCAATGTCTGCCACACAACATGGCGGTCCTCTCGTTCAGTGGTGTGCCGCGGCTGCGGCAATCGTTCACGTCGGTCCGTCCGTCCCTCCTGCACCCACCGAATCCATACTCGCCTCACTGTGGTTGGATGTCGTCCCACACGAGCGCCGATGTCTCGGTACGATAAACCGCTGTCGCGGTAAGCCACTATTCGTCCTTTGTCGAACTGCTGGAATGACTGCCGTATTCTGCGACGAGACATCAGGAAGCTTTCCGCGCACAGAACAACACACTTCCACTACTTACACCCCGTCTTCTGGGCACCTTTCTTATAGTGCTTCTCGGCGGCGTGCTGGGCGCACATAATTTACATATTCCCTGCAATGCTAATGGTTTGCATGTCCTCTCGCGGGCAACGCATGCTGCGAATTTCAGGCCAATCGGATGCTTCCTTCTTGGTGTTGCATTTTGGGTGGTCAGCAGTGTATTACGTCTGAAACTTTTAAATCGCCGATGCGTTTTGAATCTAGGCAAGAACAAGAGCAACAACAAGAAGAGTACATTGGGCCCAAGACGTATCGCCAAATTTATAACAAGGTAACAAAGGAGTTTGAAAAATTGTTTCTGTAGAACGATTTCAATTTTAGCAATTACTACTGACAACGATTCTACTACGCCTTCTACTTCTACTAACATTAATTTATAATCAGCATAAATTTCTATGAATTATATATAGTATAAGTTGCTTTAAAGGTGGACGTCAAGCAATTTTGCTTCCTGTACTTCCAATGGAAAACTTCTGTACACATTTTCTTCACAATTAATGAGTTTCCAAGGATGAAAATGTGAACATCGATTAAAATAACTTCATTTTATAACTTGGAATACTTAACATTTTCTAAAACATAACCATGATTATGCAATCCGACATTTGTTTGTCTACTGACGTCTTCAAAGTACAGGTCGCGCCATCTTTTTTCTGGACAATTAATGACTTCCCAAAAATGAAAATTTGAACATCGATTAAAATAGCTTCATTTTATAACTTGGAATACTTAATATTTTCTAAAACATAACCATAATTATGCAATCCGACATTTGTTTGTCTACTGACGCCTTCAAAGTACAGGTCGCGCCATCTTTTTTCTGGACAATTAATGCGTTCCCAAAAATGAAAATTTGAACATCGATTAAAATAGCTTCATTTTATAACTTGGAATACTTAATATTTTCTAAAACATAACCATAATTATGCAATCCAACATTTGTTTGTCTACTGACGTCATTAAAGTACAGGTCGCGCCATCTTTTTTCTGGACAATTAATGCGTTCCCAAGGATGAAAATATGAACATCGATTAAAATAGCTTCATTTTATAAACTGGAATACTTAATATTTTCTAAAACATAACCATAATTATGCAGTCCAACATTTGTTTGTCTACTGACGTCTTCAAAGTACAGGTCGCGCCATCTTTTTTCTGGACAATTAATGCGTTTCCAAGGATGAAAATTTGAACATCGATTAAAATAGCTTCATTTTATAAACTGGAATACTTAATATTTTCTAAAACATAACCATAATTATGCAGTCCAACATTTGCTTGTCTACTGACGTCTTCAAAGTACAGGTCGCGCCATCTTTTTTCTGGACAATTAATGCGTTCCCAAGGATGAAAATTTGAACATCGATTAAAATAGCTTCATTTTATAAACTGGAATACTTAATATTTTCTAAAACATAACCATAATTATGCAGTCCGACGTTTGTTTGTCTACTGACGCCATCAAAGTACAGGTCGCGCCATCTTTTTTCTGGACAATTAATGCGTTCCCAAAAATGAAAATTTGAACATCGATTAAAATAGCTTCATTTTATAACTTGGAATACTTAATATTTCCTAAAACATAACCATAATTATGCAGTCCAACATTTGTTTGTCTACTGATGTCATCAAAGTACAGGTCGCGCCATCTTTTTTCTGGACAATTAATGCGTTCCCAAGGATGAAAATTTGAACATCGATTAAAATAGCTTCATTTTATAAACTGGAATACTTAATATTTCCTAAAACATAACCATAATTATGCAATCCAACATTTGTTTGTCTACTGACGTCTTCAAAGTACAGGTCGCGCCATCTTTGTTCTGGACAATTAATGCGTTCCCAAGGATGAAAATTTGAACATCGATTAAAATAGCTTCATTTTATAACTTGGAATACTTAATATTTTCTAAAACATAACCATAATTATGCAGTCCAACATTTGTTTGTCTACTGACGCCATCAAAGTACAGGTCGCGCCATCTTTGTTCTGGACAATTAATGCGTTCCCAAGGATGAAAATTTGAACATCGATTAAAATAGCTTCATTTTATAACTTGGAATACTTAACATTTTCTAAAACATAACCATAATTATGCAGTCCAACATTTGTTTGTCTACTGACGCCATCAAAGTACAGGTCGCGCCATCTTTTTTCTGGACAATTAATGCGTTCCCAAGGATAAAAATGTGAACATCGATTAAAATAGCTTCATTTTATAAATTGGAATACTTAATATTTTCTAAATCATAACCATAATTATGCAGTCCAACATTTGTTTGTCTACTGACGCCATCAAAGTACAGGTCGCGCCATCTTTTTTCTGGTTTCAACACCACCAAAGGAAAAGTTATTGATTTTTAATATAATTATGGTTATGTTTTAGAGAAGGTTAAGTATTCCAAGTTATAATATGAAGTTATTTTAATCGATGTTCAAATTTTCATCCTTGGGAACACACTAATTGCGAAGGAAATGTGTACAAAAGTTTTTCCATTGGAAGTAGAGGAAGCAAAATTACTTGACGTCCACCTTAAGGACGTAGAAATGGTGAGATAGGGCCATGAAATACTGACAGGCCGCCCCGGTGGCGCAGTGGTCTAAGCAATGGCCTCTGATCATTCGTCCGAAAGGGGTCCGAGTTCGAATCCCGTGAGGCATGGATGTTGTGTTTGTCTTACGGTCCTGGCTCTCTCCCTTCCGTGGAACCAGTGACCCTAAATTAGGGACGGGCGACTGCTTATAGCCTATTGAGTTGCTCACGGTGGTCGTTAAACATCAAATCAAACCAAACCAAACCAAATACTGCCGCCCCGGTGGCGCAGTGGTCTAAGCGATGGCCTATGATCATTCGTCCGAAAGGGCTCCGTGTTCGAATCCCGGTGAGGAATGGATGTTGTGTTTGTCTTACGGCACTGGCTCTCTCCCTTCCCTGGAACCAGTGACCCTAAATTAGGGACGGGCGACTGCTTATAGCCCATTGAGTTGCTCACGGTGGTCGTTAAACATCAAACCAAACCAAACCAAACCAAATACTGCATCCCCGGTGGCGCAGTTGTGTAAGCGATGGCCTCTGATCATTCGTCCGAGAAAGGGGTCCGGGTTCGAATCCCGGTCAGGCATGGATGTTGTGTTTGTCTTACGGTCCTGGCTCTCTCCCTTCCCTGGAACCAGTGACTCTAAATTAGGGACGGGCGACTGCTTATAGCCCATTGAGTTGCTCACGGTGGTCGTTAAACCTCCAATCAAAAGAAAAAAATACTGACAGTTGACGTTGTTCAGTGTTGCAGGTTACGGTACAGTTACTACTCTGCCCCTTTGATTTTTTTCTGATTACGTGAACTGAGTACGAACATTGATTGAAATAGTGGTAATTCTCACCCTCCTTCTCCAACGTTTTCTTCCATAGTAGCCGCTAGCATAGTTCTTGTTCCACATTCTGCCAAACGTCTTACACAAGCTAGAATCTCTTGAGGTGTTTCACCTCCAACGAATTGATTGTAGAACATCGGCTTGAACAGAGCTCGGAGGACATGGCGTCCACATACTCTACGTGTCCATGCCATCATCTATACAGAGAAAGAAACATATATCATGGTTAGGGTGGTAGTTCAAAATTAAAACACAAAGTACTTTGGTAGTGAACGAATTAAACGAACAACCTATATTGAGAAATACCGGAAATTTTTGAAAAGCACATTGGAAAAACCTACAAGTCCCTAAACTAAGGCTTAGTACCAACTGTCAGAAAACCTACAGGTCCCTAAACTTAGATTTAGTACCAACTGCAAGATAATAAATTTAGGTTTAGTGCCAACTGTTAGAAAACCTACAGGTCCCTAAATTTAGGTTTAGTACCAACTGTTGGAAAACCTACAAGACTCTAAACTTAGGTTTAGTACCAACTGTAAGATAATAAATTTAGGTTTAGTGCCAACTGTTAGAAAACCTACAGGTCCCTAAATTTAGGTTTAGTACCAACTGTTGGAAAACCTACAAGACTCTAAACTTAGGTTTAGTACCAACTGTAAGATAATAAATTTAGGTTTAGTGCCAACTGTTAGAAAACCTACAGGTCCCTAAATTTAGGTTTAGTACCAACTGTTGGAAAACCTACAAGACTCTAAACTTAGGTTTAGTACCAACTGTAAGATAATAAATTTAGGTTTAGTGCCAACTGTTAGAAAACCTACAGGTCCCTAAATTTAGGTTTAGTACCAACTGTTGGAAAACCTACAAGACTCTAAACTTAGGTTTAGTACCAACTGTAAGATAATAAATTTAGGTTTAGTGCCAACTGTTAGAAAACCTACAGGTCCCTAAATTTAGGTTTAGTACCAACTGTTGGAAAACCTACAAGACTCTAAACTTAGGTTTAGTACCAACTGTAAGATAATAAATTTAGGTTTAGTGCCAACTGTTAGAAAACCTACAGGTCCCTAAATTTAGGTTTAGTACCAACTGTTGGAAAACCTACAAGACTCTAAACTTAGGTTTAGTACCAACTGTAAGATAATAAATTTAGGTTTAGTGCCAACTGTTAGAAAACCTACAGGTCCCTAAATTTAGGTTTAGTACCAACTGTTGGAAAACCTACAAGACTCTAAACTTAGGTTTAGTACCAACTGTAAGATAATAAATTTAGGTTTAGTGCCAACTGTTAGAAAACCTACAGGTCCCTAAATTTAGGTTTAGTACCAACTGTTGGAAAACCTACAAGACTCTAAACTTAGGTTTAGTACCAACTGTAAGATAATAAATTTAGGTTTAGTGCCAACTGTTAGAAAACCTACAGGTCCCTAAATTTAGGTTTAGTACCAACTGTTGGAAAACCTACAAGACTCTAAACTTAGGTTTAGTACCAACTGTAAGATAATAAATTTAGGTTTAGTGCCAACTGTTAGAAAACCTACAGGTCCCTAAATTTAGGTTTAGTACCAACTGTTGGAAAACCTACAAGACTCTAAACTTAGGTTTAGTACCAACTGTAAGATAATAAATTTAGGTTTAGTGCCAACTGTTAGAAAACCTACAGGTCCCTAAATTTAGGTTTAGTACCAACTGTTGGAAAACCTACAAGACTCTAAACTTAGGTTTAGTACCAACTGTAAGATAATAAATTTAGGTTTAGTGCCAACTGTTAGAAAACCTACAGGTCCCTAAATTTAGGTTTAGTACCAACTGTTGGAAAACCTACAAGACTCTAAACTTAGGTTTAGTACCAACTGTAAGATAATAAATTTAGGTTTAGTGCCAACTGTTAGAAAACCTACAGGTCCCTAAATTTAGGTTTAGTACCAACTGTTGGAAAACCTACAAGACTCTAAACTTAGGTTTAGTACCAACTGTAAGATAATAAATTTAGGTTTAGTGCCAACTGTTAGAAAACCTACAGGTCCCTAAATTTAGGTTTAGTACCAACTGTTGGAAAACCTACAAGACTCTAAACTTAGGTTTAGTACCAACTGTAAGATAATAAATTTAGGTTTAGTGCCAACTGTTAGAAAACCTACAGGTCCCTAAATTTAGGTTCAGTACCAACTGTTGGAAAACCTACAAGACTCTAAACTTAGGTTTAGTACCAACTGTAAGATAATAAATTTAGGTTTAGTGCCAACTGTTAGAAAACCTACAGGTCCCTAAATTTAGGTTTAGTACCAACTGTTGGAAAACCTACAAGACTCTAAACTTAGGTTTAGTACCAACTGTAAGATAATAAATTTAGGTTTAGTGCCAACTGTTAGAAAACCTACAGGTCCCTAAATTTAGGTTCAGTACCAACTGTTGGAAAACCTACAAGACTCTAAACTTAGGTTTAGTACCAACTGTAAGATAATAAATTTAGGTTTAGTGCCAACTGTTAGAAAACCTACAGGTCCCTAAATTTAGGTTTAGTACCAACTGTTGGAAAACCTACAAGACTCTAAACTTAGGTTTAGTACCAACTGTAAGATAATAAATTTAGGTTTAGTGCCAACTGTTAGAAAACCTACAGGTCCCTAAATTTAGGTTTAGTACCAACTGTTGGAAAACCTACAAGACTCTAAACTTAGGTTTAGTACCAACTGTAAGATAATAAATTTAGGTTTAGTGCCAACTGTTAGAAAACCTACAGGTCCCTAAATTTAGGTTTACTACCAACTGTTGGAAAACCTACAAGACTCTAAACTTAGGTTTAGTACCAACTGTAAGATAATAAATTTAGGTTTAGTGCC
This sequence comes from Macrothele yani, assembly GCA_039090855.1. NCBI lineage: Eukaryota > Metazoa > Arthropoda > Arachnida > Araneae > Macrothelidae > Macrothele > Macrothele yani. Next base: position 15,270,749 of record CM077031.1, on the reverse strand, counting down.
AACTGTTAGAAAACCTACAGGTCCCTAAATTTAGGTTCAGTACCAACTGTTGGAAAACCTACAAGACTCTAAACTTAGGTTTAGTACCAACTGTTAGAAAACCTACAGGTCCCTAAATTTAGGTTCAGTACCAACTGTTGGAAAACCTACAAGACTCTAAACTTAGGTTTAGTACCAACTGTAAGATAATAAATTTAGGTTTAGTGCCAACTGTTAGAAAACCTACAGGTCCCTAAATTTAGGTTTAGTACCAACTGTTGGAAAACCTACAAGACTCTAAACTTAGGTTTAGTACCAACTGTAAGATAATAAATTTAGGTTTAGTGCCAACTGTTAGAAAACCTACAGGTCCCTAAATTTAGGTTTAGTACCAACTGTTGGAAAACCTACAAGACTCTAAACTTAGGTTTAGTACCAACTGTAAGATAATAAATTTAGGTTTAGTGCCAACTGTTAGAAAACCTACAGGTCCCTAAATTTAGGTTTAGTACCAACTGTTGGAAAACCTACAAGACTCTAAACTTAGGTTTAGTACCAACTGTAAGATAATAAATTTAGGTTTAGTGCCAACTGTTAGAAAACCTACAGGTCCCTAAATTTAGGTTTAGTACCAACTGTTGGAAAACCTACAAGACTCTAAACTTAGGTTTAGTACCAACTGTAAGATAATAAATTTAGGTTTAGTGCCAACTGTTAGAAAACCTACAGGTCCCTAAATTTAGGTTCAGTACCAACTGTTGGAAAACCTACAAGACTCTAAACTTAGGTTTAGTACCAACTGTAAGATAATAAATTTAGGTTTAGTGCCAACTGTTAGAAAACCTACAGGTCCCTAAATTTAGGTTTAGTACCAACTGTTGGAAAACCTACAAGACTCTAAACTTAGGTTTAGTACCAACTGTAAGATAATAAATTTAGGTTTAGTGCCAACTGTTAGAAAACCTACAGGTCCCTAAATTTAGGTTTAGTACCAACTGTTGGAAAACCTGCAAGACTCTAAACTTAGGTTTAGTACCAACTGTTAGAATACCTACAGGTACCTAAACTTAGGTTTGGTGCCAACTGTTAGAAAACCTATAGGTCCCTAAATTTAGGTTTACTACCAACTGTTGGAAAACCTACAAGACTCTAAACTTAGGTTTAGTACCAACTGTTAGAATACCTACAGGTACCTAAACTTAGGTTTGGTGCCAACTGTTAGAAAACCTACAGGTCCCTAAATTTAGGTTTAGTACCAACTGTTGGAAAACCTACAAGACTCTAAACTTAGGTTTAGTACCAACTGTAAGATAATAAATTTAGGTTTAGTGCCAACTGTTAGAAAACCTACAGGTCCCTAAATTTAGGTTTAGTACCAACTGTTGGAAAACCTACAAGACTCTAAACTTAGGTTTAGTACCAACTGTAAGATAATAAATTTAGGTTTAGTGCCAACTGTTAGAAAACCTACAGGTCCCTAAATTTAGGTTTAGTACCAACTGTTGGAAAACCTACAAGACTCTAAACTTAGGTTTAGTACCAACTGTAAGATAATAAATTTAGGTTTAGTGCCAACTGTTAGAAAACCTACAGGTCCCTAAATTTAGGTTTAGTACCAACTGTTGGAAAACCTACAAGACTCTAAACTTAGGTTTAGTACCAACTGTAAGATAATAAATTTAGGTTTAGTGCCAACTGTTAGAAAACCTACAGGTCCCTAAATTTAGGTTTAGTACCAACTGTTGGAAAACCTACAAGACTCTAAACTTAGGTTTAGTACCAACTGTAAGATAATAAATTTAGGTTTAGTGCCAACTGTTAGAAAACCTACAGGTCCCTAAATTTAGGTTTAGTACCAACTGTTGGAAAACCTACAAGACTCTAAACTTAGGTTTAGTACCAACTGTAAGATAATAAATTTAGGTTTAGTGCCAACTGTTAGAAAACCTACAGGTCCCTAAATTTAGGTTCAGTACCAACTGTTGGAAAACCTACAAGACTCTAAACTTAGGTTTAGTACCAACTGTAAGATAATAAATTTAGGTTTAGTGCCAACTGTTAGAAAACCTACAGGTCCCTAAATTTAGGTTTAGTACCAACTGTTGGAAAACCTACAAGACTCTAAACTTAGGTTTAGTACCAACTGTAAGATAATAAATTTAGGTTTAGTGCCAACTGTTAGAAAACCTACAGGTCCCTAAATTTAGGTTCAGTACCAACTGTTGGAAAACCTACAAGACTCTAAACTTAGGTTTAGTACCAACTGTAAGATAATAAATTTAGGTTTAGTGCCAACTGTTAGAAAACCTACAGGTCCCTAAATTTAGGTTTAGTACCAACTGTTGGAAAACCTACAAGACTCTAAACTTAGGTTTAGTACCAACTGTAAGATAATAAATTTAGGTTTAGTGCCAACTGTTAGAAAACCTACAGGTCCCTAAATTTAGGTTTAGTACCAACTGTTGGAAAACCTACAAGACTCTAAACTTAGGTTTAGTACCAACTGTAAGATAATAAATTTAGGTTTAGTGCCAACTGTTAGAAAACCTACAGGTCCCTAAATTTAGGTTTAGTACCAACTGTTGGAAAACCTACAAGACTCTAAACTTAGGTTTAGTACCAACTGTAAGATAATAAATTTAGGTTTAGTGCCAACTGTTAGAAAACCTACAGGTCCCTAAATTTAGGTTCAGTACCAACTGTTGGAAAACCTACAAGACTCTAAACTTAGGTTTAGTACCAACTGTAAGATAATAAATTTAGGTTTAGTGCCAACTGTTAGAAAACCTACAGGTCCCTAAATTTAGGTTCAGTACCAACTGTTGGAAAACCTACAAGACTCTAAACTTAGGTTTAGTACCAACTGTAAGATAATAAATTTAGGTTTAGTGCCAACTGTTAGAAAACCTACAGGTCCCTAAATTTAGGTTTAGTACCAACTGTTGGAAAACCTACAAGACTCTAAACTTAGGTTTAGTACCAACTGTAAGATAATAAATTTAGGTTTAGTGCCAACTGTTAGAAAACCTACAGGTCCCTAAATTTAGGTTTAGTACCAACTGTTGGAAAACCTACAAGACTCTAAACTTAGGTTTAGTACCAACTGTAAGATAATAAATTTAGGTTTAGTGCCAACTGTTAGAAAACCTACAGGTCCCTAAATTTAGGTTTAGTACCAACTGTTGGAAAACCTACAAGACTCTAAACTTAGGTTTAGTACCAACTGTAAGATAATAAATTTAGGTTTAGTGCCAACTGTTAGAAAACCTACAGGTCCCTAAATTTAGGTTTAGTACCAACTGTTGGAAAACCTACAAGACTCTAAACTTAGGTTTAGTACCAACTGTAAGATAATAAATTTAGGTTTAGTGCCAACTGTTAGAAAACCTACAGGTCCCTAAATTTAGGTTCAGTACCAACTGTTGGAAAACCTACAAGACTCTAAACTTAGGTTTAGTACCAACTGTAAGATAATAAATTTAGGTTTAGTGCCAACTGTTAGAAAACCTACAGGTCCCTAAATTTAGGTTTAGTACCAACTGTTGGAAAACCTACAAGACTCTAAACTTAGGTTTAGTACCAACTGTAAGATAATAAATTTAGGTTTAGTGCCAACTGTTAGAAAACCTACAGGTCCCTAAATTTAGGTTTAGTACCAACTGTTGGAAAACCTGCAAGACTCTAAACTTAGGTTTAGTACCAACTGTTAGAATACCTACAGGTACCTAAACTTAGGTTTGGTGCCAACTGTTAGAAAACCTATAGGTCCCTAAATTTAGGTTTACTACCAACTGTTGGAAAACCTACAAGACTCTAAACTTAGGTTTAGTACCAACTGTTAGAATACCTACAGGTACCTAAACTTAGGTTTGGTGCCAACTGTTAGAAAACCTACAGGTCCCTAAATTTAGGTTTAGTACCAACTGTTGGAAAACCTACAAGACTCTAAACTTAGGTTTAGTACCAACTGTTAGAATACCTACAGGTACCTAAACTTAGGTTTGGTGCCAACTGTAAGAAAACCTACAGGTCCCTAAATTTAGGTTTAGTACCCAACTGTTGGAAAACCTACAAGACTCTAAACTTAGGTTTAGTACCAACTGTTAGAATACATACAGGTACCTAAACTTAGGTTTGGTACCAACTGTTAGGAAATCTATAAGTCCCGAAACTTAGGTTTAGTACGAACTGTTAGAAAACCGGTTCCTAAACTTAGGTTTAGTACCAACTATTAGAAAACTTACAGTTCCCAAAATTTAGGTTTAATGCTAACGTTAGAAAACCTACAGGTGCCTAAACTTAGGTTTAATACTAACTTTTAGAAAATCTACAGGTCCCTAAACTTTAGTACCAAATGTCAGAACACCTACAGGTCCCTAAACTTAGATTTAGTACCAACTATTAGAAAACCTAGAGGTCCCTAAACTTAGGTTTAGCACCAACTCTAAATTTAAGTTTAGTACCATCTGTTAGAAAACCAACAGGTCTCTAAACTTAGGTTTAGTACCAACCGTTAAAAAAACCTACAAGTTCCTAAAATTAAGTTTAGTACCAACTGTTAGAGAACCTGCAACTCCCTAAAGTTAAATTTAGAATCAACTGTTAGAAAACCTACAGGTTATAACGTAACACTTTTTACGTTATTTGGGATTTGCTGTTGTGTTAAAGTTCCAAATGTCCAGCTGAATAGATGCTAAACTAAAGGTAAATGCGATGCACTAATTGTACCGGATAGTTCACTTTAAATGAAGGCTTTTAGGGCCAGACGAAACATATGCCTATAGACCGTATGCGTTGACGTCACGAAACCGCGGTTGGCGTCACTTTTTCGTCTGCTGCTTTCCTGCAGAACAACTGGTGTACAAGTGAGATCCCCTGCACGGGGATAACTGGTTTTCCAGTTATTTGGGAAGCGGCGCCCCCACGGCCCGAGCTAACCTTGTGACGGGACAGCTGTTCATCCAGCTGCTGGGGGATGGCGTCCCCACGGCCCGAGCCAACATGTACTACATGTGATGATTTTCACATTTTTTACGTTTTTTGTTTTTTCACTTGACACGAACCCGCCTCAGTTGTAGGTTGCTGAGGTTGTGATTATGCGCCAGCTCAGGATTTTAGTTTCTCGTTTTCTTTCCTGTCTTCTCCATTTTATGTTCCTTTTTCTTTTTCCGAGCTGGTTAGCTAGACCTACCTGCACGTTTGCCGTATGCGGTGACCCGTAAGGTGGAAAAGGGGATGCTGGAGGCGAAGGTTTCTGGAGGCCTGGGTGTTGTTGTCCCCAGTTGCCAACACTCCTCTTTGCCCCCTGCTTCACCCTAAACGGGCGGTTGGGAACTAACCCACTCCTAGTCAATGAGGTCTGTGGCCGAGTTGGAGCCCAGACCTCTAACGGCTTGTCGTTTTGCACGACAGGGTGAGTCTGGGGATAGGGTGGGCATGCCAAAGGGGTGTTCCCCAGGCATGGGAAAGTCTGGGGTGCACGCCGAGCGCATGTCTGCCCTATCAACTTGCTATGTCCGCTTGCTATCCCTAGAGCAGTGTCCTGCTTCCACTTGGGCTTGCGGACCTCCGGCTCTCCCTCGTTGGGCTTGATTGTGGGTGGGGAAGTCGGCGGACGAATTCAAAAAATTTTTCATGGCTCTCAATTCTGTTTCCCTCGAACCAACAACCAAAAGAGGTATGGAGGAAGGCTCATCCCCTTCCGCAAAAAAACATGTTCCTGATTCTGCTAATGCTCGTTTCTTTTTTGTGCACTCATTGAACCCTTCAAAGCCTTTGAGTGCCAAAAGTCCATTTTGGATTAACAAAGCGCTTCAATCTATAGCAAGCTCTCCTAAGAGCGTAAAGAAACTTCAGTCTAGAGATCTTCTGGTAGAAATGTCCACTGTGGCCTACAGTTCTACACTTCTAAACACTACCACGCTACTTGAGACTCCGGTAAAAATAACACCTCATGGATACCTAGATTCATCTCGAGGTGTTGTCTCCTCTCAGGACCTCGTTCAGTGTACTGAGGAAGAACTACTTGAAGAACTGAGGAGTCAACACGTTACTGGTGTGCGGCGTATACTCTTTAGGCGGAATGGGCAGTCCGTCCCATCCCGCAATATCATTTTAACCTTTGATAGCCCTTCTCTGCCTACGTCCATCAAGGCAAGGTATCTGCACCTTGAGATACGTCCGTACATCCCTAACCCTCTGAGATGTTTTAGGTGTCAGTTTTACGGCCATTCTCAGCAGTCGTGCAGGAGCAAACCTAGGTGTGGACGCTGTGGTGCCGCAGAGCATCTTTTATCAGAATGTGTGGCCGAGGCTGAGTTTTGTGTGAACTGTAAGGGTTCACACGCAGCATCAGCCAAAGATTGTCCCAAGTGGAAGGAGGAGAAGGAAATTCAAAGGCTAAAGACGGTGGAGAATATTTCCTATCCTGAGGCCAGAAGGAGAGTAGTTCCTGCTTCTTCTGATCGGCGCTCATATGCATCAGTGGTGGTTGCAAAATCTACAATCGGCATTCAAACCGACATTCAGATCCCTACTAAATGTCCATATAAGCTGGACGATATCATCGCAGCCGGACTGGAGGCACTCCAGTCTCGAGCTAGGGGTCTGAAAGCGCCACCCACCACTTTGCCGAAGCAGACTCGTCCCACCACCAACAAGGGAACTCAGGCCACTTCTAACAAAAAATCAAAGCCCAGGATAAGAAAAGCATTTCTTCTCCTCCAAATTCTCAGCAAACGAGTCAACGTCGTGCCCCTCCCGTTAAGACACTTGGGACAAAGCATGCTCCCATCTTGGCCCCTGGTCACACGCCTCCAGATCTGGGCGAACCCCCATCAGAGGTGATGGAGCCTGACTTCGTTTGATCATTTTCATTTTCATTTCACTTATAACCATGGCTTCAATCACTCAGTGGAACTGTCGAGGTTTGCGGACGAGTTTTGATGAAGTGAAGCATCTGCTTTCATTTTACTCTCCGGTGTGCCTTTGTCTACAGGAGACGAAGCTTAAACCATCAAACCTGCTTTCAGTTCGAGGCTACAGTGCGTACCGGACGGATAATGCATCATGAGACATCGCCTGTGGGGGAGTCGCTATTCTTGTCCCTCACAGTGTTCCGGTGTCTTCCGTGGCGATATCCACTACTTCGCAGGCCGTAGCGGTGCGAATATCTGTCCCTGTGCCTCTTACTGTCTGCAGTGTCTATCTGCCGCCGGACGAGAACGTAAGCGTCTCTGTACTGGAGAGATTGGTTGATCAGCTGCCTTCACCCTTACTTTTACTGGGTGACTTCAATGCCCATCATCATTTGTGGGGTAGTATCAGCATCAGCACGAGAGGTCGTCGCATAGAGTCTCTTCTGTCCTCGGCCTCTTTGTGCCTTTTTAACACCGGTGCTAACACGTACTTCCATGAGCCGACAAGATCCTTCAGTGCGATTGATTTGACCTTGGGATCACCATCGATTATTGCCGATTGGTCGTGGACGGTGTGTAACGATCTCCACGGGAGCGACCACTTTCCAATTGTCCTCTCGCATCATACGAACATGCCATCTCCTGCCTCCCGCCCTCCTCGGTGGAGGATGGAGCGTGCGAGGTGGGGAGGTCTTCACGCCGTCAGCTTTGATCTCTTCTGCAATGGTGACAAAAGAGTCAATCGACGCAGCTATTCTTGATGTCACGAATTGCATTCTTCAGGCAGCTGATCTTTCTATACCAAAAACATCGACGACACTCTCCAGAAGTCCGAAGCCTTGGTGGACCCCTGAATGCGCAGCGGCTAAGAGAGCTCAACATAAGGCCTGGTCTACGTTTCGGCGTTATCCAACCGATGCTAATCTCGTTACATTCAAACGAGCAAAATCCTATGCTCGGTTGGTGCGTCGACGTAGCAAGAGGGAGTCTTGTATCCAGTATGTTTCATCTCTCACTTCACGTGCCAGTTCGAAAAGTGTGTGGGACAAGATTCGTAAGATCCGGGGTAACTACAGCTCTCACCAGATCTCCATCCTCGAGAGTAACGGCTGCACATATGCTGAAGTCGGGGAGACTGCTGATTGTTTGGGGGAGGCGTTTGCCTCCGTGTCGAGTGACCTGGCGTATCCTTCCTCCTTTCTGAGGATTAAATCCACTGCGGAACGCCAGAGAATCTCCTTTGCGCCTTTTAATGAAACAAGTTATAACTCCCCTTCATCATGGTTGAACTCAGGGTGGCTCTGCATCGGTCCGGCGCTACATCTGTCGGTCCCGATGGCATCCAATATGACATGCTTCGTCATCTCTCGCAGTCATCTCTCGAGAATCTGTTAATCCTGTACAATCGTATTTGGTAGGAGCACAGTTTCCCGGAATCTTGGCGAAAAGCTTTTGTTCTGCCTTTTCCCAAACCTGGCAAGGATCCCAAGTCTCCCTCTAGTTATCGTCCAAGTGCTTTCACTAGCTGTCTGTGTAAAGTTCTTGAACGCATGGTTAATTCCCGGTTAGTTCATTTTTTAGAATATCATCAAGTACTTTCACCATCACAAAGCGGCTTTCGCCGTCATCGTTCACCTCACGATTATCTCCTGCACCATGAGACATCTCTGCGCGAGGCGTTCATGCGTAGGCAGCACCTGGTTTCTGTATTTTTTGATATTGAAAAAGCTTATGATCGAGCGTGGAGGCATGGTATTATCCGTGACCTCCACGCATGCGGATTGCGAGGAAATCTTCCGACTTTCATCGTTAATATTCTTCGCAATCGGGTGTTCCAGGTGCGCCTGGGTACGACGCTCTCGGCACCGTTCTATCAAGAACAAGGTGTTCCTCAAGGTTGCATTTTATCTGTCACATTGTTCATCCTTCGCATTAATTGTCTCTTTACAAATCTTCCACCTGCGGTTTCGGCTACTGTTTATGTTGATGATTTACACATTTTCTGCTCGTCATCGAGTATGAATTTTATTGAAAGGCAGTTGCAGTCTGTGATTAACCAGATCTTTAAAGCGGCGAATAGCAATGGTTTCGTTCTTTCTCCCGACAAGACAGCGTGTGTCCATTTCTGCCGGAGGCGCGGCCTCAATCCTGACCCAGAGCTGTTTTTAGACCGTGCAGCCATACCAGTTTTGCCGGAGACGAAGTTCCTTGGTCTGACCGTCGACCGTGCGCTTACGTTCCGTGCGCACGTTCGGCGGCTCAAGATTTCCTGTCTGCGGGCTCTATCTATTCTTAAGATCCTTTTGAGAGTCTCGTGAGGCGCAGACAGGATGTCTTTACTTCGCATTTACCATTCCTTAATACGGTCGAAACTGGATTATGGTTGTATCGTGTATGGCTCTGCTCGTCGTTCCGTTCTCCGGTCTTTGGACACTATTCAGCATCAAGCACTGCGTCTTTGTTCGGGAGCATTTCGAACATCTCCAATTCCCAGCCTTTACGCTGACGCGAACGAACCATCACTTGAATTACGCCGTCTGCAGCTGTCTATTCAATTCTACTTGAAACTTAGATCTCTTCCAGACCATCCTTTATACGATGCAGATTTTCAACCCTAGCATGCTCGTTTATTCGAGAACCGGCCTTCGTGCATTTCAACCTTCGGTCTTCGTATGGCGGCCGTAGCGCGTGATGTAGGGCTCGACTTGTCACTTGTTGGAGAGACCAGGGGCTTTGGGGATCCTCCATGGCACCCACTTGGTGTCATGGTTGATACCACCTTTACATCTTTTGATAAATCCTCAACCCCTGCGTCAGTGTACCAGCAGCTCTTCGCTGAGCACCGTGACCTCAATTCTGACTTCACTCCTATTTTTACTGATGGCTCCAAGATGCATGGAGTTGTTGGATCCGCGGCTGTCTGTGTTGATAACGTTTCAGTAGCGCGGATCCCAGTTGAGGCCACGGTGTTTTCGGCGGAGATGCATGCTGTGTATCTCGCCCTTCTCCATGTTCAGTCGAGTTCTCATCATTGTGCTATGGTCTACACGGATTCTTTAAGTGTCTTGCAGTCCTTATCATCAGCGGATTGCCGTGACCATCCTTTTATCTTGGATGTGAGACAGTTACTTCGTCGTTTGCTCGAGGCCGGTTTTCAGGTTCAGTTTTGCTGGATTCCTGGACATGTTGGAATCTCGGGTAACGAGTGTGCTGATGCGGCTGCTAGATCTGCTTCCTCTTTGGTCGTCACACCCTTGCCACTGTTTCACCGAGATGTCCCGTAACATGTCCAGGAATCCAAAAATAACGTGGAAAGAGTGATGACATCGTCCATTTACATTATCTCCACGTATTTGATATATATTAACCATTTCTATCGCCCTTTGAATTTATCAGCTACAATTAAAATAGCTGTTGCGTTAAATGCCACCAGATGACGACATCTCAGTTGCTGAGACCATCAATACGTATTCGTATAGTCAGATGCTGACTGATAAACCACGCATGGCGCTGAGAATTGTTGGCGCTGTAGCGTAAATTCGAACGCACTCGACTAGTTATCGAGAGTTCTGGGGTTCGATCCCAGCAGTGCCAGAATACAATTTTTCAGTCGCTATGCGTTGTTTAAAAAATAACGTGGAAAGAGTGATGACATCGTCCATTTACCGAGATGTCCGCTTTATCGTTCGCGACTATATTAAGCGAACGTGGCAGGGTCTGTGGGACCAACAGGTGGAAAATAAGCTGCATCGTATTAGACCTAATCTGGAAATCTGGAAATCCTCATATCGTCGGAACCGTAGGGAGGAAGTGGTGCTTGCGCGTCTCCGCATTGGGCATTGTCGTTTTACTCACCGCTTTTTGCTGTGTGGCGACACTGCGCCGATGTGTGAGACGTGCGATTGCCGACTCACTGTCACTCATCTTCTGTGTACCTGTGTTCGATTTCGTGATGTACGTTTTCATTTCTTTCATTCTCATTTGTTGACCGAGGACGCCGCTACACTGCAGCGGCTCCTCAATGACCACTGCGATACTGTCGCTGTTTTTTCATTTTTTAAACAAATTGACTTTTTTAAACGTATCTAGATTTTAGCCCTATCATCATTCTCATTCCTCAGTTTTACTTAATCAGCTAGTTTTTAACCATTGTATCATGTTTTAATACTTTTTGTTTCATTTCTCATTCTTCAGTTTTATTTGATCAGCCAGATTTTAAGTTTTATACCACTTTTTTAATACTGTTTGTTTATCTTGTGTCTGGCGCTCTTTGGCCAACCATGGCCCTTGCGCCATAAAAATCAACCAAGGGAGATCAAAGATGCATTTCATGGGGCTACGTAAGTGGGTTATCTGGTGATCAAAAATAGCTTTATTCTGATAAATTAAAGTTATCGGGCAATTGTGGTGACCCATATGAAATTCCATACTCACTTTGCCTGAACAATATTGTAGAAAAGATAATGTTTTTGCTTGAAATGAACTCAAAATTCTGCATTTCAGCACAACCACCAGCTTCTGTGCTAACAGCACATTCACACATTTAATTAAGATAATAACTTCCTGTCATCCTTGGCCAATTATTTAATTTAAAAGTTTACATTTCAATAATTTGGATATTCCCCAACCTGAAACTTAAGCTAAGGTAAAAATCCTCAACTTTACACAGGTAAGGCTATATATATATATATAATAAAAAGAATTCTGGCGAGTAGCAACCACAGTATTTGTCATTTTCTTGTAGGACTTCCGTGCACAGTGAGTAGAGTTTAGGTCCCAGCCACCTACAGCGAGATCGCTTTTTGGGCAGGACCCAGAAACGGAAAGAATGAGAGCAAGTCCAGCGACTTTGACAGAACAGTTTGTAGTGAGATTAGAGTACAGTAGATGGCGCCACCGTACAAGTACGATGTTGCACATAGAGGGGTGAGAGAATTTCAGGGGTGGCATAGGAAAGGATACCCATTTAACCAGTGGATCCTGCCTGGGGGCCGTCACTTATCGTGCTCGTCCGATGCACGGCGGATATTCAGCGATTGTTAGTAAATCACACCATCTCTGAAAGATCAGCCCAGGTTCGAACCTGAGGACCTTGCATTGATAGTCTGACTCGCTAACCACTAAGCCATCCGCGGCTTTCTGGTGAGTAGCACTAAGTATCTCTACCTTATATATAATAATAACAGTAATAATAAATAGGTGAATGTTACCATGAGATCATTTTTCCAAAGCCGGCCTGGGAACTCAACATACACTGACGGAAAAAAATCCCAACACCAAGAAGGGGTTGTGTTAGATAAACGACAGTTGGTAGGCGGTGAGAGTACATCTGTAAGATGACGTCTATGCAAATTTCGCGCTCGGCGCATACGTGTGGCGCTAGTAGCGCCCCTCGGAACATGCAAAGCAGGTTTGCTGTAAATACGCGCTGTAACGTTCGTGAGCGTCAGTTATCGTTGAGATTCGACGTAGTGTGTTGATGTTAGTCAAGAATGCCTTTAAGAAGACGAAGAAACCATTATCAACAGCTCACGGAGTTTGAACGAGGTCGTGTATTAGGGCTACGAGAAGGTGGATTTTCTTTCCGCAATATTGCAGAACGACTTGGCAGGAATGTAGCCACTGTGCATTATTGTTGGCAGCGGTGATCAAGGGAAGGTACTGCCTCAAGAAGACCGGGTTCCGACCGGCCACGTGGCACTACTGAGAGGGAAGATCGCCGTGTACGGCGTATGGCCGTGGTGCATCGTACCGCGTCTGCGGCAGCAATTCGAGCTGCAGTTGCCACCACAGTGACACAACGAGCTGTTACAAATCGGTTACTTGAAGGACAGCTCCGAGTCAGACGCCTTGTAGCGTGCATTCCTCTGACTCCAAAACTACTGCCGTTTGCGACGTCAGTGGTGTCAAGCTAGAGCTCATTGGAGGACGGAGTGGAGATCTGTTGTGTTTTCTGATGAAAGACGGTTCTGCCTGGGTGCGAGTGATGGCCGTGTGTTGGTTAGAAGGAGGCCAGGTGAGCGCCTGCAACCAACCTGTCTGCGGCCGAGACACACTGGACCTACACCTGGAGTTATGGTCTGGGGAGCAATTTCCTATGACAGCAGGAGCACCCTCGTGGTTATCCCACGTACCCTGACGGCACAGTTGTACGTCGGTCTGGTGAATCAACCTGTTGTGCTGCCATTCATGAACAGCATTCCAGGAGGTGTTTTCCAACAGGATAACGCTCGCCCGCATAACGCTGTTGTAACCCAACATGCTCTACAGAGTGTCGACATGTTGCCGTGGCCTGCTAGATCACCAGATCTTTCACCAATCGAGCACGTATGGGACATCATTGGACGACAACTCCAGCGTCACCCCGAACCAGCATTAACCGTCCCTGTATTGACCGACCAAGTGCAACAGGCATGGAACTCCATCCCACAAACTGACATCCAGCACCTGTACGACACAATGCATGAACGTTTGCGTGCTTGCATTCAACATTCTGGCGGTTACACCGGTTATTAATGTTCCAGCATTTCATATTTAAGATGGCTCTTCTCGCGCTTACAATAAGCTGTGATCTTGAAATCTTTATAGATTAAATATGTTACCTATACAAGTGTATTGCCGCCATTTCATTCCTCTACAACTATTTTTTCGTGGTGTTGGGATTTTTTTTCCGTCAGTGTATGAAGGTTCCATAAGATGTTTACTCCTCTAGAGCTGTGGATACATTCACGATAAAAAAACAACATAATTCTTATTCATAAGAAGTGTTCATTCTAGTCTGAAAATCTTCATAGAGTTTTTGTAGATAATGCATCAGTAAATTCATGAACATACCTTTTACAAAATGTAAACTACACACTCTAATGTTCCTTCGTTTTCCTGTCATCAATTCTGCTGATACGCGATAACTACAAATTTTGGCACTTCTGAATTAAATTTTTATGATTCTGATCCCACTTCGTTCGTTCAGATGGTAATCTATAATAGGACACATCATTTTCTCTCCCACTTCGATTACTGCAGCGAAAAGAAGCACATAACACCATCTTCCTTAACGCTCCACAATGCAAATCCAAGCAGTGTTTGTACACCAGTTGATCCCCAGGACGTCTGCTAGGATGGTTTACCCAAGGAGGTTAGAATAAGATATCTGGAAATGCCCTTGTTAATGGAACAGTACCACTTTACGTGAAGCCTATAACCGCGAGCGACAGCCGTCAAAGTGTGGGAAAGCCATGGAGGCAAGGAGGTTATATTACTGGAGACACCACTGGCTCTGCCGCCATAGGTCACAGCTAATCTGTGGTGTGATGTCACAATCAGGCAAAAATGAACTAAATTATACTGTTGATGAAACAGTAAGCTTGTGTATCATTGATAAAGATTATTGAATTACTCATTTTATCTGTTTATACGCTTAGAAGCTTTTGTTCCATTGGTTTCAAAGCAGCTTCTTTTCTGCGGCTGCGTCGTGCCTGCTCATGACGTCATTTGCAGCACGGACGGTGACTTATGGCGGCCAATGCTGCGTGGATAGGAGTGGTGTCTCCAGTAATATAACCTCCTTGCATGGAGGTAAGAATAAAGAGAGAAAGCACTCTCCGTTGGCTCAATCGTTGCCTCCGAGATCTTGAAGGCCTATCAAGTCGTGACGTCATTTTCAGTGACGTCACACCTCGTGAATCTACTGATCAAATAGTCCGGTCTGCATTACCACGCTACGCCTAACCGTGTGCCTTGTGATTTTTATGGTTGTCCACGCTTGCCTGATATTAATAGTGTTCCTTTCCTGTGGTTTGCTTCAACTAACACTTTAATTACAGTTTTCATTTACCAATAATCGAATGAGATAGGTATTTGATTATGCCACATCCGTATTGTTTTTCCAACATGCCGTGGAAATTATAAAACAGGACCTAAAGTTCATGTGCATGGATTTCCAAAAGACTAAGATGTGTGATCTCAGTGGGTCAGTGGGTTCGTGCCATTAAAAGGGATAACTTCACAGTTACACCACATACTAAGGTACTACATAGAGCATTGTTTTAATCAAATTCAAAAACAAGACCTTAGTTAATAACAGAAGACCTTAGTTAATTAAAATTAATTTGGTCAAGCATTTGAAAAAAAAAAGCATTTTAGCAAATGGATATTGTTGAGGTCTACTTTAAAAGTGAAATACATTTTTACATGCCTACTGCCCATTATGGTAACAGTAAACACTTCTTCTTTCATATTCATCTTCTGGAGAAATAACGTACATAAATAGTTTTCATTACAATTAGTTCATATATTTTTTTATAACAGCTAAAAACAATGACGTAGTCTTTGAAAACGATCTCGCACGATCGTTCATTCCTGTTCCTGAAGTTATCGATTGACAACAACAACCAAAGAAATATACAGAATCCGCAAATTGAATTTCAGATTTAAAAAACCGGATCTACAATATCGTTAATACGTAAAGCATTTGCAACGATATGTCACATTTGTGATGCAATTTTTCACTGTAATACCGAAATTCTAAAACGATCGTGACCATCGGAAATATGCTCCGATGCGCCCAGGCTCTCTCTCTCTCATGGGCTGCGAAGATCCACCGCCAGTGACGTCATAAGCCTGTGCGATGGCCTTCTCTTTCCGGAGGCCATGGCTCAATGCAATCCAAGTGAAGCCAGCGAGATGTCACGCCTGTGACGTCAAGGCGGCCATCTTAAGACTGACATGAGCAGACTGTGCAATAGCTGTTAACGCTTTGTGAGGCATGAAGTTATCAATTTGCTTTTAATACTAATAAATTTGCCGTTCTTTATTATTTTAATCGTTGATATACTTTTCTTAAGGATATTATTTGTTGATTTATCAATGTTTAGGGCGTTACTGTTACTTCCAAGTATTCAGAATTTAGGAAACATTTCGGCTGGCTTCTGGGAAATCAGCGTAGGTACAAGAGTTTTTCTTATTCTGTAGGTAAAACTGCCTTGCAATTTTATAGTTTTTAAAGTTGTGTGTATGATAATCTAAGTTTAGTGACGTTTTATAGAGATCTGCTCTGCTAAAATGAAGACAATATGATAGTGTACGCATATTAACATTAGGTTGTAATACCCCAATATTACTTTATGTTAAATATATTATGATGTACATATATCTATCACCAAGGAAGGGCACAATTACAAAGCAATACAAAATCCTTACTACAGTATTTTTTTTTTGATTGGAGGTTTAACGACCACCGTGAGCAACTCAATGGGATATAAGCAGTCGCCCGTCCCTAATTTAGGGTCACTGGTTCCAGGGAAGGGAGAGAGCCAGTGCCGTAAGACAAACACAACACCCATGCCTCACCGGGATTCGAACCCGGACCCCTTACGGACGAATGATCAGAGGCCAGCGCCTTAGACCACTGCGCCACCGGGGCGGCCTACAGTATTTGGAAAAGCAATACAAAATCCTTAGATTTCAACACCACTATACACTGAGTGACCACTTTATTATGACCACCCCCTCAGTACGTCGTTGGGCCACCTTTTGCCTTTAATACTGCGTCGATTCTTCGTGGCATGGACTCCACGAGATGTTGATAGGTGGTTTGTGGAATCTGAGACCATGCTTGATGAATAGCACTTTCCAGGAGTGTGAGATTGCAGGGTTGTGGATCCAGCTCTCTGATGGCTCGTTCAAATTCATCCCACAAATTCTCAATGGGGTTGAGATCTGGAGATTATGGGGGCCACCTAAGCAAAGAAAACTCCCCGGCGTGTTCCTGAAACCAATCCTGTACAATACGAGCTCTATGGCAGGGCGCATTATCTTGTTGAAAGTAGCCATCGCCATTGGGATAAACCATCCACATAACAGGATGCACTTGGTTCGCAACGATGTTTAGATATGATGTGCCACTCAGACACAAATTAAAGGGCCCAAAGCATGCCAGGAAAACATTCCCCAAACCATAACTTTGCCTCCACCAGCTTGAAGGGTTGTAGCAATGCATTTGGGGTTCATGCTTTCGTGCTGTTTCCGCCAAATTCTCACTCGGCCATCGGCATGGTGCAACTGAAGACGTGATTCATCGGACCACATAATTTGTTTCCAATTATCGACTGTCCAATCCTTGTGCTCCTGTGCGAACTGGAGACGTTTTCTCTTGTTAACTGCAGACAGCAAAGGTGTTCGAACAGGCCTTCGGCTGCCATGTCCCATCCGATGCAGTGTACGGCGAACAGTGCGTGCAGAGATCATTTGAGGGGATCCTTGATTAAGATGGTCTGTAATTTGCTGCACTGTTGCCCTTCTGTTGTCTGTTACCAGTCTGGACACTCTCCGTTCCGCCCGAGCAGTCACTAGTCGATGACGACCACACGTTGCACGTAGAGACCCAGTATTTTGGCTGACAGTCTAGTCTTTAAACTCTTTAACAACAGCTGCTCTGGAACATTTCACGAATGCGGCGGTTTCGTTGATACTCGCTCCATGGTTCCGAGCTCCTACAATCATCCTACGATGAAAGTCCGTCAAATCGCATTTTTTTACCCATCTGGTCACCCAAAAATCACTTCTACGACTGTTGCAAGCACTAAGCTTTCCCCTTTTTATACTAGCCTCGCCCTCTGGCGGCAACAGCGTGCAGCCATAGCTCATTTGCTTAAAACTGTCAAGTGGTCATAAAAAAGTGGCCACTCAGTGTATAAAACTTAAAGAGTGCATGCAGGGTTCAGTTACATATCCCCCAGCTTTATAATACACCTTGACTATAGAATCTAAATGGGAAAATGCCTTTTCACCTGTGAACAAGCATATGCCTTGAAAGATGACTTTTCCGAGGAAATTGCTTGGATCATACATCACATTGGTAATGGTTTCCTCCTGTGTGCATAAGCATATGTTCTGAAAGATTACTTTTCCGAGTTTCTACTCGATTTTTTTGCCCTTGTCAGCACAACAAAATGCCATACTGTTCAGTGCCATTCTGTCAATCAAAATGGGAAAGTAAGCTGGTCATATCTAAATTGACTTCATAAACGAACTGGACTACTATCTGCTCTTCGGAAAGTAAAAGATTTCATGTTAACTGTTTCTCCGTTACTTACCTGTCAAAAGTAACTTCAGGAGGTGATCACCCGAAATTGTTGTGACATCGCGAAAACACACCCTTTTTAAAAAAATAACTTCAAATTTCAAAAATCAAATTTGTCACGCACGTAACTCAATTGCTCAAAACGACTAACAGAGTCTAAAGATGGTCGCCACCCAGTCAGCTTCGTCTGCTAAGAAAGCTTCAAGTTTGTGACGTCATGCTTTCTGCCCTTATTCCTACCTCCATGGGGAAAGCTGATGGTTTCCAATGCTATTGCAATGCACTGTGTGTTGACCGAATCGCCGTCTTTCGTCGCAAATGTTTCCAATTTCGCATCATAACTTGCTTCCGATATGTGAGAAAATGCTAAATTTATAAAATTCCTAATTAATTTGAAGCCCCTTCCCATTTTTATTTTAAATTGAAATACACGAACATTAGTGCGAATTCGAAACAAAATATAACATTAAAGTTGAAAACTTTACTCGCGTATGAAGCATAATTCATTCCGGTTTAATATTAACACAGTTTCTGCAACCAAAATCCGTGCAATTCCAAAATACAAGCAGATGAAATTACATAGGTGTTATGTAAACAACGCCAAATTCCCACACCTGGCGGCTTCACGGTTAAGAGACTCAGGGCATATAGAAGTATTATTCTAACCAACCATGTGGCAACAGCCTCTCTCACCGTGCTTCTGGCGTGACGACTAGCGTCTCGCAACAGCGATATCCACATGTATCGAGTTATCTCATTGGCAGCAATAAAACCGGCACCCACCAATTGGCGACCGGCACTGAAACGGCACTTGTTGTTTACAGCGGAACGCTAGAACAGCTCCGCGAGCAATCTACTGTTTTCGATCTGTCAACGCTCAGTAAATATTAAGTTGTCAGTCCATATTACCCTTCGATAGTATTAAAATTCCATGAAGTTGTCGTTGAATTGGTCTGTTGTATTTTATAATGCCTCAATGGAATTTGTATAGTCTCGTTAACGATGTCGTACGAGATAGAAAAACATGCATATCATGGTGTGAAAGATATGGTTCGCCACCCACCCTTGAAATAATAAGGAATCACGAATGGCAATAAATATCGCTGCTTTTCTTCTTTAATTGTCTTTTGCTATATATTTCTCAGTACAAATTAAAATACTTACTGTAAATACGAAAGTATAATTTTTTATCAGTCTCCCAACGTATATAGCGGTACGATCGTTCATTTTTTTTAGTTCTTTTTCAACATCGCAGTTATAGTTTTCATTTAGTACACGAAATATTTTTTTTTTATGAAACCAACGTTAGTCATCATGATGAATAAAAAAATAAGAACAGAATGCAAAGATAACCACCTATAATGTTTGCATTCGAATGTAAACAACAACAGATGCATTGCCAGATCGAAAACAGTTGATTGCTCGCGGAGCTGTTCTAGCGTTCCGCTGTCTTAGCTGTGAGAACGCCCGTTTGTGGAAGAATAGCCATTTTTATATTTGGATGTATACTGCAAACAGGTTAAATTGTTCGATTTGTGCCGACAGACGCCAATGAAGAAACTAATATTAACTAAGATGTAAACAACCTGTGTCACGACTTCGACGACGTATACGAACTACAAGTGCCGTTTCAGTGCCGGTCGCCAATTCGTGGGTGCCGGTTTTATTGCTGCCAATGAGATAACTCGATACATGTGGATATCGCTGTTGCGAGACGCTAGTTGGCGTGACGCCACTTTTTATCAGCTGACTACGCCAATGCGCCCAAACCGAGAATGTCCTGTATATCTCTATGGGGAAATCGCGATTTTGAACTGGTTTTTCGGACCCTTATTCTACCCATACAGTTATAAAAAAATTGAGGCTGAAATATTCATTCCCATAATTATAAAATTCCAGAAAAAATAGGAAAATATATGTTGGTGTTTCTTTAAAAAATTGAACAAAATAATGATTATTTGAGCGGAAGTGCATACTGCGTACGGTTACTTGCATACTGCGCTTGTGCAAGTAACCATGTTTAAAATATTATCAAAACTAATGTTGATAAATACGAAGTCCGAAATATTCCTTGTTTTCATCCTTGTTTTGCATGGTTTGCATGCGCTAAGCGTAACTGCTTCAGGCACAGGAAGTGACGTCACGTTTCCGAACTCCCGCAAACTCGCACCATCTCAGAGAGAAAATCAAAACAGCTGATATCACAGAGAAGAGAGGTACAGAGTGTGCACTCTAGAAGATAGTAAAGGAAATTCTCCACTTTGTCCGATGGCAACAGCATAATGTTAAACTCACATAGACGTTGGCGGCCCCACGGCCTGTTAATGAGAACTAAAAGTGACGTCACAACTACGCTCCTCCCACTTGTTTACAAATGTCTCTCTCGACTTTCCTTCCCTGCGAGAGCCGCCATTTTCCTTACTTCCCGAGTTGGTTAGGTTCACTGTAGCGTGATTGACCGAGGAATTTTGAGGTAGGTGTAACGGAATTAGGCGTATATTCTTAATCGTAAGAACAGCACTTTGCAGTCGGGAATTATACTGAGAAATAAAGTACTAACTCTGACTTAAAAGAAACTAATAAATCTGTAGCAGCTTTCGTTCTCAAAATGCAGACCTTCGTCAATACAACATACTACTGCCGGAATTTGAAAATAAACAACGGAAAAATATCAAAGCAATGGCAAATAAAAAGTAACAAACTGACATAATTGTATCACGAATCAAACATCTGTAAACATCTGCCCGAAGGATCAAATGGAATTACGAAAAACAAAATACAGTAAGGGCTCTACTCTGATATAAATTTTACTTATATCGATTTTTAACAGTTAAAAAATAGACAAAGATTTCCTACATATAAAAGATGAAATAATTATCCGCCGAAAATAACTTCTACGAAATAACGAAAAGCGTTGTTATAATCACAGAATCACACAGTGGTAATGGTAGTAATAACAAGCAAAGTAACCAATTTCGAATTATGAGCGTTACAGTAGGGACGTTACGTCAGAGAAGACGTGGGGTTTAGTTCCATAAAGCGCCGACGGTGCTCTGCTATCGTTCTTTTTCCCCGCCCACCAATTTCCATAACTTTGGCTTGTGCACGCTCTGTCTCTCCATTCTCTGTGGCTGATATGTTTCGGCTTCACTCAAAACGGATCCTTTCACCTCCTCTTCTTCTAACCTCCTTGATTCTAACCTACTTGGGTTTACCTCGCTGTGACGTCATATTCATACGGTCTGTACAGAAATCAAAATCACTTACGTAACTTTTTATTGATCCAGTAACTTTCAGACGAAATCCCATGACGTTGTCTGTTTACGAAATCACAAACATATCACGGATAGGTGCACACATACACAACTTCATATCGTAGTTAGGCAGAGGGTAATCAAAATATAACTTCACATAAGTTAATTAGCTGTCGTACAATCAACGCAGCAACGATCTAACATCTCCACCGACAAACAGCTCCGTCGCAAAATATATGTATATCTTTTCTTGTTCTTATCAACATGCATACGTCACTTACGTATTGACCTCAGAGAGTGTTGCCAAACCTCATTCCTGTGAGAGAGAAGATATCACGTAAAGTTTGGAAAGTACAAAAGAGAACAAATTCAAATTTACATAGGAAAAGGAACTAAAAATCAAAGTTAAAAAAGAATTACGTCACAAGGTCCCTAACCTTAGGTTTAGTACCAACTGTTAGAAAGCGTACAGGTTCCTAAACTTAGGTTTAGTACCAACTGTAACAGAACCAATGGTGAGGTCATGGTGATTGTGAATACAACTCTGGAAGCTATAGACCGTATGCATTGACGCAACGAAGCAGCGGTTCGGGTCACTTTTTCGTCTGTTGCTTTCTTGCAGAACAACTGGTGTACAAGTGAGATCAAAGATGCATTACATGGGCTACGTAAGTGGGCTATATGGCAATCAAAAATAACTTTAGTTTGATAAATTAAAGTTATTGGGCAATTGTGGTGACCCATATGTAATTCCATACTAATTTTTCCTGAACAATATTGAGGTCTTGCCACGAATGAGGTTGTAGCAGACACGTGACTCTAGCATGGCAACGAGCCTTAGTAACGTAAGTGAAGGACAACCAGTCCCTGTTGAAATGATGGCGTCCTACTTTGAAAGTTTAACTTCCGAGTACAAAATGCGGTATTTGGAAAAAATTAAGAGATTGAAGGAAAATATCTGTATGTGCTGAATTCAAGTATCTTCGAAGGTGACGAGAAAAGTTTTCCGAAAGTACAAATAGTAAATATTTTCTATTACGTTGTTTTGGTCGAACCGCCTTTACCATACAACAGCTCGAGACATATAAAAGTCTTGAAGCAAATAACATTTTATTATCGTGGATATTCTTTTGCATGGGAATTTAGTGGGATCACTAATTAGTGAGTAATTAGGAACTCTTCAATAAAAAGTGTTTCTCTTAGTTCTGGGAAACATTTTCCAAGACTTAGAAAAATTTAGAGCAAAATCTGTTTTTCCACGCAAAATTGTGGTGAAAAAAAACAATAATTTTGATTTGCGCCCTACGTTATTTATCCGTAAATAAATTTAGCATTATAATCCCAGTCTGTAAAAAGACCTACACACCAGAAAAAAAAAATTCACTTGGAAATAATTTTATCCATTATTTGCATTTTTCCACAAAAGTGTACTTCAGCTCCAGTTAAAAATCCAGGTTACTAAAAATAAAATCAACGGTGGTTTGGGAAGGAAATATATAGAACGAAATATTAAAGTAAAAGACAAAAATCACCCAACACTGAGAGCCAAAGAATCTTAAAAGTGAAAAACTAAGTGAAAAGCCGAAAATTCGCAAAAAGTGGGTCAAGCTCTCCTAAAAAATCCAGAACAGCCGAAGAGATTTGATTCTGACTAACAGTCAGATTGGCTAAGAAATTAACTTTCAGCTCTATAAAAAGTTTCAACACCTCCTTGATCAGCCTGGAACCTTCTGAATAGAAATCCCTGAAGGTGAAAACCCCAAGCTCACAGAAGTGCAGATTGGATACCGAAGCGTTGATTTAGGAATTTTTTTGACTAAGAGATAAACTCTGAAGGGTGTTCTATCAGAAAATAGTCAGTAGCAATAAAAACTACGCAAAACAAAAGCCAACACCTTTTAAATTCAACTTGAAAACTTCGAATCAACAAGTGAAACGACTGGCCCAATAAGTACAAGCACTGCACGCCAACAGCATTTGAACAGGTAAAAGATAGGTTCCCAGCCTTACCAGAAATCACTGACTTATAGATAAAACTAACCTTTAAAAGATTTTTTACCTTTGAAGAGTCTAACTCTTCAATATTTTTGTTAACATTGATCGCTAATGATCGCATTTTACACAATAACTGCAGGACAGCCAGCTGTGTTTGTCCTTCAGGAACTTGCAAGGACCGTTGCCACTTAACTGAAACTTCTCAATGACGTCACGTGCTACATCCTCATAGAATACGGCGATATTGTTAATTATTTCGTTTTTTGCACGAACGCCTGCACTCCCGAGCAAATGAAACCGTGCAAGTCATTCATAAAGAAAGGTTAATTCCAGTCTAAAGATCTTCGTAGAGTTTTTGTAGATAACGCATCAGTAAATTTAGGAACATACCTGTTACAAAATGTAAACTACACACTCTAATGTTTCTTCGTTTCCGGTCATCAATGTTAACACTGCTGATACGTGATTGGGAACCTCAACGAACTATAGGGGGCGCTGCGCAAACGTAAACAAACTTCTCTAGTATGGGTAACACAGAGAATGGAGAGACAGAGCGTGCACAAGCCAGAGTTATGGAAATTGGTGGGCGGGGAAAAAGAACGACAGCAGAGCACCGTCGGCGCTTTATGGAACTAAACCCCACGTCTTCTCTGACGTAACGTTCCAACTGTAACGCTCATAATTCGAAATTGGTTACTTTGCTTGTTATTACTACCGTTACCACTGTGTGATTCTGTGATTATAACAACGCTTTTCGTTATTTCGTAGAAGTTATTTTCGGCGGATAATTACTTCATCTTTTATATGTAGGAAATCTTTGTCTATTTTTTAACTGTTAAAAATCGATATAAGTAAAATTTATATCAGAGTAGAGCCCTTACTGTATTTTGTTTTTCGTAATTCCATTTGATCCTTCGGGCAGATGTTTGATTCTTGATACAATTATGTCAGTTTGTTACTTTTTATTTGCCATTGCTTTGATATTTTTCCGTTGTTTATTTTCAAATTCCGGCAGTAGTATGTTGCGTTGACGTAGGTCTGCATTTTGAGAACGAAAGCTGCTACAGATTTATTAGTTTCTTTTAAGTCAGAGTTAGTACTTTATTTCTCAGTATAATTCCCGACTGCAAAGTGCTGTTCTTACGATTAAGAATATACGCCTAATTCCGTTACACCTACCGCAAAATTCCTCTGTCAATCACGCTACAGTGAACCTAACCAACTCGGGAAGTAAGGAAAATGGCGGCTCTCGCAGGGAAGGAAAGTCGAGAGAGACATTTGTAAACAAGTGGGAGGAGCATAGTTGTGACGTCACTTTTAGTTCTCATTAACAGGCCGTGGGGCCGCCAACGTCTATGTGAGTTTAACATTATGCTGTTGCCATCGGACAAAGTGGAGAATTTCCTTTACGATCTTCTAGAGTGCACACTCTGTACCTCTCTTCTCTGTGATGGGTAACGTCGCACGTGTTTCCATAAAGTCGAATGTTAGAATGGCTGGTTTGTCGCTTTCAATCCTTGTATATACCATCATGTTTTAACAGTTTTGTATTATTTCCCAGTGAGATGCCCTTGAAATAATGAAATTTGTGGACGCTTCCAAAAATTCAAGATGCATGAAAGAAGGGGAAGTGATTGTTAATGTAGGCCATATAATTTCTTGTGGAATTAAGAAGGAAGATGGAAGAGAAACTCTCATAGTTTCGCACTGCATTCAGTCCACGGCAATAACGTCGTCGCATCACTCCATCAACGGTGTTTTAGGTACAAGTAACAGTGAAATTTCTATAAAGTCATTTGAGTGCTCTTGTAAAGCGGACAGAAGTGGAACGTGTAAGCACTGTGTAGCAGTAATGCTTTACTGTAACAGGTAATTTTTATTTTTACATTTTGACGCAAGTGATATAGTAATACCGACAGGGGTGTTCTAATCCGGATTACTATTAAAAGCTGACATTTCGTTTCACAGGACCATTTTCAATACTGTCAACAATAGCATTTGTAATTTTTGAACATTCTGTTCCTAAAGTGTTTGTGAATTGGTTATTGTTGATCATCATTGGGTTCTGCGTTTTTGAACCGATGACTGTTGACAGAATATTGCAAATCTTGTTCCATAATGAAGTTAAAATTTATATGGATAACAGCAATTATTTGTTTTCAAGATTATGTAGAAATGCGGATTTTTTAATTACTACTATGCAATAGAAACATGCTGCCTTGTTTATTATTCATTCAAAGACTTTACTAGGTTAGTAGCATTTCACAGGAAGGATTTCCAACGCAAGGCACAAACGTTTATACAAACTTGTGAAAAACATAGCCGAAACCTTGGGAACGACATTGCGGGACACAACAATATGATTTGTTCTTCTTCACGGAATTCTCCATTATACAACTCTCTAATTCCAGAATGAATGCAAAACTACACCAAACTACGACAACTGCACGTAATGAGCGATCTACCAACAGCCAAGCATTGAGCCAAAAACGTTACCCGTACTACAGTAATTCTTCCTTTTGCCGCTAGAGGGAAAGCGGACCGCTGAGATTGCCAATAACCATAAATTTTGGCGCTTCTGAATAAATGTTTTTATAATTCTGACCCCACTTCGTTCACTCAGGTGGCAATCTATAATAGGACACATCATTATCACTCTCACTTTGATTACCGCAGCCGAAAATAGCACATAACACTATCTTCCTTAACGCTCCACAATGCAAATCCAAGCAGTGAAACGTACACCAGTTGATCACCGGCAGGGACGGATTTCCGGCTAGGCGCACTAGGCTAGCGCCTAGGGCCTCGCCGTTTCAGGGGCCCCGAAAACTAATAATTGGATTTTCAGTTTTGGTTTTCGCGGACCGAAGCAAATCAATCCTTAAAGCGACTACTTTGTATTGTCAATTGATATTTTACTTTCTCGTATTAATAATAACATATTTTTTCTTGCTGTTCTTGATATTCCGAATTTTCGAGTTCTTATCGATGTACTTATTTTGAAAGGAACGGTTAAAATAAGTTTGAGTTCCTTGTAGTGGTTGGTAAAGAAGGTATTCACGCTTCTCACACTTTTCATTGTTTAAGGAGAATTCTTAACAGGCCTGCTATGCTATAAATTGCTTTCATGCTAGTTCCAGCCTCTGTGTTGGAACCTTCCCACCTTCTTCTGTGTTGGAACTTTCCCACCTTCTTCCCGAGTTGCGATGAGGAGTATTTGTAAAAACTTTCCTGATGATCGGGCGTGTTTGCTGTTAATTGTTTTTTCCTTCGTGGTAGGATAATCAATGAAGAAAGAAATATTCTTCACAGGACAACTCTTCTTAGGACAATCAAGTTTCTTCTCTGCCCTAATCCCTCTAAACCATCTTAAACCAAAAGAGTTATTAATATTTAGGCTGAAAAAATAAAGAAATTCGAGAATATCTCACTATCTTATTTAATAGTATTAAAAGTAATTTATATTGTATTGCAACAGCATTTTCTCATTACTTTCTGCTCCCTTCGTTTAATACTGATAATTATCAAGTATTCTCACCTTTTCTATTCCTTAAATCGACTTAAAACTAGCTTTTGAAAAAGCAATAAAAAGTTTCAATGATACTCAAAAACCTGCAGTTCCTACTTTACCATTTTCAAACCGGATCTTTTGCATTTAATTTGTGTGCTATAACGAAGTAAATTTCTCCGTCATTTTTGGTCTACGCCGGGATTCAAACCCGAGTACGCTTATTCCGGAACAAGTCGCTCTACCAACTGAGCTACGCAGACATGTATTCTGATTCCTATCTGCCTTTATGTCATGTGCGTCCTGCTGGCAGGTACGTCACAGTTCTTCTGCTTCTGATAACTGCAGTGCAGGTATAAATTGGATACTGGTATTTAAAGTGCCAAACCTAACATCCATTGATTCCCTATTAGCCTCAAAATTCTGTTTCTGATAACTGCAGTGCAGGTATAAATGGGATACGGGTATTTAAAGTGCCAAACCTAACATCCATTGATTCCCTATTAGCCTCAAAATTCTGTTTCTGATAACTGCAGTGCAGGTATAAATGGGATACGGGTATTTAAAGTGCCAAACCTAACATCCATTGATTCCCTATTAGCCTCAAAATTCTGCTTCTGATAACTGCAGTGCAGGTATAAATTGGATACTGGTATTTAAAGTGCCAAACCTAACATCCATTGATTCCCTATTAGCCTCAAAATTCTGTTTCTGATAACTGCAGTGCAGGTATAAATGGGATACAGGTATTTAAAGTGCCAAACCTAACATCCATTGATTCCCTATTAGCCTCAAAATTCTGTTTCTGATAACTGCAGTGCAGGTATAAATGGGATACGGGTATTTAAAGTGCCAAACCTAACATCCATTGATTCCCTATTAGCCTCAAAATTCTGTTTCTGATAACTGCAGTGAAGGTATAAATGGGATACGGGTATTTAAAGTGCCAAACCTAACATCCATTGATTCCCTATTAGCCTCAAAATTATGTTTATGATAACTGCAGTGCATGAAGTCTATGGGATATTAAAAGTGCCGAACTTAATATCCATTGATTTCCTGTTATCCGCAAAATTTTTTTTTTGAAATATCTCTGAAATCAAAAATTTCGATGTGCCCGGACAGACAAAATTATTACGCTAGCACTGTTTCTTACAGAACGTTTTAATAATAGGAAGCGATGGCATTTAAAAAAATTCAAAATCCGTTTTCCTGACTAGCCCCCCCCTTTTTTTTTGTTAATCTGACGGATGAAAATTTCTGAAGGGATAAGAAGGGGGAGGGGGCCCCTGAACCTTTTAGTGCCTAGGGCCCCAAAAGATCTAAAGTCTCCTTTGATCACCAGGGCGTCTGCTACCTTGCTGTGACGTCACGCGCATACGGTCTATAGCATTTTCAGATGCCGTGTGATTGGAGAGTTATGCTTTGAAAGTAAGGAGAATTCAAAGCGCCTTGACAGGACAAAGAAAAAAAAGGGGCGGAAACTTTTTCAGAATTGTAGGAGTAGATGCATAAGCGTTAAGGAAGGAAATTGTAATATCCTACGAGAGAGAAACCACGTTCTTCTCGATGGTGCAATTAAAATATCTGAGTCAGAATATTGTGCTCTTTAGAACGATTTTCCAGCAATGTAATTAATGTTAAAAATAAAACTATTCCTTTCTTAAATGTTCTATCTCATTGCTCTTTCTCTGGACTATTATGAACCTACATCTAGATTTACAAGATAACAGGGCATTTCTTATAGTTGATAGAAGCAAGGTCAAAAGACAGTAAGGTTTGCTCATCCCGCCTTCCTCGCAGACGACTAATCGTGACGTCACTGAATGACGTCACCGTCCTAACATGTGAATCGTAGATCGGAACTGTAGCTATGTAGGAAGATGTCTTGTCAGCAATTTTTATAACTCAAGCACAGAACAAAAGCTTATGGAAAAGCAAGGTTAACAGAGAGTAAGGTTTGCTCAACCCGCCTTCCTCGCAGACGAATAATCGTGACGTCATTGAGGGACATTTTTTTTTTTTTTTTTTTTGATTGGAGGTTTAACGACCACCGTGAGCAACTCAATGGGCTATAAGCAGTCGCCCGTCCCTAATTTAGGGTCACTGGTTCCAGGGAAGGGAGAGAGCCAGTGCCGTAAGACAAACACAACATCCATGCCCGACCGGGATTTGAACCCGGACCCCTTACGGACGAATGATCAGAGGCCAACGCCTTAGACCACTGCGCCACCGGGGCGGCTGAGGGACATCACCGTCCTAACATGTGAATCGTAGATCTGAATTGTAGCTATGGAGGAAGATGTCTTGTCAACAATTTTTATTACTCGAACACAGAACAAAAGCTTATGTAAAAGCAAGGTTAATAGACAGTAAGGTTTGCTCATCCCGCCTTCCTCGCAGACAAATAATCGTGACGTCACTGAGTGACATCACCGTCCTAACATGTGAATCGTAGATCTGAACTGCAGCTATGGAACAAGATATCTTGTCAGCAATTTTTATAACTCAAATACAGAACAAAGGCTTACGCAAAAGCAAGGTTAATAGACAGTAAAGTTTGGCTCATCCCGCCTTCTTCGCAGACGAATAATCGTGACGTCACCGTCCTAACATATGAATCGTAGATCTGAACTGTAGCTATGGAGTAAGATATCTTGTCAGCAATTTTTATAACTCAAATACAGAACAAAAGTTTGCTCATCCCGCCTTCTTCGCAGACGAATAATCGTGACGTCACTGAGTGACATCACCGTCCTAACATGTGAATCGTAGATCCGAACTGTAGCTATGGAGGAAGATGTCTTGTCAGCAATTTTTATAACTCAAACACAGAACAAAAACTTAGGCAAAAGCACATTCACATTAAATACAGAAGAAGTTCACAGTCAGTGAATGTTTTAGTGCCGCCACGGTGGCGCAGTGGTCTAAGGCGCTGGCCTCTGATCATTCGTCCGTAAGGGGTCCGGGTTCGAATCCCGGTCAGGCATGGATGTTGTGTTTGTCTTACGGCACTGGCTCTTTCCCTTCCCTGGAACCAGTGACCCTAAATTAGGGACGGGCGACTGCTTATAGCCCATTGAGTTGCTCACGGTGGTCGTTAAATATCCAAAAGAAAAAGAAAATATTTTAGTAAAGGAGATATCAAAAATACCTCCCACACATGTTTGTTACGTAAAGGGCGGGAAAACGGTTGCACTTTCATATGTTAATTTAGTTACAAGGGGAATTTTTGCTGTTTTTATATAAATTTAGAAGGTAAAACGCACAGCAAGACATATTATTGTCATATAATAAAGAGTTTCTGTCTGTACTACCGAATCAGAACACTTTCATGTAGTTCCGGATTCCGCTTTGTTTACAAACAATCTGATCACACCCCACGTGAAAGAAAGTAGTTCACGATAAATTTCACGCGTATCTTCTTTAGAATTTCGTTACAATAGACGCCCTAATGAATTTTTATTTGAAAATACATTTTCTGAAGGAAATATGTCGAAAATCAATACTACGTTTTTCTGTTTTTATCCGGAGATAGTGTATTTCTTAAGCGACGCTATTTCCGACTTTTGTTCTGAAAGTTTAAGTGGCAAAGATTGACGCCTCATTTTCTGATAGTATTCATTTGGATTTTATAAATTATGCCGTTTCACTCATTTAACAGCCAATCACACAAAAAGAATTACAGATCCTGACAGGGGTACAAAGAAACGTGGCGATTCAGTAGTATCACGGTGGCAATTTGGACAGGCCGCCCCGGTGGCGCAGTGGTCTAAGGCGTTGGCCTCTGATCATTCGTCCGTAAGGGGTCCGGGTTCGAATCCCGGTCAGGCATGGGTGTTGTGTTTGTCTTACGGCACTGGCTCTATCCCTTCCCTGGAACCAGTGACCCTAAATTAGGGACGGGCGACTGCTTATAGCCCATTGAGTTGCTCACGGTGGTCGTTAAACCTCCCATAAAAAAAAAAAAAAAAAAAATTTGGACAGTGACGTCACAAAGCAATCACCGGAAGTGCAGAATGAGCATAACCTTGCCATCTACTAACTTTGTAAAAAAAGAATTGCGGAAAGGTTTCTGAGAATTCAGAATTTTCCGTTAACACATCTTAGAAATGGCAATTTACAGTCAACATGAGAACGAAATCGCAGAAACGTTTTTGAAAATTCAGAATTTTCTGGGCATACGAAAAATCCGTGAAATTCAAGTTCGTTTCCGTCATTTCACGGAAAAGGTTGTATCAGAAATATGCTTCGTTAAGTGTAGTGGTTAGCATACCCGGGCGTTTTCTGGGAGACGCGTGTTCGAGTCCCGCTCCAGGAAGATAAAAAAAAAATCAATTTTCATGAAAGGAATCACGGGAAGTGCCTCGTCAGTTTCAATTTTTTTTATTTTTTTTACGGTGTATACCTTAGAAGAATTTTTGGTCCCTATTAGCAGCAAGACCACACTCTGCATTCCCCTTCCACCGCGCATGTCAGAAAACACAAGATTAGTTGCACATTTAATACAAATCCTTTTCTGTCCTTAAGTCACTTTGTTCTTCCTGATTTGCACAACGTTTGTGTTCACGCAAATTCTAAATTTTTCCTTATCGAGGTATTCGTGAAAATTTCCTTTTCCTATATTGTGCTTCTTTTGGTAAATTGCCATGAAATCCCAATTTACCTTCAAACAGTGGCGTAGCCAGAAATTTCTTAAAGGGGATGGGGGTCCATGGGTTAGGTTCATTGGCGAAAGCCTTATATATACATATACACACTCTGAGTCACATTGTTGTGACCACCTCCTACTTCTAACGTCAACAACGCGTAGCCAATGATAGAAGGCCCGTGTCGTGAGCTGGCTTGGAGGGTATATAGGATGTGCTGTAGGCATTCTAAAAACATAGGGCCGTGGGTAGCCTAGTGGTCAGTGTTCGTGACTGCCATGGAGATAACCTCAGGTTCGATCCTGGGCAGGTACGAACGTTCGTACCACTAAATACCCGCCGTGCGTCAGTTGGGCACGTTAAGCCGTCGGACCCCGGGTACTGGACCCCCGGTAATAAACAAGGGCGTCTTCCTTCCCCTTTCTACCTCGCTTCCGTGTCACTTTCCTATCGGGCACTGTAGCCCAAATCTCCTAGCTTCCTATTTCTAAGGGTTGTTTAAGACCTGGGGTAAGACACTCCCTTCCTAAAATCCTCTACATATTATCTGATCTGATCTGATCTGATCTAAAAACATGGGGGGTCCGCGGATGGCCTAATGGTCAGCGTTCGTGGCTGCCTTGGAGAAGACCTCGGGTTCGATCCCCGGCAGGTACGAATGTTCGAACCACTAAATATCCGCCGTGCGTCAGATGGGCACGTTAAGCCGTCGGACCCAGGGTACTGGCCCCCGGAAATAAATAAGGGCGTCTTCCTCCCCCTTTCTACCTCGCTTCCTTGTCACTTTCCTATCGGGCACTCTAGCCCAAATCTCCTAGCTTCCTACTTCTAAGGATTGTTTAAGACCTGGGGTCAGGCACTTTCTTCCTAAAATCCTCTACATATGATCTGATCTGATCTACTAGAGCATTGAATGGGCACGTTAAGCCGTTGGACCCCGGGTACTGGACCACCGGTAGTAAATAAGGGCGTCTTCTACCTCACTTCCGTGTCCCTTTCCTATCGGGCACTCTAGCCCGAATCTCCTAGCTTCCTATTTCTAAGGGTTGTTTAAGACCTGGGGTCAGACACTCCCTTCCTAAAATCCTCTACATATGATCTGATCTGATCTACTAGAGCATTGAATGGGCACGTTAAGCCGTCGGACCCCGGGTACTGGACCCCCGGTAGTAAATAAGGGCGTCTTCTACCTCACTTCCGTGTCCCTTTCCTATCGGGCACTCTAGCCCAAATCTCCTAGCTTCCTATTTCTAAGGGCTGTTTAAGACCTGGGGTCAGACACTCCCTTCCTAAAATCCTCTACATATGATCTGATCTGATCTACTAGAGCATTGAATGGGCACGTTAAGCCGTCGGACCCCGGGTACTGGACCCCCGGTAGTAAATAAGGGCGTCTTCTACCTCACTTCCGTGTCCCTTTCCTATCGGACACTCTAGCCCAAATCTCCTAGCTTCCTATTTCCAAGGGTTGTTTAAGACCTGGGGTCAGACACTCCCTTCCTAAAATCCTCTACATATGATCTGATCTGATCTGATCTAATCTACTAGAGCATTGAATGGGCACGTTAAGCCATCGGACCCAGGGTACTGGACCCCCGATAGTAAATAAGGGCGTCTTCTACCTCACTTCCGTGTCCCTTTCCTATCGGACACTCTAGCCCAAATCTCCTAGCTTCCTATTTCCAAGGGTTGTTTAAGACCTGGGGTCAGACACTCCCTTCCTAAAATCCTCTACATATGATCTGATCTGATCTGATCTAATCTACTAGAGCATTGAATGGGCACGTTAAGCCGTCGGACCCCGGGTACTGGACCCCCGGTAGTAAATAAGGGCGTCTTCTACCTCGCTTCCGTGTGACTTTCCTGTCGGGCATTCTAGCCGAAATCTCCTAGCTTCCTATTTCTAAGGGTTGTTTAAGACCTGGAGTCAGACACTCCTTCCTAAAATCCTCTACATATGATCTGATCTGATCTGGTAGAGCATTGAATGGGCACGTTAAGCCGTCGGACCCCGGGTACTGGCCCCCTTTAATAAATAAGGCGTCTTCCTCCCCCTTTCTACCTCGCTTCCTTGTCACTTTATTATCGGGCACTCTAGCCCAAATCTCCTAGCTTCCTATTTCCAAGGGTTGCTTAAGACCTGGGTTCAGACACTCCCTTCCTAAAATCCTCTACATATGATCTGATCTGATCTACTAGAGCATTGAATGGGCACGTTAAGCCGTGGGACCCCGGGTACTGGCCCCCCGGTAGTAAATAAGGGCGTCTTCTACCTCGCTTCCTTGTCCCTTTCCTATCGGGCACTGTAGCCCAAATCTCCTAGCTTCCTATTTCTAAGGGTTGTTTAAGACCTGGGGTAAGACACTCCCTTCCTAAAATCCTCTACATATTATCTGATCTGATCTGATCTGATCTAAAAACATGGAGGGTCCGCGGATGGCCTAATGGTCAGCGTTCGTGGCTGCCTTGGAGAAGACCTCGGGTTCGATCCCCGGCAGGTACGAATGTTCGAACCACTAAATATCCGCCGTGCGTCGGATGGGCACGTTAAGCCGTTAGACCCCGGGTACTGGCCCCCTTTAATAAATAAGGCGTCTTCCTCCCCCTTTCTACCTCGCTTCCTTGTCACTTTATTA
Source organism: Macrothele yani (assembly GCA_039090855.1). Taxonomy (NCBI): domain Eukaryota; kingdom Metazoa; phylum Arthropoda; class Arachnida; order Araneae; family Macrothelidae; genus Macrothele; species Macrothele yani. Next base: position 15,236,731 of record CM077031.1, on the reverse strand, counting down.
TCGGGCACTCTAGCCCAAATTTCCTAGCTTCCTATTTCCAAGGGTTGCTTAAGACCTGGGTTCAGACACTCCCTTCCTAAAATCCTCTACATATGATCTGATCTGATCTACTAGAGCATTGAATGGGCACGTTAAGCCGTGGGACCCCGGGTACTGGTCCCCCGGTAGTAAATAAGGGCTTCTTTTACCTCGCTTCCTTGTCCCTTTCCTATCGGGCACTCTAGCCCAAATCTCCTAGCTTCCTATTTCTAAGGGTTGTTTAAGACCTGGGGTCAGACACTCCCTTCCTAAAATCCTCTACATATGATCTGATCTGATCTACTAGAGCATTGAATGGGCACGTTAAGCCGTCGGACCCCGGGTACTGGCCCTCCGGTAGTAAACAAGGGCGTCTTCTACCTCGCTTCCGTGTCACTTTCCTGTCGGGCATTCTAGCCGAAATCTCCTAGCTTCCTATTTCTAAGGGTTGTTTAAGACCTGGAGTCAGACACTCCTTCCTAAAATCCTCTACATATGATCTGATCTGATCTGGTAGAGCATTGAATGGGCACGTTAAGCCGTCGGACCCCGGGTACTGGCCCCCCGGTAGTAAATAAAGGGCGTCTTCCTCCCCCTTTCTACCTCGCTTCCGTGTCACTTTCCTATCGGGCACTCTAGCCCAAATCTCCTAGCTTCCTATTTCTAAGGGTTGTTTAAGACCTGGGGTCAGACACTCCCTTCCTAAAATCCTCTACATATGATCTGATCTGATCTACTAGAGCATTGAATGGGCACGTTAAGCCGTCGGACCCCGGGTACTGGCCCCCGGTAGTAAATAAGGGCGTCTTCTACCTCGCTTCCGTGTCACTTTCCTATCGGGCACTCTAGCCCAAATCTCCTAGCTTCCTATTTCTAAGGGTTGTTTAAGACCTGGGGTCAGACACTCCCTTCCTAAAATCCTCTACATATGATCTGATCTGATCTACTAGAGCATTGAATGGGCACGTTAAGCCGTCGGACCCCGGGTACTGGCCCTCCGGTAGTAAATAAGGGCGTCTTCTACCTCGCTTCCGTGTCACTTTCCTATCGGGCACTCTAGCCCAAATCTCCTAGCTTCCTATTTCTAAGGGTTGTTTAAGACCTGGGGTCAGACACTCCCTTCCTAAAATCCTCTACATATGATCTGATCTGATCTACTAGAGCATTGAATGGGCACATTAAGCCGTCGGACCCCGGGTACTGGCCCCCCGGTAGTAAATAAAGGGCGTCTTCTACCTCGCTTCCGTGTCACTTTCCTATCGGGCACTCTAGCCCAAATCTCCTAGCTTCCTATTTCTAAGGGTTGTTTAAGACCTGGGGTCAGACACTCCCTTCCTAAAATCCTCCACATATCTGATCTGATCTACTAGAGCATTGAATGGGCACGTTAAGCCGTCGGACCCCGGGTACTGGCCCCCCGGTAGTAAATAAGGGCGTCTTCTACCTCGCTTCCGTGTCACTTTCCTATCGGGCACTCTAGCCCAAATCTCCTAGCTTCCTATTTCTAAGGGTTGTTTAAGACCTGGGGTCAGACACTCCCTTCCTAAAATCCTCTACATATGATCTGATCTGATCTACTAGAGCATTGAATGGGCACATTAAGCCGTCGGACCCCGGGTACTGGCCCCCCGGTAGTAAATAAGGGCGTCTTCTACCTCGCTTCCGTGTCACTTTCCTATCGGGCACTCTAGCCCAAATCTCCTAGCTTCCTATTTCTAAGGGTTGTTTAAGACCTGGGGTCAGACACTCCCTTCCTAAAATCCTCTACATATGATCTGATCTGATCTGATCTAATCTACTAGAGCATTGAATGGGCACATTAAGCCGTCGGACCCCGGGTACTGGCCCCCCGGTAGTAAATAAGGGCGTCTTCTACCTCGCTTCCGTGTCACTTTCCTATCGGGCACTCTAGCCCAAATCTCCTAGCTTCCTATTTCTAAGGGTTGTTTAAGACCTGGGGTCAGACACTCCCTTCCTAAAATCCTCTACATATGATCTGATCTGATCTACTAGAGCATTGAATGGGCACATTAAGCCGTCGGACCCCGGGTACTGGCCCCCCGGTAGTAAATAAGGGCGTCTTCTACCTCGCTTCCGTGTCACTTTCCTATCGGGCACTCTAGCCCAAATCTCCTAGCTTCCTATTTCTAAGGGTTGTTTAAGACCTGGGGTCAGACACTCCCTTCCTAAAATCCTCTACATATGATCTGATCTAATCTACTACAGCATTGAATGGGCACGTTAAGCCGTCGGACCCCGGGTACTGGCCCCCGGTAGTAAATAAGGGCGTCTTCTACCTCGCTTCCGTGTCACTTTCCTGTCGGGCACTCTAGCCCAAATCTCCTAGCTTCCTATTTCTAAGGGTTGTTTAAGACCTGGGGTCAGACACTCCCTTCCTAAAATCGTCTACATATGATTTGATCTGATCTAAAAACATGGGCTGCGTGTGGCCTAGTGGGCAACGTTTGTGACTGCCACGGAAATTATCTCAGGTTCGATCCGAGGCAGATACGAACGCTCGATCCACTAAACATCCGCCGTGCGTCGGATGGGCACGTTAAGCCGTCGGAAATCCCGGGTACTGGCCCTCCGGTAATAAATAAGGGCGTCTTCCTCCCCCTTTCTACCTCGCTTCTTTGTCAGTTTCCTATCGGGCACTCTAGCCCAAATCTCCTAGCTTCCTATTTCTAAGGGTTGTTTAAGACCTGGGGTCAGATACTCCCTCCATAAAATATCCTACATATGATCTGATCTGTTCTAAAAACATATCACTCGTTGCTGTCATGGATAAAAGGAGCGATTTATCAGATTTGCAAAAAGGGATGATTATCGGGTTTCAGGCCAAGGGTGGAAGCATTTCTGAAACAGCGCAGTTTACGACCTGTTCGCGTGCAGCTGTGGTTAAAGATGTGTCGTGATTGGAGAAATGGCACCATTGTAAATAAGCGACGTGGAAACTGCGGAGCAGCACGTGCGCTTGACGTGAGAAGTGAACGTAGGCTTCGAAGGTGCGCGAGGGCCCATCGACACGCTACAGTGGAGCAACTCACTGGCCGAATGAACCAGGGAGCTACCGGAAGAGTGTCTAAAACGAAAGTTCAGCGAACCCTGCTGCGTATATGACCATCCGATGCTGACGGAGCGGTCACTGCACCTATGCTAACGGAGGTGCATCGGCAGAAAATGCTTACATTTGTACGGTAGTATCGGGATTGGACCTCCGCTGATTGGGAAAGGATTGTCATCTCCGATGAGTCACCTTTTCTGCTTCATCGAGCGGATTGACGTTGGCGTATAAGGCGAGAAACATCGAAGGACAAACACTCTTCAACCATTGCTGGAAGAACACAAGCTGGTGGGGGCAGCGTTATGGTCTGGGGAATGTTTTTGTGGCATTCCCTGGGTTTACTCATACCTGCGGAAGGCAGTGTGGACGGAATTCGTTATAAATCCATCCTTGCAGACCACACACACCCATACATGCTGATTGTCTTCCCTGTGGCGGATGGGATCTTCCAGCACGACAATGCGACGTGTCACACAGCTAGAAATGCCCGAGAGTGGTTGGAAGAGCACCATGAAGACTTCAAAGTACTTCCCTGGCCTCCTAATTACCCAGACTTAAACCCAATTGAGCATTTGTGGGACCACTTCGATCGTGTTGTTCGCTCAATGGATCCTCCATCACGCACCCTCCAGCAGTTGTCAGATGCACTGCAGTCAGCATGGCTCCACATATCTGTGAACACCTTCCAGCACCTCATTGAGTCACTCCCAGCCGGTCTAACTGCTGTCCGCGCTGCACACGGCGGTTACTCTGGATATCAGCTAGTGGTTACAATAATGTGACTTGACACGTATATCGCTTTAAATTCGTGCTAAATCTCCCCTCATGAGGGTCCGGATCCCAGGACCCCTCCCCTTACTCTTGGCTGCGCCTACGGTTCCAAAGTTAAGGGGTACCAGACCTGCGAAAGAGTTGCTTTTGAACTCTTTACACTGGCTCGAAATTCGTTTTCACAATAATTTCCGGTAGGAAATTTTTTCCAAAACAACTGGAAATTTTCAGGAGTCACAATATAATTTTTATTTTCAAGTGGCTTGGAACAAGAATAATTTTTCAGTGTCTGAAATGGTCGAAATTTTTTCATCCGAGTTTGGCTTTAAAATTTATTTTTCAAATATTCCAGGAAATTTATGAAATAACTTTGAAATCGGAAAGTGCGAAAATCAACTCTTTTCTAAAACAACAAGGTGTAATTTGTAATACGTAAAAGTGCTGCTCTCCGGTGGGATTTAAAAAAATTTCACAACTTCCTCCTCCCAGATAATTTATAATTAACTGAAAATCGAAAGGTGCTGTTTTTCAAAATTATAAGAAAATATACTGAAAATCGGAAGGTGTGATTTTTTTCAAATTTATGAGCGGGTTTCCAAAATAAAAAGGTGTAATTTGCAAATGCATGAAATTGTTCTTGTTTATCTCCTCCGTCGGGGAGAAGGATTTAAAAAATATTTTCCATAAATTTCTCCTCCGATGAAATTTATAAAGTAACTGAGAAATCAAAAGATGCGGAAAAAAAATAGTTTCCCAAAATAATAAGGTGTAATTTGCAATTAGTGCAATTGTTTTTCCTAGTTTTTTCCTTTGGGCTTTAAAATATTTTTTCCAAATTTCTCCTCCCAAGAATTTTATAAAATAATTGAGAAATTAAAAGGTGTGAAAAGATAAATAATTAAGAAATCACATTTTTATAAATAATTGAGAAATTAAAAGGAGATTTAAAAAACGTGTAACTGGAAAACAAGGAGACATTAAAAAACAGTGGTTCTACGCAAAAATTATCTTTGTAGATTAGTTTAGGTCTCCAAACTGTCCTAAAATCCGTTGTAAATATTTCACGTGTTTAAACTTTTGAAAAATAAAATTATAAATATTTTCTACTTTTCTGAGAGACAGCTGGGAAAAGTTAAGGCAGGTTTTTTTTTTAATTTCAGGTTTAACGACCACAGTGAGCAACTCAATGGGCTCTAAGCAATCGCCCGTCCCTAAATTAGGGCCACTGACTCCAGGGAAGGGAGAGAGCCAGGGCCGTAAGACAAATACAACATCCATGCCTCACCGGGATTCGAACCCGGACCCATCTCCGACGAATAGTTGGAAGCCATCACTGCGCCAACGGGGCGGCATTAAGCCGTTTAAATGTTTCAATAACCAAAAGTACGAAAGTAATTTCTGTAATCGCAAAACAAGCGCGTTACATTAATAGCTCCACCACCCCACCCCCTTCCCCTGTTTATCTAGTTTAGCAATACAAAATTTGCAAAATCATTACGGAAAATTTGAAGGAAATTAATATTTGGAAGTTAAAGAATTTAAAAAAATATCTTAGAGAAATCTCAAAAAAAAAAAAAAAAAAAAGAAAGAAAAGACGTGTAAGAGCGGAACCGACAAAAGAGTTTCCCTAATTTTGTTTGTTAATTTATAAAACATATATCTGGCTTCCCTTGGAATCCAATCTAAATCTAAAATTCTAGGTCATTTAGAGGTTTCCCTTGGAATCCAATCTAAAATCTAAATTTCTAGGTCATTTTAGATTGGATTCCAAGGGACAGGAAAAGACCCAGAAGAAGACCACATGGGAGATGGGTGGATGAAATTCGAAAGTATGCAGGAGTGACATGGAGGAGCAAGACAGACCGTTCTGGAGGAAACTTGGGGAGACCTTCGTCCAGCAGTGGAATGATGATGGTCGACAATAATGATGATGGTATCTGGTTTAGCAATGCAAAATTTAGAAACTTATTTCGGAAAATTTGAAGGAAATTAATATTTTCAAGTTAAAGAATTTAAAAATATTTTACAGAAATCTTCAAAAATAAAATAGCCGTGTAAGACGGAACAGACAAAAAAGTTTCCCTAATTCCTTAGAAAAAATATATCTGGTTAAACAGTGCAAAATTTAGAAACCTATTACGGAAAATTTGAAGGAAAGTAATATTTGGAAGTTAAAGAATTTAAAAAATATCTTAGAGGAATCTCAAAAAAAAAAAAAAAAAAAAAAAAAAAAAGACGTGTAAGAGCGGAACCGACAAAAGAGTTTCCCTAATTTTGTTTGTTAATTTATTAATAAAACATATATCTGGTTTCCCTTGGAATCCAATCTAAATCTAAAATTTTAGGTCATTTAGAGGTTTCCCTTGGAATCCAATCTAAAATCTAAATTTCTAGGTCATTTTAGATTGGATTCCAAGGGACAGGAAAAGACCCAGAAGAAGACCACATGGGAGATAGGTGGATGAAATTCGAAAGTATGCAGGAGTGACATGGAGGAGACTGGCACAAGACAGACCGTTGTGGAGGAAACTTGGGGAGACCTTCGTCCAGCAGTGGATTGATGATGGTCGACAATAATGATGATGATATCTGGTTTAGCAATGCAAAATTTAGAAACTTATTTCGGAAAATTTGAAGGAAATTAATATTTTCAAGTTAAAGAATTTAAAAATATTTTACAGAAATCTTCAAAAATAAAATAGCCGTGTAAGACGGAACAGACAAAAGAGTTTCCCTAATTCCTTAGAAAAAATATATCTGGTTAAGCAATGTAAAATTTAGAAACCTATTACGGAAAATTTGAAGGAAATTAATATTTTCAAGTTAAAGAATTTAAAAATATCGTATAGAAATCTTCAAAAATAAAATAGCCGTGTAAGACGGAACAGACAAAAGAGTTTCTCTAATTCCTCAGAAAAAATATATCTAGCGTTAAGCAATGCCAAATATAGAAACTTATTACGGAAAATTTGAAGGAAATTAATATTTTCAAGTTAAAGAATTTAAAAATATTTTACAGAAATCTTCAAAAATAAAATAGCCGTGTAAGACGGAACAGACAAAAGAGTTTCCCTAATTCCTTAGAAAAAATATATCTGGTTAAGCAATGTAAAATTTAGAAACCTATTACGGAAAATTTGAAGGAAATTAATATTTTCAAGTTAAAGAATTTAAAAATATCGTATAGAAATCTTCAAAAATAAAATAGCCGTGTAAGAGCGGAACAGACAAAAGAGTTTCTCTAATGCCTCAGAAAAAATATATCTAGCGTTGCAATGCCAAATATAGAAACTTATTTCGGAAATTTTGAAGGAAATTAATATTTTCAAGTTAAAGAATTTAAAAATATTTTACAGAAATCTTCAAAAATAAAATAGCCGTGTAAGACGGAACAGACAAAAGAGTTTCTCTAATTCCTTAGAAAAAATATATCTAGCGTTAAGCAATGCCAAATATAGAAACCTATTTCGGAAAATTTGAAGGAAATTAATATTTTCAAGTTAAAGAATTTAAAAATATTTTACAGAAATCTTCAAAAATAAAATAGCCGTGTAAGACGGAACAGACAAAAAAGTTTCCCTAATTCCTTAGAAAAAATATATCTGGTTAAGCAATGTAAAATTTAGAAACCTATTACGGAAAATTTGAAGGAAATTAATATTTTCAAGTTAAAGAATTTAAAAAATATCTTAGAGGAATCTCAAAAAAAGAAAAAAAAAAAAAAAGACGTGTAAGAGCGGAACCGACAAAAGAGTTTCCCTAATTTTGTTTGTTAATTTATTAATAAAACATATATCTGGTTTCCCTTGGAATCCAATCTAAATCTAAAATGTTAGGTCATTTAGAGGTTTCCCTTGGAATCCAATCTAAAATCTAAATAAAAATATCGTATAGAAATCTTCAAAAATAAAATAGCCGTGTAAGAGCGGAACAGACAAAAGAGTTTCTCTAATGCCTCAGAAAAAATATATCTAGCGTTGCAATGCCAAATATAGAAACTTATTTCGGAAATTTTGAAGGAAATTAATATTTTCAAGTTAAAGAATTTAAAAATATTTTACAGAAATCTTCAAAAATAAAATAGCCGTGTAAGACGGAACAGACAAAAAAGTTTCCCTAATTCCTTAGAAAAAATATATCTGGTTAAGCAATGTAAAATTTAGAAACCTATTACGGAAAATTTGAAGGAAATTAATATTTTCAAGTTAAAGAATTTAAAAAATATTTTACAGAAATCTTCAAAAATAAAATAGCCGTGTAAGACGGAACAGACAAAAAAGTTTCCCTAATTCCTTAGAAAAAATATATCTGGTTAAGCAATGTAAAATTTAGAAACCTATTACGGAAAATTTGAAGGAAATTAATATTTTCAAGTTAAAGAATTTAAAAATATTTTACAGAAATCTTCAAAAATAAAATAGCCGTGTAAGACGGAACAGACAAAAAAGTTTCCCTAATTCCTTAGAAAAAATATATCTGGTTAAGCAATGTAAAATTTAGAAACCTATTACGGAAAATTTGAAGGAAATTAATATTTTTAAGTTAAAGAATTTAAAAATATCGTATAGAAATCTTCAAAAATAAAATAGCCGTGTAAGAGCGGAACAGACAAAAGAGTTTCTCTAATGCCTCAGAAAAAATATATCTAGCGTTGCAATGCCAAATATAGAAACTTATTTCGGAAATTTTGAAGGAAATTAATATTTTCAAGTTAAAGAATTTAAAAATATTTTACAGAAATCTTCAAAAATAAAATAGCCGTGTAAGACGGAACAGACAAAAAAGTTTCCCTAATTCCTTAGAAAAAATATATCTGGTTAAGCAATGTAAAATTTAGAAACCTATTACGGAAAATTTGAAGGAAATTAATATTTTCAAGTTAAAGAATTTAAAAATATTTTACAGAAATCTTCAAAAATAAAATAGCCGTGTAAGACGGAACAGACAAAAAAGTTTCCCTAATTCCTTAGAAAAAATATATCTGGTTAAGCAATGTAAAATTTAGAAACCTATTACGGAAAATTTGAAGGAAATTAATATTTTCAAGTTAAAGAATTTAAAAAATATCGTATAGAAATCTTCAAAAATAAAATAGCCGTGTAAGAGCGGAACAGACAAAAGAGTTTCTCTAATGCCTCAGAAAAAATATATCTAGCGTTGCAATGCCAAATATAGAAACTTATTTCGGAAATTTTGAAGGAAATTAATATTTTCAAGTTAAAGAATTTAAAAATATTTTACAGAAATCTTCAAAAATAAAATAGCCGTGTAAGACGGAACAGACAAAAAAGTTTCCCTAATTCCTTAGAAAAAATATATCTGGTTAAGCAATGTAAAATTTAGAAACCTATTACGGAAAATTTGAAGGAAATTAATATTTTCAAGTTAAAGAATTTAAAAATATTTTACAGAAATCTTCAAAAATAAAATAGCCGTGTAAGACGGAACAGACAAAAAAGTTTCCCTAATTCCTTAGAAAAAATATATCTGGTTAAGCAATGTAAAATTTAGAAACCTATTACGGAAAATTTGAAGGAAATTAATATTTTCAAGTTAAAGAATTTAAAAATATCGTATAGAAATCTTCAAAAATAAAATAGCCGTGTAAGAGCGGAACAGACAAAAGAGTTTCTCTAATGCCTCAGAAAAAATATATCTAGCGTTGCAATGCCAAATATAGAAACTTATTTCGGAAATTTTGAAGGAAATTAATATTTTCAAGTTAAAGAATTTAAAAATATTTTACAGAAATCTTCAAAAATAAAATAGCCGTGTAAGACGGAACAGACAAAAAAGTTTCCCTAATTCCTTAGAAAAAATATATCAGGTTAAGCAATGTAAAATTTAGAAACCTATTACGGAAAATTTGAAGGAAATTAATATTTTCAAGTTAAAGAATTTAAAAATATTTTACAGAAATCTTCAAAAATAAAATAGCCGTGTAAGACGGAACAGACAAAAAAGTTTCCCTAATTCCTTAGAAAAAATATATCTGGTTAAGCAATGTAAAATTTAGAAACCTATTACGGAAAATTTGAAGGAAATTAATATTTTCAAGTTAAAGAATTTAAAAATATTTTACAGAAATCTTCAAAAATAAAATAGCCGTGTAAGACGGAACAGACAAAAGAGTTTCCCTAATTCCTTAGAAAAAATATATCTGGTTAAGCAATGTAAAATTTAGAAACCTATTACGGAAAATTTGAAGGAAATTAATATTTTCAAGTTAAAGAATTTAAAAATATCGTATAGAAATCTTCAAAAATAAAATAGCCGTGTAAGAGCGGAACAGACAAAAGAGTTTCTCTAATGCCTCAGAAAAAATATATCTAGCGTTGCAATGCCAAATATAGAAACTTATTTCGGAAATTTTGAAGGAAATTAATATTTTCAAGTTAAAGAATTTAAAAATATTTTACAGAAATCTTCAAAAATAAAATAGCCGTGTAAGACGGAACAGACAAAAAAGTTTCCCTAATTCCTTAGAAAAAATATATCTGGTTAAGCAATGTAAAATTTAGAAACCTATTACGGAAAATTTGAAGGAAATTAATATTTTCAAGTTAAAGAATTTAAAAATATCGTATAGAAATCTTCAAAAATAAAATAGCCGTGTAAGAGCGGAACAGACAAAAGAGTTTCTCTAATGCCTCAGAAAAAATATATCTAGCGTTGCAATGCCAAATATAGAAACTTATTTCGGAAATTTTGAAGGAAATTAATATTTTCAAGTTAAAGAATTTAAAAATATTTTACAGAAATCTTCAAAAATAAAATAGCCGTGTAAGACGGAACAGACAAAAGAGTTTCTCTAATTCCTTAGAAAAAATATATCTGGTTAAGCAATGTAAAATTTAGAAACCTATTACGGAAATTTTGAAGGAAATTAATATTTTCAAGTTAAAGAATTTAAAAATATTTTACAGAAATCTTCAAAAATAAAATAGCCGTGTAAGACGGAACAGACAAAAGAGTTTCTCTAATTCCTTAGAAAAAATATATCTGCGTTAAGCAATGTAAAATTTAGAAACCTATTACGGAAAATTTGAAGGAAATTAATATTTTCAAGTTAAAGAATTTAAAAATATTTTACAGAAATCTTCAAAAATAAAATAGCCGTGTAAGACGGAACAGACAAAAAAGTTTCTCTAATTCCTTAGAAAAAATATATCTAGCGTTAAGCAATGTAAAATTTAGAAACTTATTACGGAAAATTTGAAGGAAATTAATATTTTCAAGTTAAAGAATTTAAAAATATCGTATAGAAATCTTCAAAAATAAAATAGCCGTGTAAGAGCGGAACAGACAAAAGAGTTTCTCTAATGCCTCAGAAAAAATATATCTAGCGTTGCAATGCCAAATATAGAAACTTATTTCGGAAATTTTGAAGGAAATTAATATTTTCAAGTTAAAGAATTTAAAAATATTTTACAGAAATCTTCAAAAATAAAATAGCCGTGTAAGACGGAACAGACAAAAGAGTTTCTCTAATTCCTTAGAAAAAATATATCTAGCGTTAAGCAATGTAAAATTTAGAAACCTATTACGGAAAATTTGAAGGAAATTAATATTTTCAAGTTAAAGAATTTAAAAATATTTTACAGAAATCTTCAAAAATAAAATAGCCGTGTAAGACGGAACAGACAAAAAAGTTTCCCTAATTCCTTAGAAAAAATATATCTAGCGTTAAGCAATGTAAAATTTAGAAACCTATTACGGAAAATTTGAAGGAAATTAATATTTTCAAGTTAAAGAATTTAAAAATATTTTACAGAAATCTTCAAAAATAAAATAGCCGTGTAAGACGGAACAGACAAAAAAGTTTCCCTAATTCCTTAGAAAAAATATATCTAGCGTTAAGCAATGTAAAATTTAGAAACCTATTACGGAAAATTTGAAGGAAATTAATATTTTCAAGTTAAAGAATTTAAAAATATCGTATAGAAATCTTCAAAAATAAAATAGCCGTGTAAGAGCGGAACAGACAAAAGAGTTTCTCTAATGCCTCAGAAAAAATATATCTAGCGTTGCAATGCCAAATATAGAAACTTATTTCGGAAATTTTGAAGGAAATTAATATTTTCAAGTTAAAGAATTTAAAAATATTTTACAGAAATCTTCAAAAATAAAATAGCCGTGTAAGACGGAACAGACAAAAAAGTTTCTCTAATTCCTTAGAAAAAATATATCTGGTTAAGCAATGCCAAATTTAGAAACCTATTACGGAAAATTTTGAAGGAAATTAATATTTTCAAGTTAAAGAATTTAAAAATATTTTACAGAAATCTTCAAAAATAAAATAGCCGTGTAAGACGGAACAGACAAAAAGTTTCCTAATTCCTTAGAAAAAATATATCTGGTTAAGCAATGTAAAATTTAGAAACCTATTACGGAAAATTTGAAGGAAAGTAATATTTTCAAGTTAAAGAATTTAAAAATATTTACAGAAATCTTCAAAAATAAAATAGCCGTGTAAGAGCGGAACAGACAAAAAAGTTTCTCTAATTCCTTAGAAAAAATATATCTGGTTAAGCAATGTAAAATTTAGAAACCTATTACGGAAAATTTTGAAGGAAATTAATATTTTCAAGTTAAAGAATTTAAAAATATTTTACAGAAATCTTCAAAAATAAAATAGCCGTGTAAGAGCGGAACAGACAAAAAAGTTTCTCTAATTCCTTAGAAAAAATATATCTAGCGTTAAGCAATGCCAAATATAGAAACCTATTACGGAAAATTTTGAAGGAAATTAATATTTTCAAGTTAAAGAATTTAAAAATATCGTATAAAAACCTTCAAAAATAAAATAGCCGTGTAAGACGGAACAGACAAAAAAGTTTCCCTAATTCCTTAGAAAAAATATATCTGGTTAAGCAATGTAAAATTTAGAAACCTATTACGGAAAATTTGAAGGAAATTAATATTTTCAAGTTAAAGAATTTAAAAATATTTTACAGAAATCTTCAAAAATAAAATAGCCGTGTAAGACGGAACAGACAAAAAAGTTTCCTAATTCCTTAGAAAAAATATATCTGGTTAAGCAATGTAAAATTTAGAAACCTATTACGGAAAATTTGAAGGAAATTAATATTTTCAAGTTAAAGAATTTAAAAATATCGTATAGAAATCTTCAAAAATAAAATAGCCGTGTAAGAGCGGAACAGACAAAAGAGTTTCTCTAATGCCTCAGAAAAAATATATCTAGCGTTGCAATGCCAAATATAGAAACTTATTTCGGAAATTTTGAAGGAAATTAATATTTTCAAGTTAAAGAATTTAAAAATATCGTATAGAAATCTTCAAAAATAAAATAGCCGTGTAAGAGCGGAACAGACAAAAGAGTTTCTCTAATGCCTCAGAAAAAATATATCTAGCGTTGCAATGCCAAATATAGAAACTTATTTCGGAAATTTTGAAGGAAATTAATATTTTCAAGTTAAAGAATTTAAAAATATCGTATAGAAATCTTCAAAAATAAAATAGCCGTGTAAGAGCGGAACAGACAAAAGAGTTTCTCTAATGCCTCAGAAAAAATATATCTAGCGTTGCAATGCCAAATATAGAAACTTATTTCGGAAATTTTGAAGGAAATTAATATTTTCAAGTTAAAGAATTTAAAAATATCGTATAGAAATCTTCAAAAATAAAATAGCCGTGTAAGAGCGGAACAGACAAAAGAGTTTCTCTAATGCCTCAGAAAAAATATATCTAGCGTTGCAATGCCAAATATAGAAACTTATTTCGGAAATTTTGAAGGAAATTAATATTTTCAAGTTAAAGAATTTAAAAATATCGTATAGAAATCTTCAAAAAATAAAATAGCCGTGTAAGAGCGGAACAGACAAAAGAGTTTCTCTAATGCCTCAGAAAAAATATATCTAGCGTTGCAATGCCAAATATAGAAACTTATTTCGGAAATTTTGAAGGAAATTAATATTTTCAAGTTAAAGAATTTAAAAATATCGTATAGAAATCTTCAAAAATAAAATAGCCGTGTAAGAGCGGAACAGACAAAAGAGTTTCTCTAATGCCTCAGAAAAAATATATCTAGCGTTGCAATGCCAAATATAGAAACTTATTTCGGAAAATTTGAAGGAAATTAATATTTTCAAGTTAAAGAATTTAAAAATATCGTATAGAAATCTTCAAAAATAAAATAGCCGTGTAAGAGCGGAACAGACAAAAGAGTTTCTCTAATGCCTCAGAAAAAATATATCTAGCGTTGCAATGCCAAATATAGAAACTTATTTCGGAAATTTTGAAGGAAATTAATATTTTCAAGTTAAAGAATTTAAAAATATCGTATAGAAATCTTCAAAAATAAAATAGCCGTGTAAGAGCGGAACAGACAAAAGAGTTTCTCTAATGCCTCAGAAAAAATATATCTAGCGTTGCAATGCCAAATATAGAAACTTATTTCGGAAATTTTGAAGGAAATTAATATTTTCAAGTTAAAGAATTTAAAAATATCGTATAGAAATCTTCAAAAATAAAATAGCCGTGTAAGAGCGGAACAGACAAAAGAGTTTCTCTAATGCCTCAGAAAAAATATATCTAGCGTTGCAATGCCAAATATAGAAACTTATTTCGGAAATTTTGAAGGAAATTAATATTTTCAAGTTAAAGAATTTAAAAATATCGTATAGAAATCTTCAAAAATAAAATAGCCGTGTAAGAGCGGAACAGACAAAAGAGTTTCTCTAATGCCTCAGAAAAAATATATCTAGCGTTGCAATGCCAAATATAGAAACTTATTTCGGAAATTTTGAAGGAAATTAATATTTTCAAGTTAAAGAATTTAAAAATATCGTATAGAAATCTTCAAAAATAAAATAGCCGTGTAAGAGCGGAACAGACAAAAGAGTTTCTCTAATGCCTCAGAAAAAATATATCTAGCGTTGCAATGCCAAATATAGAAACTTATTTCGGAAATTTTGAAGGAAATTAATATTTTCAAGTTAAAGAATTTAAAAATATCGTATAGAAATCTTCAAAAATAAAATAGCCGTGTAAGAGCGGAACAGACAAAAGAGTTTCTCTAATGCCTCAGAAAAAATATATCTAGCGTTGCAATGCCAAATATAGAAACTTATTTCGGAAAATTTTGAAGGAAATTAATATTTTCAAGTTAAAGAATTTAAAAATATCGTATAGAAATCTTCAAAAATAAAATAGCCGTGTAAGAGCGGAACAGACAAAAGAGTTTCTCTAATGCCTCAGAAAAAATATATCTAGCGTTGCAATGCCAAATATAGAAACTTATTTCGGAAAATTTTGAAGGAAATTAATATTTTCAAGTTAAAGAATTTAAAAATATCGTATAGAAATCTTCAAAAATAAAATAGCCGTGTAAGAGCGGAACAGACAAAAGAGTTTCTCTAATGCCTCAGAAAAAATATATCTAGCGTTGCAATGCCAAATATAGAAACTTATTTCGGAAATTTTGAAGGAAATTAATATTTTCAAGTTAAAGAATTTAAAAATATCGTATAGAAATCTTCAAAAATAAAATAGCCGTGTAAGAGCGGAACAGACAAAAGAGTTTCTCTAATGCCTCAGAAAAAATATATCTAGCGTTGCAATGCCAAATATAGAAACTTATTTCGGAAATTTTGAAGGAAATTAATATTTTCAAGTTAAAGAATTTAAAAATATCGTATAGAAATCTTCAAAAATAAAATAGCCGTGTAAGAGCGGAACAGACAAAAGAGTTTCTCTAATGCCTCAGAAAAAATATATCTAGCGTTGCAATGCCAAATATAGAAACTTATTTCGGAAATTTTGAAGGAAATTAATATTTTCAAGTTAAAGAATTTAAAAATATCGTATAGAAATCTTCAAAAATAAAATAGCCGTGTAAGAGCGGAACAGACAAAAGAGTTTCTCTAATGCCTCAGAAAAAATATATCTAGCGTTGCAATGCCAAATATAGAAACTTATTTCGGAAAATTTGAAGGAAATTAATATTTTCAAGTTAAAGAATTTAAAAATATCGTATAGAAATCTTCAAAAATAAAATAGCCGTGTAAGAGCGGAACAGACAAAAGAGTTTCTCTAATGCCTCAGAAAAAATATATCTAGCGTTGCAATGCCAAATATAGAAACTTATTTCGGAAATTTTGAAGGAAATTAATATTTTCAAGTTAAAGAATTTAAAAATATTTTACAGAAATCTTCAAAAATAAAATAGCCGTGTAAGAGCGGAACAGACAAAAGAGTTTCTCTAATGCCTTAGAAAAAATATATCTAGCGTTAAACAATGCCAAATATAGAAACTTATTTCGGAAATTTTGAAGGAAATTAATATTTTCAAGTTAAAGAATTTAAAAAATATCTTAGAGGAATCTCAAAAAAAAAAAAAAAAAAAAAAAAAAAAAAGACGTGTAAGAGCGGAACCGACAAAAGAGGTACCCTAATTTTGTTTGTTAATTTATTAATAAAACATATATCTGGTTTCCTTGGAATCCAATCTAAATCTAAAATTTTAGGTCATTTAGAGGTTTCCTTGGAATCCAATCTAAAATCTAAATTTCTAGGTCATTTTAGATTGGATTCCAAGGGACAGGAAAAGACCCAGAAGAAGACCACATGGGAGATAGGTGGATGAAATTCGAAAGTATGCAGGAGTGACATGGAGGAGACTGGCACAAGACAGACCGTTGTGGAGGAAACTTGGGGAGACCTTCGTCCAGCAGTGGATTGATGATGGTCGACAATAATGATGATGATATCTGGTTTTGCAATGCAAAATTTAGAAACTTATTTCGGAAAATTTTGAAGGAAATTAATATTTTCAAGTTAAAGAATTTAAAAATATTTTACAGAAATCTTCAAAAATAAAATAGCCGTGTAAGACGGAACAGACAAAAGAGTTTCCCTAATTCCTTAGAAAAAATATATCTGGTTAAACAGTGCAAAATTTAGAAACCTATTACGGAAAATTTGAAGGAAAGTAATATTTGGAAGTTAAAGAATTTAAAAAATATCTTAGAGGAATCTCAAAAAAAAAAAAAAAAAAAAAAAAAAAAAAAAGACGTGTAAGAGCGGAACCGACAAAAGAGTTTCCCTAATTTTGTTTGTTAATTTATTAATAAAACATATATCTGGTTTCCTTGGAATCCAATCTAAATCTAAAATTTTAGGTCATTTAGAGGAAATTAATATTTTCAAGTTAAAGAATTTAAAAATATCGTATAGAAATCTTCAAAAATAAAATAGCCGTGTAAGAGCGGAACAGACAAAAGAGTTTCTCTAATGCCTCAGAAAAAATATATCTAGCGTTGCAATGCCAAATATAGAAACTTATTTCGGAAATTTTGAAGGAAATTAATATTTTCAAGTTAAAGAATTTAAAAATATCGTATAGAAATCTTCAAAAATAAAATAGCCGTGTAAGATGCGGAACAGACAAAAGAGTTTCTCTAATGCCTCAGAAAAAATGATATCTAGCGTTGCAATGCCAAATATAGAAACTTATTTCGGAAAATTTTGAAGGAAATTAATATTTTCAAGTTAAAGAATTTAAAAATATTTTACAGAAATCTTCAAAAATAAAATAGCCGTGTAAGACGGAACAGACAAAAGAGTTTCCCTAATTCCTTAGAAAAAATATATCTGGTTAAACAATGCAAAATTTAGAAACCTATTACGGAAAATTTGAAGGAAATTAATATTTTCAAGTTAAAGAATTTAAAAATATCTTAGAGGAATCTCAAAAAAAAAAAAAAAAAAAAAAGACGTGTAAGAGCGGAACCGACAAAAGAGTTTCCCTAATTTTGTTTGTTAATTTATTAATAAAACATATATCTGGTTAAGCAATGTAAAATTTAGAAACCTATTACGGAAAATTTGAAGGAAATTAATATTTTCAAGTTAAAGAATTTAAAAATATTTTACAGAAATCTTCAAAAATAAAATAGCCGTGTAAGACGGAACAGACAAAAGAGTTTCCTAATTCCTTAGAAAAAATATATCTGGTTAAGCAATGTAAAATTTAGAAACCTATTACGGAAAATTTGAAGGAAATTAATATTTTCAAGTTAAAGAATTTAAAAATATCGTATAGAAATCTTCAAAAATAAAATAGCCGTGTAAGAGCGGAACAGACAAAAGAGTTTCTCTAATGCCTCAGAAAAAATATATCTAGCGTTGCAATGCCAAATATAGAAACTTATTTCGGAAATTTTGAAGGAAATTAATATTTTCAAGTTAAAGAATTTAAAAATATTTTACAGAAATCTTCAAAAATAAAATAGCCGTGTAAGACGGAACAGACAAAAAAGTTTCCCTAATTCCTTAGAAAAAATATATCTGGTTAAGCAATGTAAAATTTAGAAACCTATTACGGAAAATTTGAAGGAAATTAATATTTTCAAGTTAAAGAATTTAAAAATATCGTACAGAAATCTTCAAAAATAAAATAGCCGTGTAAGAGCGGAACAGACAAAAGAGTTTCTCTAATGCCTCAGAAAAAATATATCTAGCGTTAAGCAATGCCAAATATAGAAACTTATTTCGGAAAATTTTGAAGGAAATTAATATTTTCAAGTTAAAGAATTTAAAAATATTTTACAGAAATCTTCAAAAATAAAATAGCCGTGTAAGACGGAACAGACAAAAAAGTTTCCCTAATTCCTTAGAAAAAATATATCTGGTTAAACAATGTAAAATTTAGAAACCTATTACGGAAAATTTGAAGGAAATTAATATTTTCAAGTTAAAGAATTTAAAAATATCGTATAGAAATCTTCAAAAATAAAATAGCCGTGTAAGAGCGGAACAGACAAAAGAGTTTCTCTAATGCCTCAGAAAAAATATATCTAGCGTTGCAATGCCAAATATAGAAACTTATTTCGGAAATTTTGAAGGAAATTAATATTTTCAAGTTAAAGAATTTAAAAATATTTTACAGAAATCTTCAAAAATAAAATAGCCGTGTAAGACGGAACAGACAAAAAAGTTTCCCTAATTCCTTAGAAAAAATATATCTGGTTAAGCAATGTAAAATTTAGAAACCTATTACGGAAAATTTGAAGGAAATTAATATTTTCAAGTTAAAGAATTTAAAAATATCGTATAGAAATCTTCAAAAATAAAATAGCCGTGTAAGAGCGGAACAGACAAAAGAGTTTCTCTAATGCCTCAGAAAAAATATATCTAGCGTTGCAATGCCAAATATAGAAACTTATTTCGGAAATTTTGAAGGAAATTAATATTTTCAAGTTAAAGAATTTAAAAATATCGTACAGAAATCTTCAAAAATAAAATAGCCGTGTAAGACGGAACAGACAAAAGAGTTTCCCTAATTCCTTAGAAAAAATATATCTGGTTAAGCAATGTAAAATTTAGAAACCTATTACGGAAAATTTGAAGGAAATTAATATTTTCAAGTTAAAGAATTTAAAAATATCGTATAGAAATCTTCAAAAATAAAATAGCCGTGTAAGAGCGGAACAGACAAAAGAGTTTCTCTAATGCCTCAGAAAAAATATATCTAGCGTTGCAATGCCAAATATAGAAACTTATTTCGGAAATTTTGAAGGAAATTAATATTTTCAAGTTAAAGAATTTAAAAATATCGTATAGAAATCTTCAAAAATAAAATAGCCGTGTAAGACGGAACAGACAAAAGAGTTTCCCTAATTCCTTAGAAAAAATATATCTGGTTAAGCAATGCCAAATTTAGAAACCTATTACGGAAAATTTGAAGGAAATTAATATTTTCAAGTTAAAGAATTTAAAAATATCGTATAGAAATCTTCAAAAATAAAATAGCCGTGTAAGACGGAACAGACAAAAGAGTTTCTCTAATGCCTCAGAAAAAATATATCTAGCGTTAAGCAATGCCAAATATAGAAACTTATTTCGGAAAATTTGAAGGAAATTAATATTTTCAAGTTAAAGAATTTAAAAATATTTTACAGAAATCTTCAAAAAATAAAATAGCCGTGTAAGACGGAACAGACAAAAGAGTTTCCCTAATTCCTTAGAAAAAATATATCTGGTTAAGCAATGTAAAATTTAGAAACCTATTACGGAAAATTTGAAGGAAATTAATATTTTCAAGTTAAAGAATTTAAAAATATCGTATAGAAATCTTCAAAAATAAAATAGCCGTGTAAGAGCGGAACAGACAAAAGAGTTTCTCTAATGCCTCAGAAAAAATATATCTAGCGTTGCAATGCCAAATATAGAAACTTATTTCGGAAATTTTGAAGGAAATTAATATTTTCAAGTTAAAGAATTTAAAAATATCGTATAGAAATCTTCAAAAATAAAATAGCCGTGTAAGACGGAACAGACAAAAGAGTTTCCCTAATTCCTTAGAAAAAATATATCTGGTTAAGCAATGTAAAATTTAGAAACCTATTACGGAAAATTTGAAGGAAATTAATATTTTCAAGTTAAAGAATTTAAAAATATCGTATAGAAATCTTCAAAAATAAAATAGCCGTGTAAGACGGAACAGACAAAAGAGTTTCCCTAATTCCTTAGAAAAAATATATCTGGTTAAGCAATGTAAAATTTAGAAACCTATTACGGAAAATTTGAAGGAAATTAATATTTTCAAGTTAAAGAATTTAAAAATATTTTACAGAAATCTTCAAAAATAAAATAGCCGTGTAAGACGGAACAGACAAAAGAGTTTCCCTAATTCCTTAGAAAAAATATATCTGGTTAAGCAATGTAAAATTTAGAAACCTATTACGGAAAATTTGAAGGAAATTAATATTTTCAAGTTAAAGAATTTAAAAATATCGTATAGAAATCTTCAAAAATAAAATAGCCGTGTAAGAGCGGAACAGACAAAAGAGTTTCTCTAATGCCTCAGAAAAAATATATCTAGCGTTAAGCAATGCCAAATTTAGAAACCTATTTCGGAAAATTTGAAGGAAATTAATATTTTCAAGTTAAAGAATTTAAAAATATTTTATAGAAATCTTCAAAAATAAAATAGCCGTGTAAGACGGAACAGACAAAAAAGTTTCCCTAATTCCTTAGAAAAAATATATCTGGTTAAGCAATGCCAAATTTAGAAACCTATTACGGAAAATTTGAAGGAAATTAATATTTTCAAGTTAAAGAATTTAAAAATATCGTACAGAAATCTTCAAAAATAAAATAGCCGTGTAAGACGGAACAGACAAAAGAGTTTCCCTAATTCCTTAGAAAAAATATATCTGGTTAAGCAATGTAAAATTTAGAAACCTATTACGGAAAATTTGAAGGAAATTAATATTTTCAAGTTAAAGAATTTAAAAATATCGTATAGAAATCTTCAAAAATAAAATAGCCGTGTAAGACGGAACAGACAAAAGAGTTTCCCTAATTCCTTAGAAAAAATATATCTGGTTAAGCAATGTAAAATTTAGAAACCTATTACGGAAAATTTGAAGGAAATTAATATTTTCAAGTTAAAGAATTTAAAAATATCGTATAGAAATCTTCAAAAATAAAATAGCCGTGTAAGAGCGGAACAGACAAAAGAGTTTCTCTAATGCCTCAGAAAAAATATATCTAGCGTTGCAATGCCAAATATAGAAACTTATTTCGGAAATTTTGAAGGAAATTAATATTTTCAAGTTAAAGAATTTAAAAATATTTTACAGAAATCTTCAAAAATAAAATAGCCGTGTAAGACGGAACAGACAAAAAAGTTTCCCTAATTCCTTAGAAAAAATATATCTGGTTAAGCAATGTAAAATTTAGAAACCTATTACGGAAAATTTGAAGGAAATTAATATTTTCAAGTTAAAGAATTTAAAAATATCGTACAGAAATCTTCAAAAATAAAATAGCCGTGTAAGAGCGGAACAGACAAAAGAGTTTCTCTAATTCCTTAGAAAAAATATATCTAGCGTTAAGCAATGCCAAATTTAGAAACCTATTACGGAAAATTTGAAGGAAATTAATATTTTCAAGTTAAAGAATTTAAAAATATTTTACAGAAATCTTCAAAAATAAAATAGCCGTGTAAGACGGAACAGACAAAAAAGTTTCCCTAATTCCTTAGAAAAAATATATCTGGTTAAGCAATGTAAAATTTAGAAACCTATTACGGAAAATTTGAAGGAAATTAATATTTTCAAGTTAAAGAATTTAAAAATATCGTATAGAAATCTTCAAAAATAAAATAGCCGTGTAAGAGCGGAACAGACAAAAGAGTTTCTCTAATGCCTCAGAAAAAATATATCTAGCGTTGCAATGCCAAATATAGAAACTTATTTCGGAAATTTTGAAGGAAATTAATATTTTCAAGTTAAAGAATTTAAAAATATTTTACAGAAATCTTCAAAAATAAAATAGCCGTGTAAGACGGAACAGACAAAAAAGTTTCCCTAATTCCTTAGAAAAAATATATCTGGTTAAGCAATGTAAAATTTAGAAACCTATTACGGAAAATTTGAAGGAAATTAATATTTTCAAGTTAAAGAATTTAAAAATATTTTACAGAAATCTTCAAAAATAAAATAGCCGTGTAAGAGCGGAACAGACAAAAAGTTTCTCTAATTCCTTAGAAAAAATATATCTAGCGTTAAGCAATGTAAAATTTAGAAACCTATTACGGAAAATTTGAAGGAAATTAATATTTTCAAGTTAAAGAATTTAAAAATATTTTACAGAAATCTTCAAAAATAAAATAGCCGTGTAAGACGGAACAGACAAAAGAGTTTCCCTAATTCCTTAGAAAAAATATATCTGGTTAAGCAATGTAAAATTTAGAAACCTATTACGGAAAATTTGAAGGAAATTAATATTTTCAAGTTAAAGAATTTAAAAATATCGTATAGAAATCTTCAAAAATAAAATAGCCGTGTAAGAGCGGAACAGACAAAAAAGTTTCTCTAATTCCTTAGAAAAAATATATCTAGCGTTAAGCAATGCCAAATTTAGAAACCTATTACGGAAAATTTGAAGGAAATTAATATTTTCAAGTTAAAGAATTTAAAAATATTTTACAGAAATCTTCAAAAATAAAATAGCCGTGTAAGACGGAACAGACAAAAAAGTTTCCCTAATTCCTTAGAAAAAATATATCTGGTTAAGCAATGTAAAATTTAGAAACCTATTACGGAAAATTTGAAGGAAATTAATATTTTCAAGTTAAAGAATTTAAAAATATTTTACAGAAATCTTCAAAAATAAAATAGCCGTGTAAGACGGAACAGACAAAAAAGTTTCCCTAATTCCTTAGAAAAAATATATCTGGTTAAGCAATGTAAAATTTAGAAACCTATTACGGAAAATTTGAAGGAAATTAATATTTTCAAGTTAAAGAATTTAAAAATATTTTACAGAAATCTTCAAAAATAAAATAGCCGTGTAAGACGGAACAGACAAAAAAGTTTCCCTAATTCCTTAGAAAAAATATATCTGGTTAAGCAATGTAAAATTTAGAAACCTATTACGGAAAATTTGAAGGAAATTAATATTTTCAAGTTAAAGAATTTAAAAATATCGTATAGAAATCTTCAAAAATAAAATAGCCGTGTAAGAGCGGAACAGACAAAAGAGTTTCTCTAATGCCTCAGAAAAAATATATCTAGCGTTGCAATGCCAAATATAGAAACTTATTTCGGAAATTTTGAAGGAAATTAATATTTTCAAGTTAAAGAATTTAAAAATATCGTACAGAAATCTTCAAAAATAAAATAGCCGTGTAAGACGGAACAGACAAAAGAGTTTCCCTAATTCCTTAGAAAAAATATATCTGGTTAAGCAATGTAAAATTTAGAAACCTATTACGGAAAATTTGAAGGAAATTAATATTTTCAAGTTAAAGAATTTAAAAATATCGTATAGAAATCTTCAAAAATAAAATAGCCGTGTAAGAGCGGAACAGACAAAAGAGTTTCTCTAATGCCTCAGAAAAAATATATCTAGCGTTGCAATGCCAAATATAGAAACTTATTTCGGAAATTTTGAAGGAAATTAATATTTTCAAGTTAAAGAATTTAAAAATATTTTACAGAAATCTTCAAAAATAAAATAGCCGTGTAAGACGGAACAGACAAAAAAGTTTCCCTAATTCCTTAGAAAAAATATATCTGGTTAAGCAATGTAAAATTTAGAAACCTATTACGGAAAATTTGAAGGAAATTAATATTTTCAAGTTAAAGAATTTAAAAATATTTTACAGAAATCTTCAAAAATAAAATAGCCGTGTAAGAGCGGAACAGACAAAAGAGTTTCTCTAATGCCTCAGAAAAAATATATCTAGCGTTAAGCAATGTAAAATATAGAAACTTATTACGGAAAATTTTGAAGGAAATTAATATTTTCAAGTTAAAGAATTTAAAAATATTTTACAGAAATCTTCAAAAATAAAATAGCCGTGTAAGACGGAACAGACAAAAAGTTTCCCTAATTCCTTAGAAAAAATATATCTGGTTAAGCAATGTAAAATTTAGAAACCTATTACGGAAAATTTGAAGGAAATTAATATTTTCAAGTTAAAGAATTTAAAAATATTTTACAGAAATCTTCAAAAATAAAATAGCCGTGTAAGACGGAACAGACAAAAAAGTTTCCCCCTAATTCCTTAGAAAAAATATATCTAGCGTTAAGCAATGTAAAATTTAGAAACCTATTACGGAAAATTTGAAGGAAATTAATATTTTCAAGTTAAAGAATTTAAAAATATCGTATAGAAATCTTCAAAAATAAAATAGCCGTGTAAGAGCGGAACAGACAAAAGAGTTTCCTAATGCCTCAGAAAAAATATATCTAGCGTTAAGCAATGTAAAATTTAGAAACTTATTACGGAAAATTTGAAGGAAATTAATATTTTCAAGTTAAAGAATTTAAAAATATCGTATAGAAATCTTCAAAAATAAAATAGCCGTGTAAGAGCGGAACAGACAAAAGAGTTTCTCTAATGCCTCAGAAAAAATATATCTAGCGTTGCAATGCCAAATATAGAAACTTATTTCGGAAAATTTTGAAGGAAATTAATATTTTCAAGTTAAAGAATTTAAAAATATTTTATAGAAATCTTCAAAAATAAAATAGCCGTGTAAGACGGAACAGACAAAAAAGTTTCCCTAATTCCTTAGAAAAAATATATCTGGTTAAGCAATGTAAAATTTAGAAACCTATTACGGAAAATTTGAAGGAAATTAATATTTTCAAGTTAAAGAATTTAAAAATATTTTACAGAAATCTTCAAAAATAAAATAGCCGTGTAAGACGGAACAGACAAAAAAGTTTCCCTAATTCCTTAGAAAAAATATATCTGGTTAAGCAATGTAAAATTTAGAAACCTATTACGGAAAATTTGAAGGAAATTAATATTTTCAAGTTAAAGAATTTAAAAATATCGTATAGAAATCTTCAAAAATAAAATAGCCGTGTAAGAGCGGAACAGACAAAAGAGTTTCTCTAATGCCTCAGAAAAAATATATCTAGCGTTGCAATGCCAAATATAGAAACTTATTTCGGAAATTTTGAAGGAAATTAATATTTTCAAGTTAAAGAATTTAAAAATATTTTACAGAAATCTTCAAAAATAAAATAGCCGTGTAAGAGCGGAACAGACAAAAAAGTTTCCCTAATTCCTTAGAAAAAATATATCTGGTTAAGCAATGTAAATATTTAGAAACCTATTACGGAAAATTTGAAGGAAATTAATATTTTCAAGTTAAAGAATTTAAAAATATTTTACAGAAATCTTCAAAAATAAAATAGCCGTGTAAGACGGAACAGACAAAAAGTTTCTCTAATTCCTTAGAAAAAATATATCTGGTTAAGCAATGTAAAATTTAGAAACCTATTACGGAAAATTTGAAGGAAATTAATATTTTCAAGTTAAAGAATTTAAAAATATTTTACAGAAATCTTCAAAAATAAAATAGCCGTGTAAGACGGAACAGACAAAAAAGTTTCCCTAATTCCTTAGAAAAAATATATCTGGTTAAGCAATGTAAAATTTAGAAACCTATTACGGAAAATTTGAAGGAAATTAATATTTTCAAGTTAAAGAATTTAAAAATATCGTATAGAAATCTTCAAAAATAAAATAGCCGTGTAAGAGCGGAACAGACAAAAGAGTTTCTCTAATGCCTCAGAAAAAATATATCTAGCGTTAAGCAATGCCAAATATAGAAACTTATTTCGGAAATTTTGAAGGAAATTAATATTTTCAAGTTAAAGAATTTAAAAATATTTTATAGAAATCTTCAAAAATAAAATAGCCGTGTAAGACGGAACAGACAAAAAAGTTTCCTAATTCCTTAGAAAAAATATATCTGGTTAAGCAATGTAAAATTTAGAAACCTATTACGGAAAATTTGAAGGAAATTAATATTTTCAAGTTAAAGAATTTAAAAATATCGTATAGAAATCTTCAAAAATAAAATAGCCGTGTAAGAGCGGAACAGACAAAAGAGTTTCTCTAATGCCTCAGAAAAAATATATCTAGCGTTGCAATGCCAAATATAGAAACTTATTTCGGAAATTTTGAAGGAAATTAATATTTTCAAGTTAAAGAATTTAAAAATATTTTACAGAAATCTTCAAAAATAAAATAGCCGTGTAAGACGGAACAGACAAAAAAGTTTCCCTAATTCCTTAGAAAAAATATATCTGGTTAAGCAATGTAAAATTTAGAAACCTATTACGGAAAATTTGAAGGAAATTAATATTTTCAAGTTAAAGAATTTAAAAATATTTTACAGAAATCTTCAAAAATAAAATAGCCGTGTAAGACGGAACAGACAAAAAAGTTTCCCTAATTCCTTAGAAAAAATATATCTGGTTAAGCAATGTAAAATTTAGAAACCTATTACGGAAAATTTGAAGGAAATTAATATTTTCAAGTTAAAGAATTTAAAAATATTTTACAGAAATCTTCAAAAATAAAATAGCCGTGTAAGACGGAACAGACAAAAGAGTTTCTCTAATTCCTCAGAAAAAATATATCTAGCGTTAAGCAATGCCAAATTTAGAAACCTATTACGGAAAATTTGAAGGAAATTAATATTTTCAAGTTAAAGAATTTAAAAATATTTTACAGAAATCTTCAAAAATAAAATAGCCGTGTAAGACGGAACAGACAAAAGAGTTTCCCTAATTCCTTAGAAAAAATATATCTGGTTAAGCAATGTAAAATTTAGAAACCTATTACGGAAAATTTGAAGGAAATTAATATTTTCAAGTTAAAGAATTTAAAAATATCGTATAGAAATCTTCAAAAATAAAATAGCCGTGTAAGAGCGGAACAGACAAAAGAGTTTCTCTAATGCCTCAGAAAAAATATATCTAGCGTTGCAATGCCAAATATAGAAACTTATTTCGGAAATTTTGAAGGAAATTAATATTTTCAAGTTAAAGAATTTAAAAATATCGTATAGAAATCTTCAAAAATAAAATAGCCGTGTAAGACGGAACAGACAAAAGAGTTTCCCTAATTCCTTAGAAAAAATATATCTGGTTAAGCAATGTAAAATTTAGAAACCTATTACGGAAAATTTGAAGGAAATTAATATTTTCAAGTTAAAGAATTTAAAAATATTTTACAGAAATCTTCAAAAATAAAATAGCCGTGTAAGACGGAACAGACAAAAAAGTTTCCCTAATTCCTTAGAAAAAATATATCTGGTTAAGCAATGTAAAATTTAGAAACCTATTACGGAAAATTTGAAGGAAATTAATATTTTCAAGTTAAAGAATTTAAAAATATTTTACAGAAATCTTCAAAAATAAAATAGCCGTGTAAGACGGAACAGACAAAAAAGTTTCCCTAATTCCTTAGAAAAAATATATCTGGTTAAGCAATGTAAAATTTAGAAACCTATTACGGAAAATTTGAAGGAAATTAATATTTTCAAGTTAAAGAATTTAAAAATATTTTACAGAAATCTTCAAAAATAAAATAGCCGTGTAAGACGGAACAGACAAAAAGTTTCCCTAATTCCTTAGAAAAAATATATCTGGTTAAGCAATGTAAAATTTAGAAACCTATTACGGAAAATTTGAAGGAAATTAATATTTTCAAGTTAAAGAATTTAAAAATATCGTATAGAAATCTTCAAAAATAAAATAGCCGTGTAAGAGCGGAACAGACAAAAGAGTTTCTCTAATGCCTCAGAAAAAATATATCTAGCGTTGCAATGCCAAATATAGAAACTTATTTCGGAAATTTTGAAGGAAATTAATATTTTCAAGTTAAAGAATTTAAAAATATTTTACAGAAATCTTCAAAAATAAAATAGCCGTGTAAGACGGAACAGACAAAAAAGTTTCCCTAATTCCTTAGAAAAAATATATCTGGTTAAGCAATGTAAAATTTAGAAACCTATTACGGAAAATTTGAAGGAAATTAATATTTTCAAGTTAAAGAATTTAAAAATATTTTACAGAAATCTTCAAAAATAAAATAGCCGTGTAAGACGGAACAGACAAAAAAGTTTCCCTAATTCCTTAGAAAAAATATATCTGGTTAAGCAATGTAAAATTTAGAAACCTATTACGGAAAATTTGAAGGAAATTAATATTTTCAAGTTAAAGAATTTAAAAATATTTTACAGAAATCTTCAAAAATAAAATAGCCGTGTAAGACGGAACAGACAAAAAAGTTTCCTAATTCCTTAGAAAAAATATATCTGGTTAAGCAATGTAAAATTTAGAAACCTATTACGGAAAATTTGAAGGAAATTAATATTTTCAAGTTAAAGAATTTAAAAATATCGTATAGAAATCTTCAAAAATAAAATAGCCGTGTAAGAGCGGAACAGACAAAAAGTTTCCCTAATTCCTTAGAAAAAATATATCTGGTTAAGCAATGTAAAATTTAGAAACCTATTACGGAAAATTTGAAGGAAATTAATATTTTCAAGTTAAAGAATTTAAAAATATCGTATAGAAATCTTCAAAAATAAAATAGCCGTGTAAGAGCGGAACAGACAAAAGAGTTTCTCTAATGCCTCAGAAAAAATATATCTAGCGTTGCAATGCCAAATATAGAAACTTATTTCGGAAATTTTGAAGGAAATTAATATTTTCAAGTTAAAGAATTTAAAAATATTTTACAGAAATCTTCAAAAATAAAATAGCCGTGTAAGACGGAACAGACAAAAAAGTTTCCCTAATTCCTTAGAAAAAATATATCTGGTTAAGCAATGTAAAATTTAGAAACCTATTACGGAAAATTTGAAGGAAATTAATATTTTCAAGTTAAAGAATTTAAAAATATTTTACAGAAATCTTCAAAAAATAAAATAGCCGTGTAAGACGGAACAGACAAAAAGTTTCCCTAATTCCTTAGAAAAAATATATCTGGTTAAGCAATGTAAAATTTAGAAACCTATTACGGAAAATTTGAAGGAAATTAATATTTTCAAGTTAAAGAATTTAAAAATATCGTACAGAAATCTTCAAAAATAAAATAGCCGTGTAAGAGCGGAACAGACAAAAGAGTTTCCCTAATTCCTTAGAAAAAATATATCTGGTTAAGCAATGTAAAATTTAGAAACCTATTACGGAAAATTTGAAGGAAATTAATATTTTCAAGTTAAAGAATTTAAAAATATCGTATAGAAATCTTCAAAAATAAAATAGCCGTGTAAGACGGAACAGACAAAAAAGTTTCCCTAATTCCTTAGAAAAAATATATCTGGTTAAGCAATGTAAAATTTAGAAACCTATTACGGAAAATTTGAAGGAAATTAATATTTTCAAGTTAAAGAATTTAAAAATATCGTATAGAAATCTTCAAAAATAAAATAGCCGTGTAAGAGCGGAACAGACAAAAGAGTTTCTCTAATGCCTCAGAAAAAATATATCTAGCGTTGCAATGCCAAATATAGAAACTTATTTCGGAAATTTTGAAGGAAATTAATATTTTCAAGTTAAAGAATTTAAAAATATTTTACAGAAATCTTCAAAAATAAAATAGCCGTGTAAGACGGAACAGACAAAAAAGTTTCCCTAATTCCTTAGAAAAAATATATCTGGTTAAGCAATGTAAAATTTAGAAACCTATTACGGAAAATTTGAAGGAAATTAATATTTTCAAGTTAAAGAATTTAAAAATATTTTACAGAAATCTTCAAAAATAAAATAGCCGTGTAAGAGCGGAACAGACAAAAAAGTTTCTCTAATTCCTTAGAAAAAATATATCTGGTTAAGCAATGTAAAATTTAGAAACCTATTACGGAAAATTTGAAGGAAATTAATATTTTCAAGTTAAAGAATTTAAAAATATTTTACAGAAATCTTCAAAAATAAAATAGCCGTGTAAGACGGAACAGACAAAAAAGTTTCCCTAATTCCTTAGAAAAAATATATCTGGTTAAGCAATGTAAAATTTAGAAACCTATTACGGAAAATTTGAAGGAAATTAATATTTTCAAGTTAAAGAATTTAAAAATATCGTATAGAAATCTTCAAAAATAAAATAGCCGTGTAAGAGCGGAACAGACAAAAAGAGTTTCTCTAATGCCTCAGAAAAAATATATCTAGCGTTGCAATGCCAAATATAGAAACTTATTTCGGAAAATTTTGAAGGAAATTAATATTTTCAAGTTAAAGAATTTAAAAATATTTTACAGAAATCTTCAAAAATAAAATAGCCGTGTAAGAGCGGAACAGACAAAAGAGTTTCTCTAATTCCTTAGAAAAAATATATCTAGCGTTAAACAATGCAAAATTTAGAAACCTATTACGGAAAATTTGAAGGAAATTAATATTTTCAAGTTAAAGAATTTAAAAATATTTTACAGAAATCTTCAAAAATAAAATAGCCGTGTAAGACGGAACAGACAAAAAAGTTTCCCTAATTCCTTAGAAAAAATATATCTAGCGTTAAGCAATGTAAAATTTAGAAACCTATTACGGAAAATTTGAAGGAAATTAATATTTTCAAGTTAAAGAATTTAAAAATATTTTACAGAAATCTTCAAAAATAAAATAGCCGTGTAAGACGGAACAGACAAAAAAGTTTCCCTAATTCCTTAGAAAAAATATATCTGGTTAAGCAATGTAAAATTTAGAAACCTATTACGGAAAATTTGAAGGAAATTAATATTTTCAAGTTAAAGAATTTAAAAATATCGTATAGAAATCTTCAAAAATAAAATAGCCGTGTAAGAGCGGAACAGACAAAAAAGTTTCTCTAATTCCTCAGAAAAAATATATCTAGCGTTGCAATGCAATGTAAAATTTAGAAACTTATTTCGGAAAATTTGAAGGAAATTAATATTTTCAAGTTAAAGAATTTAAAAATATTTTACAGAAATCTTCAAAAATAAAATAGCCGTGTAAGACGGAACAGACAAAAAAGTTTCCCTAATTCCTTAGAAAAAATATATCTGGTTAAGCAATGTAAAATTTAGAAACCTATTACGGAAAATTTGAAGGAAATTAATATTTTCAAGTTAAAGAATTTAAAAATATCGTATAGAAATCTTCAAAAATAAAATAGCCGTGTAAGAGCGGAACAGACAAAAGAGTTTCTCTAATGCCTCAGAAAAAATATATCTAGCGTTGCAATGCCAAATATAGAAACTTATTTCGGAAATTTTGAAGGAAATTAATATTTTCAAGTTAAAGAATTTAAAAATATTTTACAGAAATCTTCAAAAATAAAATAGCCGTGTAAGACGGAACAGACAAAAAGTTTCCCTAATTCCTTAGAAAAAATATATCTGGTTAAGCAATGTAAAATTTAGAAACCTATTACGGAAAATTTGAAGGAAATTAATATTTTCAAGTTAAAGAATTTAAAAATATTTTACAGAAATCTTCAAAAATAAAATAGCCGTGTAAGACGGAACAGACAAAAAGAGTTTCCCTAATTCCTTAGAAAAAATATATCTGGTTAAGCAATGTAAAATTTAGAAACCTATTACGGAAAATTTGAAGGAAATTAATATTTTCAAGTTAAAGAATTTAAAAATATCGTATAGAAATCTTCAAAAATAAAATAGCCGTGTAAGACGGAACAGACAAAAGAGTTTCCCTAATTCCTTAGAAAAAATATATCTGGTTAAGCAATGTAAAATTTAGAAACCTATTACGGAAAATTTGAAGGAAATTAATATTTTCAAGTTAAAGAATTTAAAAATATCGTATAGAAATCTTCAAAAATAAAATAGCCGTGTAAGAGCGGAACAGACAAAAGAGTTTCTCTAATTCCTCAGAAAAAATATATCTAGCGTTAAGCAATGTAAAATTTAGAAACCTATTACGGAAAATTTGAAGGAAATTAATATTTTCAAGTTAAAGAATTTAAAAATATCGTACAGAAATCTTCAAAAATAAAATAGCCGTGTAAGAGCGGAACAGACAAAAGAGTTTCTCTAATGCCTCAGAAAAAATATATCTAGCGTTGCAATGCCAAATATAGAAACTTATTTCGGAAATTTTGAAGGAAATTAATATTTTCAAGTTAAAGAATTTAAAAATATCGTATAGAAATCTTCAAAAATAAAATAGCCGTGTAAGACGGAACAGACAAAAGAGTTTCCTAATTCCTTAGAAAAAATATATCTGGTTAAGCAATGTAAAATTTAGAAACCTATTACGGAAAATTTGAAGGAAATTAATATTTTCAAGTTAAAGAATTTAAAAATATTTTACAGAAATCTTCAAAAATAAAATAGCCGTGTAAGACGGAACAGACAAAAAAGTTTCCCTAATTCCTTAGAAAAAATATATCTGGTTAAACAATGTAAAATTTAGAAACCTATTACGGAAAATTTGAAGGAAATTAATATTTTCAAGTTAAAGAATTTAAAAATATCGTATAGAAATCTTCAAAAATAAAATAGCCGTGTAAGAGCGGAACAGACAAAAGAGTTTCTCTAATGCCTCAGAAAAAATATATCTAGCGTTGCAATGCCAAATATAGAAACTTATTTCGGAAATTTTGAAGGAAATTAATATTTTCAAGTTAAAGAATTTAAAAATATCGTATAGAAATCTTCAAAAATAAAATAGCCGTGTAAGACGGAACAGACAAAAGAGTTTCCCTAATTCCTTAGAAAAAATATATCTGGTTAAGCAATGCAAAATTTAGAAACCTATTACGGAAAATTTGAAGGAAATTAATATTTTCAAGTTAAAGAATTTAAAAATATCGTATAGAAATCTTCAAAAATAAAATAGCCGTGTAAGAGCGGAACAGACAAAAGAGTTTCTCTAATGCCTCAGAAAAAATATATCTAGCGTTGCAATGCCAAATATAGAAACTTATTTCGGAAATTTTGAAGGAAATTAATATTTTCAAGTTAAAGAATTTAAAAATATTTTACAGAAATCTTCAAAAATAAAATAGCCGTGTAAGACGGAACAGACAAAAGAGTTTCCCTAATTCCTTAGAAAAAATATATCTGGTTAAGCAATGTAAAATTTAGAAACCTATTACGGAAAATTTGAAGGAAATTAATATTTTCAAGTTAAAGAATTTAAAAATATTTTACAGAAATCTTCAAAAATAAAATAGCCGTGTAAGAGCGGAACAGACAAAAAAGTTTCTCTAATGCCTCAGAAAAAATATATCTAGCGTTGCAATGCCAAATATAGAAACCTATTTCGGAAAATTTGAAGGAAATTAATATTTTCAAGTTAAAGAATTTAAAAATATCGTATAGAAATCTTCAAAAATAAAA
The DNA here is from genome assembly GCA_039090855.1 of Macrothele yani. Classification (NCBI taxonomy): domain Eukaryota; kingdom Metazoa; phylum Arthropoda; class Arachnida; order Araneae; family Macrothelidae; genus Macrothele; species Macrothele yani. The sequence goes on along the minus strand of CM077031.1, from coordinate 15,203,266 downwards.
TAGCCGTGTAAGACGGAACAGACAAAAGAGTTTCCCTAATTCCTTAGAAAAAATATATCTGGTTAAGCAATGCAAAATTTAGAAACCTATTACGGAAAATTTGAAGGAAATTAATATTTTCAAGTTAAAGAATTTAAAAATATCGTATAGAAATCTTCAAAAATAAAATAGCCGTGTAAGAGCGGAACAGACAAAAGAGTTTCTCTAATGCCTCAGAAAAAATATATCTAGCGTTGCAATGCCAAATATAGAAACTTATTTCGGAAATTTTGAAGGAAATTAATATTTTCAAGTTAAAGAATTTAAAAATATCGTATAGAAATCTTCAAAAATAAAATAGCCGTGTAAGAGCGGAACAGACAAAAGAGTTTCTCTAATGCCTCAGAAAAAATATATCTAGCGTTGCAATGCCAAATATAGAAACTTATTTCGGAAAATTTGAAGGAAATTAATATTTTCAAGTTAAAGAATTTAAAAATATCGTATAGAAATCTTCAAAAATAAAATAGCCGTGTAAGAGCGGAACAGACAAAAAGTTTCCCTAATTCCTTAGAAAAAATATATCTGCGTTAAGCAATGTAAAATTTAGAAACCTATTACGGAAAATTTGAAGGAAATTAATATTTTCAAGTTAAAGAATTTAAAAATATCGTATAGAAATCTTCAAAAATAAAATAGCCGTGTAAGACGGAACAGACAAAAGAGTTTCCCTAATTCCTTAGAAAAAATATATCTAGCGTTAAGCAATGCCAAATTTAGAAACTTATTACGGAAAATTTGAAGGAAATTAATATTTTCAAGTTAAAGAATTTAAAAATATCGTATAGAAATCTTCAAAAATAAAATAGCCGTGTAAGAGCGGAACAGACAAAAGAGTTTCTCTAATGCCTCAGAAAAAATATATCTAGCGTTAAGCAATGCCAAATATAGAAACTTATTTCGGAAAATTTGAAGGAAATTAATATTTTCAAGTTAAAGAATTTAAAAATATCGTATAGAAATCTTCAAAAATAAAATAGCCGTGTAAGACGGAACAGACAAAAGAGTTTCTCTAATGCCTCAGAAAAAATATATCTAGCGTTGCAATGCCAAATATAGAAACTTATTTCGGAAAATTTGAAGGAAATTAATATTTTCAAGTTAAAGAATTTAAAAATATCGTATAGAAATCTTCAAAAATAAAATAGCCGTGTAAGAGCGGAACAGACAAAAGAGTTTCTCTAATGCCTCAGAAAAAATATATCTAGCGTTGCAATGCCAAATATAGAAACTTATTTCGGAAATTTTGAAGGAAATTAATATTTTCAAGTTAAAGAATTTAAAAATATCGTATAGAAATCTTCAAAAATAAAATAGCCGTGTAAGACGGAACAGACAAAAAAGTTTCCCTAATTCCTTAGAAAAAATATATCTAGCGTTAAGCAATGCCAAATATTTAGAAACCTATTTACGGAAAATTTGAAGGAAATTAATATTTTCAAGTTAAAGAATTTAAAAATATCGTATAGAAATCTTCAAAAATAAAATAGCCGTGTAAGAGCGGAACAGACAAAAAAGTTTCTCTAATGCCTCAGAAAAAATATATCTAGCGTTGCAATGCCAAATATAGAAACTTATTTCGGAAAATTTGAAGGAAATTAATATTTTCAAGTTAAAGAATTTAAAAATATCGTATAGAAATCTTCAAAAATAAAATAGCCGTGTAAGAGCGGAACAGACAAAAGAGTTTCTCTAATGCCTCAGAAAAAATATATCTAGCGTTGCAATGCCAAATATAGAAACTTATTTCGGAAAATTTTGAAGGAAATTAATATTTTCAAGTTAAAGAATTTAAAAATATCGTATAGAAATCTTCAAAAATAAAATAGCCGTGTAAGAGCGGAACAGACAAAAGAGTTTCTCTAATGCCTCAGAAAAAATATATCTAGCGTTGCAATGCCAAATATAGAAACTTATTTCGGAAATTTTGAAGGAAATTAATATTTTCAAGTTAAAGAATTTAAAAATATCGTATAGAAATCTTCAAAAATAAAATAGCCGTGTAAGAGCGGAACAGACAAAAGAGTTTCTCTAATGCCTCAGAAAAAATATATCTAGCGTTGCAATGCCAAATATAGAAACTTATTTCGGAAATTTTGAAGGAAATTAATATTTTCAAGTTAAAGAATTTAAAAATATCGTATAGAAATCTTCAAAAATAAAATAGCCGTGTAAGAGCGGAACAGACAAAAGAGTTTCTCTAATTCCTCAGAAAAAATATATCTAGCGTTGCAATGCCAAATATAGAAACTTATTTCGGAAAATTTGAAGGAAATTAATATTTTCAAGTTAAAGAATTTAAAAATATCGTATAGAAATCTTCAAAAATAAAATAGCCGTGTAAGAGCGGAACAGACAAAAGAGTTTCTCTAATGCCTCAGAAAAAATATATCTAGCGTTGCAATGCCAAATATAGAAACTTATTTCGGAAAATTTGAAGGAAATTAATATTTTCAAGTTAAAGAATTTAAAAATATCGTATAGAAATCTTCAAAAATAAAATAGCCGTGTAAGAGCGGAACAGACAAAAGAGTTTCTCTAATGCCTCAGAAAAAATATATCTAGCGTTGCAATGCCAAATATAGAAACTTATTTCGGAAATTTTGAAGGAAATTAATATTTTCAAGTTAAAGAATTTAAAAATATCGTATAGAAATCTTCAAAAATAAAATAGCCGTGTAAGAGCGGAACAGACAAAAGAGTTTCTCTAATGCCTCAGAAAAAATATATCTAGCGTTGCAATGCCAAATATAGAAACTTATTTCGGAAAATTTGAAGGAAATTAATATTTTCAAGTTAAAGAATTTAAAAATATCGTATAGAAATCTTCAAAAATAAAATAGCCGTGTAAGAGCGGAACAGACAAAAGAGTTTCTCTAATGCCTCAGAAAAAATATATCTAGCGTTGCAATGCCAAATATAGAAACTTATTTCGGAAAATTTTGAAGGAAATTAATATTTTCAAGTTAAAGAATTTAAAAATATCGTATAGAAATCTTCAAAAATAAAATAGCCGTGTAAGAGCGGAACAGACAAAAGAGTTTCTCTAATGCCTCAGAAAAAATATATCTAGCGTTGCAATGCCAAATATAGAAACTTATTTCGGAAAATTTGAAGGAAATTAATATTTTCAAGTTAAAGAATTTAAAAATATCGTATAGAAATCTTCAAAAATAAAATAGCCGTGTAAGAGCGGAACAGACAAAAGAGTTTCTCTAATGCCTCAGAAAAAATATATCTAGCGTTGCAATGCCAAATATAGAAACTTATTTCGGAAAATTTGAAGGAAATTAATATTTTCAAGTTAAAGAATTTAAAAATATCGTATAGAAATCTTCAAAAATAAAATAGCCGTGTAAGAGCGGAACAGACAAAAGAGTTTCTCTAATGCCTCAGAAAAAATATATCTAGCGTTGCAATGCCAAATATAGAAACTTATTTCGGAAATTTTGAAGGAAATTAATATTTTCAAGTTAAAGAATTTAAAAATATCGTATAGAAATCTTCAAAAATAAAATAGCCGTGTAAGAGCGGAACAGACAAAAGAGTTTCTCTAATGCCTCAGAAAAAATATATCTAGCGTTGCAATGCCAAATATAGAAACTTATTTCGGAAAATTTGAAGGAAATTAATATTTTCAAGTTAAAGAATTTAAAAATATCGTATAGAAATCTTCAAAAATAAAATAGCCGTGTAAGAGCGGAACAGACAAAAGAGTTTCTCTAATGCCTCAGAAAAAATATATCTAGCGTTGCAATGCCAAATATAGAAACTTATTTCGGAAATTTTGAAGGAAATTAATATTTTCAAGTTAAAGAATTTAAAAATATCGTATAGAAATCTTCAAAAATAAAATAGCCGTGTAAGAGCGGAACAGACAAAAAGAGTTTCTCTAATGCCTCAGAAAAAATATATCTAGCGTTGCAATGCCAAATATAGAAACTTATTTCGGAAATTTTGAAGGAAATTAATATTTTCAAGTTAAAGAATTTAAAAAATATCGTATAGAAATCTTCAAAAATAAAATAGCCGTGTAAGAGCGGAACAGACAAAAGAGTTTCTCTAATGCCTCAGAAAAAATATATCTAGCGTTGCAATGCCAAATATAGAAACTTATTTCGGAAATTTTGAAGGAAATTAATATTTTCAAGTTAAAGAATTTAAAAATATCGTATAGAAATCTTCAAAAATAAAATAGCCGTGTAAGAGCGGAACAGACAAAAGAGTTTCTCTAATGCCTCAGAAAAAATATATCTAGCGTTGCAATGCCAAATATAGAAACTTATTTCGGAAATTTTGAAGGAAATTAATATTTTCAAGTTAAAGAATTTAAAAATATCGTATAGAAATCTTCAAAAATAAAATAGCCGTGTAAGAGCGGAACAGACAAAAGAGTTTCTCTAATGCCTCAGAAAAAATATATCTAGCGTTGCAATGCCAAATATAGAAACTTATTTCGGAAAATTTTGAAGGAAATTAATATTTTCAAGTTAAAGAATTTAAAAATATCGTATAGAAATCTTCAAAAATAAAATAGCCGTGTAAGAGCGGAACAGACAAAAGAGTTTCTCTAATGCCTCAGAAAAAATATATCTAGCGTTGCAATGCCAAATATAGAAACTTATTTCGGAAATTTTGAAGGAAATTAATATTTTCAAGTTAAAGAATTTAAAAATATCGTATAGAAATCTTCAAAAATAAAATAGCCGTGTAAGAGCGGAACAGACAAAAGAGTTTCTCTAATGCCTCAGAAAAAATATATCTAGCGTTGCAATGCCAAATATAGAAACTTATTTCGGAAATTTTGAAGGAAATTAATATTTTCAAGTTAAAGAATTTAAAAATATCGTATAGAAATCTTCAAAAATAAAATAGCCGTGTAAGAGCGGAACAGACAAAAGAGTTTCTCTAATGCCTCAGAAAAAATATATCTAGCGTTAAACAATGCCAAATATAGAAACTTATTTCGGAAAATTTGAAGGAAATTAATATTTTCAAGTTAAAGAATTTAAAAATATCGTATAGAAATCTTCAAAAATAAAATAGCCGTGTAAGAGCGGAACAGACAAAAGAGTTTCTCTAATGCCTCAGAAAAAATATATCTAGCGTTGCAATGCCAAATATAGAAACTTATTTCGGAAAATTTGAAGGAAATTAATATTTTCAAGTTAAAGAATTTAAAAATATCGTATAGAAATCTTCAAAAATAAAATAGCCGTGTAAGAGCGGAACAGACAAAAGAGTTTCTCTAATGCCTCAGAAAAAATATATCTAGCGTTAAACAATGCCAAATATAGAAACTTATTTCGGAAAATTTGAAGGAAATTAATATTTTCAAGTTAAAGAATTTAAAAATATCGTATAGAAATCTTCAAAAATAAAATAGCCGTGTAAGAGCGGAACAGACAAAAGAGTTTCTCTAATGCCTCAGAAAAAATATATCTAGCGTTGCAATGCCAAATATAGAAACTTATTTCGGAAATTTTGAAGGAAATTAATATTTTCAAGTTAAAGAATTTAAAAATATCGTATAGAAATCTTCAAAAATAAAATAGCCGTGTAAGAGCGGAACAGACAAAAGAGTTTCTCTAATGCCTCAGAAAAAATATATCTAGCGTTAAACAATGCCAAATATAGAAACTTATTTCGGAAAATTTGAAGGAAATTAATATTTTCAAGTTAAAGAATTTAAAAATATCGTATAGAAATCTTCAAAAATAAAATAGCCGTGTAAGAGCGGAACAGACAAAAGAGTTTCTCTAATGCCTCAGAAAAAATATATCTAGCGTTGCAATGCCAAATATAGAAACTTATTTCGGAAATTTTGAAGGAAATTAATATTTTCAAGTTAAAGAATTTAAAAATATCGTATAGAAATCTTCAAAAATAAAATAGCCGTGTAAGAGCGGAACAGACAAAAGAGTTTCTCTAATGCCTCAGAAAAAATATATCTAGCGTTAAACAATGCCAAATATAGAAACTTATTTCGGAAAATTTGAAGGAAATTAATATTTTCAAGTTAAAGAATTTAAAAATATCGTATAGAAATCTTCAAAAATAAAATAGCCGTGTAAGAGCGGAACAGACAAAAGAGTTTCTCTAATGCCTCAGAAAAAATATATCTAGCGTTGCAATGCCAAATATAGAAACTTATTTCGGAAATTTTGAAGGAAATTAATATTTTCAAGTTAAAGAATTTAAAAATATCGTATAGAAATCTTCAAAAATAAAATAGCCGTGTAAGAGCGGAACAGACAAAAGAGTTTCTCTAATGCCTCAGAAAAAATATATCTAGCGTTGCAATGCCAAATATAGAAACTTATTTCGGAAAATTTGAAGGAAATTAATATTTTCAAGTTAAAGAATTTAAAAATATCGTATAGAAATCTTCAAAAATAAAATAGCCGTGTAAGAGCGGAACAGACAAAAGAGTTTCTCTAATGCCTCAGAAAAAATATATCTAGCGTTGCAATGCCAAATATAGAAACTTATTTCGGAAATTTTGAAGGAAATTAATATTTTCAAGTTAAAGAATTTAAAAATATCGTATAGAAATCTTCAAAAATAAAATAGCCGTGTAAGAGCGGAACAGACAAAAGAGTTTCTCTAATGCCTCAGAAAAAATATATCTAGCGTTAAACAATGCCAAATATAGAAACTTATTTCGGAAAATTTGAAGGAAATTAATATTTTCAAGTTAAAGAATTTAAAAATATCGTATAGAAATCTTCAAAAATAAAATAGCCGTGTAAGAGCGGAACAGACAAAAGAGTTTCTCTAATGCCTCAGAAAAAATATATCTAGCGTTGCAATGCCAAATATAGAAACTTATTTCGGAAATTTTGAAGGAAATTAATATTTTCAAGTTAAAGAATTTAAAAATATCGTATAGAAATCTTCAAAAATAAAATAGCCGTGTAAGAGCGGAACAGACAAAAGAGTTTCTCTAATGCCTCAGAAAAAATATATCTAGCGTTAAACAATGCCAAATATAGAAACTTATTTCGGAAAATTTTGAAGGAAATTAATATTTTCAAGTTAAAGAATTTAAAAATATCGTATAGAAATCTTCAAAAATAAAATAGCCGTGTAAGAGCGGAACAGACAAAAGAGTTTCTCTAATGCCTCAGAAAAAATATATCTAGCGTTGCAATGCCAAATATAGAAACTTATTTCGGAAATTTTGAAGGAAATTAATATTTTCAAGTTAAAGAATTTAAAAATATCGTATAGAAATCTTCAAAAATAAAATAGCCGTGTAAGACGGAACAGACAAAAGAGTTTCCCTAATTCCTTAGAAAAAATATATCTGGTTAAACAGTGCAAAATTTAGAAACCTATTACGGAAAATTTGAAGGAAAGTAATATTTTCAAGTTAAAGAATTTAAAAATATCGTATAGAAATCTTCAAAAATAAAATAGCCGTGTAAGAGCGGAACAGACAAAAGAGTTTCTCTAATGCCTCAGAAAAAATATATCTAGCGTTGCAATGCCAAATATAGAAACTTATTTCGGAAATTTTGAAGGAAATTAATATTTTCAAGTTAAAGAATTTAAAAATATCGTATAGAAATCTTCAAAAATAAAATAGCCGTGTAAGACGGAACAGACAAAAGAGTTTCCCTAATTCCTTAGAAAAAATATATCTGGTTAAACAGTGCAAAATTTAGAAACCTATTACGGAAAATTTGAAGGAAAGTAATATTTTCAAGTTAAAGAATTTAAAAATATCGTATAGAAATCTTCAAAAATAAAATAGCCGTGTAAGAGCGGAACAGACAAAAGAGTTTCTCTAATGCCTCAGAAAAAATATATCTAGCGTTGCAATGCCAAATATAGAAACTTATTTCGGAAATTTTGAAGGAAATTAATATTTTCAAGTTAAAGAATTTAAAAATATCGTATAGAAATCTTCAAAAATAAAATAGCCGTGTAAGACGGAACAGACAAAAGAGTTTCCCTAATTCCTTAGAAAAAATATATCTGGTTAAACAGTGCAAAATTTAGAAACCTATTACGGAAAATTTGAAGGAAAGTAATATTTTCAAGTTAAAGAATTTAAAAATATCGTATAGAAATCTTCAAAAATAAAATAGCCGTGTAAGAGCGGAACAGACAAAAGAGTTTCTCTAATGCCTCAGAAAAAATATATCTAGCGTTGCAATGCCAAATATAGAAACTTATTTCGGAAATTTTGAAGGAAATTAATATTTTCAAGTTAAAGAATTTAAAAATATCGTATAGAAATCTTCAAAAATAAAATAGCCGTGTAAGACGGAACAGACAAAAGAGTTTCCCTAATTCCTTAGAAAAAATATATCTGGTTAAACAGTGCAAAATTTAGAAACCTATTACGGAAAATTTGAAGGAAAGTAATATTTTCAAGTTAAAGAATTTAAAAATATCGTATAGAAATCTTCAAAAATAAAATAGCCGTGTAAGAGCGGAACAGACAAAAGAGTTTCTCTAATGCCTCAGAAAAAATATATCTAGCGTTGCAATGCCAAATATAGAAACTTATTTCGGAAATTTTGAAGGAAATTAATATTTTCAAGTTAAAGAATTTAAAAATATCGTATAGAAATCTTCAAAAATAAAATAGCCGTGTAAGACGGAACAGACAAAAGAGTTTCCCTAATTCCTTAGAAAAAATATATCTGGTTAAACAGTGCAAAATTTAGAAACCTATTACGGAAAATTTGAAGGAAAGTAATATTTTCAAGTTAAAGAATTTAAAAATATCGTATAGAAATCTTCAAAAATAAAATAGCCGTGTAAGAGCGGAACAGACAAAAGAGTTTCTCTAATGCCTCAGAAAAAATATATCTAGCGTTGCAATGCCAAATATAGAAACTTATTTCGGAAATTTTGAAGGAAATTAATATTTTCAAGTTAAAGAATTTAAAAATATCGTATAGAAATCTTCAAAAATAAAATAGCCGTGTAAGACGGAACAGACAAAAGAGTTTCCTAATTCCTTAGAAAAAATATATCTGGTTAAACAGTGCAAAATTTAGAAACCTATTACGGAAAATTTGAAGGAAAGTAATATTTTCAAGTTAAAGAATTTAAAAATATCGTATAGAAATCTTCAAAAATAAAATAGCCGTGTAAGAGCGGAACAGACAAAAGAGTTTCTCTAATGCCTCAGAAAAAATATATCTAGCGTTGCAATGCCAAATATAGAAACTTATTTCGGAAATTTTGAAGGAAATTAATATTTTCAAGTTAAAGAATTTAAAAATATCGTATAGAAATCTTCAAAAATAAAATAGCCGTGTAAGACGGAACAGACAAAAGAGTTTCCCTAATTCCTTAGAAAAAATATATCTGGTTAAACAGTGCAAAATTTAGAAACCTATTACGGAAAATTTGAAGGAAAGTAATATTTTCAAGTTAAAGAATTTAAAAATATCGTATAGAAATCTTCAAAAATAAAATAGCCGTGTAAGAGCGGAACAGACAAAAGAGTTTCTCTAATGCCTCAGAAAAAATATATCTAGCGTTGCAATGCCAAATATAGAAACTTATTTCGGAAATTTTGAAGGAAATTAATATTTTCAAGTTAAAGAATTTAAAAATATCGTATAGAAATCTTCAAAAATAAAATAGCCGTGTAAGAGCGGAACAGACAAAAGAGTTTCTCTAATGCCTCAGAAAAAATATATCTAGCGTTGCAATGCCAAATATAGAAACTTATTTCGGAAATTTTGAAGGAAATTAATATTTTCAAGTTAAAGAATTTAAAAATATCGTATAGAAATCTTCAAAAATAAAATAGCCGTGTAAGAGCGGAACAGACAAAAGAGTTTCTCTAATGCCTCAGAAAAAATATATCTAGCGTTGCAATGCCAAATATAGAAACTTATTTCGGAAATTTTGAAGGAAATTAATATTTTCAAGTTAAAGAATTTAAAAATATCGTATAGAAATCTTCAAAAATAAAATAGCCGTGTAAGAGCGGAACAGACAAAAGAGTTTCTCTAATGCCTCAGAAAAAATATATCTAGCGTTGCAATGCCAAATATAGAAACTTATTTCGGAAATTTTGAAGGAAATTAATATTTTCAAGTTAAAGAATTTAAAAATATCGTATAGAAATCTTCAAAAATAAAATAGCCGTGTAAGAGCGGAACAGACAAAAGAGTTTCTCTAATGCCTCAGAAAAAATATATCTAGCGTTGCAATGCCAAATATAGAAACTTATTTCGGAAATTTTGAAGGAAATTAATATTTTCAAGTTAAAGAATTTAAAAATATCGTATAGAAATCTTCAAAAATAAAATAGCCGTGTAAGAGCGGAACAGACAAAAGAGTTTCTCTAATGCCTCAGAAAAAATATATCTAGCGTTGCAATGCCAAATATAGAAACTTATTTCGGAAATTTTGAAGGAAATTAATATTTTCAAGTTAAAGAATTTAAAAATATCGTATAGAAATCTTCAAAAATAAAATAGCCGTGTAAGAGCGGAACAGACAAAAGAGTTTCTCTAATGCCTCAGAAAAAATATATCTAGCGTTGCAATGCCAAATATAGAAACTTATTTCGGAAATTTTGAAGGAAATTAATATTTTCAAGTTAAAGAATTTAAAAATATCGTATAGAAATCTTCAAAAATAAAATAGCCGTGTAAGAGCGGAACAGACAAAAGAGTTTCTCTAATGCCTCAGAAAAAATATATCTAGCGTTGCAATGCCAAATATAGAAACTTATTTCGGAAATTTTGAAGGAAATTAATATTTTCAAGTTAAAGAATTTAAAAATATCGTATAGAAATCTTCAAAAATAAAATAGCCGTGTAAGAGCGGAACAGACAAAAGAGTTTCTCTAATGCCTCAGAAAAAATATATCTAGCGTTGCAATGCCAAATATAGAAACTTATTTCGGAAATTTTGAAGGAAATTAATATTTTCAAGTTAAAGAATTTAAAAATATCGTATAGAAATCTTCAAAAATAAAATAGCCGTGTAAGAGCGGAACAGACAAAAGAGTTTCTCTAATGCCTCAGAAAAAATATATCTAGCGTTGCAATGCCAAATATAGAAACTTATTTCGGAAATTTTGAAGGAAATTAATATTTTCAAGTTAAAGAATTTAAAAATATCGTATAGAAATCTTCAAAAATAAAATAGCCGTGTAAGAGCGGAACAGACAAAAGAGTTTCTCTAATGCCTCAGAAAAAATATATCTAGCGTTGCAATGCCAAATATAGAAACTTATTTCGGAAATTTTGAAGGAAATTAATATTTTCAAGTTAAAGAATTTAAAAATATCGTATAGAAATCTTCAAAAATAAAATAGCCGTGTAAGAGCGGAACAGACAAAAGAGTTTCTCTAATGCCTCAGAAAAAATATATCTAGCGTTGCAATGCCAAATATAGAAACTTATTTCGGAAATTTTGAAGGAAATTAATATTTTCAAGTTAAAGAATTTAAAAATATCGTATAGAAATCTTCAAAAATAAAATAGCCGTGTAAGAGCGGAACAGACAAAAGAGTTTCTCTAATGCCTCAGAAAAAATATATCTAGCGTTGCAATGCCAAATATAGAAACTTATTTCGGAAATTTTGAAGGAAATTAATATTTTCAAGTTAAAGAATTTAAAAATATCGTATAGAAATCTTCAAAAATAAAATAGCCGTGTAAGACGGAACAGACAAAAGAGTTTCCCTAATTCCTTAGAAAAAATATATCTGGTTAAACAGTGCAAAATTTAGAAACCTATTACGGAAAATTTGAAGGAAAGTAATATTTTCAAGTTAAAGAATTTAAAAATATCGTATAGAAATCTTCAAAAATAAAATAGCCGTGTAAGAGCGGAACAGACAAAAGAGTTTCTCTAATGCCTCAGAAAAAATATATCTAGCGTTGCAATGCCAAATATAGAAACTTATTTCGGAAATTTTGAAGGAAATTAATATTTTCAAGTTAAAGAATTTAAAAATATCGTATAGAAATCTTCAAAAATAAAATAGCCGTGTAAGAGCGGAACAGACAAAAGAGTTTCTCTAATGCCTCAGAAAAAATATATCTAGCGTTGCAATGCCAAATATAGAAACTTATTTCGGAAATTTTGAAGGAAATTAATATTTTCAAGTTAAAGAATTTAAAAATATCGTATAGAAATCTTCAAAAATAAAATAGCCGTGTAAGAGCGGAACAGACAAAAGAGTTTCTCTAATGCCTCAGAAAAAATATATCTAGCGTTGCAATGCCAAATATAGAAACTTATTTCGGAAATTTTGAAGGAAATTAATATTTTCAAGTTAAAGAATTTAAAAATATCGTATAGAAATCTTCAAAAATAAAATAGCCGTGTAAGAGCGGAACAGACAAAAGAGTTTCTCTAATGCCTCAGAAAAAATATATCTAGCGTTGCAATGCCAAATATAGAAACTTATTTCGGAAATTTTGAAGGAAATTAATATTTTCAAGTTAAAGAATTTAAAAATATCGTATAGAAATCTTCAAAAATAAAATAGCCGTGTAAGAGCGGAACAGACAAAAGAGTTTCTCTAATGCCTCAGAAAAAATATATCTAGCGTTGCAATGCCAAATATAGAAACTTATTTCGGAAATTTTGAAGGAAATTAATATTTTCAAGTTAAAGAATTTAAAAATATCGTATAGAAATCTTCAAAAATAAAATAGCCGTGTAAGAGCGGAACAGACAAAAGAGTTTCTCTAATGCCTCAGAAAAAATATATCTAGCGTTGCAATGCCAAATATAGAAACTTATTTCGGAAATTTTGAAGGAAATTAATATTTTCAAGTTAAAGAATTTAAAAATATCGTATAGAAATCTTCAAAAATAAAATAGCCGTGTAAGAGCGGAACAGACAAAAGAGTTTCTCTAATGCCTCAGAAAAAATATATCTAGCGTTGCAATGCCAAATATAGAAACTTATTTCGGAAATTTTGAAGGAAATTAATATTTTCAAGTTAAAGAATTTAAAAATATCGTATAGAAATCTTCAAAAATAAAATAGCCGTGTAAGAGCGGAACAGACAAAAGAGTTTCTCTAATGCCTCAGAAAAAATATATCTAGCGTTGCAATGCCAAATATAGAAACTTATTTCGGAAATTTTGAAGGAAATTAATATTTTCAAGTTAAAGAATTTAAAAATATCGTATAGAAATCTTCAAAAATAAAATAGCCGTGTAAGAGCGGAACAGACAAAAGAGTTTCTCTAATGCCTCAGAAAAAATATATCTAGCGTTGCAATGCCAAATATAGAAACTTATTTCGGAAATTTTGAAGGAAATTAATATTTTCAAGTTAAAGAATTTAAAAATATCGTATAGAAATCTTCAAAAATAAAATAGCCGTGTAAGAGCGGAACAGACAAAAGAGTTTCTCTAATGCCTCAGAAAAAATATATCTAGCGTTGCAATGCCAAATATAGAAACTTATTTCGGAAATTTTGAAGGAAATTAATATTTTCAAGTTAAAGAATTTAAAAATATCGTATAGAAATCTTCAAAAATAAAATAGCCGTGTAAGAGCGGAACAGACAAAAGAGTTTCTCTAATGCCTCAGAAAAAATATATCTAGCGTTGCAATGCCAAATATAGAAACTTATTTCGGAAATTTTGAAGGAAATTAATATTTTCAAGTTAAAGAATTTAAAAATATCGTATAGAAATCTTCAAAAATAAAATAGCCGTGTAAGAGCGGAACAGACAAAAGAGTTTCTCTAATGCCTCAGAAAAAATATATCTAGCGTTGCAATGCCAAATATAGAAACTTATTTCGGAAATTTTGAAGGAAATTAATATTTTCAAGTTAAAGAATTTAAAAATATCGTATAGAAATCTTCAAAAATAAAATAGCCGTGTAAGAGCGGAACAGACAAAAGAGTTTCTCTAATGCCTCAGAAAAAATATATCTAGCGTTGCAATGCCAAATATAGAAACTTATTTCGGAAATTTTGAAGGAAATTAATATTTTCAAGTTAAAGAATTTAAAAATATCGTATAGAAATCTTCAAAAATAAAATAGCCGTGTAAGACGGAACAGACAAAAAGAGTTTCCCTAATTCCTTAGAAAAAATATATCTGGTTAAACAGTGCAAAATTTAGAAACCTATTACGGAAAATTTGAAGGAAAGTAATATTTTCAAGTTAAAGAATTTAAAAATATCGTATAGAAATCTTCAAAAATAAAATAGCCGTGTAAGAGCGGAACAGACAAAAGAGTTTCTCTAATGCCTCAGAAAAAATATATCTAGCGTTGCAATGCCAAATATAGAAACTTATTTCGGAAATTTTGAAGGAAATTAATATTTTCAAGTTAAAGAATTTAAAAATATCGTATAGAAATCTTCAAAAATAAAATAGCCGTGTAAGAGCGGAACAGACAAAAGAGTTTCTCTAATGCCTCAGAAAAAATATATCTAGCGTTGCAATGCCAAATATAGAAACTTATTTCGGAAATTTTGAAGGAAATTAATATTTTCAAGTTAAAGAATTTAAAAATATCGTATAGAAATCTTCAAAAATAAAATAGCCGTGTAAGAGCGGAACAGACAAAAGAGTTTCTCTAATGCCTCAGAAAAAATATATCTAGCGTTGCAATGCCAAATATAGAAACTTATTTCGGAAATTTTGAAGGAAATTAATATTTTCAAGTTAAAGAATTTAAAAATATCGTATAGAAATCTTCAAAAATAAAATAGCCGTGTAAGAGCGGAACAGACAAAAGAGTTTCTCTAATGCCTCAGAAAAAATATATCTAGCGTTGCAATGCCAAATATAGAAACTTATTTCGGAAATTTTGAAGGAAATTAATATTTTCAAGTTAAAGAATTTAAAAATATCGTATAGAAATCTTCAAAAATAAAATAGCCGTGTAAGAGCGGAACAGACAAAAGAGTTTCTCTAATGCCTCAGAAAAAATATATCTAGCGTTGCAATGCCAAATATAGAAACTTATTTCGGAAATTTTGAAGGAAATTAATATTTTCAAGTTAAAGAATTTAAAAATATCGTATAGAAATCTTCAAAAATAAAATAGCCGTGTAAGAGCGGAACAGACAAAAGAGTTTCTCTAATGCCTCAGAAAAAATATATCTAGCGTTGCAATGCCAAATATAGAAACTTATTTCGGAAATTTTGAAGGAAATTAATATTTTCAAGTTAAAGAATTTAAAAATATCGTATAGAAATCTTCAAAAATAAAATAGCCGTGTAAGACGGAACAGACAAAAGAGTTTCTCTAATGCCTCAGAAAAAATATATCTAGCGTTGCAATGCCAAATATAGAAACTTATTTCGGAAATTTTGAAGGAAATTAATATTTTCAAGTTAAAGAATTTAAAAATATCGTATAGAAATCTTCAAAAATAAAATAGCCGTGTAAGAGCGGAACAGACAAAAGAGTTTCTCTAATGCCTCAGAAAAAATATATCTAGCGTTGCAATGCCAAATATAGAAACTTATTTCGGAAATTTTGAAGGAAATTAATATTTTCAAGTTAAAGAATTTAAAAATATCGTATAGAAATCTTCAAAAATAAAATAGCCGTGTAAGAGCGGAACAGACAAAAGAGTTTCTCTAATGCCTCAGAAAAAATATATCTAGCGTTGCAATGCCAAATATAGAAACTTATTTCGGAAATTTTGAAGGAAATTAATATTTTCAAGTTAAAGAATTTAAAAATATCGTATAGAAATCTTCAAAAATAAAATAGCCGTGTAAGAGCGGAACAGACAAAAGAGTTTCTCTAATGCCTCAGAAAAAATATATCTAGCGTTGCAATGCCAAATATAGAAACTTATTTCGGAAATTTTGAAGGAAATTAATATTTTCAAGTTAAAGAATTTAAAAATATCGTATAGAAATCTTCAAAAATAAAATAGCCGTGTAAGACGGAACAGACAAAAGAGTTTCTCTAATGCCTCAGAAAAAATATATCTAGCGTTGCAATGCCAAATATAGAAACTTATTTCGGAAATTTTGAAGGAAATTAATATTTTCAAGTTAAAGAATTTAAAAATATCGTATAGAAATCTTCAAAAATAAAATAGCCGTGTAAGAGCGGAACAGACAAAAGAGTTTCTCTAATGCCTCAGAAAAAATATATCTAGCGTTGCAATGCCAAATATAGAAACTTATTTCGGAAATTTTGAAGGAAATTAATATTTTCAAGTTAAAGAATTTAAAAATATCGTATAGAAATCTTCAAAAATAAAATAGCCGTGTAAGAGCGGAACAGACAAAAGAGTTTCTCTAATGCCTCAGAAAAAATATATCTAGCGTTGCAATGCCAAATATAGAAACTTATTTCGGAAATTTTGAAGGAAATTAATATTTTCAAGTTAAAGAATTTAAAAATATCGTATAGAAATCTTCAAAAATAAAATAGCCGTGTAAGACGGAACAGACAAAAGAGTTTCCCTAATTCCTTAGAAAAAATATATCTGGTTAAACAGTGCAAAATTTAGAAACCTATTACGGAAAATTTGAAGGAAAGTAATATTTTCAAGTTAAAGAATTTAAAAATATCGTATAGAAATCTTCAAAAATAAAATAGCCGTGTAAGAGCGGAACAGACAAAAGAGTTTCTCTAATGCCTCAGAAAAAATATATCTAGCGTTGCAATGCCAAATATAGAAACTTATTTCGGAAATTTTGAAGGAAATTAATATTTTCAAGTTAAAGAATTTAAAAATATCGTATAGAAATCTTCAAAAATAAAATAGCCGTGTAAGAGCGGAACAGACAAAAGAGTTTCTCTAATGCCTCAGAAAAAATATATCTAGCGTTGCAATGCCAAATATAGAAACTTATTTCGGAAATTTTGAAGGAAATTAATATTTTCAAGTTAAAGAATTTAAAAATATCGTATAGAAATCTTCAAAAATAAAATAGCCGTGTAAGAGCGGAACAGACAAAAGAGTTTCTCTAATGCCTCAGAAAAAATATATCTAGCGTTGCAATGCCAAATATAGAAACTTATTTCGGAAATTTTGAAGGAAATTAATATTTTCAAGTTAAAGAATTTAAAAATATCGTATAGAAATCTTCAAAAATAAAATAGCCGTGTAAGAGCGGAACAGACAAAAGAGTTTCTCTAATGCCTCAGAAAAAATATATCTAGCGTTGCAATGCCAAATATAGAAACTTATTTCGGAAATTTTGAAGGAAATTAATATTTTCAAGTTAAAGAATTTAAAAATATCGTATAGAAATCTTCAAAAATAAAATAGCCGTGTAAGAGCGGAACAGACAAAAGAGTTTCTCTAATGCCTCAGAAAAAATATATCTAGCGTTGCAATGCCAAATATAGAAACTTATTTCGGAAATTTTGAAGGAAATTAATATTTTCAAGTTAAAGAATTTAAAAATATCGTATAGAAATCTTCAAAAATAAAATAGCCGTGTAAGAGCGGAACAGACAAAAGAGTTTCTCTAATGCCTCAGAAAAAATATATCTAGCGTTAAGCAATGCCAAATATAGAAACTTATTTCGGAAATTTTGAAGGAAATTAATATTTTCAAGTTAAAGAATTTAAAAATATCGTATAGAAATCTTCAAAAATAAAATAGCCGTGTAAGAGCGGAACAGACAAAAGAGTTTCTCTAATGCCTCAGAAAAAATATATCTAGCGTTGCAATGCCAAATATAGAAACTTATTTCGGAAATTTTGAAGGAAATTAATATTTTCAAGTTAAAGAATTTAAAAAATATCGTATAGAAATCTTCAAAAATAAAATAGCCGTGTAAGAGCGGAACAGACAAAAGAGTTTCTCTAATGCCTCAGAAAAAATATATCTAGCGTTGCAATGCCAAATATAGAAACTTATTTCGGAAATTTTGAAGGAAATTAATATTTTCAAGTTAAAGAATTTAAAAATATCGTATAGAAATCTTCAAAAATAAAATAGCCGTGTAAGAGCGGAACAGACAAAAGAGTTTCTCTAATGCCTCAGAAAAAATATATCTAGCGTTGCAATGCCAAATATAGAAACTTATTTCGGAAATTTTGAAGGAAATTAATATTTTCAAGTTAAAGAATTTAAAAAATATCGTATAGAAATCTTCAAAAATAAAATAGCCGTGTAAGAGCGGAACAGACAAAAGAGTTTCTCTAATGCCTCAGAAAAAATATATCTAGCGTTGCAATGCCAAATATAGAAACTTATTTCGGAAATTTTGAAGGAAATTAATATTTTCAAGTTAAAGAATTTAAAAATATCGTATAGAAATCTTCAAAAATAAAATAGCCGTGTAAGAGCGGAACAGACAAAAGAGTTTCTCTAATGCCTCAGAAAAAATATATCTAGCGTTGCAATGCCAAATATAGAAACTTATTTCGGAAATTTTGAAGGAAATTAATATTTTCAAGTTAAAGAATTTAAAAATATCGTATAGAAATCTTCAAAAATAAAATAGCCGTGTAAGAGCGGAACAGACAAAAGAGTTTCTCTAATGCCTCAGAAAAAATATATCTAGCGTTAAGCAATGCCAAATATAGAAACTTATTTCGGAAATTTTGAAGGAAATTAATATTTTCAAGTTAAAGAATTTAAAAATATCGTATAGAAATCTTCAAAAATAAAATAGCCGTGTAAGACGGAACAGACAAAAGAGTTTCTCTAATGCCTCAGAAAAAATATATCTAGTGTTGCAATGCCAAATATAGAAACTTATTTCGGAAATTTTGAAGGAAATTAATATTTTCAAGTTAAAGAATTTAAAAATATTTTACAGAAATCTTCAAAAATAAAATAGCCGTGTAAGAGCGGAACAGACAAAAGAGTTTCCCTAATGCCTCAGAAAAAATATATCTAGCGTTGCAATGCCAAATATAGAAACTTATTTCGGAAATTTTGAAGGAAATTAATATTTTCAAGTTAAAGAATTTAAAAATATCGTATAGAAATCTTCAAAAATAAAATAGCCGTGTAAGAGCGGAACAGACAAAAGAGTTTCTCTAATGCCTCAGAAAAAATATATCTAGCGTTGCAATGCCAAATATAGAAACTTATTTCGGAAATTTTGAAGGAAATTAATATTTTCAAGTTAAAGAATTTAAAAATATCGTATAGAAATCTTCAAAAATAAAATAGCCGTGTAAGACGGAACAGACAAAAGAGTTTCTCTAATGCCTCAGAAAAAATATATCTAGCGTTGCAATGCCAAATATAGAAACTTATTTCGGAAATTTTGAAGGAAATTAATATTTTCAAGTTAAAGAATTTAAAAATATCGTATAGAAATCTTCAAAAATAAAATAGCCGTGTAAGAGCGGAACAGACAAAAGAGTTTCTCTAATGCCTCAGAAAAAATATATCTAGCGTTGCAATGCCAAATATAGAAACTTATTTCGGAAATTTTGAAGGAAATTAATATTTTCAAGTTAAAGAATTTAAAAATATCGTATAGAAATCTTCAAAAATAAAATAGCCGTGTAAGAGCGGAACAGACAAAAGAGTTTCTCTAATGCCTCAGAAAAAATATATCTAGCGTTGCAATGCCAAATATAGAAACTTATTTCGGAAATTTTGAAGGAAATTAATATTTTCAAGTTAAAGAATTTAAAAATATCGTATAGAAATCTTCAAAAATAAAATAGCCGTGTAAGACGGAACAGACAAAAGAGTTTCTCTAATGCCTCAGAAAAAATATATCTAGTGTTGCAATGCCAAATATAGAAACTTATTTCGGAAATTTTGAAGGAAATTAATATTTTCAAGTTAAAGAATTTAAAAATATTTTACAGAAATCTTCAAAAATAAAATAGCCGTGTAAGAGCGGAACAGACAAAAGAGTTTCCCTAATGCCTCAGAAAAAATATATCTAGCGTTGCAATGCCAAATATAGAAACTTATTTCGGAAATTTTGAAGGAAATTAATATTTTCAAGTTAAAGAATTTAAAAATATCGTATAGAAATCTTCAAAAATAAAATAGCCGTGTAAGAGCGGAACAGACAAAAGAGTTTCTCTAATGCCTCAGAAAAAATATATCTAGCGTTGCAATGCCAAATATAGAAACTTATTTCGGAAATTTTGAAGGAAATTAATATTTTCAAGTTAAAGAATTTAAAAATATCGTATAGAAATCTTCAAAAATAAAATAGCCGTGTAAGAGCGGAACAGACAAAAGAGTTTCTCTAATGCCTCAGAAAAAATATATCTAGCGTTGCAATGCCAAATATAGAAACTTATTTCGGAAATTTTGAAGGAAATTAATATTTTCAAGTTAAAGAATTTAAAAATATCGTATAGAAATCTTCAAAAATAAAATAGCCGTGTAAGAGCGGAACAGACAAAAGAGTTTCTCTAATGCCTCAGAAAAAATATATCTAGCGTTGCAATGCCAAATATAGAAACTTATTTCGGAAATTTTGAAGGAAATTAATATTTTCAAGTTAAAGAATTTAAAAATATCGTATAGAAATCTTCAAAAATAAAATAGCCGTGTAAGAGCGGAACAGACAAAAGAGTTTCTCTAATGCCTCAGAAAAAATATATCTAGCGTTGCAATGCCAAATATAGAAACTTATTTCGGAAATTTTGAAGGAAATTAATATTTTCAAGTTAAAGAATTTAAAAATATCGTATAGAAATCTTCAAAAATAAAATAGCCGTGTAAGAGCGGAACAGACAAAAGAGTTTCTCTAATGCCTCAGAAAAAATATATCTAGCGTTGCAATGCCAAATATAGAAACTTATTTCGGAAATTTTGAAGGAAATTAATATTTTCAAGTTAAAGAATTTAAAAATATCGTATAGAAATCTTCAAAAATAAAATAGCCGTGTAAGAGCGGAACAGACAAAAGAGTTTCTCTAATGCCTCAGAAAAAATATATCTAGCGTTGCAATGCCAAATATAGAAACTTATTTCGGAAATTTTGAAGGAAATTAATATTTTCAAGTTAAAGAATTTAAAAATATCGTATAGAAATCTTCAAAAATAAAATAGCCGTGTAAGAGCGGAACAGACAAAAGAGTTTCTCTAATGCCTCAGAAAAAATATATCTAGCGTTGCAATGCCAAATATAGAAACTTATTTCGGAAATTTTGAAGGAAATTAATATTTTCAAGTTAAAGAATTTAAAAATATCGTATAGAAATCTTCAAAAATAAAATAGCCGTGTAAGAGCGGAACAGACAAAAGAGTTTCTCTAATGCCTCAGAAAAAATATATCTAGCGTTGCAATGCCAAATATAGAAACTTATTTCGGAAATTTTGAAGGAAATTAATATTTTCAAGTTAAAGAATTTAAAAATATCGTATAGAAATCTTCAAAAATAAAATAGCCGTGTAAGAGCGGAACAGACAAAAGAGTTTCTCTAATGCCTCAGAAAAAATATATCTAGCGTTGCAATGCCAAATATAGAAACTTATTTCGGAAATTTTGAAGGAAATTAATATTTTCAAGTTAAAGAATTTAAAAATATCGTATAGAAATCTTCAAAAATAAAATAGCCGTGTAAGAGCGGAACAGACAAAAGAGTTTCTCTAATGCCTCAGAAAAAATATATCTAGCGTTGCAATGCCAAATATAGAAACTTATTTCGGAAATTTTGAAGGAAATTAATATTTTCAAGTTAAAGAATTTAAAAATATTTTACAGAAATCTTCAAAAATAAAATAGCCGTGTAAGAGCGGAACAGACAAAAGAGTTTCTCTAATGCCTCAGAAAAAATATATCTAGCGTTGCAATGCCAAATATAGAAACTTATTTCGGAAATTTTGAAGGAAATTAATATTTTCAAGTTAAAGAATTTAAAAATATCGTATAGAAATCTTCAAAAATAAAATAGCCGTGTAAGAGCGGAACAGACAAAAGAGTTTCTCTAATGCCTCAGAAAAAATATATCTAGCGTTGCAATGCCAAATATAGAAACTTATTTCGGAAATTTTGAAGGAAATTAATATTTTCAAGTTAAAGAATTTAAAAATATCGTATAGAAATCTTCAAAAATAAAATAGCCGTGTAAGAGCGGAACAGACAAAAGAGTTTCTCTAATGCCTCAGAAAAAATATATCTAGCGTTGCAATGCCAAATATAGAAACTTATTTCGGAAATTTTGAAGGAAATTAATATTTTCAAGTTAAAGAATTTAAAAATATCGTATAGAAATCTTCAAAAATAAAATAGCCGTGTAAGAGCGGAACAGACAAAAGAGTTTCTCTAATGCCTCAGAAAAAATATATCTAGCGTTGCAATGCCAAATATAGAAACTTATTTCGGAAATTTTGAAGGAAATTAATATTTTCAAGTTAAAGAATTTAAAAATATCGTATAGAAATCTTCAAAAATAAAATAGCCGTGTAAGAGCGGAACAGACAAAAGAGTTTCTCTAATGCCTCAGAAAAAATATATCTAGCGTTGCAATGCCAAATATAGAAACTTATTTCGGAAATTTTGAAGGAAATTAATATTTTCAAGTTAAAGAATTTAAAAATATTTTACAGAAATCTTCAAAAATAAAATAGCCGTGTAAGAGCGGAACAGACAAAAGAGTTTCCCTAATGCCTCAGAAAAAATATATCTAGCGTTGCAATGCCAAATATAGAAACTTATTTCGGAAATTTTGAAGGAAATTAATATTTTCAAGTTAAAGAATTTAAAAATATCGTATAGAAATCTTCAAAAATAAAATAGCCGTGTAAGAGCGGAACAGACAAAAGAGTTTCTCTAATGCCTCAGAAAAAATATATCTAGCGTTGCAATGCCAAATATAGAAACTTATTTCGGAAATTTTGAAGGAAATTAATATTTTCAAGTTAAAGAATTTAAAAATATCGTATAGAAATCTTCAAAAATAAAATAGCCGTGTAAGAGCGGAACAGACAAAAGAGTTTCTCTAATGCCTCAGAAAAAATATATCTAGCGTTGCAATGCCAAATATAGAAACTTATTTCGGAAATTTTGAAGGAAATTAATATTTTCAAGTTAAAGAATTTAAAAATATCGTATAGAAATCTTCAAAAATAAAATAGCCGTGTAAGAGCGGAACAGACAAAAGAGTTTCTCTAATGCCTCAGAAAAAATATATCTAGCGTTGCAATGCCAAATATAGAAACTTATTTCGGAAATTTTGAAGGAAATTAATATTTTCAAGTTAAAGAATTTAAAAATATCGTATAGAAATCTTCAAAAATAAAATAGCCGTGTAAGAGCGGAACAGACAAAAGAGTTTCTCTAATGCCTCAGAAAAAATATATCTAGCGTTGCAATGCCAAATATAGAAACTTATTTCGGAAATTTTGAAGGAAATTAATATTTTCAAGTTAAAGAATTTAAAAATATCGTATAGAAATCTTCAAAAATAAAATAGCCGTGTAAGAGCGGAACAGACAAAAGAGTTTCTCTAATGCCTCAGAAAAAATATATCTAGCGTTGCAATGCCAAATATAGAAACTTATTTCGGAAATTTTGAAGGAAATTAATATTTTCAAGTTAAAGAATTTAAAAATATCGTATAGAAATCTTCAAAAATAAAATAGCCGTGTAAGAGCGGAACAGACAAAAGAGTTTCTCTAATGCCTCAGAAAAAATATATCTAGCGTTGCAATGCCAAATATAGAAACTTATTTCGGAAATTTTGAAGGAAATTAATATTTTCAAGTTAAAGAATTTAAAAATATCGTATAGAAATCTTCAAAAATAAAATAGCCGTGTAAGAGCGGAACAGACAAAAGAGTTTCTCTAATGCCTCAGAAAAAATATATCTAGCGTTGCAATGCCAAATATAGAAACTTATTTCGGAAATTTTGAAGGAAATTAATATTTTCAAGTTAAAGAATTTAAAAATATCGTATAGAAATCTTCAAAAATAAAATAGCCGTGTAAGAGCGGAACAGACAAAAGAGTTTCTCTAATGCCTCAGAAAAAATATATCTAGCGTTGCAATGCCAAATATAGAAACTTATTTCGGAAATTTTGAAGGAAATTAATATTTTCAAGTTAAAGAATTTAAAAATATCGTATAGAAATCTTCAAAAATAAAATAGCCGTGTAAGAGCGGAACAGACAAAAGAGTTTCTCTAATGCCTCAGAAAAAATATATCTAGCGTTGCAATGCCAAATATAGAAACTTATTTCGGAAATTTTGAAGGAAATTAATATTTTCAAGTTAAAGAATTTAAAAATATCGTATAGAAATCTTCAAAAATAAAATAGCCGTGTAAGAGCGGAACAGACAAAAGAGTTTCTCTAATGCCTCAGAAAAAATATATCTAGCGTTGCAATGCCAAATATAGAAACTTATTTCGGAAATTTTGAAGGAAATTAATATTTTCAAGTTAAAGAATTTAAAAATATCGTATAGAAATCTTCAAAAATAAAATAGCCGTGTAAGAGCGGAACAGACAAAAGAGTTTCTCTAATGCCTCAGAAAAAATATATCTAGCGTTGCAATGCCAAATATAGAAACTTATTTCGGAAATTTTGAAGGAAATTAATATTTTCAAGTTAAAGAATTTAAAAATATCGTATAGAAATCTTCAAAAATAAAATAGCCGTGTAAGAGCGGAACAGACAAAAGAGTTTCTCTAATGCCTCAGAAAAAATATATCTAGCGTTGCAATGCCAAATATAGAAACTTATTTCGGAAATTTTGAAGGAAATTAATATTTTCAAGTTAAAGAATTTAAAAATATCGTATAGAAATCTTCAAAAATAAAATAGCCGTGTAAGAGCGGAACAGACAAAAGAGTTTCTCTAATGCCTCAGAAAAAATATATCTAGCGTTGCAATGCCAAATATAGAAACTTATTTCGGAAAATTTTGAAGGAAATTAATATTTTCAAGTTAAAGAATTTAAAAATATCGTATAGAAATCTTCAAAAATAAAATAGCCGTGTAAGAGCGGAACAGACAAAAGAGTTTCTCTAATGCCTCAGAAAAAATATATCTAGCGTTGCAATGCCAAATATAGAAACTTATTTCGGAAATTTTGAAGGAAATTAATATTTTCAAGTTAAAGAATTTAAAAATATCGTATAGAAATCTTCAAAAATAAAATAGCCGTGTAAGAGCGGAACAGACAAAAGAGTTTCTCTAATGCCTCAGAAAAAATATATCTAGCGTTGCAATGCCAAATATAGAAACTTATTTCGGAAATTTTGAAGGAAATTAATATTTTCAAGTTAAAGAATTTAAAAATATCGTATAGAAATCTTCAAAAATAAAATAGCCGTGTAAGAGCGGAACAGACAAAAGAGTTTCTCTAATGCCTCAGAAAAAATATATCTAGCGTTGCAATGCCAAATATAGAAACTTATTTCGGAAAATTTTGAAGGAAATTAATATTTTCAAGTTAAAGAATTTAAAAATATCGTATAGAAATCTTCAAAAATAAAATAGCCGTGTAAGAGCGGAACAGACAAAAGAGTTTCTCTAATGCCTCAGAAAAAATATATCTAGCGTTGCAATGCCAAATATAGAAACTTATTTCGGAAATTTTGAAGGAAATTAATATTTTCAAGTTAAAGAATTTAAAAATATCGTATAGAAATCTTCAAAAATAAAATAGCCGTGTAAGAGCGGAACAGACAAAAGAGTTTCTCTAATGCCTCAGAAAAAATATATCTAGCGTTGCAATGCCAAATATAGAAACTTATTTCGGAAATTTTGAAGGAAATTAATATTTTCAAGTTAAAGAATTTAAAAATATCGTATAGAAATCTTCAAAAATAAAATAGCCGTGTAAGAGCGGAACAGACAAAAGAGTTTCTCTAATGCCTCAGAAAAAATATATCTAGCGTTGCAATGCCAAATATAGAAACTTATTTCGGAAATTTTGAAGGAAATTAATATTTTCAAGTTAAAGAATTTAAAAATATCGTATAGAAATCTTCAAAAATAAAATAGCCGTGTAAGAGCGGAACAGACAAAAGAGTTTCTCTAATGCCTCAGAAAAAATATATCTAGCGTTGCAATGCCAAATATAGAAACTTATTTCGGAAATTTTGAAGGAAATTAATATTTTCAAGTTAAAGAATTTAAAAATATCGTATAGAAATCTTCAAAAATAAAATAGCCGTGTAAGAGCGGAACAGACAAAAGAGTTTCTCTAATGCCTCAGAAAAAATATATCTAGCGTTGCAATGCCAAATATAGAAACTTATTTCGGAAATTTTGAAGGAAATTAATATTTTCAAGTTAAAGAATTTAAAAATATCGTATAGAAATCTTCAAAAATAAAATAGCCGTGTAAGAGCGGAACAGACAAAAGAGTTTCTCTAATGCCTCAGAAAAAATATATCTAGCGTTGCAATGCCAAATATAGAAACTTATTTCGGAAATTTTGAAGGAAATTAATATTTTCAAGTTAAAGAATTTAAAAATATCGTATAGAAATCTTCAAAAATAAAATAGCCGTGTAAGAGCGGAACAGACAAAAGAGTTTCTCTAATGCCTCAGAAAAAATATATCTAGCGTTGCAATGCCAAATATAGAAACTTATTTCGGAAATTTTGAAGGAAATTAATATTTTCAAGTTAAAGAATTTAAAAATATCGTATAGAAATCTTCAAAAATAAAATAGCCGTGTAAGAGCGGAACAGACAAAAGAGTTTCTCTAATGCCTCAGAAAAAATATATCTAGCGTTGCAATGCCAAATATAGAAACTTATTTCGGAAATTTTGAAGGAAATTAATATTTTCAAGTTAAAGAATTTAAAAATATCGTATAGAAATCTTCAAAAATAAAATAGCCGTGTAAGAGCGGAACAGACAAAAGAGTTTCTCTAATGCCTCAGAAAAAATATATCTAGCGTTGCAATGCCAAATATAGAAACTTATTTCGGAAAATTTTGAAGGAAATTAATATTTTCAAGTTAAAGAATTTAAAAATATCGTATAGAAATCTTCAAAAATAAAATAGCCGTGTAAGAGCGGAACAGACAAAAGAGTTTCTCTAATGCCTCAGAAAAAATATATCTAGCGTTGCAATGCCAAATATAGAAACTTATTTCGGAAATTTTGAAGGAAATTAATATTTTCAAGTTAAAGAATTTAAAAATATCGTATAGAAATCTTCAAAAATAAAATAGCCGTGTAAGAGCGGAACAGACAAAAGAGTTTCTCTAATGCCTCAGAAAAAATATATCTAGCGTTGCAATGCCAAATATAGAAACTTATTTCGGAAAATTTTGAAGGAAATTAATATTTTCAAGTTAAAGAATTTAAAAATATCGTATAGAAATCTTCAAAAATAAAATAGCCGTGTAAGAGCGGAACAGACAAAAGAGTTTCTCTAATGCCTCAGAAAAAATATATCTAGCGTTGCAATGCCAAATATAGAAACTTATTTCGGAAATTTTGAAGGAAATTAATATTTTCAAGTTAAAGAATTTAAAAATATCGTATAGAAATCTTCAAAAATAAAATAGCCGTGTAAGAGCGGAACAGACAAAAGAGTTTCTCTAATGCCTCAGAAAAAATATATCTAGCGTTGCAATGCCAAATATAGAAACTTATTTCGGAAATTTTGAAGGAAATTAATATTTTCAAGTTAAAGAATTTAAAAATATCGTATAGAAATCTTCAAAAATAAAATAGCCGTGTAAGAGCGGAACAGACAAAAGAGTTTCTCTAATGCCTCAGAAAAAATATATCTAGCGTTGCAATGCCAAATATAGAAACTTATTTCGGAAAATTTTGAAGGAAATTAATATTTTCAAGTTAAAGAATTTAAAAATATCGTATAGAAATCTTCAAAAATAAAATAGCCGTGTAAGAGCGGAACAGACAAAAGAGTTTCTCTAATGCCTCAGAAAAAATATATCTAGCGTTGCAATGCCAAATATAGAAACTTATTTCGGAAATTTTGAAGGAAATTAATATTTTCAAGTTAAAGAATTTAAAAATATCGTATAGAAATCTTCAAAAATAAAATAGCCGTGTAAGAGCGGAACAGACAAAAGAGTTTCTCTAATGCCTCAGAAAAAATATATCTAGCGTTGCAATGCCAAATATAGAAACTTATTTCGGAAATTTTGAAGGAAATTAATATTTTCAAGTTAAAGAATTTAAAAATATCGTATAGAAATCTTCAAAAATAAAATAGCCGTGTAAGAGCGGAACAGACAAAAGAGTTTCTCTAATGCCTCAGAAAAAATATATCTAGCGTTGCAATGCCAAATATAGAAACTTATTTCGGAAATTTTGAAGGAAATTAATATTTTCAAGTTAAAGAATTTAAAAATATCGTATAGAAATCTTCAAAAATAAAATAGCCGTGTAAGAGCGGAACAGACAAAAAGAGTTTCTCTAATGCCTCAGAAAAAATATATCTAGCGTTGCAATGCCAAATATAGAAACTTATTTCGGAAAATTTTGAAGGAAATTAATATTTTCAAGTTAAAGAATTTAAAAATATCGTATAGAAATCTTCAAAAATAAAATAGCCGTGTAAGAGCGGAACAGACAAAAGAGTTTCTCTAATGCCTCAGAAAAAATATATCTAGCGTTGCAATGCCAAATATAGAAACTTATTTCGGAAAATTTTGAAGGAAATTAATATTTTCAAGTTAAAGAATTTAAAAATATCGTATAGAAATCTTCAAAAATAAAATAGCCGTGTAAGAGCGGAACAGACAAAAAGAGTTTCTCTAATGCCTCAGAAAAAATATATCTAGCGTTGCAATGCCAAATATAGAAACTTATTTCGGAAATTTTGAAGGAAATTAATATTTTCAAGTTAAAGAATTTAAAAATATCGTATAGAAATCTTCAAAAATAAAATAGCCGTGTAAGAGCGGAACAGACAAAAGAGTTTCTCTAATGCCTCAGAAAAAATATATCTAGCGTTGCAATGCCAAATATAGAAACTTATTTCGGAAATTTTGAAGGAAATTAATATTTTCAAGTTAAAGAATTTAAAAATATCGTATAGAAATCTTCAAAAATAAAATAGCCGTGTAAGAGCGGAACAGACAAAAGAGTTTCTCTAATGCCTCAGAAAAAATATATCTAGCGTTGCAATGCCAAATATAGAAACTTATTTCGGAAATTTTGAAGGAAATTAATATTTTCAAGTTAAAGAATTTAAAAATATCGTATAGAAATCTTCAAAAATAAAATAGCCGTGTAAGAGCGGAACAGACAAAAGAGTTTCTCTAATGCCTCAGAAAAAATATATCTAGCGTTGCAATGCCAAATATAGAAACTTATTTCGGAAATTTTGAAGGAAATTAATATTTTCAAGTTAAAGAATTTAAAAATATCGTATAGAAATCTTCAAAAATAAAATAGCCGTGTAAGAGCGGAACAGACAAAAGAGTTTCTCTAATGCCTCAGAAAAAATATATCTAGCGTTGCAATGCCAAATATAGAAACTTATTTCGGAAATTTTGAAGGAAATTAATATTTTCAAGTTAAAGAATTTAAAAATATCGTATAGAAATCTTCAAAAATAAAATAGCCGTGTAAGAGCGGAACAGACAAAAGAGTTTCTCTAATGCCTCAGAAAAAATATATCTAGCGTTGCAATGCCAAATATAGAAACTTATTTCGGAAATTTTGAAGGAAATTAATATTTTCAAGTTAAAGAATTTAAAAATATCGTATAGAAATCTTCAAAAATAAAATAGCCGTGTAAGAGCGGAACAGACAAAAGAGTTTCTCTAATGCCTCAGAAAAAATATATCTAGCGTTGCAATGCCAAATATAGAAACTTATTTCGGAAATTTTGAAGGAAATTAATATTTTCAAGTTAAAGAATTTAAAAATATCGTATAGAAATCTTCAAAAATAAAATAGCCGTGTAAGAGCGGAACAGACAAAAGAGTTTCTCTAATGCCTCAGAAAAAATATATCTAGCGTTGCAATGCCAAATATAGAAACTTATTTCGGAAATTTTGAAGGAAATTAATATTTTCAAGTTAAAGAATTTAAAAATATCGTATAGAAATCTTCAAAAATAAAATAGCCGTGTAAGAGCGGAACAGACAAAAGAGTTTCTCTAATGCCTCAGAAAAAATATATCTAGCGTTGCAATGCCAAATATAGAAACTTATTTCGGAAATTTTGAAGGAAATTAATATTTTCAAGTTAAAGAATTTAAAAATATCGTATAGAAATCTTCAAAAATAAAATAGCCGTGTAAGAGCGGAACAGACAAAAGAGTTTCTCTAATGCCTCAGAAAAAATATATCTAGCGTTGCAATGCCAAATATAGAAACTTATTTCGGAAATTTTGAAGGAAATTAATATTTTCAAGTTAAAGAATTTAAAAATATCGTATAGAAATCTTCAAAAATAAAATAGCCGTGTAAGAGCGGAACAGACAAAAGAGTTTCTCTAATGCCTCAGAAAAAATATATCTAGCGTTGCAATGCCAAATATAGAAACTTATTTCGGAAATTTTGAAGGAAATTAATATTTTCAAGTTAAAGAATTTAAAAATATCGTATAGAAATCTTCAAAAATAAAATAGCCGTGTAAGAGCGGAACAGACAAAAGAGTTTCTCTAATGCCTCAGAAAAAATATATCTAGCGTTGCAATGCCAAATATAGAAACTTATTTCGGAAATTTTGAAGGAAATTAATATTTTCAAGTTAAAGAATTTAAAAATATCGTATAGAAATCTTCAAAAATAAAATAGCCGTGTAAGAGCGGAACAGACAAAAGAGTTTCTCTAATGCCTCAGAAAAAATATATCTAGCGTTGCAATGCCAAATATAGAAACTTATTTCGGAAATTTTGAAGGAAATTAATATTTTCAAGTTAAAGAATTTAAAAATATCGTATAGAAATCTTCAAAAATAAAATAGCCGTGTAAGAGCGGAACAGACAAAAGAGTTTCTCTAATGCCTCAGAAAAAATATATCTAGCGTTGCAATGCCAAATATAGAAACTTATTTCGGAAATTTTGAAGGAAATTAATATTTTCAAGTTAAAGAATTTAAAAATATCGTATAGAAATCTTCGAAAATAAAATAGCCGTGTAAGAGCGGAACAGACAAAAGAGTTTCTCTAATGCCTCAGAAAAAATATATCTAGCGTTGCAATGCCAAATATAGAAACTTATTTCGGAAATTTTGAAGGAAATTAATATTTTCAAGTTAAAGAATTTAAAAATATCGTATAGAAATCTTCAAAAATAAAATAGCCGTGTAAGAGCGGAACAGACAAAAGAGTTTCTCTAATGCCTCAGAAAAAATATATCTAGCGTTGCAATGCCAAATATAGAAACTTATTTCGGAAAATTTGAAGGAAATTAATATTTTCAAGTTAAAGAATTTAAAAATATCGTATAGAAATCTTCAAAAATAAAATAGCCGTGTAAGAGCGGAACAGACAAAAGAGTTTCTCTAATGCCTCAGAAAAAATATATCTAGCGTTGCAATGCCAAATATAGAAACTTATTTCGGAAATTTTGAAGGAAATTAATATTTTCAAGTTAAAGAATTTAAAAATATTTTACAGAAATCTTCAAAAATAAAATAGCCGTGTAAGAGCGGAACAGACAAAAGAGTTTCTCTAATGCCTCAGAAAAAATATATCTAGCGTTGCAATGCCAAATATAGAAACTTATTTCGGAAATTTTGAAGGAAATTAATATTTTCAACGTAAAGAATTTAAAAATATCGTATAGAAATCTTCAAAAATAAAATAGCCGTGTAAGAGCGGAACAGACAAAAGAGTTTCTCTAATGCCTCAGAAAAAATATATCTAGCGTTGCAATGCCAAATATAGAAACTTATTTCGGAAATTTTGAAGGAAATTAATATTTTCAAGTTAAAGAATTTAAAAATATCGTATAGAAATCTTCAAAAATAAAATAGCCGTGTAAGAGCGGAACAGACAAAAGAGTTTCTCTAATGCCTCAGAAAAAATATATCTAGCGTTGCAATGCCAAATATAGAAACTTATTTCGGAAAATTTGAAGGAAATTAATATTTTCAAGTTAAAGAATTTAAAAATATCGTATAGAAATCTTCAAAAATAAAATAGCCGTGTAAGAGCGGAACAGACAAAAGAGTTTCTCTAATGCCTCAGAAAAAATATATCTAGCGTTGCAATGCCAAATATAGAAACTTATTTCGGAAATTTTGAAGGAAATTAATATTTTCAAGTTAAAGAATTTAAAAATATTTTACAGAAATCTTCAAAAATAAAATAGCCGTGTAAGACGGAACAGACAAAAAAAGTTTCCCTAATTCCTTAGAAAAAATATATCTGGTTAAGCGATGTAAAATTTAGAAACCTATTACGGAAAATTTGAAGGAAATTAATATTTTCAAGTTAAAGAATTTAAAAATATCGTATAGAAATCTTCAAAAATAAAATAGCCGTGTAAGAGCGGAACAGACAAAAGAGTTTCTCTAATGCCTCAGAAAAAATATATCTAGCGTTGCAATGCCAAATATAGAAACTTATTTCGGAAATTTTGAAGGAAATTAATATTTTCAAGTTAAAGAATTTAAAAATATCGTATAGAAATCTTCAAAAATAAAATAGCCGTGTAAGAGCGGAACAGACAAAAGAGTTTCTCTAATGCCTCAGAAAAAATATATCTAGCGTTGCAATGCCAAATATAGAAACTTATTTCGGAAATTTTGAAGGAAATTAATATTTGCAACGTAAAGAATTTAACCAATATTTTAGAGATTTTTTTTTTATTGGAGGTTTAACGACCACCGTGAGCAACTTAGTAGGCTATAAGCAGTCGCCCGTCCCTAGTTTAGGGCCACTGGTTTCAGGGAAGAGAGAGAGTCAGGGCAGTAAAACAAACACAAAATCCATGCCTCACCGCGATTCGAACTCGGACCCAACTCGGAAGAACGATCACAAACCAGCGCTAAGACCAGTGCGCTATCCGGGCGGTTTTAGAAAAATCTCCAAAAAAATAGATTTATATCTTTTATATAAAATATAAAACGTCTGTTTGTCTGAAGCAGCAAAAACTCTCGAACGCCGAAATGTGGCATCGTGAAATTTGCCTAGCTTATTAATACTCAAATTTCTAGGTCAACGCAACTATTTTAAGATCTCTAAGTTGTTCCGTTCGCGATTCATGAATTAATTAATAAGCTAATCAATAAAGTCAGCGTCGTTTGCTACGTCATCGTTATCTGAAAGCACGTGACTGCATTCATCGCTGCGGCACATCCACAGGTGTTTCTATTCTTTAAGAACTGTGTATAAAAAAATGCAAAAACGAACTTTGCGAAATCTTAACGAAACGGGCTGAAATTTTTATCAACACCATTAATTGGTAATAAGAGGAGCCTCAAAATTTCACCGGAATCCGGTCAAAACTTTTTAAAATAGGCATGGAATTTTTAATTCATCGGTAAACAGAAATATATACGCAGAAATGGTTAATAAAATTGTGACGGCTAATTTAAAAAGTTATTTACCGATAAATTTGCAGGTCATGTTCCTATTAACGATTTATGGTGTTCATTAAAATTTCAACCAGTTTCATAAAACATTCGCAAAGATACGTTTTTAACTTTTTTATCGCAGAGATTCGCCCCTCAAAGACGTCTGAAACTGAAAGCACGTGATGTGTTTGATCGCCCATAACAAATTGTTAACGAATTTTGTTCAGTCAGTGTTCTAATACTGTGCCTCCTGGACGCGTGTTAAATAATTCGTAACGCTTTTAGTCCGTTTGATTCTACAGCTGTATGTTGGAATGTCAAGAGCAAAGGATCCAACAAAATTATATATTGTCACTGATGCAGGAGAAACCAAAAATGTTGTGTACGGCCAATTGCTGAAATAATCACACTATGACAAAATAATTTGTAATTTGTGAAATCAGCTTTTTTCTTTCTTGCAAGCATCAATTTTTTTTCCCGATTTTTTCAGTGACATATGAAGAAATTAATCGGCGTACAAAACTTGCCTGCAGAGCTTTTGGAAGAAACAGCATAATTTTCAAGAGCAATATGCCATTATGCCTTAAAAGAAAAGTGTTTGATTAATGCATCCTTCCAGTGCTTACGTATGGTGCAGAGACGTGGACCTTAACTAAAAAAGGCATACAAAGGCTGCAGACAACTCAAAGTAGCATGGACAGGTGCATGTTTGGTGTAACCAGGGGAGATAAGAAGAGGAACTCGTGGATCCGAAAAGTGACAAGAGTGGAAGACATCATGATCAGAGTTAAATCCCTGAAATGGCAATGGGCTGGACATACTGCCAGAAGGACAGACCATCGATGGACAGCAGAAATTTTAGATTGGATTCCAAGGGACAGGAAAAGACCCAGAAGAAGACCGCATGGGAGATGGGTTGATGAAATTCGAAAGTATGCGGGAGTGACATGGAGGAGACTGGCACAAGACAGACCGTTGTGAAGGAAACTTGGGGAGACCTTCGCCCAGCAGTGGATTGATAATGGTTGACAATGATGATGATGATTTAAGGGAATATGAAATTAATAAGCCTAAATCTCGGGTAAAGCCAGGTAGTAAAGCTAGTAGATACTCAGTGAGTCAAAGAATTTTTAAGACTGGCGCTAGATTCCAGCCTACGGTGGCGCCACCAGTGTAATCGCGAATGCGTTATAAACCGTGACCATCTGCTTGCTTTCTGCCAAAAGTACTGCGCAGTTGTTAAAGTAACTCAAACGAAACGGCCGATCATTAGAGAAGTACAATTTTTTTCATGTTGAATTATTAAAATGGAACAAAGGGCTGTTATTAAATTTAACGCAAAACTTGGTAAAAGTGCCTCGGAAACGTACCAAATTATGAAACAAGCTTATGATGAGTTTTGTTTAAGTATATCAAATGTATTCCTGTGGCACAAACGTTTTTTGGACGGAAGAGAGATGCTAGAAGATGATAAGCATACCGGAAGACCAATTTCATCTAGGACACCTGAGATTATAGAAAAAGTGCGTGATTTCGGGGCAAACAATCGATGTGCGTCACTAAGAATGATGGAAGAGTCTTTAAACATCAACAAAGAAACGATTCGAACTATCCTGCATGAAGATTTGGGCAAAACAAAAGTCTGTGCTAAATTTGCTCCACACACGTTAACCAATGAACAAAAATCAAGGAGAAGTGCACATTGCAGAGACATCATTTCAGCCGCTGAAAATGATCCAAACTTCTTAAAATCGATTGTTACAGGTGATGAAACATGGTGTTTTCAATATGATCCTAAAACAAAGCGACAAAGTGCGGAATTGAAGTCAAAAAACTCGCCACAAGCCAAAATAACAAGAAAAGTTCCATCGAAAATCAAAACAATGCTCATTACATTCTTTGATAGTAAGGGTATTATCCACAAAGAATTTGTACCAAGTGGACAAACAATTACTGGTGAGTTTTATTTAAATGTTTTGAGGCGTTTGATGGGCTGAATTCGTCGCATTCGTCCAGAATATCGGGATGAAAACAGTTGGTGTTTGTTGCACGATAATGCACCCAGTCACACCTCACTTCTTGTTTGTAGATTTTTGGCGAAAAATAACGTTTGTGCTGAATCATCCGCCGTATTCGCCTGATTTAGCACCCTGCGACTTTTCTTTATTCCCAAAACTTAAAATGATGTTAAAAGGGTGTTATTTTGACCATACAAACAGCTTCGACGCGTGCTTTGGAGGCAATTCCGCAAAGTGAACTGGAACAGGCATTCGAATCATTATTAAATCGCTGTAACAAGTGTATTGAAGTCGGAGGGACTTATTTTGAATAACAAACCAAAACAAAATATAATTTCTTGTTTCTATTTCATTTTACAGACCCAGTATTTAAAATTCTTTGCCACACTGTGTATAAGGGAATATGAAATTAATAAGCCTAAATCCCGGGCAAAGCCAGGTAGTGAAGCTATTATATATATAAAATAGGCGTGTAAGAGTGGAACAGGCAAGAGAGTTTTCCCTAAGAAAAAGATTTCACAACTTCTTACCTCAAGGCTGTTGTTGACGAGAGTATCCGATCCACACAATCGCAAAACGCTGAGAGCTCTGAGTATTTCCCAGGTGCTCTTAGCTCGGAATGCTTCGCTGTGATTTTCGAAGTCGATGTCTTTAATAAGAAGGTCCAGGCTAGGTGTGGGTGATATCCGCGGCGGATCATCATGCAGATCAACGGACTCAAGGCGCGGATATACACGCGAAGGATAGTTCGAATTCTGGCGGTTGTAATCCATGCCCGAGCTGAAATGCCGACTGCGGGACCCAGCGAGGGTTGTGGTCATTCGTCCGGTGAATGCCCACTTGCGTGGCGAACCGCTTCGCTGACGAATGCACGTCGACGCGGCCGTGAAAATCATTGACGTGTACATAACGATCCTGCTGGACGGGTTTTCCGCCGCTGGTTTTCATCGCAGCGTGCGTAGTACTTGTATTTATAGCGTCGCGGAGTTTGCCGACAGACATTGGTGTTATGCAACTGGGAAGTGAACGCTAGGTTAATTGTGTCAACGTGTCAAATAAGCGAAGAGCCAATCGCGTGCTCTTTAACCTGCCACGCCTCTCAAAGCAACCAGTGATACTTAACTTTCTTGCTTTCAAAAAAAAACAAAAAACTCTTCAATGGTTTTCAAGACACGAGTTTTGAAACGGCAGGGAATATTGATCAGGCTGTTCCTAGACAGTGTTTCTTTCAGGACTTTTTGGACGGGGGGTGGGGGGGTCAAATGGAACCTTAGAGGGGGCAAGTTTTCCATTTGCTATATACAGTATATCATCATCATTGTCAACCATTATCAATCCACTGCTGGACGAAGGTCTCCCCAAGTTTCTTCCACAACGGTCTGTCTTGTGCCAGTCTCCTCCATGTCACTCCCGCATACTTTCGAATTTCATACACCCGTCTACCATGTGGTCTTCTTCTGGATCTTTTCCTGTCCCTTGGAATCCAATCTAAAATGTCGGCTGTCCATCGATGGTCTGTCCTTCTGGCAGTATGTCCAGCCCATTGCCAT
Organism: Macrothele yani; assembly: GCA_039090855.1. Lineage (NCBI taxonomy): Eukaryota > Metazoa > Arthropoda > Arachnida > Araneae > Macrothelidae > Macrothele > Macrothele yani. The sequence goes on along the minus strand of CM077031.1, from coordinate 15,166,355 downwards.
TTCAGGGATTTAACTCTGACCACGAGTTCCTCTTCTTATCTCTCCTGGTTACACCAAGCATGCACCTCTCCATGCTGCTTTGAGTTGTCTGCAGCCTTTGTATGTTTCTTTTAGTTAAGGTCCACGTCTCTGCACCATACGTAAGCACTGGAAGGTTGCATTGATCAAACACTTTTCTTTTAAGACATAATGGCATATTGCTCTTGAAAATTAGGCTGTTTCTTCCAAAAGCTCTCCGGGCAAGTTTCGTACGCCGATTAATTTCTTCATCAATGTGACCCTCACTTGATATCTGCAGATATATATATATCATCATCATCATCATTGTCAACCATTATCAATCCACTGCTGGACGAAGGTCTCCCAAGTTTCCTCCACAACGGTCTGTCTTGTGCCAGTCTCCTCCATGTCACTCCCGCATACTTTCGAATTTCATCCACCCATCTCCCATGTGGTCTTCTTCTGGGTCTTTTCCTGTCCCTTGGAATCCAATCTAAAATGTCGGCTGTCCATCGATGGTCTGTTCTTCTGGCAGTATGTCCAGCCCATTGCCATTTCAGGGATTTAACTCTGATCATGATGTCTTCCACTCTTGTCATTTTTCGGATCCACGAGTTCCTCTTCTTATCTCTCCTGGTTACACCAAGCATGCACCTCTCCATGCTGCTTTGAGTTGTCTGCAGCCTTTGTATGTTTCTTTTAGTTAAGGTCCACGTCTCTGCACCATACGTAAGCACTGGAAGGTTGCATTGATCAAACACTTTTCTTTTAAGACATAATGGCATATCGCACTTGAAAATTAGGCTGTTTCTTCCAAAAGCTCTCCAGGCAAGTTTTGTACACCGATTAATTTCTTCATCAATGTGACCCTCACTTGATATCTGCTGTCCAAGATAAACGTACGTGTCTGTTATCTCCAGCTTTTCTCCATCAATCGATAAATCTTCATTTCTTGAAAAAGCATTGAACATCACTTTTGTCTTCTGAAAGTTCAGTTTTAATCCCACTTCTTTACTCTTGTCAGCAAGTTCTTGGATCATACTCTGCAGCTCTGATGGGGGTAGTTGCAAAAATGACTATGTCATCAGCAAAACGAAGGTGGGTTAGATAATCTCCATTAATCTTTATCCCTTTGTTTTCCCAGTTCAGTGATTGAAAGACATTTTCCAATGTGGCAGTATATATATATATATATATATATATTCTATTAAGAAGAGACCTAACAAAATATATATATATATATATATAATTTTAACTACTATATTTATATATATAGAAGTAATTACTATATATCTAGCACAGGGGCGGATTTAGAGTGGAAACCCCCTCCCCGGGAAAATGTTTAATTTTTTTGTTTTTGGTTAAAATGCGACTTACATTAGAAAATGCCTTAATTTAATAAAAATGTACCAACTTACATTAGAAAAAAAATGCTTTAATTTTTCTTCAAATTTTCATTAACTTTAATTTTGTTCCAGATGGTGGGTTTCAAAAACTTCCTTTTTTGCCCCCCCCCTTTCCCCGAAGAAAAAAATATTTATACATCCCTGATATAGTAATTACTTCTTCAAACATTTCAGGAATAACAAACTGTTTTCAGCTAAAGAAGGAAGGGGGAGGTTCCGCAGGCTTGAAATTTTTATCTATTAAAATGCATTCGACGCACTCTTGCTCCTGAATCACGATTCCCAGACAATTAGTCTACTTATTATATTTTGAAGAATATCATGCGTCATAATACACTTTTTAATAAAATAAACTATAACTAGTACCATTTGAACAAATATTTAAAAAATATAATTGGAGAAATATTTGTAGCATAATAAGAAACAAAACTTCCTTTTTCACCATAGCCTGAATTTATTCAAATTTGGCTCGGTAACCTAAAATATCTCCCGGGGGGGGGGATTAAGAAAGCCTCCGAACTGGTCTATGATGTCAAAGCTAGTGGGCCGACCTGCTCGAGCTTCGAGCTCTCCGCTCCTGAAAACGCCGACGAAATACCGCGGTGTTTACGCAGAGGAATAATTTCTCGAGTGCGATCCTAGACAATTTGCGCACACAGCCAGCGGCGTCGGAACCGCGCGGGCAGAGGGGGCAGCTACCCCCGCACGCAAATGGGGGCGAGGGCCAAACATTCGTTATGCCCCTCACTTTTCTTCCTTATCAAGTAACGTTCGTGATTACAAATGTCATAAACATTCAGATTTTTTTATTTTCCCTTTTAAAGTTTCCTTTGATAAAATGAGGGGGCGGGGGGGGGGGGTCTAGTTTTACCATGAACTAGCTAGAAATATGATATTTTATTCTACTCTTTTGCGGGGAGGGAGGGTAATCACCGCCGTGAGCAATTCAGTGGTCTGTAAGTAGTAGCCAGGGCCGGCTGGACCATAGGGGCGACTGGGGCGGTCGCCCCGGGCCCCGCGCCTTTTGGGGCCCCCGCAGTTTAGAAAACAAAATAATTTCCGGTAAAAAAAAAATTAACTACAATTTTTTTTTTTGTAACTTTTGGGGCGGAAGGCCCTTAAAAATATATTTTGGAAGTTTTTTTGTTTGTTTCCAATCTCCCCATTTTTGAATACGTTATCCCCCTGTTCGTCGTACGGACACTGAGATTTGCAGATTCGAAATGATTTTTGTAACCACCTTAATCTTTTCTCCGCATTCATGAAATAGCAAATTAAATTTCATCATTTTGTGGTCCCCTACTTTTACATATCCAACAATTTGTGTGAAAACCTGATACTTAAACTTAAGGAAATAAAAAGAACAATATCCAAGTTACTTTCGGACTACATATGGTGGCCACTTTTCCAACATTACAAGGAATTGAAAAAAAAAAAAAAAAAAAAAAAAAAGGCAGTTTTCATATATGAACGCGTATAAAAGTTTAGAATGTCACTAATTTGTCAGTTAACTCCACTGTGCATTAAAAATCAATCACTAAACATGTATCAGGGGAAAAAACTGTTTGTACCAATTTATTTTAGAGGGATCCTTATTGTATTTCCTATACAAAAGTATTCGCAATGAGAAAATATTCGCAAAGCAGGTATCTTTGTATCATTTTGTGAATAAGCTGTTATAAGAGTCACAATGCAACCTAAACCTCTTCTCCCGGGAAAGAAAATCGTAGATTTTAACACTTTTTACTCTCTCTTTCTATTTCTGTCTTTCTTTCTCTCTCTCTCTCCCTTTTTTCTCTGTCTTTCTCTCTCTCTCCCTCTTTTCTCTGTCTCTCTTTCTCTATCTCTCTTCCCCTCTCTCTCTCTCTCCCTCTTTTCTCTGTCTCTCTTCCCTCTCTCTCTCTCCCTCTTTTCTCCGTCTCTCTTTCTCTGTCTTTCTCTCTCTCTTTCCCTCTTTTCTCTGTCTCTCTTTCTCTGTCTTTCTCTCTCTCTCCCTCTTTTCTCTGTCTCTCTTTCTCTATCTCTCTTCCCCTCTCTCTCTCTCCCTCTTTTCTCTGTCTCTCTATCTCTCTTCCCCCTCTCTCTCTCCCTCTTTTCTCCGTCTCTCTTTCTCTATCTCTCTTCCCTCTCTCTCTCTCTCTCTCCCTCTTTTCTCCTTCTCTCTTTCTCTGTCTTTCTCTCTCTCTTCCCTCTTTTCTCTGTCTCTCTTTCTCTGTCTTTCTCTCTCTCTCCCTCTTTTCTCTGTCTCTCTTTCTCTCTCTCTCTTCCCTCTCTCTCTCTCTCCCTCTTTTCTCCGTCTCTCTTTCTCGGTCTTTCTCTCTCTCTTTCCCTCTTTTCTCTGTCTTTCTCTCTCTCTCTCCCTCTTTTCTCTGTCTCTCTCCCTCCCTCTTTCTCTGTCTCTCTCTCGGTCTTTCTCTCTCTCTCTCGGTCTCTCTCTCTCTTTCTTTCTCTCTCTCCCTCTCTTTCTTTTCTTTCTCTCTCTCTCTTTCTTTCTATCATTCTCTATCTCTTTCCCACTCTCTTTTTCTCTCCCTCTCTCTTCCTCTCTCCCTCTCTTCCCTCCTCTCTCCATTTCTCTTTCTCTCTCTGAACTTTCAGTCCGTCTTATGGTCTTTTTCTTAAGCTTAAAGCAAATACTTCTTTGAGATAATCGTTTTGCCTTTACGGTATTGTTCGTGTGTCTTCCTCACGAACGATAATTTTCAGAAACGACTTTACTAAAATATGAGATTTATTTTTTAGTGCCCGCAATGAAATTTCGCCCACGGCCCCGCAAGAACTCCATCCGGCCCTGGTAGTAGCCCGTTCCTAATTTAGGGCCACTGGTTCCAAGGAAGAGAGAGAGAGAGAGAGCCAGTGTCATAAGAGACAAATACGACATCCATAAATCGCCGGAATTCAAACCATGGCTCGTCTCTGACGGATGATCAGAAGCCTATTCTACTCCTGAGACGGGTTTTATGATCATTCGTCCCAGAAGGGCTTCGAATCCCGGTGAGGCATCGATGTTGTGTTTGTCTAAACCTCCCTTCCCTGGAACCAGTGACCCTAAATAGGGGACGGGCGACTGCTTATAGCCTGTTGAGTTGCTCACGGTGGTCGTTAAACCTCCAACTAAAAAAAAAAAAAAAAACCTCCAATCAAACAAACAAACAAACAAAAAAAAAAAAACAAAAAAAGCCGCCCCGGTGACGCAGTGGTCTAAGCGATGGCCTCTGATCATTCTTCGTCCAAATGGGGTCCGGGTTCGAATCCCGGTGAAGCATGGATGTTGTGTTTGTCTTACGGCACTGGCTCCTCCCTTCCCTGGAGCCAGTGACCCTAAGTAAGGGATGAGCGACTGCTTAGAGCCCATTGAGTTGCTCACGGTGGTCGTTAAACCTCCAACTAAAAAAAAAAAAAAAAAAAAAAACCTCCAATCAAACAAACAAACAAACAAAAAAAAAAAACAAAAAAGCCGCCCCGGTGGCGCAGTGGTCTAAGCGATGGCCTCTGATCATTCTTCGTCCAAAAGGGGTCCGGATTCGAATCCCGGTGAAGCATGGATGTTGTCTTTGTCTTACGGCACTGGCTCTCTCCCTTCCCTGGAGCCAGTGACCCTAAATAAGGGATGAGCGACTGCTTATAGCCCATTGAGTTGCTCACTGTGGTCGCTAAACCTCCAATCAAAAAAAAAAAAAAAAAAAAAAATACAGACGTTTCAAGAAATACTAGTCCCATTAAATAATCCAGTGGGGTGGATCCCGTTTGAAGGCCAGTAACGTTTTATGTTTCATTTAGTATAAAAAAAGAAATAAAGAAAAAGGAAATAAAAAGTAGGTCGCGGAATGAGATATGTCTTTGTTCACTGTGTGATTATAACGTCTATAGCTACTGTTCTCATGAAATTCGAACCATACAATGTGGAAGTATCAATGTGTACGGTTTACATTGGTAAACTCTACGTACATTGATATAAAAAAATATATTTTTTTTATAGATGAATGTTTTACCGATATACACAGTGCGTCAAAGAATTTTTAAGACTGGGTCTGTAAAATGAAATAGAAACAAGAAATTATCATTTGTTTTGGTTTGTTATTCAAAATAAGTCCCTCCGGCTTAAATACACTTGTTACAGCGATTTAATAATGATTGGAATGCCTGTTCCAGTTCACTTTGCGGATTTGCCTCCAAAGCACGCGTCGAAGCTGTTTGTATGGTCGAAATATCATCAAAATAACTCCCTTTTAACGTCATTTTAGGTTTTGGGAACAAAGAAAAAGTCGCAGGGTGCTAAATCAGGCGAATACGGTGGATGATTCAACACACAGACGTTATTTTTCGCCAAAAATCTACGAACAAGAAGTGAGGTTTGACTGGGACTGGGGGCATTATCGTGCAACAAACACCAACTGTTTTCATCTCGATATTCTGGACGAATGCGATGAATTCTGCCCATCAAACTCCTCAAAACATTTAAATTAAACTCACCAGTAATTGTTTGTCCACTTGAAACAAATTCTTTGTGGATAATACCCTTACTATCGAAGAATGTAATGAGCATTGTTTTGATTTTCGATGGAACTTTTCTTGTTTTTTTGGCTTGTGGTGAGTTTTCTGAATTCCATTCCGCACTTTGTCGCTTTGTTTTAGGATCATATTGAAAACACCATGTTTCATCACCTGTAACAATCGATTTTAAGAAGTTTGGATCATTTTCAGCGGCCGAAATGATGTCTCTGCAATGTGCACTTCTCCTTGATTTTTGTTCATTGGTTAACGTGCGTGTGGAACAAATTTAGTACAGACTTTTGTTTTGCCCAAATCTTCATGCAGGATGGTTCGAATCGTTTCTTTGTTGATGTTTAAAGACTCTTCCATCATTCTTAGTGACGCACATCGATTGTTTGCACCGAAATCACGCACTTTTTCTATAATCTCAGGTGTCCTAAATGAACTTGGTCTTCCGGTATGCTTATCATCTTCTAGCATCTCTCTTCCGTCCAAAAAACGTTTGTGCCACGAATACGTTTGATCTACTTGAACAAAACTCATCGTAAGCTTGTTTCATCATTTGGTACATTTCCGGAGGCATTTTTACCAAGTTTTGCATTAAATTTAATAACAGCCCTTTGTTCCATTTTAATAATTCAACATGAAAAAAATGTTACTTCTCTAATGAACGGCCGTTTCGTTTGAGTTACTTTAACAACTGCGCAGTACTTTTGGCAGAAAGCAAGCAGATGGTCACGGTTTATAACGCATTCGCGATTACACTGGTGGCGCCACCTTAGGCTGAAATCTAGCGCCAGTCATAAAAATTCTTTGACGCACTGTGTACGTTCTGCAGCTTTTCTTAATGACGTCAGCCCGTCCTGTTTTGCAATAGTACGATAAATTTTATGTTTTTATCAAAAATTTCGTATTCTGACATCTTGCCCCCGCTGTCAAAAAATCGTTCCGACGCTCCTGCACACAGCAATAAATCCACCATGTTTTTTTCTCTGTAATTTTTATCCTTAGATAACATCGAAAGACTTCATACATCTTTAGCTTTGATTTTTTTTTATTCTCAGTTTACAGGAATGATACCTGTAAATCGAGGAATCCGAAAGTTTTGTTCTTGCGCTGGGAAATGATTTCATGTACGGGTCTTAAAACTAAATATTTCAGTAAATTTTTTCTTTTGTTTGCAATTTGGCAAAAGGAGCATAAACATAATTTTTTTCACGCATAATGGGAAAAGCCCAGCATTTTACGTTAAGCATTTTTGTAACTACGATTTTTTTAAGTGCGTTAATTGGTAGGACTGCGTGAACCTAATCATTTCACTTAAAACTTTTAGAAATTCCCTTCGTGTTCGATTCACTAAAATGAAAGAGAAAAAAAAAAAAAAAGATTTTTCTTTAATTACGTAAAGAACGCGAAAGCAAAATTTCCGATTTAGTGAGTATATTTACTGAAAACACGGGAAGATGTGTGCTTAAATCTTGCAAATACTTCCAGAAGGTAAAAAAATAATAAATATGAATTAGAATCATTTAGGAAAAAGTTCTTTGTCAAATGAACACGGAATGTATTAATTTGGATAACTGCAAATTTTATGTTGGAAAATCTGAATGCACATTTTTTTTTCATTTTTCAATATCTGTAACGATATTGAAGATATCGAAGCAGGGGAAAGCTCCAGGAGAAGATGGAATTACTATAGACATCATACAAGAAGCAAGTGGAGAAATTGAAACAGTACTCGCCCAAATTTTCACTCGATGCCTTAATGAAGGGAAGATTCCTGAGGATTGGAACACTGCTACAATGATCCTGCTACATAAAAAAGGTGACATTGAGGATCTCAGGAACTACAGACCTATCAGCCTCCTATCAGTGGTTTATAAAATCTTCACTAAAGTTCTTTCACACCGCTTGAAGGTAACACTGGACATGGCTCAACCGAGAGAACAAGCTGGATTCAGGAGTGGCTACAGCACAATAGATCATATCCACGTACTGAGAGAACTAATTGAAAGAGCGAGGGAATATGAACTTCCATTGTGCATGGCTTTTATCGATTATGAAAAAGCCTTCGATTCGGTGAAACCATCAGCAGTTACCACGGCTCTGAAATCCTGCGGTATTGAAGATGCATACATTAATATTATTAATAACATCTATGAAAATGCAAGTGCAAAGATTCGGCTGTTTGAAAATACAACACACATAAAAATTGGAAAGGGAGTGAGACAAGGTGACACCATATCTCCGAAGCTCTTTAATGCCATATTGGAAAATGTCTTTCAATCACTGAACTGGGAAAACAAAGGGATAAAGATTAATGGAGATTATCTAACCCACCTTCGTTTTGCTGATGACGTAGTCATTTTTGCAACTACCCCACCAGAGCTGCAGAGTATGATCCAGGAACTTGCTGACAAGAGTAAAGAAGTGGGATTAAAAATGAACTTTCAGAAGACAAAAGTGATGTTCAATGCTTTTACAAGAAATGAAGATTTATCGATTGATGGAGAAAAACTGGAGATAACAGATACGTATGTTTATCTTGGACAGCAGATATCAAGTGAGGGTCACATTGATGAAGAAATTAATCGGCGTACAAAACTTGCCTGGAGAGCTTTTGGAAGAAACAGCATAATTTTCAAGAGCAATATGCCATTATGTCTTAAAAGAAAAGTGTTTGATCAATGCATCCTTCCAGTGCTTACGTATGGTGCAGAGACGTGGACCTTAACTAAAAGAGACATACAAAGGCTGCAGACAACTCAAAGAAGCATGGACAGGTGCATGCTTGGTATAACCAGGAGAGATAAGAAGAGGAACTCGTGGATCCGAAAAATGACGAGAGTGGAAGACATCATGATCAGAGTTAAATCCCTGAAATGGCAATGGGCTGGACATACTGCCAGAAGGACATACCATAGATGGACAGCCGAAATTTTAGATTGGATTCCAAGGGACAGGAAAAGACCCAGAAAAAGACCACATGGGAGATGGGTGGATGAAATTCGTAAATATGCGGGAGTGACATGGAGGAGACTGGCACAAGACAGACCATTGTGGAGGAAACTTGGGGAGACCTTCGTCCAGCAGTGGATTGATAATGGTTGACAATGATGATGATGTTGATTGAAGATATCAATTAACACATTAACAGACTCCCTAAAAAGCGGAAAACACATGCATCAACAAATGCGTTCCTTCATTACGCATAGGTACTTCATTTTTTGCACGATGTTCTTCTTGCAGGGAGGAACGTTTCACTGCCAATATTTCTGAAACTATCCTTATACATGTGATTATGAATGTAACTAGGAATTAAAGTGCTGCTTTGCAAAAGAGTTCAGTGTAGACAATTCAAGTTCATAGTTCTCTACTCCGAACCTCAATCTCTACCACAACTTAATTTAAATTAAATTGTACATTCACTAACTTAAAAATATTGTAAGCCCATGAATATATGTAGATTCATACATTTTAACTTATCAGCCAGTTAAACTTCAGGGATCGTGCTGAAGTTTAACGATATAAGGGAATTCTTTCAGACACATTCCAAACTTTCGGATACATTTGTTGGACATTCCAATAAACTTTTCTTTGGGCAAGCCTTCAGATTACCAGCGCATCAAGTAGCACTGTACATTTCGTGCGAATTCTTGTTTTAATTAGGACACTGATACACAGCAATTTTGTGAAGAAAAATGGCATATTTGTTTTACGGAAATGAAATGTTGATTAATAAATAACGTAATTATTTATTGCCAGTTTCTTTGCCTGGTTAACCGTAGTACTCGATGCGCTGATAATATCTGTACATCTCCTTTGGCTTTTTATTTCATTTATTTTTTTTTTTCAATTTGAACACTACTAATTTTGTAAAGAAAAGTAACATTTATTTTATAGAAATGAAATGTTGAATGATAAGTAATATTATTTAAACCACAACAAATAATGTGCTGATAATCGGAAGGAGCTCTTAAATTTTACTCCGTCAATCAAAAATGACTAACAATTCATTAAGTAACAGTTGTATTTATAACGAATGCAGAATATGCTATTATCATGAGAACAATTGGGCTTAACTAACCTTTGAATTCACGGTGGGTTCAAAATTCTTTATTCGTAAGGAAAAAATCCATCTTCTTCGAAGGCTGTCACCTTCAGGAAAGCTGAAAACAGTGGGTTTTGATGTGCTTTGTAATTAGATTTACATAAAGGCACTCAATATTTTCCAGGCATGTTGCATAAAGACGCTAACTCACGTGCACGACTACCGAAAGCTCAATACTGCCCAATGCTGCATGAACGCGCCGCTAATATTGGCATTCCCCTAACGTTTGCCCTTTGACCTCTCTGGAGAGTGAGATTCCGATGGCCATCTGACCGTGACGTCACACCCCTTCGCAGTTCGCGCGCTGGCGCTTGCTCACCAGAGGGTTTGGGCCGCGGGTGGCCTAGTGGGCAACGTTCGAGACTGCCGCGGAAAGGACCTCAGGTTCGATCCCAGGCAGGTACGAACGCTCGATCCACTAAATATCCGCCGTGCGTCGAAGGGGCACGTTAAGCCGTCGGACCCCGGAGACTGTCCCCCCGGTAATAAATAAGGGCGTCTTCCTCACCTTTTTTACTTCGCTTCCGTGTCACTTTCCTATCGGGCACTCTAGTCCAAATCTCCTAGCTTCCTATTTCAAAGGGTTGTTTAAGACCTGGGGTCAGACACTCCCTTCCTAAAATCCTCTACATATGATCTGATCTGATCTACTAGAGCATTGAATGGGCAGGTTAAGCCGTCGGACCCCGGGTACTGGCCCCCCGGTAGTAAATAAGGGCGTCTTCTACCTCGCTTCCGTGTCACTTTCCTATCGGGCACTCTAGCCCAAATCTCCTAGCTTCCTATTTCTAAGGGTTGTTTAAGACCTGGGGTCAGACACTCCTTTTCTAAAATCCTCTACATATGATCTGATCTGATCTACTAGAGCATTGAATGGGCAGGTTAAGCCGTCGGACCCCGGGTACTGTCCCCCGGTAGTAAATAAGGGCGTCTTCTACCTCGCTTCCGTGTCACTTTCCTATCGGGCACTCTAGCCCAAATCTCCTAGCTTCCTATTTCTAAGGGTTGTTTAAGACCTGGGGTCAGACACTCCCTTCCTAAAATCCTCTACATATGATCTGATCTGATCTACTAGAGCATTGAATGGGCAGGTTAAGCCGTCGGACCCCGGGTACTGGCCCCCGGTAGTAAATAAGGGCGTCTTCTACCTCGCTTCCGTGTCACTTTCCTATCGGGCACTCTAGTCCAAATCTCCTAGCTTCCTATTTCAAAGGGTTGTTTAAGACCTGGGGTCAGACACTCCCTTCCTAAAATCCTCTACATATGATCTGATCTGATCTACTAGAGCATTGAATGGGCACGTTAAGCCGTCGGACCCCGGGTACTGTCCCCCCGGTAGTAAATAAGGGCGTCTTCTACCTCGCTTCCGTGTCACTTTCCTATCGGGCACTCTAGCCCAAATCTCCTAGCTTCCTATTTCTAAGGGTTGTTTAAGACCTGGGGTCAGACACTCCCTTCCTAAAATTCTCTACATATGATCTGATCTGATCTACTAGAGCATTGAATGGGCACGTTAAGCCGTCGGACCCCGAGTACTGGCCCCCCGGTAGTAAATAAGGGCGTCTTCTACCTCGCTTCCGTGTCACTTTCCTATCGGGCACTCTAGCCCAAATCTCCTACCTTCCTATTTCTAAGGGTTGTTAAAGACCTGGGGTCAGACACTCCCTTCCTAAAATCCTCTACATATGATCTGATCTGATCTACTAGAGCATTGAATAGGCAGGTTAAGCCGTCATGCCCCGGGTACTGGCCCCCGGTAGTAAATAAGGGCGTCTTCTACCTCGCTTCCGTGTCACTTTTCTATCGGGCACTCTAGCCCAAATCTCCTAGCTTCCTATTTCTAAGGGTTGTTTAAGACCTGGGTCAGACACTCCCTTCCTAAAATCCTCTACATATGATCTGATCTGATCTACTAGAGCATTGAATGGGCACGTTAAGCCGTCGGACCCCGAGTACTGGCCCCCCGGTAGTAAATAAGGGCGTCTTCTACCTCGCTTCCGTGTCACTTTCCTATCGGGCACTCTAGCCCAAATCTCCTAGCTTCCTATTTCTAAGGGTTGTTTAAGACCTGGGTTCAGACACTCCCTTCCTAAAATCCTGTACATATGATCTGATCTGATCTACTAGAGCATTGAATGGGCACGTTAAGCAGTCGGACCCCGAGTACTGGCCCCCGGTAGTAAATAAGGGCGTCTTCTACCTCGCTTCCGTGTCACTTTCCTATCGGGCACTCTAGCCCAAATCTCCTAGCTTCCTATTTCTAAGGGTTGTTTAAGACCTGGGGTCAGACACTCCCTTCCTAAAATCCTCTACATATGATCTGATCTGATCTACTAGAGCATTGAATGGGCAGGTTAAGCCGTCGGACCCCGGGTACTGTCCTCCCCGGTAGTAAATAAGGGCGTCTTCTACCTCGCTTCCGTGTCACTTTCCTATCGGGCACTCTAGCCCAAATCTCCTAGCTTCCTATTTCTAAGGGTTGTTTAAGACCTGGGGTCAGACACTCCTTCCTAAAATTCTCTACATATGATCTGATCTGATCTACTAGAGCATTGAATGGGCACGTTAAGCCGTCGGACCCCGAGTACTGGCCCCCGGTAGTAAATAAGGGCGTCTTCTACCTCGCTTCCGTGTCACTTTCCTATCGGGCACTCTAGCCCAAATCTCCTACCTTCCTATTTCTAAGGGTTGTTTAAGACCTGGGGTCAGACACTCCCTTCCTAAAATCCTCTACATATGATCTGATCTGATCTACTAGAGCATTGAATGGGCAGGTTAAGCCGTCGGACCCCGGGTACTAGCCCCCCGGTAGTAAATAAGGGCGTCTTCTACCTCGCTTCCGTGTCACTTTTCTATCAGGCACTCTAGCCCAAATCTCCTAGCTTCCTATTTCTAAGGGTTGTTTAAGACCTGGGTCAGACACTCCCTTCCTAAAATCCTCTACATATGATCTGATCTGATATACTAGAGCATTGAATGGGCAGGTTAAGCTGTCGGACCCCGGGTACTGGCCCCCCGGTAGTAAATAAGGGCGTCTTCTACCTCGCTTCCGTGTCACTTTCCTATCGGGCACTCTAGCCCAAATCTCCTAGCTTCCTATTTCTAAGGGTTGTTTAAGACCTGGGGTCAGACACTCCCTTCCTAAAATTCTCTACATATGATCTGATCTGATCTACTAGAGCATTGAATGGGCACGTTAAGCCGTCGGACCATGAGTACTGGCCCCCGGTAGTAAATAAGGGCGTCTTCTACCTCGCTTCCGTGTCACTTTCCTATCGGGCACTCTAGCCCAAATCTCCTAGCTTCCTATTTCTAAGGGTTGTTTAAGACCTGGGGTCAGACACTCCCTTCCTAAAATCCTCTACATATGATCTGATCTGATCTACTAGAGCATTGAATGGGCAGGTTAAGCCGTCGGACCCCGGGTACTGGCCCCCGGAAGTAAATAAGGGCGTCTTCTACCTCGCTTCCGTGTCACTTTCCTATCGGGCACTCTAGCCCAAATCTCCTAGCTTCCTATTTCTAAGGGTTGTTTAAGACCTGGGGTCAGACACTCCTTCCTAAAATCCTCTCCATATGATCTGATCTGATCTACTAGAGCATTGAATGGGCAGGTTAAGCCGTCGGACCCCGGGTACTGGCCCCCCGGTAGTAAATAAGGGCGTCTTCTAGCTCGCTTCCGTGTCACTTTCCTATCGGGCACTCTAGCCCAAATCTCCTAGCTTCCTATTTCTAAGGGTTGTTTAAGACCTGGGGTCAGACACTCCCTTCCTAAAATCCTCTACATATGATCTGATCTGATCTACTAGAGCATTGAATGGGCAGGTTAAGCCGTCAGACCACGGGTACTGGCCCCCGGTAGTAAATAAGGGCGTCTTCTACCTCGCTTCCGTGTCACTTTCCTATCGGGCACTCTAGCCCAAATCTCCTAGCTTCCTATTTCTAAGGGTTGTTTAAGACCTGGGGTCAGACACTCCCTTCCTAAAATCCTCTACATATGATCTGATCTGATCTACTAGAGCATTGAATGGGCAGGTTAAGCCGTCGGACCCCGGGTACTGGCCCCCGGTAGTAAATAAGGGCGTCTTCTACCTCGCTTCCGTGTCACTTTCCTATCGGGCACTCTAGCCCAAATCTCCTAGCTTCCTATTTCTAAGGGTTGTTTAAGACCTGGGGTCAGACACTCCCTTCCTAAAATTCTCTACATATGATCTGATCTGATCTACTAGAGCATTGAATGGGCACGTTAAGCCGTCGGACCCCGAGTACTGGCCCCCGGTAGTAAATAAGAGCGTCTTCTACCTCGCTTCCGTGTCACTTTCCTATCGGGCACTCTAGCCCAAATCTCCTAGCTTCCTATTTCTAAGGGTTGTTTAAGACCTGGGGTCAGAGACTCCCTTCCTAAAATCCTCTACATATGATCTGATCTGATTTACTAGAGCATTGAATGGGCAGGTTAAGCCGTCGGACCCCGGGTACTGGCCCCCCGGTAGTAAATAAGGGCGTCTTCTACCTCGCTTCCGTGTCACTTTCCTATCGGGCACTCTAGCCCAAATCTCCTAGCTTCCTATTTCTAAGGGTTGTTTAAGACCTGGGGTCAGACACTCCCTTTCTAAAATCCTCTACATATGATCTGATCTGATCTACTAGAGCATTGAATGGCCAGGTTAAGCCGTCGGACCCCGGGTACTGTCCCCCCGGTAGTAAATAAGGGCGTCTTCTACCTCGCTTCCGTGTCACTTTCCTATCGGGCACTCTAGCCCAAATCTCCTAGCTTCCTATTTCTAAGGGTTGTTTAAGACCTGGGGTCAGACACTCCCTTCCTAAAATTCTCTACATATGATCTGATCTGATCTACTAGAGCATTGAATGGGCACGTTAAGCCGTCGGACCCCGAGTACTGGCCCCCCGGTAGTAAATAAGGGCGTCTTCTACCTCGCTTCCGTGTCACTTTCCTATCGGGCACTCTAGCCCAAATCTCCTAGCTTCCTATTTCTAAGGGTTGTTTAAGACCTGGGGTCAGACACTCCCTTCCTAAAATTCTCTACATATGATCTGATCTGATCTACTAGAGCATTGAATGGGAACGTTAAGCCGTCGGACCCCGAGTACTGGCCCCCCGGTAGTAAATAAGGGCGTCTTCTACCTCGCTTCCGTGTCACTTTCCTATCGGGCACTCTAGCCCAAATCACCTAGCTTCCTATTTCTAAGGGTTGTTTAAGACCTGGGGTCAGACACTCCCTTCCTAAAATTCTCTACATATGATCTGATCTGATCTACCAGAGCATTGAATGGGAACGTTAAGCCGTCGGACCCCGAGTACTGGCCCCCGGTAGTAAATAAGGGCGTCTTCTACCTCGCTTCCGTGTCACTTTCCTATCGGGCACTCTAGCCCAAATCTCCTACCTTCCTATTTCTAAGGGTTGTTTAAGACCTGGGGTCAGACACTCCCTTCCTAAAATCCTCTACATATGATCTGATCTGATCTACTAGAGCATTGAATGGGCAGGTTAAGCCGTCGGACCCCGGGTACTGGCCCCCCGGTAGTAAATAAGGGCGTCTTCTACCTCGCTTCCGTGTCACTTTTCTATCGGGCACTCTAGCCCAAATCTCCTAGCTTCCTATTTCTAAGGGTTGTTTAAGACCTGGGTCAGACACTCCCTTCCTAAAATCCTCTACATATGATCTGATCTGATCTACTAGAGCATTGAATGGGCAGGTTAAGCTGTCGGACCCCGGGTACTGGCCCCCGGTAGTAAATAAGGGCGTCTTCTACCTCGCTTCCGTGTCACTTTCCTATCGGGCACTCTAGCCCAAATCTCCTAGCTTCCTATTTCTAAGGGTTGTTTAAGACCTGGGGTCAGACACTCCCTTCCTAAAATTCTCTACATATGATCTGATCTGATCTACTAGAGCATTGAATGGGCACGTTAAGCCGTCGGACCATGAGTACTGGCCCCCGGTAGTAAATAAGGGCGTCTTCTACCTCGCTTCCGTGTCACTTTCCTATCGGGCACTCTAGCCCAAATCTCCTAGCTTCCTATTTCTAAGGGTTGTTTAAGACCTGGGGTCAGACACTCCCTTCCTAAAATCCTCTACATATGATCTGATCTGATCTACTAGAGCATTGAATGGGCAGGTTAAGCCGTCGGACCCCGGGTACTGGCCCCCCGGAAGTAAATAAGGGCGTCTTCTACCTCGCTTCCGTGTCACTTTCCTATCGGGCACTCTAGCCCAAATCTCCTAGCTTCCTATTTCTAAGGGTTGTTTAAGACCTGGGGTCAGACACTCCCTTCCTAAAATCCTCTCCATATGATCTGATATGATCTACTAGAGCATTGAATGGGCAGGTTAAGCCGTCGGACCCCGGGTACTGGCCCCCGGTAGTAAATAAGGGCGTCTTGTACCTCGCTTCCGTGTCACTTTCCTATCGGGCACTCTAGCCCAAATCTCCTAGCTTCCTATTTCTAAGGGTTGTTTAAGACCTGGGGTCAGACACTCCCTTCCTAAAATCCTCTACATATGATCTGATCTGATCTACTAGAGCATTGAATAGGCACGTTAAGCCGTCGGACCACGGGTACTGGCCCCCGGTAGTAAATAAGGGCGTCTTCTACCTTGCTTCCGTGTCACTTTCCTATCGGGCACTCTAGCCCAAATCTCCTAGCTTCCTATTTCTAAGGGTTGTTTAAGACCTGGGGTCAGACACTCCCTTCCTAAAATTCTCTACATATGATCTGATCTGATCTACTAGAGCATTGAATGGGCACGTTAAGCCGTCGGACCCCGAGTACTGGCCCCCGGTAGTAAATAAGGGCGTCTTCTACTTCGCTTCCGTGTCACTTTCCTATCAGGCACTCTAGCCCAAATCTCCTAGCTTCCTATTTCTAAGGGTTGTTTAAGACCTGGGGTCAGACACTCCCTTCCTAAAATTCTCTACATATGATCTGATCTGATCTACTAGAGCATTGAATGGGCACGTTAAGCCGTCGGACCCCGAGTACTGGCCCCCCGGTAGTAAATAAGGGCGTCTTCTACCTCGCTTCCGTGTCACTTTCCTATCAGGCACTCTAGCCCAAATCTCCTAGCTTCCTAATTCTAAGGGTTGTTTAAGACCCGGGGTCAGACACTCCCTTCCTAAAATCCTCTACATATGATCTGATCTGATCTACTAGAGCATTGAATGGGCACGTTAAGCCGTCGGACCCCGAGTACTGGCCCCCCGGTAGTAAATAAGGGCGTCTTCTACCTCGCTTCCGTGTCACTTTCCTATCAGGCACTCTAGCCCAAATCTCCTAGCTTCCTATTTCTAAGGGTTGTTTAAGACCCGGGGTCAGACACTCCCTTTCTAAAATCCTCTACATATGATCTGATCTGATCTACTAGAGCATTGAATGGGCAGGTTAAGCCGTCGGACCCCGGGTACTGGCCCCCCGGTAGTAAATAAAGGCGTCTTCTACCTCGCTTCCGTGTCACTTTCCTATCAAGCACTCTAGCCCAAATCTCCTAGCTTCCTATTTCTAAGGGTTGTTTAAGACCTGGGGTCAGACACTCCCTTCCTAAAATCCTCTACATATGATCTGATCTGATCTACTAGAGCATTGAATGGGCACGTTAAGCCGTCGGACCCCGAGTACTGGCCCCCGGTAGTAAATAAGGGCGTCTTCTACCTCGCTTCCGTGTCACTTTCCTATCAGGCACTCTAGCCCAAATCTCCTAGCTTCCTATTTCTAAGGGTTGTTTAAGACCTGGGGTCAGACACTCCCTTCCTAAAATTCTCTACATATAATCTGATCTGATCTACTAGAGCATTGAATGGGCACGTTAAGCCGTCGGACCCCGGGTACTGGCCCCCCGGTAGTAAATAAGGGCGTCTTCTACCTCGCTTCCGTGTCACTTTCCTATCAGGCACTCTAGCCCAAATCTCCTAGCTTCCTATTTCTAAGGGTTGTTTAAGACCTGGGGTCAGACACTCCCTTCCTAAAATCCTCTACATATGATCTGATCTGATCTACTAGAGCATTGAATGGGCACGTTAAGCCGTCGGACCCCGAGTACTGGCCCCCGGTAGTAAATAAGGGCGTCTTCTACCTCGCTTCCGTGTCACTTTCCTATCAGGCACTCTAGTCCAAATCTCCTAGCTTCCTATTTCTAAGGGTTGTTTAAGACCTTGGGTCAGACACTCCCTTCCTAAAATTCTCTACATATGATCTGATCTGATCTACTAGAGCATTGAATGGGCACGTTAGGCCGTCGGACCCAGGGTACTGGCCCCCGGTAGTAAATAAGGGCGTCTTCTACCTCGCTTCCGTGTCACTTTCCTATCGGGCACTCTAGCCCAAATCTCCTAGCTTCCTATTTCTAAGGGTTGTTTAAGACCTGGGGTCAGACACTCCCTTCCTAAAATCCTCTACATATGATCTGATCTGATCTACTAGAGCATTGAATGGGCACGTCAAGCTGTCGGACCATAGGTACTGTCCCCCCGGTAGTAAATAAGGGCGTCTTCTACCTCGCTTCCGTGTCACTTTCCTATCGGGCACTCTAGCCCAAATCTCCTAGCTTCCTCTTTCTAAGGGTTGTTTAAGACCTGGGGTCAGACACTCCCTTCCTAAAATCCTCTACATATGATCTGATCTGATCTACTAGAGCATTGAATGGGCACGTTAAGCCGTCGGACCCCGGGTACTGGCCCCCGGTAGTAAGTAAGGGCGTCTTCCTACCTCGCTTCCGTGTCACTTTTCTATCGGGCACTCTAGCCCAAATCTCCTAGCTTCCTATTTCTAAGGGTTGTTTAAGACCTGGGGTCAGACACTCCCTTCCTAAAATCCTCTACATATGATCTGATCTGATCTACTAGAGCATTGAATGGGCACGTTAAGCCGTCGGACCCCGGGTACTGGCCCCCGGTAGTAAATAAGGGCGTCTTCTACCTCGCTTCCGTGTCACTTTCCTATCGGGCACTCTAGCCCAAATCTCCTAGCTTCCTATTTCTAAGGGTTGTTTAAGACCTAGGGTCAGACACTCCCTTCCTAAAATCCTCTACATATGATCTGATCTGATCTACTAGAGCATTGAATGGGCACGTTAAGCCGTCGGACCCCGGGTACTAGCCCCCCGGTAGTAAATAAGGGCGTCTTCTACCTCGCTTCCGTGTCACTTTCCTATCGCGCACTCTAGCCCAAATCTCCTAGCTTCCTATTTCTAAGGGTTGTTTAAGACCTGGGGTCAGACACTCCCTTCCTAAAATCCTCCACATATGATCTGATCTGATCTACTAGAGCATTGAATGGGCACGTTAAGCCGTCGGACCCCGGGTACTGGCCCCCGGTAGTAAATAAGGGCGTCTTCTACCTCGCTTCC
Source organism: Macrothele yani (assembly GCA_039090855.1). Classification (NCBI taxonomy): domain Eukaryota; kingdom Metazoa; phylum Arthropoda; class Arachnida; order Araneae; family Macrothelidae; genus Macrothele; species Macrothele yani. The sequence continues at coordinate 15,146,981 of CM077031.1, read as the reverse complement.
GTGTCCCTTTCCTATCGGGCACTCTAGCCCAAATCTCCTAGCTTCCTATTTCTAAGGGTTGTTTAAGACCTGGGGTCAGACACTCCCTTCCTAAAATCCTCTACATATGATCTGATCTGATCTACTAGAGCATTGAATGGGCACGTTAAGCCGTCGGACCCCGGGTACTGGCCCCCCGGTAGTAAATAAGGGCGTCTTCTACCTCGCTTCCGTGTCACTTTTCTATCGGGCACTCTAGCCCAAATCTCCTAGCTTCCTATTTCTAAGGGTTGTTTAAGACCTAGGGTCAGACACTCCCTTCCTAAAATCCTCTACATATGATCTGATCTGATCTACTAGAGCATTGAATGGGCACGTTAAGCCGTCGGACCCCGGGTACTGACCCCCGGTAGTAAATTAGGGCGTCTTCTACCTCGCTTCCGTGTCACTTTCCTATCGGGCACTCTAGCCCAAATCTCCTAGCTTCCTATTTCTAAGGGTTGTTTAAGACCTGGGGTCAGACACTCCCTTCCTAAAATCCTCCACATATGATCTGATCTGATCTACTAGAGCATTGAATGGGCACGTTAAGCCGTCGGACCCCGGGTACTGGCCCCCGGTAGTAAATAAGGGCGTCTTCTACCTCGCTTCCGTGTCCCTTTCCTATCGGGCACTCTAGCCCAAATCTCCTAGCTTCCTATTTCTAAGGGTTGTTTAAGACCTGGGGTCAGACACTCCCTTCCTAAAATCCTCTACATATGATCTGATCTGATCTACTAGAGCATTGAATGGGCACGTTAAGCCGTCGGACCCCGGGTACTGGCCCCCGGTAGTAAATAAGGGCGTCTTCTACCTCGCTTCCGTGTCACTTTTCTATCGGGCACTCTAGCCCAAATCTCCTAGCTTCCTATTTCTAAGGGTTGTTTAGGACCTGGGGTCAGACACTCCCTTCCTAAAATCCTCTACATATGATCTGATCTGATCTACTAGAGCATTGAATGGGCACGTTAAGCCGTCGGACCCCGGGTACTGGCCCCCCGGTAGTAAATAAATGCGTCTTCTACCTCGCTTCCGTGTCACTTTCCTATCGGGCACTCTAGCCCAAATCTCCTAGCTTCCTATTTCTAAGGGTTGTTTAAGACCTAGGGTCAGACACTCCCTTCCTAAAATCCTCTACATATGATCTGATCTGATCTACTAGAGCATTGAATGGGCACGTTAAGCCGTCGGACACCGGGTACTGGCCCCCCGGTAGTAAATAAGGGCGTCTTCTACCTCGCTTCCGTGTGACTTTCCTATCCGGCACTCTAGCCCAAATCTCCTAGCTTCCTATTTCTAAGGGTTGTTTAAGACCTGGGGTCAGACACTCCCTTCCTAAAATCCTCCACATATGATCTGATCTGATCTACTAGAGCATTGAATGGGCACGTTAAGCCGTCGGACCCCGGGTACTGGCCCCCGGTAGTAAATAAGGGCGTCTTCTACCTCGCTTCCGTGTCCCTTTCCTATCAAGCACTCTAGCCCAAATCTCCTAGCTTCCTATTTCTAAGGGTTGTTTAAGACCTGGGGTCAGACACTCCCTTCCTAAAATCCTCTACATATGATCTGATCTGATCTACTAGAGCATTGAATGGGCACGTTAAGCCGTCGGACCCCGAGTACTGGCCCCCCGGTAGTAAATAAGGGCGTCTTCTACCTCGCTTCCGTGTCACTTTCCTATCAGGCACTCTAGCCCAAATCTCCTAGCTTCCTATTTCTAAGGGTTGTTTAAGACCCGGGGTCAGACACTCCCTTTCTAAAATCCTCTACATATGATCTGATCTGATCTACTAGAGCATTGAATGGGCAGGTTAAGCCGTCGGACCCCGGGTACTGGCCCCCGGTAGTAAATAAAGGCGTCTTCTACCTCGCTTCCGTGTCACTTTCCTATCAAGCACTCTAGCCCAAATCTCCTAGCTTCCTATTTCTAAGGGTTGTTTAAGACCTGGGGTCAGACACTCCCTTCCTAAAATCCTCTACATATGATCTGATCTGATCTACTAGAGCATTGAATGGGCACGTTAAGCCGTCGGACCCCGAGTACTGGCCCCCCGGTAGTAAATAAGGGCGTCTTCTACCTCGCTTCCGTGTCACTTTCCTATCAGGCACTCTAGCCCAAATCTCCTAGCTTCCTATTTCTAAGGGTTGTTTAAGACCTGGGGTCAGACACTCCCTTCCTAAAATTCTCTACATATAATCTGATCTGATCTACTAGAGCATTGAATGGGCACGTTAAGCCGTCGGACCCCGGGTACTGGCCCCCGGTAGTAAATAAGGGCGTCTTCTACCTCGCTTCCGTGTCACTTTCCTATCAGGCACTCTAGCCCAAATCTCCTAGCTTCCTATTTCTAAGGGTTGTTTAAGACCTGGGGTCAGACACTCCCTTCCTAAAATCCTCTACATATGATCTGATCTGATCTACTAGAGCATTGAATGGGCACGTTAGGCCGTCGGACCCCGAGTACTGGCCCCCCGGTAGTAAATAAGGGCGTCTTCTACCTCGCTTCCGTGTCACTTTCCTATCAGGCACTCTAGTCCAAATCTCCTAGCTTCCTATTTCTAAGGGTTGTTTAAGACCTTGGGTCAGACACTCCCTTCCTAAAATCCTCTACATATGATCTGATCTGATCTACTAGAGCATTGAATGGGCACGTTAGGCCGTCGGACCCAGGGTACTGGCCCCCGGTAGTAAATAAGGGCGTCTTCTACCTCGCTTCCGTGTCACTTTCCTATCGGGCACTCTAGCCCAAATCTCCTAGCTTCCTATTTCTAAGGGTTGTTTAAGACCTGTTGTCAGACACTCCCTTCCTAAAATCCTCTACATATGATCTGATCTGATCTACTAGAGCATTGAATGGGCACGTCAAGCCGTCGGACCCCGGGTACTGTCCCCCGGTAGTAAATAAGGGCGTCTTCTACCTCGCTTCCGTGTCACTTTCCTATCGGGCACTCTAGCCCAAATCTCCTAGCTTCCTCTTTCTAAGGGTTGTTTAAGACCTGGGGTCAGACACTCCCTTCCTAAAATCCTCTACATATGATCTGATCTGATCTACTAGAGCATTGAATGGGCACGTTAAGCCGTCGGACCCCGGGTACTGGCCCCCGGTAGTAAATAAGGGCGTCTTCTACCTCGCTTCCGTGTCACTTTCCTATCGGGCACTCTAGCCCAAATCTCCTAGCTTCCTATTTCTAAGGGTTGTTTAAGACCTAGGGTCAGACACTCCCTTCCTAAAATCCTCTACATATGATCTGATCTGATCTACTAGAGCATTGAATGGGCACGTTAAGCCGTCGGACCCCGGGTACTGGCCCCCGGTAGTAAATAAGGGCGTCTTCTACCTCGCTTCCGTGTCACTTTCCTATCGCGCACTCTAGCCCAAATCTCCTAGCTTCCTATTTCTAAGGGTTGTTTAAGACCTGGGGTCAGACACTCCTTCCTAAAATCCTCTACATATGATCTGATCTGATCTACTAGAGCATTGAATGGGCACGTTAAGCCGTCGGACCCCGGGTACTGGCCCCCCGGTAGTAAATAAGGGCGTCTTCTACCTCGCTTCCGTGTCACTTTTCCTATCGGGCACTCTAGCCCAAATCTCCTAGCTTCCTATTTCTAAGGGTTGTTTAAGACCTGGGGTCAGACACTCCCTTCCTAAAATCCTCTACATATGATCTGATCTGATCTACTAGAGCATTGAATGGGCACGTTAAGCCGTCGGACCCCGGGTACTGGCCCCCGGTAGTAAATAAGGGCGTCTTCTACCTCGCTTCCGTGTCACTTTCCTATCGGGCACTCTAGCCCAAATCTCCTAGCTTCCTATTTCTAAGGGTTGTTTAAGACCTGGGGTCAGACACTCCCTTCCTAAAATCCTCTACATATGATCTGATCTGATCTACTAGAGCATTGAATGGGCACGTTAAGCCGTCGGACCCCGGGTACTGGCCCCCCGGTAGTAAATAAGGGCGTCTTCTACCTCGCTTCCGTGTCACTTTCCTATCGGGCACTCTAGCCCAAATCTCCTAGCTTCCTATTTCTAAGGGTTGTTTAAGACCTGGGGTCAGACACTCCCTTCCTAAAATCCTCTACATATGATCTGATCTGATCTACTAGAGCATTGAATGGGCACGTTAAGCCGTCGGACCCCGGGTACTGGCCCCCGGTAGTAAATAAGGGCGTCTTCTACCTCGCTTCCGTGTCCCTTTCCTATCGGGCACTCTAGCCCAAATCTCCTAGCTTCCTATTTCTAAGGGTTGTTTAAGACCTGGGGTCAGACACTCCCTTCCTAAAATCCTCTACATATGATCTGATCTGATCTACTAGAGCATTGAATGGGCACGTTAAGCCGTCGGACCCCGGGTACTGGCCCCCGGTAGTAAATAAGGGCGTCTTCTACCTCGCTTCCGTGTCACTTTCCTATCGGGCACTCTAGCCCAAATCTCCTAGCTTCCTATTTCTAAGGGTTGTTTAAGACCTGGGGTCAGACACTCCCTTCCTAAAATCCTCTACATATGATCTGATCTGATCTACTAGAGCATTGAATGGGCACGTTAAGCCGTCGGACCCCGGGTACTGGCCCCCCGGTAGTAAATAAGGGCGTCTTCTACCTCGCTTCCGTGTCACTTTCCTATCGGGCACTCTAGCCCAAATCTCCTAGCTTCCTATTTCTAAGGGTTGTTTAAGACCTGGGGTCAGACACTCCCTTCCTAAAATCCTCTACATATGATCTGATCTGATCTACTAGAGCATTGAATGGGCACGTTAAGCCGTCGGACCCCGGGTACTGGCCCCCGGTAGTAAATAAGGGCGTCTTCTACCTCGCTTCCGTGTGACTTTCCTATCCGGCACTCTAGCCCAAATCTCCTAGCTTCCTATTTCTAAGGGTTGTTTAAGACCTGGGGTCAGACACTCCCTTCCTAAAATCCTCCACATATGATCTGATCTGATCTACTAGAGCATTGAATGGGCACGTTAAGCCGTCGGACCCCGGGTACTGGCCCCCGGTAGTAAATAAGGGCGTCTTCTACCTCGCTTCCGTGTCACTTTCCTATCGGGCACTCTAGCCCAAATCTCCTAGCTTCCTATTTCTAAGGGTTGTTTAAGACCTGGGGTCAGACACTCCCTTCCTAAAATCCTCTACATATGATCTGATCTGATCTACTAGAGCATTGAATGGGCACGTTAAGCCGTCGGACCCCGGGTACTGGCCCCCGGTAGTAAATAAGGGCGTCTTCTACCTCGCTTCCGTGTCACTTTCCTATCGGGCACTCTAGCCCAAATCTCCTAGCTTCCTATTTCTAAGGGTTGTTTAAGACCTGGGGTCAGACACTCCCTTCCTAAAATCCTCTACATATGATCTGATCTGATCTACTAGAGCATTGAATGGGCACGTTAAGCCGTCGGACCCCGGGTACTGGCCCCCGGTAGTAAATAAGGGCGTCTTCTACCTCGCTTCCGTGTCACTTTTCTATCGGGCACTCTAGCCCAAATCTCCTAGCTTCCTATTTCTAAGGGTTGTTTAAGACCTGGGGTCAGACACTCCCTTCCTAAAATCCTCCACATATGATCTGATCTGATCTACTAGAGCATTGAATGGGCACGTTAAGCCGTCGGACCCCGGGTACTGGCCCCCCGGTAGTAAATAAGGGCGTCTTCTACCTCGCTTCCGTGTCCCTTTCCTATCGGGCACTCTAGCCCAAATCTCCTAGCTTCCTATTTCTAAGGGTTGTTTAAGACCTGGGGTCAGACACTCCCTTCCTAAAATCCTCTACATATGATCTGATCTGATCTACTAGAGCATTGAATGGGCACGTTAAGCCGTCGGACCCCGGGTACTGGCCCCCCGGTAGTAAATAAGGGCGTCTTCTACCTCGCTTCCGTGTCACTTTTCTATCGGGCACTCTAGCCCAAATCTCCTAGCTTCCTATTTCTAAGGGTTGTTTAAGACCTGGGGTCAGACACTCCTTCCTAAAATCCTCTACATATGATCTGATCTGATCTACTAGAGCATTGAATGGGCACGTTAAGCCGTCGGACCCCGGGTACTGGCCCCCGGTAGTAAATTAGGGCGTCTTCTACCTCGCTTCCGTGTCACTTTCCTATCGGGCACTCTAGCCCAAATCTCCTAGCTTCCTATTTCTAAGGGTTGTTTAAGACCTGGGGTCAGACACTCCTTCCTAAAATCCTCCACATATGATCTGATCTGATCTACTAGAGCATTGAATGGGCACGTTAAGCCGTCGGACCCCGGGTACTGGCCCCCGGTAGTAAATAAGGGCGTCTTCTACCTCGCTTCCGTGTCCCTTTCCTATCGGGCACTCTAGCCCAAATCTCCTAGCTTCCTATTTCTAAGGGTTGTTTAAGACCTGGGGTCAGACACTCCCTTCCTAAAATCCTCTACATATGATCTGATCTGATCTACTAGAGCATTGAATGGGCACGTTAAGCCGTCGGACCCCGGGTACTGGCCCCCCGGTAGTAAATAAGGGCGTCTTCTACCTCGCTTCCGTGTCACTTTCCTATCGGGCACTCTAGCCCAAATCTCCTAGCTTCCTATTTCTAAGGGTTGTTTAGGACCTGGGGTCAGACACTCCCTTCCTAAAATCCTCTACATATGATCTGATCTGATCTACTAGAGCATTGAATGGGCACGTTAAGCCGTCGGACCCCGGGTACTGGCCCCCGGTAGTAAATAAATGCGTCTTCTACCTCGCTTCCGTGTCACTTTCCTATCGGGCACTCTAGCCCAAATCTCCTAGCTTCCTATTTCTAAGGGTTGTTTAAGACCTAGGGTCAGACACTCCCTTCCTAAAATCCTCTACATATGATCTGATCTGATCTACTAGAGCATTGAATGGGCACGTTAAGCCGTCGGACCCCGGGTACTGGCCCCCGGTAGTAAATAAGGGCGTCTTCTACCTCGCTTCCGTGTGACTTTCCTATCCGGCACTCTAGCCCAAATCTCCTAGCTTCCTATTTCTAAGGGTTGTTTAAGACCTGGGGTCAGACACTCCCTTCCTAAAATCCTCCACATATGATCTGATCTGATCTACTAGAGCATTGAATGGGCACGTTAAGCCGTCGGACCCCGGGTACTGGCCCCCGGTAGTAAATAAGGGCGTCTTCTACCTCGCTTCCGTGTCCCTTTCCTATCAAGCACTCTAGCCCAAATCTCCTAGCTTCCTATTTCTAAGGGTTGTTTAAGACCTGGGGTCAGACACTCCCTTCCTAAAATCCTCTACATATGATCTGATCTGATCTACTAGAGCATTGAATGGGCACGTTAAGCCGTCGGACCCCGGGTACTGGCCCCCCGGTAGTAAATAAGGGCGTCTTCTACCTCGCTTCCGTGTCACTTTCCTATCAGGCACTCTAGCCCAAATCTCCTAGCTTCCTATTTCTAAGGGTTGTTTAAGACCTGGGGTCAGACACTCCCTTCCTAAAATCCTCTACATATGATCTGATCTGATCTACTAGAGCATTGAATGGGCACGTTAAGCCGTCGGACCCCGGGTACTGGCCCCCGGTAGTAAATAAGGGCGTCTTCTACCTCGCTTCCGTGTCACTTTCCTATCGGGCACTCTAGCCCAAATCTCCTAGCTTCCTATTTCTAAGGGTTGTTTAAGACCTGGGGTCAGACACTCCCTTCCTAAAATCCTCTACATATGATCTGATCTGATCTACTAGAGCATTGAATGGGCACGTTAAGCCGTCGGACCCCGGGTACTGGCCCCCGGTAGTAAATAAGGGCGTCTTCTACCTCGCTTCCGTGTCACTTTCCTATCAGGCACTCTAGCCCAAATCTCCTAGCTTCCTATTTCTAAGGGTTGTTTAAGACCTGGGGTCAGACACTCCCTTCCTAAAATCCTCTACATATGATCTGATCTGATCTACTAGAGCATTGAATGGGCACGTTAAGCCGTCGGACCCCGGGTACTGGCCCCCGGTAGTAAATAAGGGCGTCTTCTACCTCGCTTCCGTGTCACTTTCCTATCGGGCACTCTAGCCCAAATCTCCTAGCTTCCTATTTCTAAGGGTTGTTTAAGACCTGGGGTCAGACACTCCCTTCCTAAAATCCTCTACATATGATCTGATCTGATCTACTAGAGCATTGAATGGGCACGTTAAGCCGTCGGACCCCGGGTACTGGCCCCCGGTAGTAAATAAGGGCGTCTTCTACCTCGCTTCCGTGTCACTTTCCTATCGGGCACTCTAGCCCAAATCTCCTAGCTTCCTATTTCTAAGGGTTGTTTAAGACCTGGGGTCAGACACTCCCCTTCCTAAAATCCTCTACATATGATCTGATCTGATCTACTAGAGCATTGAATGGGCACGTTAAGCCGTCGGACCCCAGGTACTGTCCCCCCGGTAGTAAATAAGGGCGTCTTCTACCTCGCTTCCGTGTCACTTTCCTATCGGGCACTCTAGCCCAAATCTCCTAGCTTCCTATTTCTAAGGGTTGTTTAAGACCTGGGGTCAGACACTCCCTTCCTAAAATCCTCTACATATGATCTGATCTGATCTACTAGAGCATTGAATGGGCACGTTAAGCCGTCGGACCCCGGGTACTGGCCCCCGGTAGTAAATAAGGGCGTCTTCTACCTCGCTTCCGTGTCACTTTTCCTATCGGGCACTCTAGCCCAAATCTCCTAGCTTCCTATTTCTAAGGGTTGTTTAAGACCTGGGGTCAGACACTCCCTTCCTAAAATCCTCTACATATGATCTGATCTGATCTACTAGAGCATTGAATGGGCACGTTAAGCCGTCGGACCCCGGGTACTGGCCCCCGGTAGTAAATAAGGGCGTCTTCTACCTCGCTTCCGTGTCACTTTCCTATCGGGCACTCTAGCCCAAATCTCCTAGCTTCCTATTTCTAAGGGTTGTTTAAGACCTAGGGTCAGACACTCCCTTCCTAAAATCCTCTACATATGATCTGATCTGATCTACTAGAGCATTGAATGGGCACGTTAAGCCGTCGGACCCCGGGTACTGGCCCCCGGTAGTAAATAAGGGCGTCTTCTACCTCGCTTCCGTGTCACTTTCCTATCGCGCACTCTAGCCCAAATCTCCTAGCTTCCTATTTCTAAGGGTTGTTTAAGACCTGGGGTCAGACACTCCCTTCCTAAAATCCTCCACATATGATCTGATCTGATCTACTAGAGCATTGAATGGGCACGTTAAGCCGTCGGACCCCGGGTACTGGCCCCCGGTAGTAAATAAGGGCGTCTTCTACCTCGCTTCCGTGTCACTTTCCTATCGGGCACTCTAGCCCAAATCTCCTAGCTTCCTATTTCTAAGGGTTGTTTAAGACCTGGGGTCAGACACTCCCTTCCTAAAATCCTCTACATATGATCTGATCTGATCTACTAGAGCATTGAATGGGCACGTTAAGCCGTCGGACCCCGGGTACTGGCCCCCCGGTAGTAAATAAGGGCGTCTTCTACCTCGCTTCCGTGTCACTTTTCCTATCGGGCACTCTAGCCCAAATCTCCTAGCTTCCTATTTCTAAGGGTTGTTTAAGACCTGGGGTCAGACACTCCCTTCCTAAAATCCTCTACATATGATCTGATCTGATCTACTAGAGCATTGAATGGGCACGTTAAGCCGTCGGACCCCGGGTACTGGCCCCCGGTAGTAAATAAGGGCGTCTTCTACCTCGCTTCCGTGTCACTTTCCTATCGGGCACTCTAGCCCAAATCTCCTAGCTTCCTATTTCTAAGGGTTGTTTAAGACCTGGGGTCAGACACTCCCTTCCTAAAATCCTCTACATATGATCTGATCTGATCTACTAGAGCATTGAATGGGCACGTTAAGCCGTCGGACCCCGGGTACTGGCCCCCGGTAGTAAATAAGGGCGTCTTCTACCTCGCTTCCGTGTCCCTTTCCTATCGGGCACTCTAGCCCAAATCTCCTAGCTTCCTATTTCTAAGGGTTGTTTAAGACCTGGGGTCAGACACTCCCTTCCTAAAATCCTCTACATATGATCTGATCTGATCTACTAGAGCATTGAATGGGCACGTTAAGCCGTCGGACCCCGGGTACTGGCCCCGGTAGTAAATAAGGGCGTCTTCTACCTCGCTTCCGTGTCACTTTCCTATCGGGCACTCTAGCCCAAATCTCCTAGCTTCCTATTTCTAAGGGTTGTTTAAGACCTGGGGTCAGACACTCCCTTCCTAAAATCCTCTACATATGATCTGATCTGATCTACTAGAGCATTGAATGGGCACGTTAAGCCGTCGGACCCCGGGTACTGGCCCCCGGTAGTAAATAAGGGCGTCTTCTACCTCGCTTCCGTGTCACTTTCCTATCGGGCACTCTAGCCCAAATCTCCTAGCTTCCTATTTCTAAGGGTTGTTTAAGACCTGGGGTCAGACACTCCCTTCCTAAAATCCTCTACATATGATCTGATCTGATCTACTAGAGCATTGAATGGGCACGTTAAGCCGTCGGACCCCGGGTACTGGCCCCCGGTAGTAAATAAGGGCGTCTTCTACCTCGCTTCCGTGTCACTTTCCTATCGGGCACTCTAGCCCAAATCTCCTAGCTTCCTATTTCTAAGGGTTGTTTAAGACCTGGGGTCAGACACTCCCTTCCTAAAATCCTCTACATATGATCTGATCTGATCTACTAGAGCATTGAATGGGCACGTTAAGCCGTCGGACCCCGGGTACTGGCCCCCGGTAGTAAATAAGGGCGTCTTCTACCTCGCTTCCGTGTCACTTTCCTATCGGGCACTCTAGCCCAAATCTCCTAGCTTCCTATTTCTAAGGGTTGTTTAAGACCTGGGGTCAGACACTCCCTTCCTAAAATCCTCTACATATGATCTGATCTGATCTACTAGAGCATTGAATGGGCACGTTAAGCCGTCGGACCCCGGGTACTGGCCCCCGGTAGTAAATAAGGGCGTCTTCTACCTCGCTTCCGTGTCCCTTTCCTATCGGGCACTCTAGCCCAAATCTCCTAGCTTCCTATTTCTAAGGGTTGTTTAAGACCTGGGGTCAGACACTCCCTTCCTAAAATCCTCTACATATGATCTGATCTGATCTACTAGAGCATTGAATGGGCACGTTAAGCCGTCGGACCCCGGGTACTGGCCCCCGGTAGTAAATAAGGGCGTCTTCTACCTCGCTTCCGTGTCACTTTCCTATCGGGCACTCTAGCCCAAATCTCCTAGCTTCCTATTTCTAAGGGTTGTTTAAGACCTGGGGTCAGACACTCCCTTCCTAAAATCCTCTACATATGATCTGATCTGATCTACTAGAGCATTGAATGGGCACGTTAAGCCGTCGGACCCCGGGTACTGGCCCCCCGGTAGTAAATAAGGGCGTCTTCTACCTCGCTTCCGTGTCACTTTCCTATCGGGCACTCTAGCCCAAATCTCCTAGCTTCCTATTTCTAAGGGTTGTTTAAGACCTGGGGTCAGACACTCCCTTCCTAAAATCCTCTACATATGATCTGATCTGATCTACTAGAGCATTGAATGGGCACGTTAAGCCGTCGGACCCCGGGTACTGGCCCCCGGTAGTAAATAAGGGCGTCTTCTACCTCGCTTCCGTGTCACTTTTCCTATCGGGCACTCTAGCCCAAATCTCCTAGCTTCCTATTTCTAAGGGTTGTTTAAGACCTGGGGTCAGACACTCCCTTCCTAAAATCCTCTACATATGATCTGATCTGATCTACTAGAGCATTGAATGGGCACGTTAAGCCGTCGGACCCCGGGTACTGGCCCCCGGTAGTAAATAAGGGCGTCTTCTACCTCGCTTCCGTGTCACTTTTCTATCGGGCACTCTAGCCCAAATCTCCTAGCTTCCTATTTCTAAGGGTTGTTTAAGACCTGGGGTCAGACACTCCCTTCCTAAAATCCTGTACATATGATCTGATCTGATCTACTAGAGCATTGAATGGGCACGTTAAGCCGTCGGACCCCGGGTACTGGCCCCCGGTAGTAAATAAGGGCGTCTTCTACCTCGCTTCCGTGTCACTTTCCTATCGGGCACTCTAGCCCAAATCTCCTAGCTTCCTATTTCTAAGGGTTGTTTAAGACCTGGGGTCAGACACTCCCTTCCTAAAATCATCTACATATGATCTGATCTGATCTACTAGAGCATTGAATGGGCACGTTAAGCCGTCGGACCCCGGGTACTGGCCCCCGGTAGTAAATAAGGGCGTCTTCTACCTCGCTTCCGTGTCACTTTCCTATCGGGCACTCTAGCCCAAATCTCCTAGCTTCCTATTTCTAAGGGTTGTTTAAGACCTGGGGTCAGACACTCCCTTCCTAAAATCCTCTACATATGATCTGATCTGATCTACTAGAGCATTGAATGGGCACGTCAAGCTGTCGGACCCCAGGTACTGTCCCCCCGGTAGTAAATAAGGGCGTCTTCTACCTCGCTTCCGTGTCACTTTCCTATCGGGCACTCTAGCCCAAATCTCCTAGCTTCCTCTTTCTAAGGGTTGTTTAAGACCTGGGGTCAGACACTCCCTTCCTAAAATCCTCTACATATGATCTGATCTGATCTACTAGAGCATTGAATGGGCACGTTAAGCCGTCGGACCCCGGGTACTGGCCCCCGGTAGTAAGTAAGGGCGTCTTCTACCTCGCTTCCGTGTCACTTTTCTATCGGGCACTCTAGCCCAAATCTCCTAGCTTCCTATTTCTAAGGGTTGTTTAAGACCTGGGGTCAGACACTCCCTTCCTAAAATCCTCTACATATGATCTGATCTGATCTACTAGAGCATTGAATGGGCACGTTAAGCCGTCGGACCCCGGGTACTGGCCCCGGTAGTAAATAAGGGCGTCTTCTACCTCGCTTCCGTGTCACTTTCCTATCGGGCACTCTAGCCCAAATCTCCTAGCTTCCTATTTCTAAGGGTTGTTTAAGACCTGGGGTCAGACACTCCTTCCTAAAATCCTCTACATATGATCTGATCTGATCTACTAGAGCATTGAATGGGCACGTTAAGCCGTCGGACCCCGGGTACTGGCCCCCGGTAGTAAATAAGGGCGTCTTCTACCTCGCTTCCGTGTCACTTTCCTATCGGGCACTCTAGCCCAAATCTCCTAGCTTCCTATTTCTAAGGGTTGTTTAAGACCTGGGGTCAGACACTCCCTTCCTAAAATCCTCTACATATGATCTGATCTGATCTACTAGAGCATTGAATGGGCACGTTAAGCCGTCGGACCCCGGGTACTGGCCCCCGGTAGTAAATAAGGGCGTCTTCTACCTCGCTTCCGTGTCACTTTCCTATCGGGCACTCTAGCCCAAATCTCCTAGCTTCCTATTTCTAAGGGTTGTTTAAGACCTGGGGTCAGACACTCCCTTCCTAAAATCCTCTACATATGATCTGATCTGATCTACTAGAGCATTGAATGGGCACGTTAAGCCGTCGGACCCCGGGTACTGGCCCCCCGGTAGTAAATAAGGGCGTCTTCTACCTCGCTTCCGTGTCACTTTCCTATCGGGCACTCTAGCCCAAATCTCCTAGCTTCCTATTTCTAAGGGTTGTTTAAGACCTGGGGTCAGACACTCCCTTCCTAAAATCCTCCACATATGATCTGATCTGATCTACTAGAGCATTGAATGGGCACGTTAAGCCGTCGGACCCCGGGTACTGGCCCCCCGGTAGTAAATAAGGGCGTCTTCTACCTCGCTTCCGTGTCCCTTTCCTATCGGGCACTCTAGCCCAAATCTCCTAGCTTCCTATTTCTAAGGGTTGTTTAAGACCTGGGGTCAGACACTCCCTTCCTAAAATCCTCTACATATGATCTGATCTGATCTACTAGAGCATTGAATGGGCACGTTAAGCCGTCGGACCCCGGGTACTGGCCCCCCGGTAGTAAATAAGGGCGTCTTCTACCTCGCTTCCGTGTCACTTTTCTATCGGGCACTCTAGCCCAAATCTCCTAGCTTCCTATTTCTAAGGGTTGTTTAGGACCTGGGGTCAGACACTCCCTTCCTAAAATCCTCTACATATGATCTGATCTGATCTACTAGAGCATTGAATGGGCACGTTAAGCCGTCGGACCCCGGGTACTGGCCCCCCGGTAGTAAATAAGGGCGTCTTCTACCTCGCTTCCGTGTCACTTTCCTATCGGGCACTCTAGCCCAAATCTCCTAGCTTCCTATTTCTAAGGGTTGTTTAAGACCTAGGGTCAGACTACTCCCTTCCTAAAATCCTCTACATATGATCTGATCTGATCTACTAGAGCATTGAATGGGCACGTTAAGCCGTCGGACCCCGGGTACTGGCCCCCGGTAGTAAATAAGGGCGTCTTCTACCTCGCTTCCGTGTGACTTTCCTATCCGGCACTCTAGCCCAAATCTCCTAGCTTCCTATTTCTAAGGGTTGTTTAAGACCTGGGGTCAGACACTCCCTTCCTAAAATCCTCCACATATGATCTGATCTGATCTACTAGAGCATTGAATGGGCACGTTAAGCCGTCGGACCCCAGGTACTGGCCCCCGGTAGTAAATAAGGGCGTCTTCTACCTCGCTTCCGTGTCCCTTTCCTATCAAGCACTCTAGCCCAAATCTCCTAGCTTCCTATTTCTAAGGGTTGTTTAAGACCTGGGGTCAGACACTCCCTTCCTAAAAATCCTCTACATATGATCTGATCTGATCTACTAGAGCATTGAATGGGCACGTTAAGCCGTCGGACCCCGGGTACTGGCCCCCGGTAGTAAATAAGGGCGTCTTCTACCTCGCTTCCGTGTCACTTTCCTATCGGGCACTCTAGCCCAAATCTCCTAGCTTCCTATTTCTAAGGGTTGTTTAAGACCTGGGGTCAGACACTCCCTTCCTAAAATCCTCTACATATGATCTGATCTGATCTACTAGAGCATTGAATGGGCACGTTAAGCCGTCGGACCCCGGGTACTGGCCCCCCGGTAGTAAATAAGGGCGTCTTCTACCTCGCTTCCGTGTCACTTTCCTATCCGGCACTCTAGCCCAAATCTCCTAGCTTCCTATTTCTAAGGGTTGTTTAAGACCTGGGGTCAGACACTCCCTTCCTAAAATCCTCTACATATGATCTGATCTGATCTACTAGAGCATTGAATGGGCACGTTAAGCCGTCGGACCCCGGGTACTGGCCCCCGGTAGTAAATAAGGGCGTCTTCTACCTCGCTTCCGTGTCCCTTTCCTATCGGGCACTCTAGCCCAAATCTCCTAGCTTCCTGTTTCTAAGGGTTGTTTAAGACCTGGGGTCAGACACTCCCTTCCTAAAATCCTCTACATATGATCTGATCTGATCTACTAGAGCATTGAATGGGCACGTTAAGCCGTCGGACCCCGGGTACTGGCCCCCGGTAGTAAATAAGGGCGTCTTCTACCTCGCTTCCGTGTCACTTTCCTATCGGGCACTCTAGCCCAAATCTCCTAGCTTCCTCTTTCTAAGGGTTGTTTAAGACCTGGGGTCAGACACTCCCTTCCTAAAATCCTCTACATATGATCTGATCTTATCTACTAGAGCATTGAATGGGCACGTTAAGCCGTCGGACCCCGGGTACTGGCCCCCCGGTAGTAAATAAGGGCGTCTTCTACCTCGCTTCCGTGTCACTTTTCCTATCGGGCACTCTAGCCCAAATCTCCTAGCTTCCTATTTCTAAGGGTTGTTTAAGACCTGGGGTCAGACACTCCCTTCCTAAAATCCTCTACATATGATCTGATCTGATCTACTAGAGCATTGAATGGGCACGTTAAGCCGTCGGACCCCGGGTACTGGCCCCCCGGTAGTAAATAAGGGCGTCTTCTACCTCGCTTCCGTGTCACTTTCCTATCGGGCACTCTAGCCCAAATCTCCTAGCTTCCTATTTCTAAGGGTTGTTTAAGACCTGGGGTCAGACACTCCCTTCCTAAAATCCTCTACATATGATCTGATCTGATCTACTAGAGCATTGAATGGGCACGTTAAGCCGTCGGACCCCGGGTACTGGCCCCCCGGTAGTAAATAAGGGCGTCTTCTACCTCGCTTCCGTGTCACTTTCCTATCGGGCACTCTAGCCCAAATCTCCTAGCTTCCTATTTCTAAGGGTTGTTTAAGACCTGGGGTCAGACACTCCCTTCCTAAAATCCTCTACATATGATCTGATCTGATCTACTAGAGCATTGAATGGGCACGTTAAGCCGTCGGACCCCGGGTACTGGCCCCCGGTAGTAAATAAGGGCGTCTTCTACCTCGCTTCCGTGTCACTTTCCTATCGGGCACTCTAGCCCAAATCTCCTAGCTTCCTATTTCTAAGGGTTGTTTAAGACCTGGGGTCAGACACTCCCTTCCTAAAATCCTCTACATATGATCTGATCTGATCTACTAGAGCATTGAATGGGCACGTTAAGCCGTCGGACCCCGGGTACTGGCCCCCCGGTAGTAAATAAGGGCGTCTTCTACCTCGCTTCCGTGTCACTTTCCTATCGGGCACTCTAGCCCAAATCTCCTAGCTTCCTATTTCTAAGGGTTGTTTAAGACCTGGGGTCAGACACTCCCTTCCTAAAATCCTCTACATATGATCTGATCTGATCTACTAGAGCATTGAATGGGCACGTTAAGCCGTCGGACCCCGGGTACTGGCCCCCCGGTAGTAAATAAGGGCGTCTTCTACCTCGCTTCCGTGTGACTTTCCTATCGGGCACTCTAGCCCAAATCTCCTAGCTTCCTATTTCTAAGGGTTGTTTAAGACCTGGGGTCAGACACTCCCTTCCTAAAATCCTCTACATATGATCTGATCTGATCTACTAGAGCATTGAATGGGCACGTTAAGCCGTCGGACCCCGGGTACTGGCCCCCCGGTAGTAAATAAGGGCGTCTTCTACCTCGCTTCCGTGTCACTTTCCTATCAAGCACTCTAGCCCAAATCTCCTAGCTTCCTATTTCTAAGGGTTGTTTAAGACCTGGGGTCAGACACTCCTTCCTAAAATCCTCTACATATGATCTGATCTGATCTACTAGAGCATTGAATGGGCACGTTAAGCCGTCGGACCCCGGGTACTGGCCCCCCGGTAGTAAATAAGGGCGTCTTCTACCTCGCTTCCGTGTCACTTTCCTATCGGGCACTCTAGCCCAAATCTCCTAGCTTCCTATTTCTAAGGGTTGTTTAAGACCTGGGGTCAGACACTCCCTTCCTAAAATCCTCTACATATGATCTGATCTGATCTACTAGAGCATTGAATGGGCACGTTAAGCCGTCGGACCCCGGGTACTGGCCCCCGGTAGTAAATAAGGGCGTCTTCTACCTCGCTTCCGTGTCACTTTCCTATCGGGCACTCTAGCCCAAATCTCCTAGCTTCCTATTTCTAAGGGTTGTTTAAGACCTGGGGTCAGACACTCCTTCCTAAAATCCTCTACATATGATCTGATCTGATCTACTAGAGCATTGAATGGGCACGTTAAGCCGTCGGACCCCGGGTACTGGCCCCCCGGTAGTAAATAAAGGGCGTCTTCTACCTCGCTTCCGTGTCACTTTCCTATCGGGCACTCTAGCCCAAATCTCCTAGCTTCCTATTTCTAAGGGTTGTTTAAGACCTGGGGTCAGACACTCCCTTCCTAAAATCCACCACATATGATCTGATCTGATCTACTAGAGCATTGAATGGGCACGTTAAGCCGTCGGACCCCGGGTACTGGCCCCCGGTAGTAAATAAGGGCGTCTTCTACCTCGCTTCCGTGTCACTTTCCTATCGGGCACTCTAGCCCAAATCTCCTAGCTTCCTATTTCTAAGGGTTGTTTAAGACCTGGGGTCAGACACTCCCTTCCTAAAATCCTCTACATATGATCTGATCTGATCTACTAGAGCATTGAATGGGCACGTTAAGCCGTCGGACCCCGGGTACTGGCCCCCGGTAGTAAATAAGGGCGTCTTCTACCTCGCTTCCGTGTCACTTTCCTATCGGGCACTCTAGCCCAAATCTCCTAGCTTCCTATTTCTAAGGGTTGTTTAAGACCTGGGGTCAGACACTCCCTTCCTAAAATCCTCTACATATGATCTGATCTGATCTACTAGAGCATTGAATGGGCACGTTAAGCCGTCGGACCCCGGGTACTGGCCCCCCGGTAGTAAATAAGGGCGTCTTCTACCTCGCTTCCGTGTCACTTTCCTATCGGGCACTCTAGCCCAAATCTCCTAGCTTCCTATTTCTAAGGGTTGTTTAAGACCTGGGGTCAGACACTCCCTTCCTAAAATCCTCTACATATGATCTGATCTGATCTACTAGAGCATTGAATGGGCACGTTAAGCCGTCGGACCCCGGGTACTGGCCCCCGGTAGTAAATAAGGGCGTCTTCTACCTCGCTTCCGTGTCACTTTCCTATCGGGCACTCTAGCCCAAATCTCCTAGCTTCCTATTTCTAAGGGTTGTTTAAGACCTGGGGTCAGACACTCCCTTCCTAAAATCCTCTACATATGATCTGATCTGATCTACTAGAGCATTGAATGGGCACGTTAAGCCGTCGGACCCCGGGTACTGGCCCCCCGGTAGTAAATAAGGGCGTCTTCTACCTCGCTTCCGTGTCACTTTCCTATCGGGCACTCTAGCCCAAATCTCCTAGCTTCCTATTTCTAAGGGTTGTTTAAGACCTGGGGTCAGACACTCCTTCCTAAAATCCTCTACATATGATCTGATCTGATCTACTAGAGCATTGAATGGGCACGTTAAGCCGTCGGACCCCGGGTACTGGCCCCCGGTAGTAAATAAGGGCGTCTTCTACCTCGCTTCCGTGTCACTTTCCTATCGGGCACTCTAGCCCAAATCTCCTAGCTTCCTATTTCTAAGGGTTGTTTAAGACCTGGGGTCAGACACTCCCTTCCTAAAATCCTCTACATATGATCTGATCTGATCTACTAGAGCATTGAATGGGCAGGTTAAGCCGTCGGACCCCGGGTACTGGCCCCCCGGTAGTAAATAAGGGCGTCTTCTACCTCGCTTCCGTGTCACTTTCCTATCGGGCACTCTAGCCCAAATCTCCTAGCTTCCTATTTCTAAGGGTTGTTTAAGACCTGGGGTCAGACACTCCCTTCCTAAAATCCTCTACATATGATCTGATCTGATCTACTAGAGCATTGAATGGGCACGTTAAGCCGTCGGACCCCGGGTACTGGCCCCCGGTAGTAAATAAGGGCGTCTTCTACCTCGCTTCCGTGTCACTTTCCTATCGGGCACTCTAGCCCAAATCTCCTAGCTTCCTATTTCTAAGGGTTGTTTAAGACCTGGGGTCAGACACTCCCTTCCTAAAATCCTCTACATATGATCTGATCTGATCTACTAGAGCATTGAATGGGCACGTTAAGCCGTCGGACCCCGGGTACTGGCCCCCGGTAGTAAATAAGGGCGTCTTCTACCTCGCTTCCGTGTCACTTTCCTATCGGGCACTCTAGCCCAAATCTCCTAGCTTCCTATTTCTAAGGGTTGTTTAAGACCTGGGGTCAGACACTCCCTTCCTAAAATCCTCTACATATGATCTGATCTGATCTACTAGAGCATTGAATGGGCACGTTAAGCCGTCGGACCCCGGGTACTGGCCCCCGGTAGTAAATAAGGGCGTCTTCTACCTCGCTTCCGTGTCACTTTCCTATCGGGCACCTCTAGCCCAAATCTCCTAGCTTCCTATTTCTAAGGGTTGTTTAAGACCTGGGGTCAGACACTCCCTTCCTAAAATCCTCTACATATGATCTGATCTGATCTACTAGAGCATTGAATGGGCACGTTAAGCCGTCGGACCCCGGGTACTGGGCCCCCGGTAGTAAATAAGGGCGTCTTCTACCTCGCTTCCGTGTCACTTTCCTATCGGGCACTCTAGCCCAAATCTCCTAGCTTCCTATTTCTAAGGGTTGTTTAAGACCTGGGGTCAGACACTCGCTTCCTAAAATCCTCTACATATGATCTGATCTGATCTACTAGAGCATTGAATGGGCACGTTAAGCCGTCGGACCCCGGGTACTGGCCCCCGGTAGTAAATAAGGGAGTCTTCTACCTCGCTTCCGTGTGACTTTCCTATCCGGCACTCTAGCCCAAATCTCCTAGCTTCCTATTTCTAAGGGTTGTTTAAGACCTAGGGTCAGACACTCCCTTCCTAAAATCCTCTACATATGATCTGGATCTGATCTACTAGAGCATTGAATGGGCACGTTAAGCCGTCGGACCCCGGGTACTGGCCCCCCGGTAGTAAATAAGGGAGTCTTCTACCTCAAGCTTCCGTGTGACTTTCCTATCCGGCACTCTAGCCCAAATCTCCTAGCTTCCTATTTCCTAAGGGTTGTTTAAGACCTGGGGTCAGACACTCCCTTCCTAAAATCCACCACATATGATCTGATCTGATCTACTAGAGCATTGAATGGGCACGTTAAGCCGTCGGACCCCGGGTACTGGCCCCCCGGTAGTAAATAAGGGCGCCTTCTACCTCAAGCTTCCGTGTCCCTTTCCTATCGGGCACTCTAGCCCAAATCTCCTAGCTTCCTATTTCTAAGGGTTGTTTAAGACCTGGGGTCAGACACTCCCTTCCTAAAATCCTCTACATATGATCTGATCTGATCTACTAGAGCATTGAATGGGCACGTTAAGCCGTCGGACCCCGGGTACTGGCCCCCGGTAGTAAATAAGGGCGTCTTCTACCTCGCTTCCGTGTCACTTTCCTATCGGGCACTCTAGCCCAATTCTCCTAGCTTCCTATTTCTAAGGGTTGTTTAAGACCTGGGGTCAGACACTCCCTTCCTAAAATAATCTACATATGATCTGATCTGATCTACTAGAGCATTGAATGGGCACGTTAAGCTGTCGGACCCCGGGTACTGGCCCCCCGGTAGTAAATAAGGGCGTCTTCTACCTCGCTTCCGTGTCACTTTCCTATCGGGCACTCTAGCTCAATTCTCCTAGCTTCCTATTTCTAAGGGTTGTTTAAGACCTGGGGTCAGACACTCCCTTCCTAAAATCCTCTACATATGATCTGATCTGAGATCATATGTAGAGGATTTTATTGAATGGGCAGGTTAAGCCGTCGGACCCCGGGTACTGGCCCCCGGTAGTAAATAAGGGCGTCTTCTACCTCGCTTCCGTGTCACTTTCCTATCGGGCACTCTAGCCCAAATCTCCTAGCTTCCTATTTCTAAGGGTAGTTTAAGACCTGGGGTCAGACACTCCCTTCCTAAAATCCTCTACATATGATCTGATCTGATCTACTAGAGCATTGAATGGGCACGTTAAGCCGTCAGACCCCGGGTACTGGCCCCCGGTAGTAAATAAGGGCGTCTTCTACCTCGCTTCCGTGTCACTTTCCTATCGGGCACTCTAGCCCAAATCTCCTAGCTTCCTATTTCTAAGGGTTGTTTAAGACCTGGGGTCAGACACTCCCTTCCTAAAATCCTCTACATATGATCTGATCTGATCTACTAGAGCATTGAATGGGCACGTTAAGCCGTCGGACCCCGGGTACTGGCCCCCCGGTAGTAAATAAGGGCGTCTTCTACCTCGCTTCCGTGTCACTTTCCTATCGGGCACTCTAGCCCAAATTCTCCTAGCTTCCTATTTCTAAGGGTTGTTTAAGACCTGGGGTCAGACACTCCCTTCCTAAAATCATCTACATATGATCTGATCTGATCTACTAGAGCATTGAATGGGCAGGTTAAGCCGTCGGACCCCGGGTACTGGCCCCCGGTAGTAAATAAGGGCGTCTTCTACCTCGCTTCCGTGTCACTTTCCTATCGGGCACTCTAGCCCAAATCTCCTAGCTTCCTATTTCTAAGGGTTGTTTAAGACCTGGGGTCAGACACTCCCTTCTTAAAATCCTCTACATATGATCTGATCTGATCTACTAGAGCATTGAATGTGCACGTTAAGCCATCGGACCCCGGGTACTGGCCCCCGGTAGTAAATAAGGGCGTCTTTTACCTCGCTTCCGTGTCACTTTCCTATCGGGCACTCTAGCCCAAATCTCCTAGCTTCCTATTTCTAAGGGTTGTTTAAGACCTGGGGTCAGACACTCCCTTCCTAAAATCCTCTACATATGATCTGATCTGATCTACTAGAGCATTGAATGGGCACGTTAAGCCGTCGGACCCCGGGTACTGGCCCCCGGTAGTAAATAAGGGCGCCTTCTACCTCGCTTCCGTGTCACTTTCCTATCGGGCACTCTAGCCCAATTCTCCTAGCTTCCTATTTCTAAGGGTTGTTTAAGACCTGGGGTCAGACACTCCTTCCTAAAATCCTCTACATATGATCTGATCTGATCTACTAGAGCATTGAATGGGCACGTTAAGCTGTCGGACCCCGGGTACTGGCCCCCGGTAGTAAAT
Source organism: Macrothele yani (assembly GCA_039090855.1). Lineage (NCBI taxonomy): Eukaryota > Metazoa > Arthropoda > Arachnida > Araneae > Macrothelidae > Macrothele > Macrothele yani. Next base: position 15,124,691 of record CM077031.1, on the reverse strand, counting down.
AAGGGCGTCTTCTACCTCGCTTCCGTGTCACTTTCCTATGGGGCACTCTAGCCCAATTCTCCTAGCTTCCTATTTCTAAGGGTTGTTTAAGACCTGGGGTCAGACACTCCCTTCCTAAAATCCTCTACATATGATCTGATCTGAGATCATACTAGAGGATTTTATTGAATGGGCAGGTTCAGCCGTCGGACCCCGGGTACTGGCCCCCGGTAGTAAATAAGGGCGTCTTCTACCTCGCTTCCGTGTCACTTTCCTATCCGGCACTCTAGCCCAAATCTCCTAGCTTCCTATTTCTAAGGGTTGTTTAAGACCTGGGGTCAGACACTCCCTTCCTAAAATCCACCACATATGATCTGATCTGATCTACTAGAGCATTGAATGGGCACGTTAAGCCGTCGGACCCCGGGTACTGGCCCCCCGGTAGTAAATAAGGGCGCCTTCTACCTCGCTTCCGTGTCCCTTTCCTATCGGGCACTCTAGCCCAAATCTCCTAGCTTCCTATTTCTAAGGGTTGTTTAAGACCTGGGGTCAGACACTCCCTTCCTAAAATCCTCTACATATGATCTGATCTGATCTACTAGAGCATTGAATGGGCACGTTAAGCCGTCGGACCCCGGGTACTGGCCCCCGGTAGTAAATAAGGGCGTCTTCTACCTCGCTTCCGTGTCACTTTCCTATCGGGCACTCTAGCCCAAATCTCCTAGCTTCCTATTTCTAAGGGTTGTTTAAGACCTGGGGTCAGACACTCCCTTCCTAAAATAATCTACATATGATCTGATCTGATCTACTAGAGCATTGAATGGGCACGTTAAGCCGTCGGACCCCGGGTACTGGCCCCCCGGTAGTAAATAAGGGCGTCTTCTACCTCGCTTCCGTGTCACTTTCCTATCGGGCACTCTAGCTCAATTCTCCTAGCTTCCTATTTCTAAGGGTTGTTTAAGACCTGGGGTCAGACACTCCCTTCCTAAAATCCTCTACATATGATCTGATCTGAGATCATACTAGAGCATTGAATGGGCACGTTAAGCCGTCGGACCCCGGGTACTGGCCCCCCGGTAGTAAATAAGGGCGTCTTCTACCTCGCTTCCGTGTCACTTTCCTATCGGGCACTCTAGCCCAAATCTCCTAGCTTCCTATTTCTAAGGGTAGTTTAAGACCTGGGGTCAGACACTCCCTTCCTAAAATCCTCTACATATGATCTGATCTGATCTACTAGAGCATTGAATGGGCACGTTAAGCCGTCAGACCCCGGGTACTGGCCCCCGGTAGTAAATAAGGGCGTCTTCTACCTCGCTTCCGTGTCACTTTCCTATCGGGCACTCTAGCCCAAATCTCCTAGCTTCCTATTTCTAAGGGTTGTTTAAGACCTGGGGTCAGACACTCCCTTCCTAAAATCCTCTACATATGATCTGATCTGATCTACTAGAGCATTGAATGGGCACGTTAAGCCGTCGGACCCCGGGTACTGGCCCCCGGTAGTAAATAAGGGCGTCTTCTACCTCGCTTCCGTGTCACTTTCCTATCGGGCACTCTAGCCCAATTCTCCTAGCTTCCTATTTCTAAGGGTTGTTTAAGACCTGGGGTCAGACACTCCCTTCCTAAAATCATCTACATATGATCTGATCTGATCTACTAGAGCATTGAATGGGCACGTTAAGCCGTCGGACCCCGGGTACTGGCCCCCGGTAGTAAATAAGGGCGTCTTCTACCTCGCTTCCGTGTCACTTTCCTATCGGGCACTCTAGCCCAAATCTCCTAGCTTCCTATTTCTAAGGGTTGTTTAAGACCTGGGGTCAGACACTCCTTCTTAAAATCCTCTACATATGATCTGATCTGATCTACTAGAGCATTGAATGGGCACGTTAAGCCATCGGACCCCGGGTACTGGCCCCGGTAGTAAATAAGGGCGTCTTCTACCTCGCTTCCGTGTCACTTTCCTATCGGGCACTCTAGCCCAAATCTCCTAGCTTCCTATTTCTAAGGGTTGTTTAAGACCTGGGGTCAGACACTCCCTTCCTAAAATCCTCTACATATGATCTGATCTGATCTACTAGAGCATTGAATGGGCACGTTAAGCCGTCGGACCCCGGGTACTGGCCCCCGGTAGTAAATAAGGGCGCCTTCTACCTCGCTTCCGTGTCACTTTCCTATCGGGCACTCTAGCCCAAATCTCCTAGCTTCCTATTTCTAAGGGTTGTTTAAGACCTGGGGTCAGACACTCCCTTCCTAAAATCCTCTACATATGATCTGATCTGATCTACTAGAGCATTGAATGGGCACGTTAAGCCGTCGGACCCCGGGTACTGGCCCCCGGTAGTAAATAAGGGCGTCTTCTACCTCGCTTCCGTGTCACTTTCCTATCGGGCACTCTAGCCCAATTCTCCTAGCTTCCTATTTCTAAGGGTTGTTTAAGACCTGGGGTCAGACACTCCCTTCCTAAAATCCTCTACATATGATCTGATCTGAGATCATACTAGAGCATTGAATGGGCAGGTTCAGCCGTCGGACCCCGGGTACTGGCCCCCCGGTAGTAAATAAGGGCGTCTTCTACCTCGCTTCCGTGTCACTTTCCTATCGGGCACTCTAGCCCAAATCTCCTAGCTTCCTATTTCTAAGGGTTGTTTAAGACCTGGGGTCAGACACTCCTTCCTAAAATCCTCTACATATGATCTGATCTGATCTACTAGAGCATTGAATGGGCACGTTAAGCCGTCGGACCCCGGGTACTGGCCCCCGGTAGTAAATAAGGGCGTCTTCTACCTCGCTTCCGTGTCACTTTCCTATCGGGCACTCTAGCCCAATTCTCCTAGCTTCCTATTTCTAAGGGTTGTTTAAGACCTGGGGTCAGACACTCCCTTCCTAAAATCCTCTACATATGATCTGATCTGATCTACTAGAGCATTGAATGGGCACGTTAAGCCGTCGGACCCCGGGTACTGGCCCCCGGTAGTAAATAAGGGCGTCTTCTACCTCGCTTCCGTGTCACTTTCCTATCGGGCACTCTAGCCCAAATCTCCTAGCTTCCTATTTCTAAGGGTTGTTTAAGACCTGGGGTCACACACTCGCTTCCTAAAATCCTCTACATATGATCTGATCTGATCTACTAGAGCATTGAATGGGCACGTTAAGCCGTCGGACCCCGGGTACTGGCCCCGGTAGTAAATAAGGGCGTCTTCTACCTCGCTTCCGTGTCACTTTCCTATCGGGCACTCTAGCCCAAATCTCCTAGCTTCCTATTTCTAAGGGTTGTTTAAGACCTAGGGTCAGACACTCCCTTCCTAAAATCCTCTACATATGATCTGATCTGATCTACTAGAGCATTGAATGGGCACGTTAAGCCGTCGGACCCCGGGTACTGGCCCCCGGTAGTAAATAAGGGCGTCTTCTACCTCGCTTCCGTGTCACTTTCCTATCCGGCACTCTAGCCCAAATCTCCTAGCTTCCTATTTCTAAGGGTTGTTTAAGACCTGGGGTCAGACACTCCCTTCCTAAAATCCACTACATATGATCTGATCTGATCTACTAGAGCATTGAATGGGCACGTTAAGCCGTCGGACCCCGAGTACTGGCCCCCCGGTAGTAAATAAGGGCGCCTTCTACCTCGCTTCCGTGTCACTTTCCTATCGGGCACTCTAGCCCAAATCTCCTAGCTTCCTATTTCTAAGGGTTGTTTAAGACCTGGGGTCAGACACTCCCTTCCTAAAATCCTCTACATATGATCTGATCTGATCTACTAGAGCATTGAATGGGCACGTTAAGCCGTCGGACCCCGGGTACTGGCCCCCGGTAGTAAATAAGGGCGTCTTCTACCTCGCTTCCGTGTCACTTTCCTATCGGGCACCTCTAGCCCAAATCTCCTAGCTTTCCTATTTCCTAAGGGTTGTTTTCCTAAGACCTGGGGTCAGGACACTCCCTTCCTAAAATCCTCTACATATGATCTGATCTGATCTACTAGAGCATTGAATGGGAATGTTAAGTTGTCGGACCCTGGGTACTGGCCCCCTGGTAGTAAATAGCATGTGTCTTCTACCTCGCTTCCGTGTCACTTTCCTATCGGGCATCAGCCTGGCCTGCAAATCTCCTAGCTTCCTATTTCTAAGGGTTGTTTAAGACCTCAGTCAGACACTCCCTTCCTAAAATCCTCTACATATGATCTGATCTGATCTAATAAAGCATTGAATGGGCACGTTAAGCCGTCGGACCCCGGGTACTGGCCCCCCGGTGGTAAATAAGGGCGTCTTCTTACCTCGCTTTCGTGTCACTTTCCTATCGGGCACTCTAGCCCAATTCTCCTAGCTTCCTATTTCTAAGGGTTGTTTAAGACCTGGGGTCAGACACTCCCTTCCTAAAATCCTCTACATAAGGATCTGATCTGATCTACTAGAGCATTGAATGGGCAATGTTAAGCCGTTTGACCCCGGGTACTGGCCCCCTGGTAGTAAATAAGGGCGTCTTCTACCTCGCTTCCGTGTCACTTTCCTATCGGCCCACACTGCAGCCTCAAATCTCCTCTAGCTTCCTATTTCTAAGGGTTGTTTAAGACCTGGGGTCAGACACTCCCTTCCTAAAATCCTCTACATATGATCTGATCTGATCTACTAGAGCATTGAATGGGCACGTTAAGCCGTCGGACCCCGGGTACTGGCCCCCCGGTAGTAAATAAGGGCGTCTTCTACCTCGCTTCCGTGTCACTTTCCTATCGGGCACTCTAGCCCAAATCTCCTAGCTTCCTATTTCTAAGGGTTGTTTAAGACCTGGGGTCAGACACTCCCTTCCTAAAATCCTCTACATATGATCTGATCTGATCTACTAGAGCATTGAATGGGCACGTTAAGCCGTCGGACCCCGGGTACTGGCCCCCGGTAGTAAATAAGGGCGTCTTCTACCTCGCTTCCGTGTCACTTTCCTATCGGGCACTCTAGCCCAAATCTCCTAGCTTCCTATTTCTAAGGGTTGTTTAAGACCTGGGGTCAGACACTCCCTTCCTAAAATCCTCTACATATGATCTGATCTGATCTACTAGAGCATTGAATGGGCACGTTAAGCCGTCGGACCCCGGGTACTGGCCCCCGGTAGTAAATAAGGGCGTCTTCTACCTCGCTTCCGTGTCACTTTCCTATCGGGCACTCTAGCCCAAATTCTCCTAGCTTCCTATTTCTAAGGGTTGTTTAAGACCTGGGGTCAGACACTCCCTTCCTAAAATCCTCTACATATGATCTGATCTGATCTACTAGAGCATTGAATGGGCACGTTAAGCCGTCGGACCCCGGGTACTGGCCCCCGGTAGTAAATAAGGGCGTCTTCTACCTCGCTTCCGTGTCACTTTCCTATCGGGCACTCTAGCCCAAATCTCCTAGCTTCCTATTTCTAAGGGTTGTTTAAGACCTGGGGTCAGACACTCCCTTCCTAAAATCCTCTACATATGATCTGATCTGATCTACTAGAGCATTGAATGGGCACGTTAAGCCGTCGGACCCCGGGTACTGGCCCCCCGGTAGTAAATAAGGGCGTCTTCTACCTCGCTTCCGTGTCACTTTCCTATCGGGCACTCTAGCCCAAATCTCCTAGCTTCCTATTTCTAAGGGTTGTTTAAGACCTGGGGTCAGACACTCCCTTCCTAAAATCCTCTACATATGATCTGATCTGATCTACTAGAGCATTGAATGGGCACGTTAAGCCGTCGGACCCCGGGTACTGGCCCCCGGTAGTAAATAAGGGCGTCTTCTACCTCGCTTCCGTGTCACTTTCCTATCGGGCACTCTAGCCCAAATCTCCTAGCTTCCTATTTCTAAGGGTTGTTTAAGACCTGGGGTCAGACACTCCCTTCCTAAAATCCTCTACATATGATCTGATCTGATCTACTAGAGCATTGAATGGGCACGTTAAGCCGTCGGACCCCGGGTACTGGCCCCCGGTAGTAAATAAGGGCGTCTTCTACCTCGCTTCCGTGTCACTTTCCTATCGGGCACTCTAGCCCAAATCTCCTAGCTTCCTATTTCTAAGGGTTGTTTAAGACCTGGGGTCAGACACTCCCTTCCTAAAATCCTCTACATATGATCTGATCTGATCTACTAGAGCATTGAATGGTGCACGTTAAGCCATCGGACCCCGGGTACTGGCCCCCCGGTAGTAAATAAGGGCGTCTTCTACCTCGCTTCCGTGTCACTTTCCTATCGGGCACTCTAGCCCAAATCTCCTAGCTTCCTATTTCTAAGGGTTGTTTAAGACCTGGGGTCAGACACTCCTTCCTAAAATCCTCTACATATGATCTGATCTGATCTACTAGAGCATTGAATGGGCACGTTAAGCCGTCGGACCCCGGGTACTGGCCCCCGGTAGTAAATAAGGGCGTCTTCTACCTCGCTTCCGTGTCACTTTCCTATCGGGCACTCTAGCCCAAATCTCCTAGCTTCCTATTTCTAAGGGTTGTTTAAGACCTGGGGTCAGACACTCCCTTCCTAAAATCCTCTACATATGATCTGATCTGATCTACTAGAGCATTGAATGGGCACGTTAAGCCGTCGGACCCCGGGTACTGGCCCCCGGTAGTAAATAAGGGCGTCTTCTACCTCGCTTCCGTGTCACTTTCCTATCGGGCACTCTAGCCCAAATCTCCTAGCTTCCTATTTCTAAGGGTTGTTTAAGACCTGGGGTCAGACACTCCCTTCCTAAAATCCTCTACATATGATCTGATCTGATCTACTAGAGCATTGAATGGGCACGTTAAGCCGTCGGACCCCGGGTACTGGCCCCCCGGTAGTAAATAAGGGCGTCTTCTACCTCGCTTCCGTGTCACTTTCCTATCGGGCACTCTAGCCCAAATCTCCTAGCTTCCTATTTCTAAGGGTTGTTTAAGACCTGGGGTCAGACACTCCCTTCCTAAAATCCTCTACATATGATCTGATCTGATCTACTAGAGCATTGAATGGGCACGTTAAGCCGTCGGACCCCGGGTACTGGCCCCCGGTAGTAAATAAATAAGGGCGTCTTCTACCTCGCTTCCGTGTCACTTTCCTATCGGCACTCTAGCCCAAATCTCCTAGCTTCCTATTTCTAAGGGTTGTTTAAGACCTGGGGTCAGACACTCCCTTCCTAAAATCCTCTACATATGATCTGATCTGATCTACTAGAGCATTGAATGGGCACGTTAAGCCGTCGGACCCCGGGTACTGGCCCCCGGTAGTAAATAAGGGCGTCTTCTACCTCGCTTCCGTGTCACTTTCCTATCGGGCACTCTAGCCCAAATCTCCTAGCTTCCTATTTCTAAGGGTTGTTTAAGACCTGGGGTCAGACACTCCCTTCCTAAAATCCTCTACATATGATCTGATCTGATCTACTAGAGCATTGAATGGGCACGTTAAGCCGTCGGACCCCGGGTACTGGCCCCCCGGTAGTAAATAAGGGCGTCTTCTACCTCGCTTCCGTGTCACTTTCCTATCGGGCACTCTAGCCCAAATTCTCCTAGCTTCCTATTTCTAAGGGTTGTTTAAGACCTGGGGTCAGACACTCCCTTCCTAAAATCCTCTACATATGATCTGATCTGATCTACTAGAGCATTGAATGGGCACGTTAAGCCGTCGGACCCCGGGTACTGGCCCCCCGGTAGTAAATAAGGGCGTCTTCTACCTCGCTTCCGTGTCACTTTCCTATCGGGCACTCTAGCCCAAATCTCCTAGCTTCCTATTTCTAAGGGTTGTTTAAGACCTGGGGTCAGACACTCCCTTCCTAAAATCCTCTACATATGATCTGATCTGATCTACTAGAGCATTGAATGGGCACGTTAAGCCGTCGGACCCCGGGTACTGGCCCCCGGTAGTAAATAAGGGCGTCTTCTACCTCGCTTCCGTGTCACTTTCCTATCGGGCACTCTAGCCCAAATCTCCTAGCTTCCTATTTCTAAGGGTTGTTTAAGACCTGGGGTCAGACACTCCCTTCCTAAAATCCTCTACATATGATCTGATCTGATCTACTAGAGCATTGAATGGGCACGTTAAGCCGTCGGACCCCGGGTACTGGCCCCCGGTAGTAAATAAGGGCGTCTTCTACCTCGCTTCCGTGTCACTTTCCTATCGGGCACTCTAGCCCAAATCTCCTAGCTTCCTATTTCTAAGGGTTGTTTAAGACCTGGGGTCAGACACTCCTTCCTAAAATCCTCTACATATGATCTGATCTGATCTACTAGAGCATTGAATGGGCACGTTAAGCCGTCGGACCCCGGGTACTGGCCCCCGGTAGTAAATAAGGGCGTCTTCTACCTCGCTTCCGTGTCACTTTCCTATCGGGCACTCTAGCCCAAATCTCCTAGCTTCCTATTTCTAAGGGTTGTTTAAGACCTGGGGTCAGACACTCCCTTCCTAAAATCCTCTACATATGATCTGATCTGATCTACTAGAGCATTGAATGGGCACGTTAAGCCGTCGGACCCCGGGTACTGGCCCCCCGGTAGTAAATAAGGGCGTCTTCTACCTCGCTTCCGTGTCACTTTCCTATCGGGCACTCTAGCCCAAATCTCCTAGCTTCCTATTTCTAAGGGTTGTTTAAGACCTGGGGTCAGACACTCCCTTCCTAAAATCCTCTACATATGATCTGATCTGATCTACTAGAGCATTGAATGGGCACGTTAAGCCGTCGGACCCCGGGTACTGGCCCCCGGTAGTAAATAAGGGCGTCTTCTACCTCGCTTCCGTGTCACTTTCCTATCGGGCACTCTAGCCCAAATTCTCCTAGCTTCCTATTTCTAAGGGTTGTTTAAGACCTGGGGTCAGACACTCCCTTCCTAAAATCCTCTACATATGATCTGATCTGATCTACTAGAGCATTGAATGGGCACGTTAAGCCGTCGGACCCCGGGTACTGGCCCCCCGGTAGTAAATAAGGGCGTCTTCTACCTCGCTTCCGTGTCACTTTCCTATCGGGCACTCTAGCCCAAATTCTCCTAGCTTCCTATTTCTAAGGGTTGTTTAAGACCTGGGGTCAGACACTCCTTCCTAAAATCCTCTACATATGATCTGATCTGATCTACTAGAGAATATTTTATTGAATGGGCACGTTAAGCCGTCGGACCCCGGGTACTGGCCCCCGGTAGTAAATAAGGGCGTCTTCTACCTCGCTTCCGTGTCACTTTCCTATCGGGCACTCTAGCCCAAATCTCCTAGCTTCCTATTTCTAAGGGTTGTTTAAGACCTGGGGTCAGACACTCCTTCCTAAAATCCTCTACATATGATCTGATCTGATCTACTAGAGCATTGAATGGTGCACGTTAAGCCGTCGGACCCCGGGTACTGGCCCCCGGTAGTAAATAAGGGCGTCTTCTACCTCGCTTCCGTGTCACTTTCCTATCGGGCACTCTAGCCCAAATCTCCTAGCTTCCTATTTCTAAGGGTTGTTTAAGACCTGGGGTCAGACACTCCCTTCCTAAAATCCTCTACATATGATCTGATCTGATCTACTAGAGCATTGAATGGGCACGTTAAGCCGTCGGACCCCGGGTACTGGCCCCCGGTAGTAAATAAGGGCGTCTTCTACCTCGCTTCCGTGTCACTTTCCTATCGGGCACTCTAGCCCAAATTCTCCTAGCTTCCTATTTCTAAGGGTTGTTTAAGACCTGGGGTCAGACACTCCCTTCCTAAAATCCTCTACATATGATCTGATCTGATCTACTAGAGCATTGAATGGGCACGTTAAGCCGTCGGACCCCGGGTACTGGCCCCCGGTAGTAAATAAGGGCGTCTTCTACCTCGCTTCCGTGTCACTTTCCTATCGGGCACTCTAGCCCAAATCTCCTAGCTTCCTATTTCTAAGGGTTGTTTAAGACCTGGGGTCAGACACTCCTTCCTTCCTAAAATCCTCTACATATGATCTGATCTGATCTACTAGAGCATTGAATGGGCACGTTAAGCCGTCGGACCCCGGGTACTGGCCCCCGGTAGTAAATAAGGGCGTCTTCTACCTCGCTTCCGTGTCACTTTCCTATCGGGCACTCTAGCCCAAATTCTCCTAGCTTCCTATTTCTAAGGGTTGTTTAAGACCTGGGGTCAGACACTCCCTTCCTAAAATCCTCTACATATGATCTGATCTGATCTACTAGAGCATTGAATGGGCACGTTAAGCCGTCGGACCCCGGTAGTAAATAAGGGCGTCTTCTACCTCGCTTCCGTGTGACTTTCCTATCGGGCACTCTAGCCCAAATCTCCTAGCTTCCTATTTCTAAGGGTTGTTTAAGACCTGGGGTCAGACACTCCCTTCCTAAAATCCTCTACATATGATCTGATCTGATCTACTAGAGCATTGAATGGGCACGTTAAGCCGTCGGACCCCGGGTACTGGCCCCCCGGTAGTAAATAAGGGCGTCTTCTACCTCGCTTCCGTGTGACTTTCCTATCGGGCACTCTAGCCCAAATCTCCTAGCTTCCTATTTCTAAGGGTTGTTTAAGACCTGGGGTCAGACACTCCCTTCCTAAAATCCTCTACATATGATCTGATCTGATCTACTAGAGCATTGAATGGGCACGTTAAGCCGTCGGACCCCGGGTACTGGCCCCCCGGTAGTAAATAAGGGCGTCTTCTACCTCGCTTCCGTGTGACTTTCCTATCGGGCACTCTAGCCCAAATCTCCTAGCTTCCTATTTCTAAGGGTTGTTTAAGACCTGGGGTCAGACACTCCCTTCCTAAAATCCTCTACATATGATCTGATCTGATCTACTAGAGCATTGAATGGGCACGTTAAGCCGTCGGACCCCGGTAGTAAATAAGGGCGTCTTCTACCTCGCTTCCGTGTGACTTTCCTATCGGGCACTCTAGCCCAAATCTCCTAGCTTCCTATTTCTAAGGGTTGTTTAAGACCTGGGGTCAGACACTCCCTTCCTAAAATCCTCTACATATGATCTGATCTGATCTACTAGAGCATTGAATGGGCACGTTAAGCCGTCGGACCCCGGTAGTAAATAAGGGCGTCTTCTACCTCGCTTCCGTGTGACTTTCCTATCGGGCACTCTAGCCCAAATCTCCTAGCTTCCTATTTCTAAGGGTTGTTTAAGACCTGGGGTCAGACACTCCCTTCCTAAAATCCTCTACATATGATCTGATCTGATCTACTAGAGCATTGAATGGGCACGTTAAGCCGTCGGACCCCGGGCACTGGCCCCCCGGTAGTAAATAAGGGCGTCTTCTACCTCGCTTCCGTGTGACTTTCCTATCGGCACTCTAGCCCAAATCTCCTAGCTTCCTATTTCTAAGGGTTGTTTAAGACCTGGGGTCAGACACTCCCTTCCTAAAATCCTCTACATATGATCTGATCTGATCTACTAGAGCATTGAATGGGCACGTTAAGCCGTCGGACCCCGGGTACTGGCCCCCGGTAGTAAATAAGGGCGTCTTCTACCTCGCTTCCGTGTGACTTTCCTATCGGGCACTCTAGCCCAAATCTCCTAGCTTCCTATTTCTAAGGGTTGTTTAAGACCTGGGGTCAGACACTCCCTTCCTAAAATCCTCTACATATGATCTGATCTGATCTACTAGAGCATTGAATGGGCACGTTAAGCCGTCGGACCCCGGGTACTGGCCCCCCGGTAGTAAATAAGGGCGTCTTCTACCTCGCTTCCGTGTCACTTTCCTATCGGGCACTCTAGCCCAAATCTCCTAGCTTCCTATTTCTAAGGGTTGTTTAAGACCTGGGGTCAGACACTCCCTTCCTAAAATCCTCTACATATGATCTGATCTGATCTACTAGAGCATTGAATGGGCACGTTAAGCCGTCGGACCCCGGGTACTGGCCCCCGGTAGTAAATAAGGGCGTCTTCTACCTCGCTTCCGTGTCACTTTCCTATCGGGCACTCTAGCCCAAATCTCCTAGCTTCCTATTTCTAAGGGTTGTTTAAGACCTGGGGTCAGACACTCCCTTCCTAAAATCCTCTACATATGATCTGATCTGATCTACTAGAGCATTGAATGGGCACGTTAAGCCGTCGGACCCCGGGTACTGGCCCCCCGGTAGTAAATAAGGGCGTCTTCTACCTCGCTTCCGTGTCACTTTCCTATCGGGCACTCTAGCCCAATTCTCCTAGCTTCCTATTTCTAAGGGTTGTTTAAGACCTGGGGTCAGACACTCCTTCCTAAAATCCTCTACATATGATCTGATCTGATCTACTAGAGCATTGAATGGGCACGTTAAGCCGTCGGACCCCGGGTACTGGCCCCCGGTAGTAAATAAGGGCGTCTTCTACCTCGCTTCCGTGTCACTTTCCTATCGGGCACTCTAGCCCAAATCTCCTAGCTTCCTATTTCTAAGGGTTGTTTAAGACCTGGGGTCAGACACTCCCTTCCTAAAATCCTCTACATATGATCTGATCTGATCTACTAGAGCATTGAATGGGCACGTTAAGCCGTCGGACCCCGGGTACTGGCCCCCGGTAGTAAATAAGGGCGTCTTCTACCTCGCTTCCGTGTCACTTTCCTATCGGGCACTCTAGCCCAAATCTCCTAGCTTCCTATTTCTAAGGGTTGTTTAAGACCTGGGGTCAGACACTCCCTTCCTAAAATCCTCTACATATGATCTGATCTGATCTACTAGAGCATTGAATGGGCACGTTAAGCCGTCGGACCCCGGGTACTGGCCCCCTAGTAAATAAGGGCGTCTTCTACCTCGCTTCCGTGTCACTTTCCTATCGGGCACTCTAGCCCAAATCTCCTAGCTTCCTATTTCTAAGGGTTGTTTAAGACCTGGGGTCAGACACTCCCTTCCTAAAATCCTCTACATATGATCTGATCTGATCTACTAGAGCATTGAATGGGCACGTTAAGCCGTCGGACCCCGGGTACTGGCCCCCCGGTAGTAAATAAGGGCGTCTTCTACCTCGCTTCCGTGTCACTTTCCTATCGGGCACTCTAGCCCAAATCTCCTAGCTTCCTATTTCTAAGGGTTGTTTAAGACCTGGGGTCAGACACTCCCTTCCTAAAATCCTCTACATATGATCTGATCTGATCTACTAGAGCATTGAATGGGCACGTTAAGCCGTCGGACCCCGGGTACTGGCCCCCGGTAGTAAATAAGGGCGTCTTCTACCTCGCTTCCGTGTCACTTTCCTATCGGGCACTCTAGCCCAAATCTCCTAGCTTCCTATTTCTAAGGGTTGTTTAAGACCTGGGGTCAGACACTCCCTTCCTAAAATCCTCTACATATGATCTGATCTGATCTACTAGAGCATTGAATGGGCACGTTAAGCCGTCGGACCCCGGGTACTGGCCCCCGGTAGTAAATAAGGGCGTCTTCTACCTCGCTTCCGTGTCACTTTCCTATCGGGCACTCTAGCCCAAATCTCCTAGCTTCCTATTTCTAAGGGTTGTTTAAGACCTGGGGTCAGACACTCCCTTCCTAAAATCCTCTACATATGATCTGATCTGATCTACTAGAGCATTGAATGGGCACGTTAAGCCGTCGGACCCCGGGTACTGGCCCCCGGTAGTAAATAAGGGCGTCTTCTACCTCGCTTCCGTGTCACTTTCCTATCGGGCACTCTAGCCCAATTCTCCTAGCTTCCTATTTCTAAGGGTTGTTTAAGACCTGGGGTCAGACACTCCCTTCCTAAAATCCTCTACATATGATCTGATCTGATCTACTAGAGCATTGAATGGGCACGTTAAGCCGTCGGACCCCGGGTACTGGCCCCCGGTAGTAAATAAGGGCGTCTTCTACCTCGCTTCCGTGTCACTTTCCTATCGGGCACTCTAGCCCAAATCTCCTAGCTTCCTATTTCTAAGGGTTGTTTAAGACCTGGGGTCAGACACTCCCTTCCTAAAATCCTCTACATATGATCTGATCTGATCTACTAGAGCATTGAATGGGCAGGTTAAGCCGTCGGACCCCGGGTACTGGCCCCCGGTAGTAAATAAGGGCGTCTTCTACCTCGCTTCCGTGTCACTTTCCTATCGGGCACTCTAGCCCAAATCTCCTAGCTTCCTATTTCTAAGGGTTGTTTAAGACCTGGGGTCAGACACTCCTTCTTAAAATCCTCTACATATGATCTGATCTGATCTACTAGAGCATTGAATGGGCACGTTAAGCCGTCGGACCCCGGGTACTGGCCCCCCGGTAGTAAATAAGGGCGTCTTCTACCTCGCTTCCGTGTGACTTTCCTATCGGGCACTCTAGCCCAAATCTCCTAGCTTCCTATTTCTAAGGGTTGTTTAAGACCTGGGGTCAGACACTCCCTTCCTAAAATCCTCTACATATGATCTGATCTGATCTACTAGAGCATTGAATGGGCACGTTAAGCCGTCGGACCCCGGGTACTGGCCCCCGGTAGTAAATAAGGGCTTCTACCTCGCTTCCGTGTCCCTTTCCTATCGGGCACTCTAGCCCAAATCTCCTAGCTTCCTATTTCTAAGGGTTGTTTAAGAACCTGGGGTCAGACACTCCCTTCCTAAAATCCTCTACATATGATCTGATCTGATCTACTAGAGCATTGAATGGGCACGTTAAGCCGTCGGACCCCGGGTACTGGCCCCCCGGTAGTAAATAAGGGCGTCTTCTACCTCGCTTCCGTGTCACTTTCCTATCGGGCACTCTAGCCCAAATCTCCTAGCTTCCTATTTCTAAGGGTTGTTTAAGACCTGGGGTCAGACACTCCCTTCCTAAAATCCTCTACATATGATCTGATCTGATCTACTAGAGCATTGAATGGGCACGTTAAGCCGTCGGACCCCGGGTACTGGCCCCCGGTAGTAAATAAGGGCGTCTTCTACCTCGCTTCCGTGTCACTTTCCTATCGGGCACTCTAGCCCAATTCTCCTAGCTTCCTATTTCTAAGGGTTGTTTAAGACCTGGGGTCAGACACTCCTTCCTAAAATCCTCTACATATGATCTGATCTAATCTACTAGAGCATTGAATGGGCACGTTAAGCCGTCGGACCCCGGGTACTGGCCCCCGGTAGTAAATAAGGGCGTCTTCTACCTCGCTTCCGTGTCACTTTCCTATCGGGCACTCTAGCCCAAATTCTCCTAGCTTCCTATTTCTAAGGGTTGTTTAAGACCTGGGGTCAGACACTCCCTTCCTAAAATCCTCTACATATGATCTGATCTGATCTACTAGAGCATTGAATGGGCACGTTAAGCCGTCGGACCCCGGGTACTGGCCCCCGGTAGTAAATAAGGGCGTCTTCTACCTCGCTTCCGTGTCACTTTCCTATCGGGCACTCTAGCCCAAATCTCCTAGCTTCCTATTTCTAAGGGTTGTTTAAGACCTGGGGTCAGACACTCCCTTCCTAAAATCCTCTACATATGATCTGATCTGATCTACTAGAGCATTGAATGGGCACGTTAAGCCGTCGGACCCCGGGTACTGGCCCCCCGGTAGTAAATAAGGGCGTCTTCTACCTCGCTTCCGTGTCACTTTCCTATCGGGCACTCTAGCCCAAATCTCCTAGCTTCCTATTTCTAAGGGTTGTTTAAGACCTGGGGTCAGACACTCCCTTCCTAAAATCCTCTACATATGATCTGATCTGATCTACTAGAGCATTGAATGGGCACGTTAAGCCGTCGGACCCCGGGTACTGGCCCCCCGGTAGTAAATAAGGGCGTCTTCTACCTCGCTTCCGTGTCACTTTCCTATCGGGCACTCTAGCCCAAATTCTCCTAGCTTCCTATTTCTAAGGGTTGTTTAAGACCTGGGGTCAGACACTCCCTTCCTAAAATCCTCTACATATGATCTGATCTGATCTACTAGAGCATTGAATGGGCACGTTAAGCCGTCGGACCCCGGGTACTGGCCCCCGGTAGTAAATAAGGGCGTCTTCTACCTCGCTTCCGTGTCACTTTCCTATCGGGCACTCTAGCCCAAATCTCCTAGCTTCCTATTTCTAAGGGTTGTTTAAGACCTGGGGTCAGACACTCCCTTCTTAAAATCCTCTACATATGATCTGATCTGATCTACTAGAGCATTGAATGGGCACGTTAAGCCGTCGGACCCCGGGTACTGGCCCCCCGGTAGTAAATAAGGGCGTCTTCTACCTCGCTTCCGTGTCACTTTCCTATCGGGCACTCTAGCCCAAATCTCCTAGCTTCCTATTTCTAAGGGTTGTTTAAGACCTGGGGTCAGACACTCCCTTCCTAAAATCCTCTACATATGATCTGATCTGATCTACTAGAGCATTGAATGGGCACGTTAAGCCGTCGGACCCCGGGTACTGGCCCCCCGGTAGTAAATAAGGGCGTCTTCTACCTCGCTTCCGTGTCACTTTCCTATCGGGCACTCTAGCCCAATTCTCCTAGCTTCCTATTTCTAAGGGTTGTTTAAGACCTGGGGTCAGACACTCCCTTCCTAAAATCCTCTACATATGATCTGATCTGATCTACTAGAGCATTGAATGGGCACGTTAAGCCGTCGGACCCCGGGTACTGGCCCCCGGTAGTAAATAAGGGCGTCTTCTACCTCGCTTCCGTGTCACTTTCCTATCGGGCACTCTAGCCCAAATCTCCTAGCTTCCTATTTCTAAGGGTTGTTTAAGACCTGGGGTCAGACACTCCTTCCTTAAAATCCTCTACATATGATCTGATCTGATCTACTAGAGCATTGAATGGGCACGTTAAGCCGTCGGACCCCGGGTACTGGCCCCCGGTAGTAAATAAGGGCGTCTTCTACCTCGCTTCCGTGTCACTTTCCTATCGGGCACTCTAGCCCAAATCTCCTAGCTTCCTATTTCTAAGGGTTGTTTAAGACCTGGGGTCAGACACTCCTTCCTAAAATCCTCTACATATGATCTGATCTGATCTACTAGAGCATTGAATGGGCACGTTAAGCCGTCGGACCCCGGGTACTGGCCCCCGGTAGTAAATAAGGGCGTCTTCTACCTCGCTTCCGTGTCACTTTCCTATCGGGCACTCTAGCCCAAATCTCCTAGCTTCCTATTTCTAAGGGTTGTTTAAGACCTGGGGTCAGACACTCCCTTCCTAAAATCCTCTACATATGATCTGATCTGATCTACTAGAGCATTGAATGGGCACGTTAAGCCGTCGGACCCCGGGTACTGGCCCCCGGTAGTAAATAAGGGCGTCTTCTACCTCGCTTCCGTGTCACTTTCCTATCGGGCACTCTAGCCCAATCCTCCTAGCTTCCTATTTCTAAGGGTTGTTTAAGACCTGGGGTCAGACACTCCCTTCCTAAAATCCTCTACATATGATCTGATCTGATCTACTAGAGCATTGAATGGGCACGTTAAGCCGTCGGACCCCGGGTACTGGCCCCCCGGTAGTAAATAAGGGCGTCTTCTACCTCGCTTCCGTGTCACTTTCCTATCGGGCACTCTAGCCCAAATCTCCTAGCTTCCTATTTCTAAGGGTTGTTTAAGACCTGGGGTCAGACACTCCCTTCCTAAAATCCTCTACATATGATCTGATCTGATCTACTAGAGCATTGAATGGGCACGTTAAGCCGTCGGACCCCGGGTACTGGCCCCCGGTAGTAAATAAGGGCGTCTTCTACCTCGCTTCCGTGTCACTTTCCTATCGGGCACTCTAGCCCAAATTCTCCTAGCTTCCTATTTCTAAGGGTTGTTTAAGACCTGGGGTCAGACACTCCCTTCCTAAAATCCTCTACATATATGATCTGATCTGATCTACTAGAGCATTGAATGGGCACGTTAAGCCGTCGGACCCCGGTAGTAAATAAGGGCGTCTTCTACCTCGCTTCCGTGTGACTTTCCTATCGGGCACTCTAGCCCAAATCTCCTAGCTTCCTATTTCTAAGGGTTGTTTAAGACCTGGGGTCAGACACTCCTTCCTAAAATCCTCTACATATGATCTGATCTGATCTACTAGAGCATTGAATGGGCACGTTAAGCCATCGGACCCCGGGTACTGGCCCCGGTAGTAAATAAGGGCGTCTTCTACCTCGCTTCCGTGTGACTTTCCTATCGGGCACTCTAGCCCAAATCTCCTAGCTTCCTATTTCTAAGGGTTGTTTAAGACCTGGGGTCAGACACTCCTTCCTAAAATCCTCTACATATGATCTGATCTGATCTACTAGAGCATTGAATGGGCACGTTAAGCCGTCGGACCCCGGGTACTGGCCCCCGGTAGTAAATAAGGGCGTCTTCTACCTCGCTTCCGTGTGACTTTCCTATCGGGCACTCTAGCCCAAATCTCCTAGCTTCCTATTTCTAAGGGTTGTTTAAGACCTGGGGTCAGACACTCCCTTCCTAAAATCCTCTACATATGATCTGATCTGATCTACTAGAGCATTGAATGGGCACGTTAAGCCGTCGGACCCCGGTAGTAAATAAGGGCGTCTTCTACCTCGCTTCCGTGTGACTTTCCTATCGGGCACTCTAGCCCAAATCTCCTAGCTTCCTATTTCTAAGGGTTGTTTAAGACCTGGGGTCAGACACTCCCTTCCTAAAATCCTCTACATATGATCTGATCTGATCTACTAGAGCATTGAATGGGCACGTTAAGCCGTCGGACCCCGGTAGTAAATAAGGGCGTCTTCTACCTCGCTTCCGTGTGACTTTCCTATCGGGCACTCTAGCCCAAATCTCCTAGCTTCCTATTTCTAAGGGTTGTTTAAGACCTGGGGTCAGACACTCTCTTCCTAAAATCCTCTACATATGATCTGATCTGATCTACTAGAGCAGCATTGAATGGGCACGTTAAGCCGTCGGACCCCGGGCACTGGCCCCCCGGTAGTAAATAAGGGCGTCTTCTACCTCGCTTCCGTGTGACTTTCCTATCCGGGCACTCTAGCCCAAATCTCCTAGTTTCCTATTTCTAAGGGTTGTTTAAGACCTGGGGTCAGACACTCTTCCTTAAAATCCTCTACATATGATCTGATCTGATCTACTAGAGCATTGAATGGGCACGTTAAGCCGTCGGACCCCAGGAACTGGCCCCCGTTAGTAAATAAGGGCGTCTTCTACCTCGCTTCCGTGTCACTTTCCTATCGGGCACTCTAGCCCAAATCTCCTAGCTTCCTATTTCTAAGGGTTGTTTAAGACCTGGGGTCAGACACTCCTTCCTAAAATCCTCTACATATGATCTGATCTGATCTACTAGAGCATTGAATGGGCACGTTAAGCCATCGGACCCCGGGTACTGGCCCCCCGGTAGTAAATAAGGGCGTCTTCTACCTCGCTTCCGTGTCACTTTCCTATCGGGCACTCTAGCCCAAATCTCCTAGCTTCCTATTTCTAAGGGTTGTTTAAGACCTGGGGTCAGACACTCCCTTCCTAAAATCCTCTACATATGATCTGATCTGATCTACTAGAGCATTGAATGGGCACGTTAAGCCGTCGGACCCCGGGTACTGGCCCCCGGTAGTAAATAAGGGCGTCTTCTACCTCGCTTCCGTGTCACTTTCCTATCGGGCACTCTAGCCCAAATCTCCTAGCTTCCTATTTCTAAGGGTTGTTTAAGACCTGGGGTCAGACACTCCCTTCCTAAAATCCTCTACATATGATCTGATCTGATCTACTAGAGCATTGAATGGGCACGTTAAGCCGTCGGACCCCGGGTACTGGCCCCCGGTAGTAAATAAGGGCGTCTTCTACCTCGCTTCCGTGTCACTTTCCTATCGGGCACTCTAGCCCAAATCTCCTAGCTTCCTATTTCTAAGGGTTGTTTAAGACCTGGGGTCAGACACTCCCTTCCTAAAATCCTCTACATATGATCTGATCTGATCTACTAGAGCATTGAATGGGCACGTTAAGCCGTCGGACCCCGGGTACTGGCCCCCCGGTAGTAAATAAGGGGCGTCTTCTACCTCGCTTCCGTGTGACTTTCCTATCCGGCACTCTAGCCCAAATCTCCTAGCTTCCTATTTCTAAGGGTTGTTTAAGACCTGGGGTCAGACACTCCCTTCCTAAAATCCTCTACATATGATCTGATCTGATCTACTAGAGCATTGAATGGGCACGTTAAGCCGTCGGACCCCGGGTACTGGCCCCCCGGTAGTAAATAAGGAGTCTTCTACCTCGCTTCCGTGTGACTTTCCTATCCGGCACTCTAGCCCAAATCTCCTAGCTTCCTATTTCTAAGGGTTGTTTAAGACCTGGGGTCAGACACTCCCTTCCTAAAATCCTCTACATATGATCTGATCTGATCTACTAGAGCATTGAATGGGCACGTTAAGCCGTCGGACCCCGGGTACTGGCCCCCCGGTAGTAAATAAGGGCGCCTTCTACCTCGCTTCCGTGTCCCTTTCCTATCGGGCACTCTAGCCCAAATCTCCTAGCTTCCTATTTCTAAGGGTTGTTTAAGACCTGGGGTCAGACACTCCCTTCCTAAAATCCTCTACATATGATCTGATCTGATCTACTAGAGCATTGAATGGGCACGTTAAGCCGTCGGACCCCGGGTACTGGCCCCCCGGTAGTAAATAAGGGCGTCTTCTACCTCGCTTCCGTGTCACTTTCCTATCGG
Source organism: Macrothele yani (assembly GCA_039090855.1). NCBI lineage: Eukaryota > Metazoa > Arthropoda > Arachnida > Araneae > Macrothelidae > Macrothele > Macrothele yani. The sequence continues at coordinate 15,104,284 of CM077031.1, read as the reverse complement.
GCACTCTAGCCCAAATCTCCTAGCTTCCTATTTCTAAGGGTTGTTTAAGACCTGGGGTCAGACACTCCCTTCCTAAAATCCTCTACATATGATCTGATCTGATCTACTAGAGCATTGAATGGGCACGTTAAGCCGTCGGACCCCGGGTACTGGCCCCCGGTAGTAAATAAGGGCGTCTTCTACCTCGCTTCCGTGTCACTTTCCTATCGGGCACTCTAGCTCAATTCTCCTAGCTTCCTATTTCTAAGGGTTGTTTAAGACCTGGGGTCAGACACTCCTTCCTAAAATCCTCTACATATGATCTGATCTGATCTACTAGAGCATTGAATGGGCAGGTTAAGCCGTCGGACCCCGGGTACTGGCCCCCCGGTAGTAAATAAGGGCGTCTTCTACCTCGCTTCCGTGTCACTTTCCTATCGGGCACTCTAGCCCAAATCTCCTAGCTTCCTATTTCTAAGGGTTGTTTAAGACCTGGGGTCAGACACTCCCTTCCTAAAATCCTCTACATATGATCTGATCTGATCTACTAGAGCATTGAATGGGCACGTTAAGCCGTCAGACCCCGGGTACTGGCCCCCGGTAGTAAATAAGGGCGTCTTCTACCTCGCTTCCGTGTCACTTTCCTATCGGGCACTCTAGCCCAAATCTCCTAGCTTCCTATTTCTAAGGGTTGTTTAAGACCTGGGGTCAGACACTCCTTCCTAAAATCCTCTACATATGATCTGATCTGATCTACTAGAGCATTGAATGGGCACGTTAAGCCGTCGGACCCCGGGTACTGGCCCCCGGTAGTAAATAAGGGCGTCTTCTACCTCGCTTCCGTGTCACTTTCCTATCGGGCACTCTAGCCCAATTCTCCTAGCTTCCTATTTCTAAGGGTTGTTTAAGACCTGGGGTCAGACACTCCTTCCTAAAATCCTCTACATATGATCTGATCTGATCTACTAGAGCATTGAATGGGCAGGTTAAGCCGTCGGACCCCGGGTACTGGCCCCCCGGTAGTAAATAAGGGCGTCTTCTACCTCGCTTCCGTGTCACTTTCCTATCGGGCACTCTAGCCCAAATCTCCTAGCTTCCTATTTCTAAGGGTTGTTTAAGACCTGGGGTCAGACACTCCCTTCTTAAAATCCTCTACATATGATCTGATCTGATCTACTAGAGCATTGAATGTGCACGTTAAGCCATCGGACCCCGGGTACTGGCCCCCGGTAGTAAATAAGGGCGTCTTCTACCTCGCTTCCGTGTCACTTTCCTATCGGGCACTCTAGCCCAAATCTCCTAGCTTCCTATTTCTAAGGGTTGTTTAAGACCTGGGGTCAGACACTCCTTCCTAAAATCCTCTACATATGATCTGATCTGATCTACTAGAGCATTGAATGGGCACGTTAAGCCGTCGGACCCCGGGTACTGGCCCCCGGTAGTAAATAAGGGCGTCTTCTACCTCGCTTCCGTGTCACTTTCCTATCGGGCACTCTAGCCCAATTCTCCTAGCTTCCTATTTCTAAGGGTTGTTTAAGACCTGGGGTCACTCCCTTCCTAAAATCCTCTACATATGATCTGATCTGATCTACTAGAGCATTGAATGGGCACGTTAAGCCGTCGGACCCCGGGTACTGGCCCCCCGGTAGTAAATAAGGGCGTCTTCTACCTCGCTTCCGTGTCACTTTCCTATGGGGCACTCTAGCCCAATTCTCCTAGCTTCCTATTTCTAAGGGTTGTTTAAGACCTGGGGTCAGACACTCCCTTCCTAAAATCCTCTACATATGATCTGATCTGAGATCATATGTAGAGCATTGAATGGGCAGGTTAAGCCGTCGGACCCCGGGTACTGGCCCCCGGTAGTAAATAAGGGCGTCTTCTACCTCGCTTCCGTGTCACTTTCCTATCGGGCACTCTAGCCCAAATCTCCTAGCTTCCTATTTCTAAGGGTTGTTTAAGACCTGGGGTCAGACACTCCTTCTTAAAATCCTCTACATATGATCTGATCTGATCTACTAGAGCATTGAATGTGCACGTTAAGCCATCGGACCCCGGGTACTGGCCCCCCGGTAGTAAATAAGGGCGTCTTTTACCTCGCTTCCGTGTCACTTTCCTATCGGGCACTCTAGCCCAAATCTCCTAGCTTCCTATTTCTAAGGGTTGTTTAAGACCTGGGGTCAGACACTCCCTTCCTAAAATCCTCTACATATGATCTGATCTGATCTACTAGAGCATTGAATGGGCACGTTCAAGCCGTCGGACCCCGGGTACTGGCCCCCCGGTAGTAAATAAGGGCGTCTTCTACCTCGCTTCCGTGTCACTTTCCTATCGGGCACTCTAGCCCAAATTCTCCTAGCTTCCTATTTCTAAGGGTTGTTTAAGACCTGGGGTCAGACACTCCCTTCCTAAAATCCTCTACATATGATCTGATCTGATCTACTAGAGCATTGAATATGCAGGTTAAGCCGTCGGACCCCGGGTACTGGCCCCCCGGTAGTAAATAAGGGCGTCTTCTACCTCGCTTCCGTGTCACTTTCCTATCGGGCACTCTAGCCCAAATCTCCTAGCTTCCTATTTCTAAGGGTTGTTTAAGACCTGGGGTCAGACACTCCCTTCCTTAAAATCCTCTACATATGATCTGATCTGATCTACTAGAGCATTGAATGTGCACGTTAAGCCATCGGACCCCGGGTACTGGCCCCCGGTAGTAAATAAGGGCGTCTTTTACCTCGCTTCCGTGTCACTTTCCTATCGGGCACTCTAGCCCAAATCTCCTAGCTTCCTATTTCTAAGGGTTGTTTAAGACCTGGGGTCCAGACACTCCCTTCCTAAAATCCTCTACATATGATCTGATCTGATCTACTAGAGCATTGAATGGGCACGTTAAGCCGTCGGACCCCGGGTACTGGCCCCCGGTAGTAAATAAGGGCGTCTTCTACCTCGCTTCCGTGTCACTTTCCTATCGGGCACTCTAGCCCAAATTCTCCTAGCTTCCTATTTCTAAGGGTTGTTTAAGACCTGGGGTCAGACACTCCCTTCCTAAAATCCTCTACATATGATCTGATCTGATCTACTAGAGCATTGAATGGGCACGTTAAGCCGTCGGACCCCGGGTACTGGCCCCCCGGTAGTAAATAAGGGCGTCTTCTACCTCGCTTCCGTGTCACTTTCCTATGGGGCACTCTAGCCCAATTCTCCTAGCTTCCTATTTCTAAGGGTTGTTTAAGACCTGGGGTCAGACACTCCTTCCTAAAATCCTCTACATATGATCTGATCTGAGATCATATGTAGAGCATTGAATGGGCAGGTTAAGCCGTCGGACCCCGGGTACTGGCCCCCGGTAGTAAATAAGGGCGTCTTCTACCTCGCTTCCGTGTCACTTTCCTATCGGGCACTCTAGCCCAAATCTCCTAGCTTCCTATTTCTAAGGGTTGTTTAAGACCTGGGGTCAGACACTCCCTTCTTAAAATCCTCTACATATGATCTGATCTGATCTACTAGAGCATTGAATGTGCACGTTAAGCCATCGGACCCCAGGTACTGGCCCCCAGTAGTAAATAAGGCGTCTTCTACCTCGCTTCCGTGTCACTTTCCTATCAGGCACTCTAGCC